>CM041051.1:17511642-18182747 GCA_023078785.2 Hyles euphorbiae
CTATTAAGCCGCTTGTTTCCAACACATAATGGATAAGTCACATCACAGCCTATATATCTAAAAGCGCCGTGTAAACAGGGCGTGGGTTCGACTAAGCCGAGGCTTGCAGCCGTCCAGCCGGCGTAAACACGTCACGCCCACGGGACAACTAAACACGGCGCTGAACTCACCGGCACGCATTGTCTTATATCACGCTCATATTCTAGACTGAGCAGACCGGCTCTCGAGGACGACGGCCTATCGATAACTCATATTTTTTTCAGAAAGTACTCGTTGGTAAGCAAGGGCGAGATTAGGCTCCTGTTGAATTGGTTACATAATGTATTTAGGTCTTTTGAGCTGCTGCATCGTCTGTAGTAATTTATAATAATAGCAATAAATAATCATGCTTTCTTACACAAGGACTCGGACTAACCATAATAGATAGCAATAATTTGTTATAATAGTAGCGCCATTGTTATTGTATTTTCCTTTTCATTAGACAATACGAGGAAAAGCGATTTTTCCATAATTAAGCTTTCTGGAATCCACCACACGACAGATAGACAACTGTTATCAACAATTTCACTGACCAAGATTAGTAATATCTGATCCGAAAGCGGACAGTAAGCCAATCCTGTATTTATTAATCGTAAATTGTCCCCATCAATTATAATGACTAGCAATAACACCCGAGGCGAGAGACAGGCTAAATTGAAAATATTTGCTTTTTGTGCTGGAGATTTCGTTGACAAGAAAGAAAATAAATCATTTAAACGGCCATATTTCAAAAACGAACAACCGTGGAGCAAAGTTGGCTCTTCAAAAGGCTCGTAATAAATTATCGAGTTGCGCGTGAATGTTAAAAAAAAAAAACAAGTGACGTGATGGATACAGCCGAAGCCTTACAAATGAGTCGGCAAGGACGCGTGACTCAGGGCTCAGCCGCCAGCGTTCCTACATTCCGTATAAGCCATACATCGGCTATCGGAGACCGCCTCGCCCCGCTTTAATAGCAGCAAAAACTAATTAAGATACCAAAACTTGGTAAAGATATTCCCGATAAGTCTAGTTGAGTTTTTAAAGCAAACGTTGGCAGATTTAGCACTGTCGATAGTATCTGAATGAATAAAATTCTAAACCAATAAACATATCCACTGATCAAGGAATTCCAATCTTTTTACATTTTTTTTCTCGCGATACCAAGGTGGTCGTCCAATGACATCATTCAAGTTTTACATAGGATAAATCGTACGGTCCTCGATCTAATTATCATTGTGTTTAAACAGTGTCTAGATTTCTTGTTAAACATTGATTAGTATGAAATTAATACAATTATAGTGGATCAACTGAGGCTATTAATTCGTCGGAAATCCAAATATAGCCGTAACCTGGCGGCAGCCAGTCCACTTGTCTTTCTCAACCAATAAGTGTCAATGTCGGTACGGGATCGAAGATTGCAAAAAATCTACGAGGAGGCTGACTCAATAAATTCTAACATCATGAAATAAAAATATTTCTAATCAAAAAGATGTACATACAGCAGAGCACCGTAGCCAAATATTTATATGGAAACGAGTTTGATGTGTCATAGGCCATTATCAATTCTGATAAACATCATATTAATTGCTGTTACTCATTGTAATGGAGCCCAAAATCTTTAGACAATTCTATGTAGATTTATTTCCTAGGTTGCGAACAGATTTCCTAGTGCTTGAAGAAGCAAACGTGATAAAATGTGAGTGACAATGGTGGCACGTGATGCAATTAACTGGGCGTCGTTGAGCAATGCGACTCAATTATTAACTGCTAGGAAGTGTAACAATAGAATTGGCCGCAGACAGGCGTGGCCTGCTGCTCTCATCTGTCGTTGAGGAAATTGTTCTTGTGATTACTTATATTTTGTGTGAGGATATTCTAAGTAATATTATCTGGATCTTAAACAAAACAATAATAATCTTCGCTCAGCTATACGTGAAAGAATGAAAACAATGTAAGCCTTCAACTCGGCTAATTTCCATACTCAGAACTGCATGCAATCAAGCATATAGAAGCCTCGTAGTAGGTGGAGTAAACTAGCGGCTCATAAGTTAAGTAGGCACTTGTCTCGGAGCGTGTTCGGCCATTCGTATTGGCGACAAACTCGCTGGCCGCACGCCAGTGGAATATGCAAATTCATTCGCAATTTCACGCCGATTCCAGACGGCCGAGTGCTTACGTGGGATGTCAACACTGTTTATCTGCCGCTGATTTGTATCTACACGGCGCACACTACTCACAGCGTTTACTGTGCTGTTAGCGGTAAGTTAATGCCGCGCTGCGTCTTCATCATGCGAAGTATTCCAACGTCGATTGTAATGTTGGCTACGGCTTTTGCAGGTGAATCAAGGTATGCTTTTGTGTGTATTCATAATTCAAATTGTATTTTATTGACGCTAATTAAAGGTGTGTACGATTCAAATTATAAACTAGTAACATCTAAATCTTGAATCTATCAAATCCCTGATCCTTTTTAATACTCAAAACATCCCATCGCATCAAAGTCGTACATCAACCAGCCATTAAAACCCCGACATCTCAATTCTCTATCAAGCCAGCGCGGCGGGCGTTCCAAATGGCGCAAGCGTTTCCGTCAATAAACCGTCGGCAACAAAGTAATCCCCAATTAGATTAGTGCAAAATAGACAGTGTGCTGTGTGCTGTGGCTATATCGGCCCGTGATTCACAACGCAAAGGGCACGGCGCGGCGCGGCGGCTGCGACCGGTGACCGCGCGCCACTGGGTCAGCGATCCGCACAATGCGAGGGGGCGGCGCATGGACTCGTAAGTTTTTTACTGCTGCACATTGCTGAGTACACTTGAGGGATGTAGTCAGAATTGTACACAAATGCGTAAAGAGAATATGAGGATACCTATACTTCACATGTGATGATGTGTGTGATGTAGTATGATAAAGAACATGCATTCTGTGCTTGTCTGTCAAGCCTTTATGGAATAAATAAGCAAAAATTTTGGAATCTATTAAAATTATGTAATTAAATACTTGAAATTATCCACGTATAGCACCGTTTTTGATACAAATCTTTCGACGGGAGGTGATCTTCGCCGCTGATAAACTCCTACAATACCTTGTCGTTGTTGAATGCGTGTTGTTAAATTTTCTTTTAAAATGCAGGAGACAAAGCTTTTTGAGACCGGACTATATATGGTCTCTCTTAAATTGGGGATTCCCGAGTATGTTTCTCCCAAAAGCGAGGTATACATGGCGATGAGCGATGGACGGCTCGGTACAGAGAAGTCCGCGCCACTTGGCGGCCGACCAACACGTACGGAAACCCGCGTGTAGTGTGTACGAGCACTCTTCTTGTTTTTATTTAATTTACAGTGTCCATTCGCACTTTATTGTCTGTATTAATTTGTTTTCCTCTTCACCTGCCGTAGTAATATAAATATAAATACTCCGCATTACCACTAGTAGTTCGTAAATTTATTCGTTCAATACGAATAAATTGTACAAAAGATGGATGAAAAACGTAATACACTTTGTTTCACAGCTGTTTTGACATATTTCTTTTATGATACATCAATTTTGAACAGTCAATCTATTATTTGTGTAAATGTACACTCAGTCCAGAGAATTTTTATCTATATAAAAACAAATTGAGTCAGTTCAGATATTCCAGTGAATCCCCGGTAAATTCCTCATTTAATTGCGCACATCACTACAGTATAATTTAATCCTTGCGACCGCAACTTCCTAGCAGCCTGAGACTTTACACCCGGGACTAGCGTTACACCGCGACGTCGCCCGTGACCGCAACTCGTATTATACACTATACAGTGATGACTAAAATAGTACATCACACGCGCTAATTGGAGCGATACCATTGTTCTAAACGAGACTTCATACTAAACCGTTTCCGGCAACAACAATTACAATGCCTGTACTACATAGTACATAGATCTCCATCAGACCCATGATCATCGAAGCATAATTAAATTAAATTGAAATTGATTGATTGATAATTACGTTTCGTCGCAGTAGAGACGATTAATTGCCTAGATTATTTTCGATAGTGCCTGTGGTAAATATATCTTGCCCTGCCGTCGTATTTACACGACTTGTCTTTGAAATCTAGGCACTAGCAATAGCTCATTGACTAAAAAGACTTTACAAAAAGACTTTCAATGAGTGTTACATATTAATGGACTTTTGTATCTGCAGATGCATTATTCAGAGATATCAACACTCTGACAAATAGTACTCCAAACGCTGCATTATTTAATCTATCAGTAAGTAATGCTGCTGACCTCAATATAACTATGTACCCTAGATTTTAGAATTTAGACTATATTAAGTCTTCAAATATTTTAATAACACATAAACCCCATTAGACTCGGATGGTAGACAAAATATCTTTTAAAGAGTGATGCCAGGTGAACTATCGTAAAATTAGAACAAGTGAAAGAATAATGTACCATTGGATTGTCATGTTTTGCCGATACCATTAAATATGAGATGAGGGCTGTACGAAATATATAACCAAGTGTATATTCATTCCTCCTTTCACGGTCCCGCGACTCGAAACCCAGAAGTTTCCATCAATCTCGATTTGCATCAAACGCGGCGATACAAAACAGACGCTTCGGAATTCCTTTACGTTAGGGCCGGAGCACTTCTCATTATGCTCCGCTAATGGACACTCATTAGTAAATTTAAATTAGTTACTCTGTTATACAGCGAAATACTGACGAACTTGACTATTTTCGTGTCGTTCAAAAGCTACACCGATCAATGAAGATACGGGAGAGATGTCAAAGTTTTACTTATTATAAAAACATATATTTAGCAGTGGATTTTTGTGGCTGAAGAGATAGGGGAAGATAACAGTTGATTACGTATTTATAAATACTATTGTCAGTGCTGATTATAAAATACACAGTCTTCAACGCAAATACCTTTATTCCATAGTTAATGATGTTTGAAAAAATATTTATAAATTCAGGAAAAAATCGTTGCAATTTTCAGACATATTATTGTACCACAATGGTCATCGAACTATGTATGATAATATTATTGTAGAAATAATAACAAAACAGTTTGCGGCCGCGCAAGCCTTCTAATTACTTTGAGGATGTTGTTTTACTGATAATACCCGGAAAAACATTTGCATTAATACCAAAATAATTGAATAGAACATATAAATAAATAAAGTGTTTAATTGACAACAAATATTTCTAAACGGGTCACAACTTTATATTGGTTACAATGTTCCAGTACTTCCATTGCAGATAATGAGAATTCTATCATCAATATCGAAAACAATGGTTTTAAGCGAGTGGGAATTAACGCGTGAAGCGATGAGATTATGAACACCGGCCGCATCCTTATCATCCAATGCGATATTGCCAGCATCCGTACTTCAGACAATTTGCTCATTGAAGAAACTAGAGCAGTTTTAGGGACGTTCGACTTCCTCGACGTGACTACTTGACAGCCGACGGACATGAAAAAGGCAATCTATGAATCATTCGCTTGAGCTCAGAAATTTTATTAAGAATATACTGGGAATAACAAAAACTTCAATTAGTAATAGAATTGTCGACAAAATTAAACAACTCAACCGACGGTAACCTTTAAGGAAATAATGAAGCACAATCCAATTTTACTATTCAAGTCTAAAATCTCAATAGTCCTTAGACCAGTGATTCTCAACCACTGTGTCGCGGCACTTTTGTGTGCCCCCAAATTTTGCAAATATATAATAATGTTAATATTATTAAATTATATCATTTAAAAAGAAAAATATTTTTAACATGAATATGTATTTAAATCCACAAAAAAGTTAATTATTTTATTATTTGCTTTGCAATGCGTTTTTTCTTAGTGCCAAATTGTGATGAAGCGGCGTGCATAGCAATAGGAATATGTCTCAAGGCGCTCTTTGTGTGCCGCCAAATTTTGAAATCGTTAAATATGTGCCGCAACAAAAAAAGGTTGAGAATCACTGCCTTAGACTTTGGAAAGGATCTAAAGAATTTTATGAAACCGCATCATCAAAGGCCAAAGGCGTAGCTTGAGGCATTACTGATTCATACAAGTAATACATGCATCACAGTGGCGTGCCTAGGGTTCTGGACTAGGGCAAGCCCAATATTTTTTTTAGATATTTTAATATGTATTGATTTAGAAGCAAATGGTATTAAGTCGGCAGACATAACATCTATACATACACATGTTGGAAGAGGTGCTACCAGGACACTCATGTTTCGCCTTGCATATTCCGCGCCATCATGTGATAGGAGGCGGGCCTATGCGATAATAATGAATCTTAAAAAAACGACCCGGGATTCGAATCCGACACCTCAGGCACCGAGAAAATCCTACCGTTCAATCTCCGAATAGGATAAAAACCATTAAAATAACAGCTTTGTTTATCACTGATATGAAATCACCTATAACAATAAGTTGTTCCGTAAAAATCTAATAGATGGCGCGATTTGCACAGCCATCTAAATATTCCTAATATGCTGAAGGCATTACTTATTATTCGTTTTTAAATCAATTAATTAAATAAATATGTAACTTAAATCACTTTTGGAAATGCATCTGTAACTTTAAATTGCATTTTAATTGCAAAAGCATAGCTACAGCTACGTTGCCATGTATAACTTCGCCGGCAGAAATTATTATTAATACATTCATGTTATGTTTCTTGTAATACAATTGATATAATTTCTATTGAAGGGATGAACTAATTTATTTTAAATATAAATCATTAAACTCCAAATAATGTAACACAAATCTTGGCGTTTGATAAACTATATGAAACACGATTGTTTAATAACCTATTTGAAGGGGAGAGCAT
The DNA here is from genome assembly GCA_023078785.2 of Hyles euphorbiae. NCBI lineage: Eukaryota > Metazoa > Arthropoda > Insecta > Lepidoptera > Sphingidae > Hyles > Hyles euphorbiae. The sequence goes on from CM041051.1 coordinate 17,518,491, forward strand.
GTTAAAATTAAAGAACGCACATAGTATATTAAAGCGAGTCGATAAAATGTATCTTGTGATATACCACGACTTTCACAATCCCAGCGTATTTTTCGCGCCAGTTTATTTACAATACACTTGAATAAATTTACCTTTCTAACGGCAATGAGTAGTTTCACCGTCACACTCGCACCATCATAGCAAAACAATACCACTCATTTTAGTATCAAAAAGTCTAAATATCAAAAACTAAACATTATCACTAAAAACAACTAATTTTTGAGAAATACTAACAATCACAGCTAACAATTGCAAAATGTCAAAATACATATGAAGTTAGTCGCAATTCGTACAGTATTGTCCATAAACGTAACATAAATATTACGACATACAATTATATTTTATTAAAAAGTACCTTCTTATTTGTACTAAAACTATAAAACCATATTAATAAAAATAAAAATAAATTTTAATAAATCATAATATTAAATAACAACGCGCCGACCATGAAACGTACGATGTTCATTCTAAAAAGCCGGGCATTTGGTGTAGTACAAATTGCTATACAAAATATCTATACCTATACATTTGTAGTGCACTTCACTCGTGAGATCCCCATACAAATATCGAGTTTGCCAAAAGCCTCGTAAAAGCACACGAGAGAGAAAAGGATAGATATATTTTGCAATGTTGCTACTACGGGAGCGTGTGGAGCCAGCGGACTTCTTATTTTAATGTTATTAATATTTGAATGAATTTCGCGTGGCGCTTCGGCGCGACGCACCGTCGCAGGCGCTTTTAATAATAATAGTTTGGATTTTAGGCGCGCGACAGGACGACGACCTTTGCGCTCTCGACAGGACGCGGTAAATTCAAAATTTGTAAATGTTTTCTAATAAAATATGATTTTATTGTACGGAATAAAATGGTTTGTGTTTAGTATCGAGTATGTACGTATTAAGTAGGGCAAGCCGGGCTTTTGGGCTTCTATGGAAGTACCGCCACTGATGCATCATACAGCCTTGTGATTGGACACTAAGTGCGAACGGAATGTGTATGGGCTCGCGAGTCATCGCGCTAATGGCTGACATCATCCACACTCAGCGAAGCGATCGACATCAAATTGGGACAAATACGGACATACAAATTGCTTATATCGCAGGGGTTATTGCCACTTGTATACAGACATAAATTTAGTTATATTTATAGCAATTTCTTTCATGTACGTTGAAGCCGACCCGTTCATTAAGAGATTGTGAGGCGACGGTGTATTAACACTCGTATTCATTCTAGGATCACGTTACTCGAGGAAAATTAATGGTCACTAGTTTTAATACAATTTAAATCAAAACACGTAGCCTATGGCCTTATTGTTTCCTTTCATCCTTGTATTCTACTTGCCCATGAAATATCTACTATATATCCTAGTATTAGGGCTACATTTCAGTCTAACAATAAATTCAGCAGACTTTTGTGTGTTCGACATAATCCCCTAACAAAACCTAAATATAACAGAGGGGTATTATATCCATATCGGGGTGTCGAGGCGTTTCGGCGCGGATCGATAGCCGCCGAGTTGTATGACCGGTTGGTTGCTAACCTATTTTTATTGTTCCCGTTCGGAGTAAACCTGGCGCATGCGTTACCAACATCACGAAACAGCTATGATACTAGACGTACGTTTTACTTTTACTGTTACAATTTATCAGAGTATTTGTTATTTAATTATTTAGCTGAGATATCGTGATGTTGAAACTAAGATGATAAAGTTCAATTCACGGCCGAGGTAAACATTCATTTGAAGTCTTTGCTCTCGTGTTTGTTATTGATGTATTCTGTTGCTCACGCCGCGCCACCCACGATAGGTAAACCAGCAATATTTTTTAACAATATTTTATTTTCGATTGAAATCACATGTAACGATATGAAGTTGAATGTCAACAAGTAACAGCAAACAATAACTGCAGAAATAGACCTACAATTGCTAGTATATATATTATTAGTTACTACATAGTGCATAAACATATAGGATCGGATCACGAATGTTAGTTCGCGTACGCACGAAATACGTTGTCGATATAAACGAGCAGTGATTGCACTCAAACGTCACCCGTGCAGCGGCTGATTGAAAGTGCACAGTTTTTTATTACCCTCAATTATAATGTACTACCAGTTTACTCCTTAATGGATGCGATTGGCTCAAGTACTGATTCAATCTCAAAAGTAATTGACCACATTCGTTTAATTAGAATGAAATCAATGACAATAAGATTTGTATTCTTTATAGACTTTGATATCATACATGCATACATGACAGCTGATGATTATTAATCTTAGTGGGAAGATGATTTAGATGCAATAGGGGGCCAGTCTATTCCTCGTATTATGTTAATTTATCTTGTATAAATATTAGTAACCAACCATTTGATTATTCCACTGAATCAACAAGGCATCGGTATCGAGTCGCTGTAGAGGCGAGACAGTGTCGCGGCGCCGTCTAATTGCTTCGCCCACTTCGGCATCACATCAGGCGTTAATGGCCGGTCGAGCCTTATGTGGGCGGCTGCCACAGATCTGCATCCACCTCTAGATTTAATTACATAATCATGTGCCTTCACGCCACGTTACTGCAGTGCGGGATTTTTTAATTATACAAAAGTTACAACTAGGTTAATAAACTGATTTGTCACAAGATATTCAAGAATTTGGCATTCGGCAGAATGAAGGAAGTTTAATACATAAAAGTCGATTTGAATTGTCCAGTACCTCGTACGTTTGCAAGCCAATAGCACCGATATTTGTACAAGCTTTGCTTGTATATGAATAAGAAATATATTTGACAAAAATTGTCGATCTCTACGTTTAAAAATAAAATATCTCGTGTGTAGTGGAGTCATTGTCGTATCAAGTTGGATATACGGATTGTGAAACATCTTGAGGATAGATGAGCAGTCTGCGATTTAAAATGTATCGAGCTCCACACTCGCGCCAGCACAATGATGAAACAGGAAGCACTCGGCGCTGCGAGCACGGCCGCTGCTAAGCGTTGTGTAAACTTTTTACCGTTTGTTCTGCCACTTGTAATTTGTTATCTCGGATTACTGGACTTCACCTGTTCGCACAAGGCGCGATAGTGAAAATTAAGCAGGTTTCAATCATATCAGAAGCAAAATGAGCTGAAAAACGGCCATCGGCGTCGGCACTGGCCCGCTGATCAAAGCGCGTATCGATCAACATTCACGTGACCACGTCTATAATTATAGTAAAGCGCATGAAGCAGTTTACAGGTGAAAAATAGCGAATATGAAACATGGACGATAATCTAAACACACGGCGTAAACACCGGTGTAGGAGTAGAGCGCTGCAGCGAGCAAGTTCGTCGATCGTATCGATCCCGAGCGCGGAGTCGACAGCTGACAGCCACTCAGCATGTTTGTGGTCGGTCTCCTCTATCGCCTCATTAAGTGTTATCGACCAGGACGTGTCGTTACGCCGCCTCCCGCGAATACTCTCCGTGCCAATAGATGCTATTATCCCGCCGCGATATAACGGCTATACGTCCAGTCCCAGATGCTTTATTTGTTTGTACGCGTCAGATCAATGGAACGGTTCCACATATTCGTATCAACGGTACGCGAACGAATAAAATAATCAGTCAACTAGATCTATGTACGTCCGTTTGTTCGTGTTTGAGGCCAGTGCTCGTTTAGTATTTTGTACATAATATGGCTAGGGCGGTTTCGAGTTCATCATGCGATCGACCAGCGCTTATTTTCACAAGTGCCAGATAATACACATTTGTGAAAAATTAAGAATCGAAACTGGACGCGACGCGACGGAGCGGCTGCTTTTCACATTTTTTGCTTTAATTTCACGCAAAAAAATGATAGTATGTAGTGAGTTAGAGTTCGGTGGGCGATAATTCGTAACGTTGCGTGGAGTTTAACGCTCGAAAGCATTGTTCCCGAAATAGCTGCATGGCGGTGGCAGAGGAGCCGCCCGTGTCCGTCTCGTTCTGGCGTGTGAACGACATCTTATCGCTGCGTCCGTGACATCACTCACAAAAGTCTTGCCAACTAGAGAACTGTTACTTTGATTTATCGCCTTTGCGTTGTATAAATATGCGGTGCGGCGGGCGCGGCGGCGTGCACGGTGCAGTCTCCGCGGGTTCGCGGTTTGCACTTAAGTGTCTCGCTAACGGTATTGCCAGACGCGCTCGTCGCGTTGCAGACCACTCGAAAACTCGTAAAAGACCAATCCAGATGCTCTAAAGCTCGGGGTCAATGATTCGCGGCGGCGGATCTTCGCGAATGTGTCGGTTGACGCCGGCGCCGCGTGCCGCGCTCTGATGGACGGAGGCGTCGCAGCACGCTTTACATTTCTGGCTAGCACAATATTTACGACAAAAATAAGTAATAGAGCGATGTTGTCAAGCGTTTTTTATGAGATTAATTTTTTAGCGGGCAGCGGGTGGCGCATGATAAATGCGCGCTCGCCGAGCAGTGTGCCGATGCAAACTATCCACTTGACATTGATCTTGACGCATATGTATGCTCGTATCGGGCGACTGGCGACGGGCGACGGGAGCGTAAACATATCATACCGGCGCACCGTTTTATTGTCACTTGCGGCGATCAAGAGCAAGGACATGCATAGCACGGATCCCGCCAGTGACTACAACTCGACGTGACGACGCATTGACGGACTTACAACATACCTCGTGTACTACCAACACTAGTTTCAGAATCCGTGATACACGAGCCCGGGAAGAAGATTACCAACATGCAAATTAATATTTACTAGTGGTCGCCTAGTGATCGAAATTCGACCAAATCAAGAAGAGAAAAAGTTTTTACCTGTATGATGATGTTGTTATTCTGATAATTCGTGCACATTTAAATGTCCGTATCTCTCAAAACCGCTTATTTCCCCTGAAGTATATGCAATTACTAAAATCGTAAACTACAATAATTGCTTTGAACCAGCAATAGTAAATTATATATTTTTTTTTGTACCTGAATGTTGTTATTGCAGATTGCTGCTACAGAACTTTCTTTATGCATATAATGAATGATAGCGCTCAGTATTTCACGTAGTATTCGTCAAATAAATCCATTAATAAATCTTTTCTGTTTGATATTCAACAAAACCACAGTAAACATTTTTTTCTGATTGACATTCAACTACATATGTCTATAATAAAGCAAAGAAACAATTTGACCAAAGAGTATGTATACGTGTACAAATACTTGTGTATGCGTGTGTCAAATGCATGCTGGTTTATTTATTGATTTAATGTACTTTCTATGCATTATTATTAAAATCTTGTTTTATATTACATTTAATATTAGGCTTAATATTAATATTATTGCCTCATTTAAAATTAATATTCTCTTTTAATATTAATATTATTACCTCATTAGGCAAATAAAACCTTTTTTGATATGTCTATGTCAGAAGAACAAAATGAAAAAGAAAAGTAACAATTTGACACCAGAGTATGTATACTTGTATATGGATGTGTGCGTGAAATGCATGGCAGTGTGTGTAATGTTTTATTTTTTGATTTAATGTACTTTATAAGCATTATTATTGAAAAATATTAGCATTCTCCACTTCTCCTACGCATAAACTATAAGTGTGCCAAATTTTATGCTCCTGCGTCCGCGCAATTTTCGTAAAAAGGGATCCAAAGTTTTTGCATCACGTATTAATATATAGATAAAATGACTGATCAGTTGGTTGTATTAGTTACCACCTATGGCTTAGTGATTTCTAAAGGACAAACAAAACAATTTAATTATGACATCTCCAGGGTATTCGATATTGTTCTGAAAGCTCGTCCAAACAGGGATTAATTATAACAGCGTTGCTGAGACGGAACGGCGCGGGCGACGCAATGGAAACTCGCCCGATGTCACAATGTCGAAAATCGAGCGGCCCACAACACTACACGAAAATGTCCTCCATCACCAATACCCACTAATTAAAAACATTCTAAATTTAAATTATCACGCGGCTGCCGTATCAAAATGGAACGTTTAAAACGGGCGCCCATCGAATCGCCGATGTATGTAATTATATGTGTGTAGTGGGAAGTAATTAAAAACAGCTGTAAACATCCATTAATTTCGCTCGTTCCGTATTCACGGCTCCACGGCGCGGGATCAGTTTAGTGCTCACTACCGACGCATTTATAGACTAACTGCTTCCACGAAGCGCCGCACAGATCTGGCAATTGTTCCGATATTTAATATTTCCTAGACATAAAAGCCCAGATCGCGCCTGCATGCTGATGTTTTAGTCACATGACTACGGGATTACGTACTGCGACTATCAGTGTACTGTTTTACATCAAATTAAAAGTCATGGGCGGGCTATGAATGTGATGATGAAGTGGCGTCACGTTTTTACACTAAACAGAATTATTAAGCGTGTCTAGTGATTTCTAAATCCTGGAACTATTTTATTTGTTAATTATATTATCTTTTAGTATACACACATGTTCTCACAAAAGATAGCACTTACTCAAGCTAAATAAGTGATACACATATTGTATTCTCATTCATTTAAGGTATTTTAGACAACTCCAGATTAAGATACAGTATTGCAACAATGCGTTAATGTGTGTGTAGTCACGTCTCTGTGAGTTAGCTGGCATGTAGGTGCAGCGCGGCACACCGTTGATTATGTTCTCAAAGCCGATCGATGGATGGATTACGAGCTCGTTTATACTTTATGTCGCGCTGTCTGCACTCTGCGGTCGCATCGCCGCCGCACACTCGCTCCTGTCACTAATGTAAAGTCCCGATTATACACATGATGAGATTATCCATTTTCGACCTAATCATCTGGTCATTAGGGTTTATTATCAATATTAATACGATATTTAGGAATGAGATGTTAATGCTTTTTATTTCTTTTATTAATCGCGCGCTCGATACGATTTCCCATCTGCTACTTTATACTGAGTGCTCGTCAAATCTTTCTACACTGAATTTTAACCTCCAGACGCACCTATTTAAGCAAAGCTCTATTACTTATCTTCCATACTCCTAAAATTATTGCGTATATTTTAAAACAGGCTAATATTACACCTGGTCCAGACTACCTGCTTTTACCGATAAACTCTTGTCCTAAAATATATGCGTTCACTACAATTTAGCATCAATATAAACTCTTTTCAACAACAAACTGCACGAATAAGTATGAAACCTTCCTCAAAGGGAACGACAGCACGGCATCCCGTCGTGCTCATACCAGGCTTATCAGCGAGGCAGGAAAACTGCCCGCCGCATTATCACCCACTTTCCGGTCTATTCGACGTTGCTAACCACATTTTGCGAACAGGGACTAATTAGTTCGTGCACTAAATTCTGTGTTTTGTACGGAAAATTACGCACAAACATGACGTGATTATACATTATTTTGAAGTTTTTATTGTAATTTATATTCCACCCATTAGTATATTTTAGAATAGAAGTGCGTGGTGGCCTGTTGGTGAAGTGCGTGGTGGCCTGTTGGTAAACGGACTAGACGCGACTGCCAACATGTTCACGGTGGTCGCGGGTTCGAATCCCAGGGCACACCTGACTTTTCGGAGTCGTGTGTATTGATAGTCAATCACCACGCATTAAAACGGTGAAGGAAAACATCGTGAGGAAACCTGCATACCATAGCGATTTATAAAATTTCTATGGTATGTAAGTCCGCCAACCCGCACTAGGCCAGCGTGGTGGACTATATGGCCTAACCACTCTCAATCGTACTGTCGATTGTAGAGGAGGCCCGTGCCCTGCAGTGGGACGTATATGGGCTGATAAAGAAAAGAAAAAGAAGTATATTTTACTATTCTGGGGCAAATAGCGATGGAATGTATTCTGAAAATATCTAATAAAATAAAATAATGGAACAATATGACAATTAATGCACATAATGGGTGTTTATGTTTTTAGAAATTCCCAATGATATTTTTTTATCAGGCTTAATATGTATGTTAGTTTTTATTTCATCAGGCATAAATTGACTTCATAATTAATATTATAACTGTACATTTGGACGTAATTAATTCGCAAAAGGCCGTGGAGTGCCGACAGTATTACCTGGCCGGATGTGCCAACGCGCTATTGTGACAAGTATGGGCAGGGACCGCAGAGAATACTCCGAAGCCATCGACCATTGCATTTGGTTTCAAATGTACGGCGGAATAATGAATCGTCAATATAAAATAACTGGCGTTTGGACCTGGTTTTTATTGGATTTAATTGGATTAATACTTTGATATACTTATCTTTAATCATATAAATAATAAATTACCCCAAAGATATTTTAACTCGATTATGTTGATCCGTTGCAACATGAAGAACTAACGTATATTATATGAGCGAATAAAATTATAGTAATGTAACAGTCAGTTAAAACTAGTAATTATATTCCCTCGGGAGTTATTGCAAAAGTACTCAAACCGGTTTCTTATTCAAGCGTACACACAATATGTCGTTTGTGTGGTCCAGTTATTTCGCACAAAGCCCCATCGTCCGCACAGCTGTAACATAGATAAACTTCGTTGGAAATTTTGCCAAACACACGATTAGATCACCAATTATCAGATTACAGAAAAAAAGATAACTCGGGCGTTCTTGAATCGCAAAATAAAATCGGGTCATTATCAAGCGAATTTTTAATTTTATTTTATCTATATCCTTGATAATGATCATGACGGTAAGGTGCGTATCGCTACGCGTCAATTTTATCAATTTCTAATGAATTTAAATATCGCAATGCGCTATCCATAAAATGGAACAACGGTCCGATAGGCAGACGATATTATAAATCATAGGAATTTGCCATTCCAGAAATTATGATTAGAATAATTTTCAGCAACAGTAAACATAGTATGTTGAATTTATAATGTATGAAAACCAGGGACCGAAACCCATTCGACATTACGGTACCGGTATCGACGAATTTCGGTTACCTTTAAGATTTCGGTAACCGCTATGACGCAATATAAAGGTTACCCTTATAAACGGGAACCGTTTTAATACCGGTAACCTAAAAAGACCTTGTATGCAAAAGAAAATGCGTTGTTGTTACATAACAAATAAAAATCATACTCGTCGTATTGTTTACACAATATCGCTGGATACGGTTCATTTCATTTTTTGTGGGTAATTCTGTTGAAAAAAATCATGAAATGAGTAAAGATAATTGTGTGGTATAGTGCCATAATGTTTAGTAAAGACAAATGGCGGTATAACCACACACAGGCACTGCCCCCGCTTTGACTTATAAGGAACTTCGCATGAAACATAAAGGTAACCGTTATTTCGGTTACCGGTATGATACCGGTTAAATTCTAAAAATCCAATAAAATTGGCCGATACCGGTTACCATTAAAAATACCGGTATTATTTTTTTCGGTTGATACCAAAAAATACCGGTATTTTCGATACCGGTTTCGGTCCCTGATGAAAACATATACATACTTCCTACACAATAATTTCTTGCCTTATAGGCAATGTGCATCGGGTAAGCTAGAACAAGGAAGTACGTTTCGCTTGAGATAACAGACGCTATAACCTTCCGATTTTGAATAGTTCATTCGAACGTAATTATTCCGGCGTTGCAAGGCCGCAAGACAAAAAAACCTTAGCCTACTCCAATTGCACGGTAAATCTATGCGAGGCGACGAACGCTCGTGCACAAAAGCGTTTCACAATAGTGCGCACACCGCGAACCAGTATCCGCGGGCATTGTGTTACGGATGTCATTGTTGTGCTAATTAGCGGACATAACACATCACAGGGCCCTTTGTCCGCATCCCCCGGCCCGCCCCGCCTCGCCGTGTTCAACTACTGCGCGCAACTTAACAATTATTGCACAAATTATACATTAGCTTCAAGATCAGTCATTGTAAGCCATGCAATTGTTCTAAGAGTCGTGTGTTTCTAAATGCACATTTATTTTGAATTTAACAACACCTCATTAACAGTAACTATCATTTGTGGGCGGCATGTAGAATGAAATAAGCTCGGCAAGCCATGAAAAACACTAATGAAAATGTTAAATCCGTCGGAAATAAACGCGCGAGCTTATCATTATTTTGAAGCTCAGGATTCGCATTCGGCAGAATCGTAGGGAATGTTGGTTCATAAATATTATTAGGAATAGGATTGAATTCAGCATTCAAAAAGGCCATGACTATCAGCTGACAGCTAAAGACTAGTGTTAATGATTCAAAATGAACATTCCAAAACTACAAAAAGTATACCTAACTAATTACGAAAGGTGACTTTCAGACGCTTCTGAAGTATACATACAATTCCTAATTTTAGCGGTCTATTTTTAAAAACGCATAATCATCGAGATTAAGATCAAAGAACAAACAAAAATATGGTGTTTACTTTACAATGTGTAAGCAACTGTCTTAGCTATATCTCGATGAACACGACTGTTTTCAATCATTCCGCGATCATAATTACCACTTGGGGAGCTGAATTGACTAATTTTATTATCAAGAAATGTTTATTTATTCCTTGCCGCTGGAAAACAGTATAAAAATACTGTAATACTTTTTTATTATTTTTGTATGTTTGTTAATTGCCGGCTAAAGTAGCGAAGGGCGGTGTGGCAATTTATATAGGTCGCTTTGTGCGGCGTCCAAGGAAAATAAATAAAAAAGGCATTCAAGCCAAGTGTACAAACATACATAAAACGCGAAGACATGTTTACCGCGTGATTAACACTTGTGAAAACATCCTAAAGCGCTGATTGAGGCTCACTCGTAACTCCGTAAAGCAAGAGGACACAAGATACAATTTGCTCGACACATAACAACTCACATTATAGCCATAAATATAAGATGTGACCTAAGCCTATGTTCGAATCTTGCGTTGGGGCTTGGGCATTTCGCGGTATATGATTCATTAATCTTTTTCGGAATCGGATGTTCCGGAAATATTCGACTTCAATCATATTATGAACGGTCTTCAGATGTCCTGTAAGTCCTGAGTAAAATCCATTTGCAAAATGTGTAAAATTAACACACTCACAATAGACCACATTTTGTTACTAGATAAAGGCGATATACTATGGAAAATTTGTGGATACAAGTTGAGAACAGTTCCGCTCTCCGTGGGTGGATACTGTAACTGATAAACGGGCAATGTCACGGTCAGTCAGTGTCGCCGACGTCAAACATCATTTATAAACAATACTGTTTCACGAGTCATCTTTGCAATGAATTAAAAAAAAATTAGAATCTAATACATTGATTTCAGACGTAAATCTGCATGATTAATAAATAGCTTAATGCTATATCCACAAGGCGGTACGATTCCAATTCCATAGACTTTCTAAACGACTCCAATAAAAAAGTAAAATAAACAAGCGCTATAAAACCTAGGCAAATTATCGGCAGTAACGTCTATGTTTATTAACGGTTTTGTATTACCTCGCCGATTGCCTAGATAAGATTTTATGTAAATTGAAAACTATCCGAATGTAATCTCGCCTGTCAAGTTTTATGGTTGCTTTGCAATTATTCTTTGGGGTTTCAATACTTGTATAACTGTAGAAGACGATTTACTCTGTAAGATAACTGGTTAGGCAAGGTAACCCGTTTTGGTTTTCAAATACATTGGAACCGCTTAATTATGCATGCCGCATTCTTTAAGCCGAACATGGCTTTAGAGAAAATTTTAAATCCGACATAAATTTATATGTTATTTACTTTAAAGCGTTACAAGTGTATACTTTAAAGGTATGTAGAAGGACTATTTCATCCAATGATTCGCCATTGCATAGTATGCACACCGGGTACTGAAAATCGGCGGATCGCTCTGGGACACTAAATTATTTTGAAACCGCACGAAATTTATAAGAGATAAATCTAAATTAGAGGAATTGGAAACAAAACCCTAGTGAATAATTAAGTCCCGAAATAACAGATAAACTCATCACAGAGCAACAAAAGCAGCAAGTAAACTCCACGGTGACAATTTCTAAATTCATTTTTACATACACGTGTGAAATTAAAGTCATTCACATAACAATCACATGATACGCTATTTGTATACGGCAGGCTTTTGATAAAAGCAAAATTAAACAATTACAGTACAAAGATTCAGCGGCGTAATAAGCCTCTATGCAAATATACGAACGCAAATATGTATTGTTTTTCTGAACAAACTTAGATTGTTATCGTGATAAATCCTTGTTTTCCGGGACTCGTTTGTTTGACTCCAGAGATAACGGATGATAGCAAGACGCACGTATTATTTTGCAAATGATCAGTAAATCTGAATGACTCGGAAACAGAAATGTTTTAATACAATAAACAAGGACTTTGTCACGTACAATTATGAGTGACAAAACCCAGATACGGAACAAATATTGCACATAAACTCGCAACGTCGGATTTCACAAAGTGATAACTGGAAGAATGTTATTGTAAAACCTGGTAGTGAATAATGTGAATTGTATAAAAATAAACACATTGGCATTAAGTAACACAAGCTTACATCAAAGGTCGAGTAATTAATTCACATTTCGAGTTGTTTGTAATGCGAGATTATTGCTTATTTACAAATGCAATTCGATCGTGTGTTTACTATTGGTGCTTCTATCTTCAGTAAACAGCTGTTGGCGTTATACAAATTAGGAGTTTAAAATCCAAAACAAACGTTTAACGTTTCTTTCAGCAACCATATTTTTTTGGCTCAGAAGTATTGCACCTCGTGGTACAAGCCGACGAACAGCAAAAAATAATCTCATCTCAACATTTTGAGGCAAGAATTCTAATTTAGGGATGTGAATATGCATTAATTTCTAGTTTTTAATCCGTCCGATATTTCAGCGAGTATATTTAATAGATTTTAATTCATACGTCAACGTAACTAATGATTATAATTATTAAGCTTTCAGTTGCAATAAATTCAGCCGAGTACAATGCCAACACGCCGAGCTATAATTATGAAAAATACAAGTGAATAATGGTTTAATTATAGACGCATTGAGTATTATGGTTGTCACATAAATTTATGTTTTTTGACAACACAAGGTTGGTTATTGAAACATTGTTGAAATTAAATATTTAAATTAATTTGGATAACTAACAGGCGATAAAAGAACGGGTGTTTTTTTCAATCTGTACCCGCCACACAAAAATATTTGGGTATATGTAAATATAGATTTACTTTTATTTAAAAATATTATTTTATGTAACAATATGATGATTATAATGTGTTTTACTCACAAAGTTGTGAACGCTAGACGTACTTAACGGGAAGGACATTCCAGTGAGCGATGTGCATATTAAAGCAATTGTTTACACTTGGAAATAACCACAGGCAAGAAGGTATTTGACATAGAATTAATTGAATAACTTTACTAAATAATTAACAATGATTTACGCAAACTTTCGAGCTATTTATGTGCAAAAACAAACATTGATTATATTATTCAAATAAATAAATATTTTAAGGCTTAAATTTTTATCATGCATAAATTATCTATCGCATGCTGAAATAGATTATATCACGCGATGTTGAACGATGAAATGTGTTCTATGCAATTTAAATGCGACACGGGGTTGTACGCTCCGTGATTCTTTTGCTCATTCTTTTGACAGCAAATAAATGTAATCATTCTATGGGGCACATGCTGCCACACGTGACTAAACGTAGCGACTGAAAATATAAAAGCAAACTAACTGATCTATTTATAAAGAAATAACAACATATTTGCCTAGAAATTGATCATCATTCATTTTGGGAGGAAATGGACATTTGAATTTTTTGAAATTTCGAATTTATTGTTTCGTATTGATTTTTTAATACGAAAAGTTAAAATCTTGTAGGCCACGAACGATAGTCTTATCTTTATAATCGTGGCTTACACTTTCAATGAGTTCTAAACATAATTAGAATGGAAATAACGCGTTGCTAAGACACGTGTATTCAACTTTGACTTTGTCATTGCACTGTTCTGTTCGCTTAGCGAATAATAGTGTATTGCATTGTGAATATAATCTATTACAGATAAATGAAGTTTAAATTATTGTGCTTCTAAAAATATAGATGATACTGTCCATGCACTTTGGAATCATTGATGCTTTTTCGCAATTTACTAGTCTTGGTTGTGAACTACACTCAGCCAGGGTTTTTCATTAAACTTATCTCTGTTTTTAGCGACAGTGTTACTGCACTTTCATTATACACACAAAACGATGTGTATTTAATTATCGAGGCGGGACGAGAGGCAGCGGCCGTCGCGTTATCAGCACAGTAATGCGTTTCCTGATAACATTCCGATTATGTGGCATAAGCGCCGCAGTCCGTCGCGTTCCTACCATTGTTATTTACTTCACATGTTTACATGGCGATTTTATAAAAATAGAACCGGGGCAAGATTTTGTCTGTCAAGTTACAAAAGTACAAGTTTTGTTGTTTGTTGTCCTTAATGTCGTCGATAGCTTCTGTATTATCGCAGCTGACAACTATTTAAATAAGGCGTTAATCAAATGGAGAAGGAAAATTACATTAAAACGTTTACATTTACTGCTGGATTCAAGGAAAAAGCTAAGGAAACAGAAAGGTACCAAAATAGTCGTAATAAAACCGCAAATAAAACGATTATCACGATGCGTACACGTGATTCGACGAAGCCATCGTACTCTCTTTAGCACACATAGCTGATACATTAAATCATATATTCCAAAGAAAAGGTATATATGTACGAAACCCACACACGTTGAAATAATGGGCGCCATAAAGCCGCTCCAATTGAAGATAGAAGCTTACAATTCGTATGAAAAAAATCCCCCAGATAATAAAGTGGGCACATTTCGCGCAAGACTCTACGTGACTCGATTTCTGACGGTTGTGATAAGGAAGTGGAAGTCGCATAAAGGCTTGCCGCTGTCATTTCTGGAATATCTAATAACTCAGCAAGACCGGCTTAATATTTTTTTCTTCGATTTAATTCAAGCAACTGGTATCAGCGATAGTTAATGGTGATTATCTTTTTTATCATCGTGTATCAAAAAGCCGATTATTTTGATTAACAAGATTACTTTTCGATTAGAATCATCAAAATTAATTCACCAATATTTTTATATTAGAAATGCCTTCTATACACGTTCTTGTGCATATTTACTAAACGTGACGTAAGGATCTAGAAGCGAGGGTACTCACCGTCCGCGTCAACCTCGTTGATCATGTCCTGAAGCTCGGCTTCTGTGGGGTTCTGTCCTAAGGATCTCATCACGGTGCCCAATTCTTTGGTTGTGATGGTGCCGTCGCCATCTTTGTCGAACAGTGAGAACGCCTCCTTGAACTCGGCGATCTGTTCTTCTGTCAGTTGATCGGCCTGCAACATACAAACACATTCGCAATTTAACACTGCCTCAGCTAACACTTACGATTAGGCAACACTAAAGTACATAAGAAACTATAATAAAAACACTTCAAAATAAACTCTATTTGCGTAATCGTGAGATCTAAATTAGGAAAACTGATAAGATGCTAAATTAGTTTGCAAAATTGTTGAGAGACGTACAGCCATAACGACCATCGTAGACAAGTACCAAACGCAGAAGACCGTCTGAACGACGCGCCGCACACCGCGTACACGGCCGGGCCTGATAAGATAGCGCGCGCAGATTACAAGTAATTACACCGCGGACACGTCACAATGCGGCAAACGCAACGCCAGATACAAAATACTGCATTGGAACACTTATCGCTCTAATGTAAGTGCCGATAATGAAATTTATAGCCACATAAATAAATCAATTTAGCTAGGACGCGAGTATTACGGCTCGCCACGCCATGCCCTATTCTTGATGGGTTCACCAGTTATAACACCAAACGTTCCTTCTTTAATAGCACCTCACATACCTACTAGTCTTTTAGGAGCTTATCAAGATGACGTCACGTTCGGTATCATGAAGTGCGTAGACATGCTGCCCCGCAAAACACTGAACCCGATCTTTGGTTTATCTTATCCTTTATTTCCATCCTACATGTTTTGTTTATTTGTATGTTGATCAACTTTGGGTGCAATGAAAACATTGATAACAACACATGTTTGCCTCCGATTATGACCCACAAATGCGGAGGGTATATAAGTTATGTCATTGTATGTTTTCAGTAATTACCTACTGGAGTTTGGTTCTAAATTATACCTACTGAAATGAGTAATATGCTCCAACGAAAAATTATCGTGACACAATTTATGATACGGTTATCTGGAACGAAACTATGTGTTCCTATGATATGATATTGATAGGAATAATTTAAATTGTAAAATGAATCAACTGTAGCCAAATAAGATTGCAATATATTTATCAATCAACACCAAGATAATAATAAAAGGCTACGCGATCGCGGATTTTGTTAGTAACATTGAAAATTGAAAATATTTTTGTAAGTGACACAATTTTTGTCAGAAGAAGAACCCGGTAGCTTATTAATCAACAGAATATTTAAAACTGGTAATTATAAGAACAACATGTTATAGTACTGTTGCTTAGTGTTTCGATTGGTTCGATGAATAAATTTTGTCTCGCTAACAGCCTTTTCTTTACATTATCACATGTAGTCATTTTAATGGGATATTGGCGTTGTCACATACGGGTTTAATCTCTGGATAATTTAATCTCTGGATCGGGAATCAGGTTCTCACGACAAGTGTTGGCGTAGCAGAGATCGATCCCACTTTTCTATTTCACAGTTGACGTAGTTGCAGTTCAAGTATTCAATAAAATTGGCTTATTGTGATAGATTCTTGGCTACTGACGTGTAATGAAATACTTTTTGTTACTTTGCATCCTTTATTTGACCCCATAAAGAGAATAAGCTTGACTGATTTATAGCCTAGCTTTTATTTTACACTTTTCACTCATAAAATTTAATACCGAGAGAAAAAACTTTAGTGCCCCACCCACCTCACGGCTCACACTGAGTTTCGAGGTAATGTGTGTCAACTGGCTTTTAAGGCCAGCAAAGTGATCACAACTGTCGAGAGCCAAGAGAAATATAATCACGCTCGTATTTTCTTAGTGGTAGGTAGAGATGCAAGGTTCACGTTTTGTTATCACTGCCGCATTTAATAAGACGCAAGTCTGCAAGTATGAACTAAAAAACAACTACTTTTTTTAATAAGACAAAAATTATACAAAACTTGCTCAACTTGGGAATCGAACCTAGGGCGGCCTCACTGCAGACTTATGTATTATACAAATCCAAAATATTAACATGTTACTATTATGTACGTTAATATCTTCAAGCTAACTTGCTCATCAACTATTTGCGTTTTTGAATATTTTTTCCTACTGACATCATTTATGATAATGGAAATATTTATATGACAGTGGATTTTGCTATAAAATTACCGATTGAGTCACTCTTGGCTAAATTACAAAGCTGTAGTAATCTGCATTCAATAGAATATCTCTGTGTTGATCATTAAAGATAATGAAATATATTTGGCAAATAACTACATGCAACTAGTATAAATTACGTACCATTTTAAAATTGCAATGAATTGCAATTAAAATTGCTGGAATATTTAATTCAACTAATGAGGGTATGTTGAGAAAAAGTACCAATGCTTCTATTTAATGTAAAAAATGGGTAAATATTTAAAACAATTCATTATCATACACTACAAAACATTTTTACAAACTAGTGTTTGAATAAATGAATAATGGTAACTGACAATCATACTGTATAAAAATCTATAATAATCAGGGGTTTCCAAGATTTTGACATTAACGCTAGTAAAGATGTAACTATTTTATATACAGACTCATTGTTGTTAAGTTTATATAGAAATATTTAATAGATTCGCTGAATGTATCTCAGATCACCACAATACTCTTACAACCAGAATCTTTCATGTTAATTATTGTAAGATATAAAATAACATAACTATGTGCTCCTTATGTGTGCTACACAGAGCATAAGCCTCTTAAAATCTTCAGGGGTATATCAAAGATGAATATTGCTCCCAGTACGGGTTGATAAAAATATATGACAGAAATGTATTTATAAAACACTATTATGATTCCATTGTTGGGTATTATTAGTCATAATTAACCTTATCAGTAACATAGTACCACTAATTAAATTATGTAATTATTTCAAAAGCAGAAACATGCAAAACAAAATATTCTACCCACTTATGTTATTGTATTGTAATTTTCCCTGTTAATGCTACACTTGGCTGTAAATACATGGTATTTGTAGAGCTGTTATCAGTGACCATGGTTACTGCGAGCCATTGTTCTCTGCATGAGGTGGGGCCGCACTGTTCTCATCTCATTATTATGTTGTTTGCGAAACCACTGAAGGTAAATAGATAAATCAGTGGACTTTACACAATAACAAGGACAAATATTATATTCCTAATGCCAAATATGTTGAAAGTGTACTATATAATTGTTTTTAAACTTATGTTGTTTACTTGCTAACATTTTGGAATTTTTATAATAACTCACTAATTCTATGGAATGCTCTACTTGGCCTTCAAAATCAAAATTAAAATCTTATCTATTTTGAGGTTATAATTTGTTCTGATAGCAGATCACTGCTATAATTACACATAACTTAAGAATCTTGTTTAGAACTTAAAACATAAAGCTGTCAATGCCAATAAAACATAATTACACCACTTAATATGCGTATTTCATGAATAATACATACAATGTTTACCAACGGTGATCTCGATAGTGCAGTGGGCTATGTCTCCGCGACCGTTATTAACCGACGAATACTGACATACCAATAAGAACAACGTAGTCTTGTGTGATGACCGTTACGACTACTGAAGGAAGATGATCGCCGAAGACCGTTGGTTGTAGATATCGAAGGAGTAACGACGATACATAGCTAGTTCGCGAACAACCGATAACATAACAAAATGTTTGTATGAGATAGCAGGCAACATGATCACGTAATTACCATGGTTGTGTGCAGCTCGTAACGGCAGGCGAAGAAATACAACACGTCTACCGAATTGCGTATGAAACATACAAGCGAACTAGCGATGAGTCAACGGGCGTTTGACAGCAGCGGCCGATCGATCTGCCACCGCTCCCAACCGACCAACCACTTGTTTAATGCGGACCGGAGCGGTGCGCCATCTTACACCGTCACCGCCTCACCGGCCGACCGGCTACCAACAAATCAACCGTAACGTCACGGCACCGGACCACCTACGGGACTATGGCGACCGACGTTTCTCGACGCTATCTTTCCACCGTAAAATCAAAACCCTGTTCGCACAGGAATTCGCCTCGAGGATTCCTCATCCTTCGATGTAGCGATGACGTTCCGGCTCCGAGGACGTTACCAATCCGCAATGCGGCAAAAAACGGCCATCACAATAATATAATGGAGGCCGTCATCACTATAAACACCGATTCGTCGCGGAACCGAAATATAACCGGCAGGAGGACCGTAATAATAGCCCGAATGCACTCACGACACATCGCAGCAAAAACGGCACTCACCATCGTAGATTAACTTGGATTATCTGGAGCTACACTAAAAAATCACAGACTACGCCGCAAAAGCGACCGCACGGACCGACGGTTGAAACGATACTGCCGCCCTCTCGCGCGAGCGGCCGCGCCGGGAAACTCGCGACCGCGATTCGCTTCGAGCTCGGGCGCGAATCGTTCCGAATCGACTACTCGATGCGTCGCACTCTCATATCCGTGTTTCGAACGCAGGGGCGGCTCGTGTCACTCGACCGGAGGCGGGAAACGTTCAAACGCGAGTTTCGCGGACGTCCAAGTCCATGTCTCGGGACGCACGACACAGGATTAAATTTGATCCGCAAAGGATAGTCGGTTTTATATCGGGCGGGTGCGGCGGCGCTGAGCGGCGTTCGGCGCGCGCCGATTGGCCGGCGCGCACCTGCAATGCGTCACTGCGGGGAGCCGACCCCGGAGCCGCGACGCGCCGCCGAGCGCGAGCGCCCGAGCGCAGCGCGAGCACGCTCCCGCTCGCCGCCGGCTGAGCCCGCCGCCGACGCCCGCCGTCACCCGCTGCCCTAGTTCGCGGTCGGCGGCGAGGGCGCGCCGCAGTGCCGCCCGCAGACGCCGCGAGCCGAGCCGACCCGCTAACGAGATAGCGCGGGCTTCCCGCCGCCACCACGCACCACGCACCGCCGCCGCCTTACACTAACCCTCCACTCACCGACCTTTATCTTATGCACACATTATGCTCACTGCCACTAATGCTTTCCTAGGGTGTTACCCTTTGTAACTTCCTCTTTCAACCCTGTTCGGCATGATGTCAATGTAATCATAGCATAATATTTTTCCATTACGTATCAATATCAATGTTATATACATTCGTTCTTTACTATGGTTAACAGAGGAAACAAAGTAAAAGTTAACTACAAGTAGCTAGCACAAAGAGGGCCGCTACAAGTTAGTAGTAGGAGCACGTGGCGCATGATGTCAATAACGTTAAAGCACGTAACGGTCGCTGTAATCACTGTACACAGTACGTCCCTGTCATGTCGCGGCGTACAGCAGGGCTATTGGCTTAGTCTTGTTAAATCAAAATGTTCATTGGTCATCGTTCATGCACATAGTATATTTGTTTCACATTTAACTAGAGTAGAATATTATATGTAGAAACGCTCTTAAAAAAAGAATCTAACTATGTAAATATGATTCATAAAATCGATTTTTAAAATGGTACTTGATCGATTTAGGTTAAAATCGATATATCACCAATTAACTTTCATTCTTGGGTGGTAGACATCTATCGGTACATTGATGAATGCACTACTGATCGTTTCTTTATTGTCTACCATTGTCAATAGATGGCAGAACTTTACCGATAGCGAAAAATTAAGATTATTTTATAGAAGGTAGTCAACAAAAATCAATCAAGACGCCTGCTACTAAAACATTCTTTGCTAGTATACAATATAACAAACGCTCGGCTCTCCTTTATAACAAAATTAACAAAGAATTTCATATATATTCAAGGCATTATAATGATTTCAAATATGAGATAACGAATTGGTTGATTTCATTGAATTATGAGGAAACAGAAAGACTTTTGCAAGTTATGAAATGATTTACTCTTCTACACACTTGACCATATATACGCGCGCGCACACACACGCGCGCACACACACACACACACACACACACACACACACACACACACACACACACACACACACACACACACACACACACACACACTCACACGCACACTTTTTTGTTTGGCTTTATTTTATTTTATCCTCGATTTTGTCTGAATTTTTATTTAAATCTTAATTCATGTCTATTTTATTCAACTATTGTAAAACTTTACTTGTAATTCTTGATGTTTGATGTATTTTTGTATGTATAACTACGAGATTTCACTTGGTGTATATTAAGACGCGGATGTTTTGGGGTCTCCTGTCACAAGCATTTCAAGCTTAAAAGGTGCCCTAAACCCTCTTCAAAAATTGTAAACTTTATTGTTACTGAATAAATAATTTATTATTTATTTATTTATTTAAAAATATCATAATCACAATTATTTTGTGTATTAAGTTGCAAAATCATTTTCAACCAACAGGTTTAGAGATAAACTAGAAAATAAAGTAGATTAAATTAGTGAGATATCTGATAAAACGTTGATAAATGGATTGAAAGATTTAAAATAAATACCTACGCAAAAAGTTTTTGCGCTAATTGGTTAAGGAAATATCTTTTAAGTCGTTCATAAAACTACAGACAGGTGTTTTGATTCGTGAGTCGAATATGAAAATATGAACTTAGTACGAAGACAATAATTATTGGTATGTAACTAAAATTTCCATTGCAGGTTTTGGTAGCGGGACAAACATTTAAAAATATTTGATAAATTTTACCCCTGTGCATAAACGCTATGTGAAAATAATGGTATTTCACTTAGGTTCATCCTAATTCCTACTTCCTAAACATGAAACCAAAATTATTGTTTGATAGAAATAGTACCTACCTAAGTTTTAAGTGTATTTGTTTATAAAGTAGTTCCACAATTGAATATATTTCTAATGTTCAAATTGTTTCAAGGCCCCTATTAAAAGGGCTTAGGGTAATAATTTAGTTGAGCTTATACTAAAATGTTGCGGACCATTATACATCAATCCTTTTGAAACTGGCTCTTTCAGAGTTGTAACCATTGGGAAAATTTACTACAAATAGGTGGCAGTTGATTGTTATTCAAATGCGCTAACCCGTTCACAATGGCGTCGGCTGTCGGGCTCCAAGTTTGTTCGCACCCTGTTACTAAGTGACAGTGCGTATTCAACCTCTTAGCTGTAAGGAATGGAGTCAACTGTATGAATTTACTGTTCAAGGGTTATTGTCGTTGAGTTGTGCCTGTAGAGTTAAATCTAACAAAACATATATGAAGTAATGCCAAGGGTATGCTTCAGCCACTACGAATAGAATACAACATGAGGCAAATTGCATGTATGTTAGAAAATGATTCGTCCAAGTTCTAAAAATTAAACCTCTTTTTATGCGAATGACATGTCTTTTTTTCTGAAGATTTTTAACAGACAAACAAGCTTCTTGAGACAAACCGATGAGTCCTAACTCCGTAGACAGAAAATCTTAACTCCTAATTTTAAAGGTTTTAGTTAAAAATAATATCACCCAATTTTATGGTCTTGTAATGTCTTGTTAATTTCGCAACATATCTAGGTACATCAAAAAGGAAATTAATCTTGGTTTTCGAAGATTTGTGACACAATTTAATATGTCGATGTCTTAGAAACAATAATTGCACGTTAAAGAAGTCCTCATTTAAACTTTACTCTCTAAGTAGCAATATAGATTCAAGGCATATTATACAGAGATAAGTGCGATATATGAAACATAAGAAGTTTGAGTTGAATGAATGATTAATCCGCAAAATAAGAGTTTATGAGTGCTGGGTGCTATTAATAAATACTAGTATATAATAATAATTTGTGTGGTATGTGTTGTAATGGGCAGAGAATAATATGGATGCTTTAATTTAGTATCTATTTAATACCGAACACACAGATGCATAAATGTATTAAAAGAGGCATATCCATACCTGGCATGCTATTGACCCTTTTATTGTCTGTACTCTATGTTTACAAACAGACAGGCAGCGATGCAATCAGTGATTATACTTCGTAGACATAAATTCTGTTCAATTATGGAATGAAAATAGCGGGGTGTTTATTGTCTTTATTGTGCATTGGCTAACGCATTGGCACAATGACAAAAGCAAAGTGCAATCTAGTTAAAGTAAATACTGGTGAGAGACGATATTTTTTTTATTGGCCTTTTGCTGACGGACGGGCATGGTAAGCGGTCACCGTCGATCACGGACCTTCACAATGCCAGGTATCCAGCACAGCGAGGATTCTGCCTACCGTAAGGACTCTCTTTAATTCCATTTGACGAAGGACAGGTCAAAGCTCTCGGGATAAATCGAAGCAGGGAGTTCACTCCAGACCTCGACATTGAGTCTGACATTTTGCGCATAACTTAAGATAGCGTACAGTGGCATATTATAAAGAGTAAGTCCAACTGACAAACTTTTTTCATTTTAATTTTTTCAACTGTGGGTAGTAAATGATGATGATGACGTAAAGGTCAGGTATCTGCTATGCTTCTGCTTACTTCCGTTCTAAACATATCGTGTTACTTGAATGGGTTTTCTTCAAATAGAGCTTCTAGTTGATGCTGCCATTATATCATCGTTATCACGTATTAATGTTCTTAGAAATTTCAACAGTGGCAAAATCAATCGATTTTGTTTCAATTGTTTCGTGAAAATATTTTTCATCTGTGGCAATAGATAGCACATTGTAGAGTCATCACAGCTATTTCATATTAGATCCACATACGATGTCGGTGGGTAAACACGTAATATTAAATGTAAGATTTGCATCAATCTCAATCTTATTATCTGGGCCATAAGGTTTAGTGAGACGGCGGTATTGTTAGCTCAGTTCACCGCATCAGAGGCATTCGTCTCGCATATTGGAATTCCTCGCTGTGGATATATGGGCCTATTATTATGTTTTATTTTATATGTTGGTACTTGGTATATACTGATACTAGCTGATGCTCGCGGATTTCCGCATTTTGTTGTAGTGAATATAGTAAAAACAATTACAACTGCCGATAATCTTCATTCATAAATGATAATCTAAATAATAAATGTATTTTTTCCACCAGGTCAGCTGATGGTAAGTGATCACTGTCGCCCATGAACATCCACAACACCTGGGTCATAGATGTTTAGCCGGCCCATCAAATCGTATGAGGGCTAGAAGTAAAAAGGATGGGAAGAGGAAAGGGGTATTCTCCATCCGGCAATTCCACTCACCGAACGAAACACGATAACAAAGGTGTCGTTTCAGGTCGATTTCGTGTGAGACAATGGTATCGCTCCGGATGAGCCTGCCCATTCATGTCATGGCTAAAAACAGTGTGGCTCTAACGCTTCAAAAAAAATCTGTTTTTTTTTAAATGTTATAACAATCCAGTACTCTTATTTTAGTCCCTTATCCAACTTCCTACCTAAAGATCCAGAAACCTTGAAACACATCGTTGCCTATATAAAATAATGGAACGAGCTTTTATTTATATAAGCTTCGTAGCTGTAATTAAAATTATCGTGTTTCTCACTTCAAAGATTACTTAAGACTGTCCTACATTATTCACGTAGACGTACAAATAGAGGGAATTCTTCAGTTGTAATGTCAGAAATAAGGTATTGTGTGGGTGGCTCGAATGGCGTAGAAAAATATTGTTCCCTTGTTTAATATCTAGTGGTTTGTGTAATCTAGAAAGAAAGTAGAGGCAAGTTTATCAAAACTGCGGTCTGAGCTATTCTACTGTATAAAAGAAACTCAAAACATTGTGAGAAGCATTTATAAGTGGAGATATTTTAAGTTTGTGTACCGCGAGGACCCGGGTTCGTTTCCTAGAAAGAGCAATTCGCTTTCTTTGCCTTTTTCATAGCGATCGCCCCACTCTGTGCTCATCATAGCCCCCCCGTACTTATAATATCCACAGCCTCCGTGGCGCAGCTGGTTAGACGCCGGCTGTTAAACGAGAAGTCGCAGGTTCGATCCCCACATCAAGACAAATGTTAGTGTGATCTTCAGGCATTTGTTTCAAGTCTGGGTGTGTTGACCGAAAAGTACCTCCAACGTTAAACTTCTTCGTACATATATCTAAAGAACATATCCTAAAAGCTTAGCTTTTACGAGACACAGGATAAAGCCATTTTAGAAATAAATAATTCCAATAAAAATAATGTTGTAACATTTGGATTTGAACACAAGTCGTTGGGTTTTACGAAGGAGCCTGTGTCGACTGCGCTTAGCTATGCAAACGTTCGGCGATTATCGTGAGCGCTCGGGCGCTTTTTGGGTTATGGAGATTTCGTGCACGGAGCGAATCAAAATTTAAACTATAACTTTTTATTGCGGTTATTATTTTATACTGGCACGACAGAGTGGCTACAATGGTTGACGGTAAGTACAGTGTGGTGCAAGTTGATATTCAACCTGTGAGAAATTATTTTTTGTCAGTCGACACAATTATGATGGGAATTGGATACACGCTTTTCCATAAGATAGATGTACAACTAAAAATAAATTACTCTTTGTCTCCTGCTATTCGATATTATGATACTACTGCATCAAATAAATTATGCAATTTATAAATCTAATAGTCAATAAACAGGCTTTATTTTTCTACTCGGTTCTCAAAAAAATCTTTTTATCTTGAGATTCTCGGGGCGTTTTAATAAACGTCGTGTGTCGGACGCGCAGTGCGCATATTTCATGCAAAGTACCAAACTCAAATTTCACTCGAGTGAGTCAATAAATAAAATAATTTTGTAGAATCGACTTTGAATACGTCTCATGAATATTTAGTGTGCGGCGCCCGCCCGTTGATTTCCCGACGGCAGCTTTTAAACTTCATTGCTTTTATGAAAAAGACGGTAAACAATTATTATTATAATGTATGTTGATTTGACGACGGGCGTTATTAATGGTTGCTGGTCGCTGGTGGTGACTTCGTTACATTAAATTATAGTTTGTTCATTGTCGACGATGTCTTACTGCTTGACAACTGTTCAAGTGCGAGTAGGACAATGTTTTCTGAGGGTACCAATATTAAATATCCAAGTCAGATTTTAACTGTTCTGGTTTTTACAATTTGTTGGCTTACATATTGCACTATAGTAATATAAAATATATTACTCACTTTGGACGGTTCTGTCTCGCATATAGTGTGTACGGTGCTTATTGCTTGCGATTTAACTTCTTTTTACTCTTTGCAAATTAATGTTACTAATTATTTTATAATTTATTTGAAATCAATTTATTGGCATGAATAGTATAAAAGCCAACTACACTGACATTAAATATGAACATACACGCTTACACTGTGACATTGTTCATAACATTATCCCATCCAATTACGCTAAAAGTTTCTTATACCAAAACTAGCAAACATACCAATAAAAAGCTATAAATAATTAAACAGCACAAACGATTGAAGCGTCAACTGGTTTGTGTAATCACAGTGTATCGCGGGGGTCAGAGGGTTGGGGGGTCAGACCCCCTGTCACTCGCAACATTTCATTTAAAGCGTCGACTACCGTCGCGAGAACTTTCCGCTAGATTAATGCTCTGTAATTGATATCGATTTGAATGACACTTTGGCAACTGTTTACGCGACTGCAGGGAAATTTAAATAACAAAAGATATTCACTGTTTAAGGTAGTAAGCACAGGTAGTAAGTTATTACGTTTTTAACATATTGATAGATGTTTGCTTAAACAGCTAAATATGGCGAACATATTTAAGGCCATTTTAATTTATGAGTTGTAGAGCCACGCTGTTATCAGTAGTGAATGGGCAGGCTCGTCCAAGGCGGTAACACTGGCTCCCAGGAGTTTGACGTGAAGTGACAGCTTTATTGTCGCGTTTCGTTCGGTGAGTGAAATTTTTAAAAATGTATTTTAATAACTTTTGAATAAAGTGGTTGTGGTACAAATATAGAAAAAAATGTGGTAAAAAAAAGTGCACAACAAAAATACCGAAGTTTATTGCATACACACAAATCTATTTGATTGAATATAATAACAGGAAGATATGATTTATGACATTAAATTCTCATTTTAATTACTTTGTAATGATTTTATTTCGATAAAAGATAACTTAATACATTTTTTTTTATTATTTTTAATGCCAATTTTATACAGCGCAGTCAGAATATTTAGTGAAAAAGCTACGAAAATCGCTACAATTTGTAGAATGAACGTGGCACTTCTGCGTTGCAGCTACGTCGTAGTTCCAGCTACGGCGTAGTTATTTCGCAGGGCAAGTTCTGGTTGGACGCGTCGCGTCGATTCCCATACATCTGACCTTGACCGCGCCGGTACGGGGCGCGTAGCGCTACGATACTGTAATGACCGATGCGCGGTAAAACCCGCGGATATTGAGCAGAGGGTTGCGCGGTTGTAAAATTATTTGAATTGCAAATATCTGATAGTATTTTTTTACTGAAAGATTTTATTGTTAAATTTATTGGTATTTCGTTAATAAGTACTTTAATCTGGTAAATTCCAGATTATAGATAAGTTCTGAATTAATTTAAGCGTATTAGAAAAAAATGCCTAGTGAATATCAGATGCGACTTGTAAGGAAGATTGTGTAACAGAATCACAACCTTTACCATTTGCAACGCTAAGATAGTTGAACACGGTGTCGCGGTGAAAAGCGAGCACCAACTTTACAGTATTCGGTCTGAAAGCTCGCTGCCAAGG
This sequence comes from Hyles euphorbiae, assembly GCA_023078785.2. Taxonomy (NCBI): domain Eukaryota; kingdom Metazoa; phylum Arthropoda; class Insecta; order Lepidoptera; family Sphingidae; genus Hyles; species Hyles euphorbiae. Next base: position 17,546,315 of record CM041051.1, read on the forward strand.
GCCAGCCATTTGGCATGGTGGCTCCCTGGCAGCCTGGCAGCTTGGCAGCTTGGCACTCTGGCAGTTTGGCAACACCCGCGCCGAATTAGAATTCGCGCTGCGACTTGCATTTGAAGTGCTCTCCACTTAAATAACGAACTTAATGTAAATTACTCCCGAGGTCTGTGAGAATCTTTCCGAATATCATGATTTTACTTGAAGTTTGAGCAAAATTCTTACTTGATTGCACTTCTTAGATATGTTAAATTTTAACGAGAGAGACGAAGTTCTAACTATATGAAACCAGCATAAATTAAGTACTGTCATTAAGAACTTATGTAACAGTTTTTTTTTGTATCGATATTTCTTATCTAAACAATATTATCAAATGGAGTTGCTCAATCTGTGAATTAAACAAGGAAGTTCATTGTTGTTACTTGTTTATAGCAATGAATGGCGACACGAGCATACCATTTGCTTGATGGTGAACAACCACTCATGGAAAACAAAACCAAACAACACCGTGAATTACCAAGCAATGCTTGGCATTCCAATGCACTCGTCATCCTGAGACATAAGATGCTAAGTCTCAATATGTCCATTAGTTACTCTGACTACAATGTCCTTCAATCCGAAACACAACAGTAAAGAGAGGAACAAAGAATAATAATACTTTGCTTAAGTATGTGGGGATTATAGTGTACTCGCAAAAACTTTACTCCACATGAATTAAACATAAAGAAAGCGTAGAAAGTATATATTAACTGTAGGTTAAAGTATAGGTCGGTATGAATTGCAGCGATTATGTAAAACTCTCCATGGCGTCCGCATAACAGACGACTGATTAACACGGCGTGCGTTGCGAAATAACTGCATGGAGCCAAACCATAGGGTTTCCTTTGGAAAATTGTACCAGATAATTAGGGCTGTCTCACTGGAGTTTTAGTATACTGCTTTGGTTTATTGTGATGGTGATATGGTACAACACATATGTACATGGTGCATCAGTCTGTTTATTAAGAAACAGGCATGCAATTTAAAAATAAAACAAGATTATTTTTGCAAATCTTAATTTATATTTAATTAAACGGCTCAATTTTTTCAAATGTACTTACCTCTTTCTTATATTATTACAATGGTTACATCACCTATGACAAGTATAATTAATTACAAGTGAAGCCGATTTATTTTAGGCCTCCTCTAAGTATCTCCAAATCAACCTGTTGGAAGTGCCCTGTAACCAGCAACATCCTGCAACCTTAACCATGGTGTCCGTCCACATTGTAGGCGAGCGTCCGACAATTCGCTTGTCTGTACGTAGCCTCCACTCTAGAACATTAATGTAAATATTCAACGAAAAATAACAACTTCTCAAAAATACTTGAGAAATACATCAAAGTCACGGCCATCCCTCCTTAGAGCAAAGATCTAAGATAACAAACTATAAATCTGAAATTCAACTCGAAAATCCTAGTAAATCAGAGCCAGGTGATTATACCAGCACCCACGGGTTGTATGATTCATTTGACAGCGGGGCTAGCGCGGCCAGGCGCATATTAAGCCACGTGCGAGATTTAACGCGACAACCCTGTCTCGTAAAGCAGTCGACGAGAGCGCTGATGACCCTAGTTTTAAAGAAATAGCTGAGAATTTATTAGCCGTCTATTTCTTAGAAAAGTTTTTAATAGATTTTGTCTTTTAAGATATAGGTACTATTCCGAAGACATTTGTGTATAGATAGCCACCACTTTGATCATGGAGAAAATCATCGTGAGAAAACTTACGTACTATAGATATCTTAACAATATTTTCTTTGGTACGTGATGTCCACCGACTCCCACTTGGCCATATGGTGGATTATGGCCTAACCCCGGTAAATTGAACTCTTAGTTGTAGAGGAGGCCTGTGACCTGCAGTGGAACGTATTGGTCATCATCATCATCTATATACTGAGGTATCATATTATGTCATGTGCAAGATTTTACGTGACAACCCTATTTCGTAAGCGTGGAAACCTACAGTACTTTCAGTAAAATAGCATAGTATTTATTAGCCTCTATTTCTTAGCGTTTTTCTAAGAGGTTTCGTTCCTTTGAAGCTCACTATTCATTCATTTCGTTTGATCTGTAGTGAGTTTGGAATTTTCTTTAGGACTTTTGAATTATATGGTGTATCTAATTAACTGCTTGAGAAGTTATCGTCTTTTTATTTCAAACGAAACATTTATCCATTGACATTTTAGATATACATTATTTCCACGTTAAACGTTACGGTTTACATAAGTTGTTATATGTAATTTGTTTATCCATACAACTATGGCCCACCATATTAGCATACAATAATATAAAATATAGGAACTACGAGTATAATATGATAATTCATTATCTTCAATGCTTTTGTCCAGTAGTTATCTAGTAATGTAAATGTAGAAATTATAACAGAATAATTGTAGATTTCTATTATTGGTTTGATAAATAGATTCGCGAGGTTTCGTTTTAAATTTGTACCCGGCACGGAAAGAGTTTAGCAAATTGTGAGTGACTCATGATAAATTAAGCCTACTCTTTTAGGGTTTTCGACCTGACCTTGTAAGACGAATGACGATCTATGTACATGTAGGTAATCTTAATGAGTTCACCAAATCTTACTCACACTTGACGCAATAGTTTGCCATTACTCACTTCCCTAATCGCACGACTCATCACTATTAACTCGCTATGTCTAGCTGTAAGTCGGTTTAGTGTACAAATTCCTTGGTGCAGTGTATTTGCATGGGGAATGCCTGTGCAAACACGCGCTGCCCGTAATTGCTGGAGTTGGCGTGCCTCGCTTCCGCACCTTCTAGCTGTGAAAACTTATTAATTACAGCTCCATTAGTTCATCTGTATCTGTATCAGCCCATATACGTCCCACTGCAGGGCACGGGCCTCCTCTACAATCGAGAGTACGATTGAGAGTGGTTAGGCCATATAGTCCACCACGCTGGCCTAGTGCGTGTTGGCGGACTTACATCCCATAGAAATTCTTATAAATCGCTATGGTATGCAGGTTTCCTCACGATGTTTTCCTTCACCGTTTTAGTGCGTGGTGATTGATTATCAATATACACATGACTCCGAAAAGTCAGAGGTGTGCCCTGGGATTCGAACCCGCGACCACCGTGAACACGTGGGCAGCCGCGTCTAGTCCGTTTACCAACAGGCCACCACGCACTTCCATTAGTTCATGCTAAATATAAAATAGGTAGGTTTGGATACCAGTCATTATCTATATTAAGCCTACTGCTGGTATAAGCTGCTTCAATAGCTTGATTAGCTTCTCGTATTACTGTTATGGCTCCATCTAACTTAAGAGCTTGATTGTCTTTTATTTAATTATTTTTAGTAAACTTACAATTTACTTTCGTGGTATATGAATGCTAAAATACCTACTGAATTTGAATCTTTATTTTTGTAATTAATATAAATAAATAAAAGAAAAAAAATACAAAACCTTATATTTCATTTTTTAAATGTTGCTATTATACTTCTTTTTGGCAAGTTCCTACTTCGCCATGCTTCCGTTCAGAGGTCACACAACCCTTGCACCGATGTCAATCAATTCCTCGCATGCAAGATGCCCATATCGCGCAGCCATTATCCTCGTGCATTAACCTCAGGTTTGCTCCACAATAAACTACCGACATTTACGTCCAACTCCATCGCAAATATAACATGATATGAACATTATGCTAGGTGGTTTTCTCATGCAAACGACTCACGCTGTAATTGCAGCGGCGGACGTCGGCGGGGCAGGGCGCGTGCGCGGGGCGGGCAACGCTTTTGAATATTAACTATTTGCGCATTTAATTAAACTAGATAAGTATAATGGCTTCTGGGCGGCGGCTTTTTCGTTCAAAATTGCTTTTTTAATCATTAACTAACTGTTAATCCCCCGGAGTGGCGGTAATGGAATAAAGTCGTTAGTTGGACTAATGAGTGTGTTTATTTGGCCGATTGAGCTCCGGGCCGGTTGGATGTGTGGAGATATTAACATCTATTTTTATACATTCATAAACTCACGCCTTTTAACCAGAAGGTGTAGGCAGATGTACTAGGACACTCGAATTTCGTCTTGTATGTCTTTGCTATCGCCATATTGGCCACAAATTCCTGACTCCGGGCTGATAATGAATAGAAAAATTAAATACGAGTTTGCTTGACTTGGGATTCAAACCCGAAGCCTCAGTTTTGTAAGGCCGTATTTTTTATTATTATTTAAAATAAATTATTATAAAGTTTTGTATTTAAAAAATATGTTTAGTTAATTGTGTGCGTACATAAGTGTAGATTGCACTTGTAACCGTCGCCTGCGACATAGTATTATCCTAAGAGTATTATCCTTGTGGGATTGTATATACGGTGCGTCGTCAGGACCAGTGGATACATATGCGTGCCAATAACATACCAATTTATATTAAAGAATACACTAAGGTGATGTAGGTAGTCTGTATTGTATTGTATTGTATCAGCCCATATACGGCCCACTGCAGGGCACGGGCCTACTCTACAATCGAGAATACGATTGAGAGTGGTTAGGCCATATAGTCCACCACGCTGGCCTAGTGCGGGTTGGCGGACTTACATACCATAGAAGGTAGTCTGTAGTCCGTTTGAAACATCCCTACTATTTCAGAAGCATTGTGGATGTTCACGACTGTTAGTGATTTTCTAGTAGCTGCATTGTCTAAGCTAATTAGTATCAAAAATTCATAAATTATAACACTAATAGCCATACAAAAGTAAAATAAAACACAATAATACGATAACATTTTTACGTCCCTCTTACCAAAAAGCTCGTATTTTATTATTAGCTGAGATTATATTCCCCGCTCGCCGCCAGATGGGACGGAGCTCGCACAATGCAGCCAGCGATGTACAGAAATATTGTCAAAACTTACAAATGCTGCGCGGATAGAGGCTCCGGGGAGTTAAACGAAAGTGGGGAAAGCTTTAAATGGTAAATGACCGTCTGGTCTAAGTGTTGGGAGAATTATTCTTTTATTAAATTTAAAACAATTATACTACATAATTGTAAAATGATTCCTAGTGATTTTATCGTGGTTTGATTTACCTGATATGTCGAAGATTTAATTGTATTTATAGCAACGAGGCGTTGGTTGACTGAAAAATTAGTGTTACAAATTGATATGTTTTTTTTTTAGTCTAAAAACTTGAGTTTTTGTTTCTAAAATTGAATAACGTCCGAAACTCTCCATGAGATCTGAGAACTCTGTGTAGTGTGTTGTATGTTTGCAAAAGGAAAGCAAATTTATTTTCGGCACTTTGAATGCTTATTATATTTCCTGTAGTGTAGTAAAACACTCCATTAAGCGGACGGTCTAATGAATGTTGCAGAAAGTCGCTGGATGCAGGCTGCTTCTCATATCACTATGGAAATATTTCCAATTCGTTTTTGTTCAACAGTAGACTTCATGTCGCTGAGGACGACGAAAATAACCATGACATTATATTGATAATAATCTGTATTAGCTTCATTCCCACAACTTGGGCCACGCGTAAAGTTATAGAATAGCGCTCGGAGAATATTCAGACTGCGTTCTTTGGGAAATGTTATTCAATTTGAGACGGACGCCTTTAAAAGTTTGTTCAACTCAGCCGAGTCAGCCGCTGAGTGCTGCCTTTATGAATTTATATCTAATCAGATGCGTGGCGCTCTGGGACTGCGTGATTATCTCTTTGCTGTATAATCCATGTATGTATGTCGACATACTTTACTATTTCAAGTTGCTGGGTCTTTAGTTGTGTGAGTTATAAAGATAGTTAATTATGTAAGTTATTTCTTGCCTTTTATACTTATTCTACTCCTCTGATGTTTGTATCCATATCAATGTTGCAGAAATGATTTTAATAAAGGTAAAATAGGCTCTGTTACTGGTATAAACATTGACAACCCATACTCACTCACCACACTCTTTTCTAATATTAATATTAGAAAAGAGTGTGGTGAGTGAGTATGGGTTGTCTAAGTGTCACTAAGTGGCCTATGCCACTTAGTGTAGGTATTAATAGCGATATTCCACTCAAGGACAAAATGTCAAGTACCCCCACAAAATTGAAATTTGGCAGGTAGATTCCGCAATATGTCGACATTGTCTAATTAAGATTTTACAGAAATTCGCCTTTAAGAGGGTAAATTGGGGTCGAAAGGTCGAATTAAGGTTGTACATTTTTCATTACAAATATGAACATCGATATTAAGGTTAAAGTGTTCATGTTAAACAATCAATAATTTAATAAGTAATTACAAAAGTATGTAGTATTACGCCTTCTTAAAAATCTTACGAGTTTATTCATAGACAATATTAAGACCCATTTAAGTAATCGAATGTTTTGTCTTCTTCGCTTAAACTGAATTCAAAAGTCTTTTTGTTAGGTCATGGACCCTGACTGTTCGTTTTTGATTTAAAAAAAACTACGATCACGAAACTACGATATCCACAATTAAAGAGATTTAATAAGATAAATTAAACTGTTACAATTTTTGGCTCAAAAGTCCTGACTTCTTGATTCCTATTATAGTGGTTGCTAGAGAAGCGAATACCACTCGTCGCGAATGCCAAAATACATATAATTGACAAAAGTTAAATGAAAATTATAACTGTATAGAAGGAAATTGAAATAGCGTTATTGCAGTCGGATATTACAAAAGCCAAAGCAATGTAGAAACATATTATGCTGACTTTTTAACCAATATATTTATGGTAAAGTTGTAAGAGTTTAAAAGGGACAAAACATTTGATAAATAATAATAGGTTTCTAAACTCTTTATGAATAAGGACGCAACAATACAGCATGAGCCGTGAACGTACGACTGGAAAAACGCAAAATATTAACCACTATAGAATGGTGTAAAGTTGCATGCATTTAGAATAGCTGCATACTGGTTTGTAGAACAAGTATCCTATCAAGCTATAACATTTGACAACAGTTGAATTTTTAAATTTGTTCCTTTGGTGCCACACCACATGGGTCGGAACTCACAAGGCGAAAAAAGTGTGACTTTATTTATGTATGTAGGAAGTTTCTGAACACACTGTTGTCTTTGGTCTATCAATATGTTTAAAAAACGCTATATTGTCTATAAGTAGTATGAAGTAAAATTACGATGTTTAAGGTGTAAGATGAAAGGTGGCTTTGTAAAGTTCATTAGTTTAAAATTAAAGTTGTGAGCTAAAAAGTGTTCAATTTGTTCAAACCCCACCCCTATTTGTATGTGTTTTCAAACAGGTACTACAAACCGTCTTACCAAACACTATTATTTTGTCAAACGTTTCCCTCGCTACATTGAAGCTTATCTTAACGTCCATTGTGAGAACTTTACTTGTTACCTTTGTTTCGAGTCGCTGTTTGCGTGAATATTCAATTGGGATTCCTTTGTGTGACAAAACCTCCTGAGTGGGTACAAAGAGCAAGTCGCCCTCACTATTCCTCCGGGAGGCTTACCTTACGCTGGCTTCGTTTGTACGACGGCTTGGAATGTTTCGGGATAGAATTGAGGGCTAGTTGGTGATGGTTGAATATTACATAGGAGTATGTTTTGTTGTGTTTGCTTTAGTTTAGGTAGCTTTTCTTAATTGTAGAGTGATTACGGAGATTAAAACCATATTATGACTAAGAATTGTAATACTAGATAGAAAATGTGATACTTTATATACAAATTTATTTTCATGTAACCTGAATACGTGACTTATACATGACAAATAGCAAAAATGTATCCTATCAAATAATCCAATTTCGGCAACAATGAAAGACGATCCATTTCGACCAAGTGATGCGGCACACATCATAAGTTATGAATATTCCAGAAAGATCAGTGGCAGTTCAACCATTCCATTCGGCACAAGGGCGAACCTGGCGGTGCGTATTTATCGAACGCGTCAAATTACGTTTCATTTGTCGACCCCGGCTCCCTCGCGATATTATACGCTCGACTATTAGTAAACCTTATAGTATCTGATTTTGTAACCTGCGGGCGGTGGCGGTGCGGCAACGGCGCGGGGAGACCGGGCCGCTCGGAAGGGGGGTGCTCCTTATTTTATTATCGCCTTCCTTCCCTCCCTGCGTGCCTCAGCCCTCAGGCCGGCGGTGTTGCCGTGGCGCATGCGTGGCTGCGAGCTCTGCAACCCGCTAGTAGTCCCTCTCCTCCCGCGCCGCCCCCGCCCCGCGTCTCACCCCGCGCCGCACCGCAGTACTCCGCGCTACGAATTCCGAAGCCATGTTCATTATTAACTTTTCATTTTGTTGTTAGATTATTTAAGAGGTCGCGTTGCGATTAAACTACGCGAATTAGTAACAAGACATTCTTTCTCGACGTAATTTATGGACGCAGCGCTCTCGAATGGAACTGTTCTGATGTATTGCGGAGATATCTTCACGGTCCATTTGTTGCGAGAAAAGGGAAAATTAAAGGAGAATTCGTGACGCCGGAACATTCACCTAAATTTTATGTAAGCGCTGATATTTATGAGACATCGTTTTACGGAAAATACAATATACAGAATCGAATTTTTTTCCGAACTTGAAAGGTATTTTTGCTGTTGAGTAAACGTGAAAATATTTTGAATAATTTAGTTGTTATGAAAGATAGCAGTAAGGTTGCTCCTTCATACGATTCATGAGATTGTCAAAACAGTGAAATTATCCTTAAACCCGTCTGGCTTTATAGCAGATTAGTCGCATTTGGAAAATAGTTGTAGGGGCTTATCGCGCTCTCCGCTGAGCTAAATGGGATTATTACTCACTTAACCTGGTTCAACTGAAACTGTAACCGACTCATTATAATACCACGTGTGATTTTATTCCGTGCCAAAATGACGTGATATTGATGGTAAGTCTATGCCTTTCAGGGACGATTATTATTTATCTGTTGCTATTGCATTGCAGTTAACTGCTGGATGTAGGCCTCTACCAAAGTATGCCATAGATCCTGGTCTGCTGCCTTATGCATCCAGTCGTTACCTTTGTAACATTAGTAGACCAAAATATCCCTATTTGAAACACAAATCTGTGATTAGCCATACGATTATTTTCTTGAGTCGTGCTCTACCACATTTTGCCGTACTTATCATTAAGTGCAATTTATTGCTTACTAGGCTAGAATAGAATTAATAAGATATACAACTAAAAAAGTAAAAATAATTGATACTGAATTTAAGATAAGAAAATGGAGTAAAATACATATATTTTATTGTTACAAAGCGTGGGGTGCAGGAGGATAAGTAATTGTTGTAAACACTAACTTTTTAACTATTATATAATTGTTTTGACTAAAAACATCCATCTACGGCTGTATTTCCAATCAATAACGCCATCTGTTGGTCAGTAGTAACATTTGACACTTGAAGAATACAAGAAGCTTAAGTTCACGTGAAGTTCATTCATTGTCACTCTAAAGAAAAGGATAGCAGGCAACAGCGATTGCATTCAAGGTCAAATTTTTGTGCTTCAGTGTTTTATACGGAATGCAATCTCCATTTGGGTATAAGCTTCTTGGAAGAATACAATGTTAACGCCATCTAGCGATGAATGTAGCAATGGTCATCAATTATAAGAATAATTAATCCTGGCGAATCTAATCAGGATAATTATATATTTTAATCGAATTATTGTATTGTCATCGGTCTTTGACAGGTGTGCAAAATTTGAACGAAATCTGGCCGTTTAAAGTGGGTCAAAATCGCGCCCAAAGAAGTCGGTTACAAACAAACATACAAACATACAAACATACAAACATACAAACATACAAACATACAAACATACAAACATACAAACATACAAGTGAAGCTAATATAAAGCGTGTAAAAATAGATATAGCATGTATATTCAGAATAGACTGCTTGGGTGGCGCAGTTGTACTACAGTATGATTGCAAATCTGAGGTCTTGGGTTTGAAACCTAGGTCGGGCAAAGCACCATTGGATTTTTTTTATTAATTAACAACACCTTCTGAGAAAAAACATGTATATAAGTATGTATTTGTGTCAAGTTGCATCGATGTATCAACGACAAATAATAACGGTGGCAAGACGTACCTTGACCCAGTACGATACAGCAACCCTTCGATCATAATTAAACTAGATACAGGGTCCTGAACAAAATCACACGCAAAAAGTGTCCGAGGTTGCTAATACATACATTTAAATTTCGAACTACGAGATGTAGTCAAAAATCTTAAATTAATATAATATCAACTTCAGGTAACATAAAGCCTTATTCGTTTAGATTAAGATATACTATGTTTTTTCACCAAATCAAATAAGACTACACGCTTATTTGTATTTTTATTTCTCTTGCCGTTTTTTAGGCCGTTACTTACAATTTAGTATATATTTGATCGAAGCAATCACCATATTGAATTACAATAAAATATAGGCTGATGTGTCAGTGGTCGACACGGCCACGCGCAAGTGTTCGCGTGTTGCGTCGCGTCGCCTAATGCACGGCTCTGTCTACCCCGACACGGCGACTACATACGTCACACAGAGGAAATGAGGCAATTTGGTTTATCTTCATAATCTGTTTCTATTGTTGGATAGTTTTAAAATAGAAACAATAGGTTATTCACTTTTATGTATCGAAACGAATCTATAACAAAATAGTAAATAGTTTAATGACACTACAAATTAAAACACCATCACATCAAAAATAGATTTATTAATGATGACGTAGTTTCTATTGTAGTAAATTGTAAAAATTAGAACGTTATCTTAATGATTATATAATTGATCAACATTAGGTATGTAATTTTCTTTTAAAGAAAGAATGAAATAAGTTTTTATTCACACGATTACAATATAATACCTACATACAGCTAAAGTATAGAAGGATACTAAAAATAACGAACAAAAGATAAAAACGGCAACAAAAAAAAAACAAAAAGAGTTAAATAAAGGTATAATATTTCACAAACGTGTCAAAGGGATGCCCTGTACCTTCTAATTTTATTTTATGTCTGTGAGGCTTCTGATTAATTTTAAATAATCAGAAGCGTAATAAGTAATTTTCAGCCTTCTTAATTAATAGAATAAACCAGCAATTAAATTAGGTCAATATTCATAAAACGTTAAATACGTAGTACGTATTAGATATACGGAAGTGAAATACGAAAGTAATTTTCATAAGAATATGTACATAGTTGATTTTGATGAAGTAACATGTTATTATAATGAGTTCCGTTCGAGATCATTAGGCACATACACGGAGCATTGAATCTCAGCTAATGTACTCACGGTTCTATATTCCGGTCATAATAGGGTTTTTTTACGTATTTAAAATATAAAAATAAATTTAAAGTTTATTTTTAGGAGCCATAAACAGCGGATGTATATCAGTATAAATTGAATGAATTCATGTAATTTATAAACACCTTGATTATTCATCTTAAGTTTGCATTCTTGAGAGGGAGGCTGAGATGCAACCGTCACATCCACATAATCAAGGAAATGGTAGAGGACCTATGGCCATATCATTTCATTGGTGGAAGTTTTCTCATACGTGTAAGGCTGCCTGAGTAGGTTCCACCGAAATGTCATTTCTTCGGCCAAACAACAGAATAAATGCACTGTTATGTTTCGGTTTGAAGGACATTGTAACCAGAGTACTTATTGTACATATTGAGAAAACATCTTATGTTTCAGGATGGATAGCGCAGTGCCAAAGCAAGAAAGCAAGCAGAGCCAAGCATTGCTTTGTAATTCATGGTGCTGTTAGGTTTTGCTTACTGCGCATGAGTGTTGGTATCTCTTACCATGCCACTCTTTTCGCCACTCATAGCAATAAAAAAGAGACATTTAGTAAATTTGTCATTGTCGGAACGAAAATCACGTGAATTGCCGGATCAGGGAGACAAAACAAGAACCTCACGGTTCATAGACGAGATATGCCTATTAATAAATACCTACTGGGTTTATATAACATTCCTGTGTTTTGCTCTTGTTTAAGTTTTTTTGGGTCAACTAATATTAACTCATGTTTTTTGCTGATCCTATCATTAATTAGTAAGTCATCTTCCAAAGATTTCCACGGCCTTTCGAAGTCTTCGCCAACCTTCCAACCAGGAATACTTTACAATTAATTACATCTCAATAAATTGTCCTCGATTGAAACCTGTAATTTAGTTTACCTAGGCAGTGGCTTAGCGGCTAGGTCGAAGTGTATCGTTCTTGCGTTTTTCCTTGATGTTTAAACGGTAATCTCGTTTGCTTTGAGGCTATTTTAAATAAATCTATATGTAAAAGTGCTGCGAATGTGCTGCGAGTGGCGAGCGGCATTCACAGGCTTCCTGCCGGTTGTACCATTGTACTGACTGTGCCTCGTCCACCAGCCGCTTGCAAATATGTATAATCTTTAGTTGCTTTATTACTTTGTACTATCGTATAATTGTTATGTTTTTATTTACTATCTAGTAAATCCTTGATAGGATAGAATATAGTACTTTAATACGTAAGAGATTGATGTGATGTTAATTTACATTCGTGTGGTCTTTGTTTAAATACTGCAAGGTTATTACCTGTACTGAAATTACCAAAAAAAAAAACTTTGACGTAGTCATTGAGTATAATACCTCAGTGGACATAATATAATGGAATATTTTTAGTTTTCAATAGCCTTATTCTTTGAACAGTCTTTTGATTTTTTTATTAGGGATTTAACCACAAACCATCTAATTTTTGACAAAAAACATTAAGTTGACGCCTAAATAAGAACACCACTATCTCATACATCTAATATGATTTATTATTAAGGCCTAGCATTAGCATGAAGAAGGCTTGGTTTTGGCATACATTTGGTTATGTACAGAAGGCCGAGACATTAACACAAAAAGTGTTTGGCAGCGGGCCGCGCGACCGCGCCAGCCACGCACGCTGCCAGCCCTGCCTGCCAAGAGAACAGCCAACATCCCTGAATGTTCGGAGTACTGTTTAACCAAAGAGTATAGGTTTCGTATTCGTCGGGGTTTGACATTGCTATAATAATGCATATTAATGGAAACTATTGCTATTTTAAATTAACATCACCACCTTGTCAATTCTTAGACTTAGCATGCTCTGTATTTCTGCTATTGCTAATTGTTCCCTACAGAATTTGTGAGAATTTATAAAAATATTGGCTGATCAGTTTCGTGAATTTCAAAATTCAGCTTATTTTTATAATTTTTGACATGTTATAATCGACTTCACTTGCTGTTTGTGATTGCTATTGATTTTTATTCCAACACAAAAGGCGCCTGGAAGGATCAGAATAAATCAACTCTTAATTCCAGGTCAAACTAACAATATACCCGGACTGGTTATGATGAATATTACTGTAACTTTTAAAGACAGTTTTGAAACACATTGCTCATCTTGCTTCTGAAATCATAAAATATTCTGAGTGTTGAGTTTTAGCTCATTATCATGATATTCCTCTTCATTAACTCGAATCGACTGCCAAGAAAATATAAGCTTACTTTCCATGTGGTGGAGCCACGATGTTGTCAATCATGACTCAGCATGTATAGGCAAATTCGAAATCGATGTAAAGCGTTGCTGTAGCGTTTTTTTTTGGAGAGCGAGATTGCCGGGTCCCTAATAAATATCACCCAATAGTAAACTTCACAAATACTCGTCTAAATACTTTTTTCTTCTTCCCATCGTTAGTCCTTCTCGATCCCGTTTAGATTTGATGGGAAAGCAACACACCTATGATCATGAGTATGTCCATGGGCGGCAAGGATCACTTACCATCAATGGACCTATTTGCTCATTTACCAGGCCTATAGTTGTAAAAACATGATACTGCTATTAAGAAAAACTTCAAAACTTTTATATTGAACCACCCAATAAAAATACAGGGTGTCAAGAGGTATTGGTGTCAAATAAAGGTGAATTTAGTGCGGTATAAATTAATGTTTGTGTCACGTGGTGCCGGTAATCCATCTTAGTGACGCGGCGGTGACCTTTCGCGGACGGCGCGAATCAAATTTATCGGACATCGCAGGTCAATTTAATTACCTCGCCGTCACTTGGGGGCAACCGTCCGTGATCGATCACGGACCTGGTATTTGATGAAGATATGAAATAGGAAAATTAGATATTAAGGATATTTAATGTTACAGGAAATATGTCTAGAAAGGGACATGTGTTTTTTATTGCAATATCAATGGTGAGAGATAAGATTTTAGATCTCAATATGTCCAGTAGTTCCCCTAGCTACAGTGTTCTTCAAACCGGAATACAACAGTGCCTTTACACTGCTGTTTATTAAATTTAGCAAACGTTTATTTTACTTTGTCTCAAACTCTTTGTTTTGAAACACAGTAACTAACTTTATTTTAAGTTGCCCATTAAAAGTACAGTGTGATCCACGTGGGACATTTAATGTGCGGTTCAGTGGCAGGCGTGTGATGGTCGGAGGCGGGTCGATATGCTCTTATCACATTAACCGCTGCCTACGCCTCGTGTAGGCACATTTAGGAGCTATATTAATGTATGGGTCGCGTGTATTGCCTTCACTACATTCATTCAGACGATGTAATTTGTGTAGAGTTTGATACCCAGATGAGTTTAGAAAAAATCCACAGTTGTCGTATATTACTATGTAGTATATAAACCGTTGTGGTTTGGCAGCTATGTCAGCCTTCTTTGATATTAAGAAAGTGTCTATCTATGCACTTGGTATATCTGAATGAAATACAGATATTAAGTACCTGTATATGTATATTGTTAAGTTAAAGTAACTACAATGCATGAAGAGATTTATTTTTACAAGTAAAATTATATATTTTGTCTCAAGAAAATTGATATATATTTTGTCTCACTCCATGAAATACAGCGGTATAGGCATGACATTCTATGATTAAATTAAGACCGAGAAGCATTTAGACTTCATTTCAACTGAAGAAATCAAACTTTGATTCAAACGTGAAAAGAATCTCGCAATTTTAATACTCAAATGTCGACAAAGAAACGGCACGGGGACAAAGTAATAATGCGCTAAAGGCTATAGTTTAACTCGGCTACTCCCCCAGTGCGACATAACAATGAACAGGACGCGGGGGCGAGGGTTGCCGGTTCGGTTTCCGTGTCACACCCCCGGGGGCGCTAACTTCGCACTGTAAGGGTTGCGCTAATGTACTGCTGTGGCTTAATACGTGAGTGGTTCCCTTGTGACTGTGGGTCGTGAGTTCATATACACATTAAGCCAATGCTGGGATTTGCTACATGTAGAGAATATTTGCTTTATTTTTTGCTAAACAATATAAAACAATGTAAAAATAAATTTTGCTTTGATAGGTTGATTGCTTGAAATTATTTAAAACTATAGATACGAAGAAATGTTCAAACTATGAAATTTATTCTATTTCAATTTATTCATGGAAGTAATAATATTCTTTCGGTTATACAGTATCCAATGTCATTTTATACCACACAGTACACGGTATTCTAATTGAAATTGCAATTTAAAACCACTACTA
Source organism: Hyles euphorbiae (assembly GCA_023078785.2). NCBI lineage: Eukaryota > Metazoa > Arthropoda > Insecta > Lepidoptera > Sphingidae > Hyles > Hyles euphorbiae. The sequence goes on from CM041051.1 coordinate 17,561,810, forward strand.
AATAATTAATTCTTCGAACGCGTTTTTAACCCGAAAGAAATTCGACTAACAAATGCTTTTAACAACATAACGTTCCATACCACGAAACATAATACGTTTTACTTTATTGTATTAAAAATTCAGTAATAGTTATTAATCGGAGCACATTTTGTAGAGCGGGGAACTATTCGCCGGCCGCGCGCCTACTCAATTTAACTTTATGTGGACTTTTTGAGCGCGACCCACCGGACTACATTTTAAATTTTAATTCGCAATTCGTATTATGTTTTATAGGGAAAACTTCCTTTATCGCTATTATGTGGTTTGAGTATTATAATGTTATAGTTTGCCTTCATTCTGTGCAAATGTGGGGTGGTTTTAGATGGTTTAGGATTTCGTGTCAAAAAAATTGCTGGTATATTTCTGTCGATTTACATAATGATATGTCTATTTTATCCAGTAACACGTAGAGCATGTACTCTTTAGAATGTAGCATACGTATATGCTTACCGTAAAACGGAGCTAAAAGTTAACTTTTACTCTGGTTGGATGTTATTCTGGGTGTTTACAATACCGAATGAAAGGCGATATCCTATTCCAACAAATCCCTGCAGAAATCTTTAACGGAGGCTTATGTTTACCATCAGACTTATTATCTAAGGAAGATGATGGTTACAAGAGTCGAGTTACCGGGTCGTACTCATATTATACGTGCATGGTGGCCTGATGGTAAACGGACCAGACGCGGTTGCCTACATTTTTACGGTGGTCGTGGGTTCAAATCCCAGGGGCACACCTCTGACTTTTCGCACTTTTCTTATCGAAAACATTGCGATGAAACCTTACATGTACTATAGCTTATTTGTAAGAATTTCTATGGGATGTATAGTTTGCCAACCCGCATTAGGCCAGCGTGGTGGATGATATGGCCGAACCACTCTCAATTGCACTCTCGATTGTAGAGCAGGCACGTGCCCTGCAGTGGGACGTATATGGGATGATACAGTAGTATTATATATTTCGCTATATTTTACCAGAGTATCAGTTCATAACCATCCAGTTCCGATCATACGACTCGTCTACATCCGAAAGAACGATTCAGTCCACAACTCGTCCATTTGAATTTATATACAACCAGCGAGTAGAAATGAAAGACGGCCCTAATGTAAATTCATGCGTGGCGGCCGTGTCCGGCGCAGTAATGGCGCCTCGGCCGCATTATTATTCATGCCTGTAACCGTGTACCGTTCTGTCTGTTTGTCAACGCATTATTGCTTTACTTGCTTAATTAGCTCCGAGATGGATTAGCACTGGCTGTGGAGGTGACATGCTTCAAGAATTAGTTTGTTCTTTTACGTAGGGTTGTTATTGTTTGCGAGTGTTCTTTGTTTTTTTTTTGTAGATCATTATACATACATATATAATTCAAATTCTTTCAAATAAAATATTTTTTTAATGATACAGAACAGCGGATCGTAACAACAGAATATCCCACAAAAGCGTGCTCTACGAAAAATAAGAAATAAGACAAAAACATTGATTTCCCCGGCAATTATTATCCTAAGTTGTTAATAACTGAACATAAATAAATGAATACATAAATGAATCAAACATATATTTCTTAAAGTTTTACAAATAAAGTTCAAAGAGTAGTATTAAAGTTTTAGCAGGCCGGCATAATTGTATCGAATGGCATGGGACTGTCGTCTGATGCTATTTGATACTTTGCCTGAATGGCATTTGCGCTTACCATCAGGCGCAGTGTAGGCATTATGCCAAGCAAGTGGAAAAAAAATTACCATTAGTTTATGATTACTTCCGCAATGGTATAACATTATAACAATCCAGAAATTCTACGTCTACATTAAAATAAAATAAGCGATATCTTCAGCGCCATCTAAAATATCCAGCGTTGGAAGTGAAGAGTCGTTACGTAAAACCTACTTTATAAGTAGAAGCCCTGGAGGATCGCTGCGAAACGTACATAAAGATAACATTTAGATGAAGGCTTGGATGCTGTGATACAATGTACACTATCTGTTGTCATCATCACGGTGAAGGGTAATTGTATTTTTTAATAGTGTTAACCCCATTCTCCTCCTTTCCTTTATTTTAAATACTCAGAAAAAACTGATAATAAAATAAATAAATACATCCAATAGGCACATACATAGTCCTGACCCCACACTAAAATCGAGTCTTGTGTCGTGGGTATCAGGAACAATGAGAGACTTTTCGGTCTCACAAACACCTAGACCCGAAACAAATGCTTGTGGTTCACACAAATGGTTATGTTGTCTCAGAATCTTCTTCTTCTATCTAGCGTTATCCCGGCCGGTGCCAGGGTCCGCCTTTCTCCTCCATTTCCCCTTATCTTCGGCATCCTTAACAGTTAGGCCATTGACCCTCGTATCTTCCTTGATGACATCTAGCCAGCGCTTTTTTGGTCTACCTTCGGACCAGGCCCGGGAAAGTTATGTTATCTTAGAATCTCACATGAAAATATATTTTTATTCGTTCAGAAGTAGCCAATCTAAAAACATTTAAAAACTGGTAGTGGAGGTAATTGTCAAGTAACAGAAAAGGATGCACAACATAAATTATGACGTCACTGACATTACAGCACAGGTGTGCGAGAGAGATAATGAGATGTTTCCACACCGCTCTTACTTTTAGTGGTATAGTGATGTTTAAAAACCTTACAGCTGTGTTGATTTTTATTTAACCAAGCATTTTACCTCTATATTACCTTATAATAGAAGGTTGTATAAATTCAATTTATTTCATAAAGCAAGTTCTACACGAACGTATTCAAAAACAAACGAAACTTATTGCGTGATAGAATGTTCTCACATTTTACTATAATTTTATGTACAAAATTTATTTCAGTATAATTATTTTGTGTAGTCAGTAGTTATTGCGTTTTTATAATATTTTAATTTGCTTAATAGGGCTGTGTGATTACTTAAATATTAATTTGTGAAATAAAATATACAATATTTAAGTATTTTAATGAGTTTTCACCCTTTAATGTTTAAAACGTGTTTATGCTCATTATAGTTTTCAGAATGTCGATAAAACTTCCATCCCTTTTAAAAACAATAATATATTTTTGGCAATTATATTCATTACTCAGTACAATTAAAAAAAAGTTTATTTTAAATAGCACCCCATATTAATAGAGTTACTATTAGGTTTTGCAGCGGGACTAAGTTGACTTATTTATTCTGATTACTTACTTCAGTGAGATAGCAATTGATTAATTGTAATTGATCCAATTACATTTTCTCCCCATTTTCCATTTCGTGGTACACACACGAATAAAGATGGTTTACAACCCTGTCACCCTAATCCTATGTAGACATTGCAAAAGATAGAAAAATCAATAATCTCGAGGCATTTACCTTTTTACGGAATCTGGAGGTAAGTACTTACTACTTACCATATTGCTAAAATCCTCGTCATTTAAAAACTCTTACCGTACTACAAACATAACAGAGTCAAATTCAAACGAAACATTTACAGAACGTTCCTACAAAGTCGTCAATGAAATACAAAGCGATCTCGAACATAGAGCCACGTTACTGAATCCATGTTAAGCTGAGTACTGCAGAGGTGTGCTATACTCCGTACAGATAGCTGTATCTGTGCCGGCATTACGCAGTAGGTCGCGAGCCCGATCCCGCTGCACCACGCACATTCCCGGACATCGTAATTTTCGTAGTTTTCAGGCATTCATCGATAAGGACATTATTCCCGCAGTCCGCATTGTTATTCATCGGACGACCTCCTTTGTGACGTTTTAGGAGCATGCGATGCCGCATCTTCAGTCCTTCTCCATCTTAAGCCGAATTCCCCACGTGCGAGCGAAAGGGGATGTGTGATGCGTGAGTTTTGCGCTATGAGCTCGTACTGAGGTCCTATGCTGCGTCTCACGTTTGAACGTGATCTGTAATATGTGTGAAAGAGAGGGCGAAATAGCGCAACAGTTGTCGCACGTAGTATCGATCGTGTTCCTCAGCCACGTGCGGCGCCTGCCACCTCCACCAGTTTCAAACTCAATCTGGAATATTCTTTTAGAACGCTGTACATTGCGCGCTCTAACTGCTGCTAATTTAAATATTTAGTGGAAATCAGCCGATGTATATGTATGGAATGCGGTTGTTGGATTATGTTATAGTGGTAATAATTGCTTCATTTCTTTTTCCGATGTCTCGTAAAATAAAAGAGAATGAACGGCACGCCGCGCCGGCAGACCCGTGCTCCTTACGTGGCAACTCTGAATTGATAGCTTTGCTTAATATGCGCGGCTTTAATAAAACATGTCGAAATGGCAGTTAGCTGGATAAATGTTATAAATCCGTTGTTTAGTGTCGCGGCGCGGCGCTGCCACGTTGCCATATTTTTAAGCGGGCTGACTGGGCTTTTATCAGATTTATTAGCGTAATTTTTGAGCATGACGTCCTTTTATACTCTGTTTGTGTTGCTAATACAATGATGTTGTATAAAAAAATTGCTTCCTACTATGTTTATGAAATTGAATATTTAAGTTTGTGTCCCTTGAGGTAAGGTACAAGTTTAATGACTACACCCAGTTTTCGACATCAATGCTATCTTAGTTAGTACATAATTAAAACAATCATCATTTTTTCTACTTCTTGTAGTGCCTCTCGGCCTACTGAAGGTTAGCAGTGAGTTCAGCATACTGTTATTTATCTTTTGTCCAATGAAATAGTTATAGCCACATTGCTTGAATTCTCAATCCACTTTCAGATATTCTACCACCATGCTTTTACTAGCTTTTTTTCGATTATACTTACTTTTTGAAGAAGCTCATAGTTCTATGATCATAACGGGTATAAGTTTAATCGTAAGGAACGGAACCTAGAACTTTAAGATTTAATAGGTACATATCACGGCCACAAAACTGAAAAGGTGAAAAAAACCTCATTACATTATTATGTCCCCCTGCTGGGAACACATTCTGACTTCATTACATTAAGCCAGCGTGTGTTTGGTTTTACATTAATACTTAATTTGATTAAAAGTGGATTATTAGTCACGCACGACGCCTTATAATCAAAAGGCAGTATGCGGGAAAACCATTATGAATTAATTATTACAGACAAAGAACTTCTAGCGGTTTCTAAAGAATGGAATCTCGTGCCGGAGTTAAGCACAACTATTTTTAATTCGTTCTCGGAGATACTTGTAAGCAATGCATCTTTGAAGCCCGAGATGTTAAGAGCTTGGATAACATTGGAATCATCTTATTGGGCGAGTGTCAATATTCAATATTTATCAAAATATGTTTTTATAACAACTTCAATTTGCATTTTTGTCATTCTATAAACACATCATATATGTATGCATTATAAAGTGACACCTTGCTTTCGATCATAAGAATAATTTGCAAAATAAAAGTGCCTGTATCACTAATGCCGTTCTCTCTCCATTCTCTTATAAATTCTCTTATCCAAAGGTTGCCTGTAAGAGATTGCCTAGTGCAATAAGGCCACTCATTGTACTTTTTTTCCTTTAAATATAACTACTCGTACAATAGTTTTTGTTTTTCTTTTGGTGTATTATTGTATTCAATAAAGAGATAAATAAATATATATTGAACGACCTTCTTTCTTCAGCCACAGCAAGTCCACTTGATGCCTTCCTCAAGTATGGCCACATTGATTTTTTGGAATTGTCATGTATGTTTATCAACAGAAGTGAATATAAAAAAAACAATATTAATTTTGCTAGTAACATTCTTTATAAAAAATAGTTCCATATCAGAGTAATATTTTCAGTGGTCACGATAATTGCCTCCACGGCATAATATGTCCGGAGGAAAATTTCCGTATAAGAAGTAAAAACTCACGCGACTAGGCGGGGTGCTGATTATCGTCGCGCGGACTCCGTACGACATTATGTCTTGCGGTTTTTATACGAGTATGTATGTGTCAGCGTGGGCGGGCCTCGGACATTACTCCAGCTGGATGACGTAACTTCAATGAAATGTTTGTTGATTGCGAAGTTAATGGTTTGTATGACGTTTCATCCTGAAATTAAACGGAAATTGGGCATCTCATAGAAAACGAATTGTAAGGGTTAGATTTGCCCTACATTGGGAATAGATGCAGCTCTTGGTAACCACAATCGCGTAGAAAGCCAATGTCACGTGTTATCAATGAGTTTAATGGAGATTTGACAATTCCTATCTATTTCCGTCACTCTGTCAACGCATGAGGTGAGAAAAAACGACAAAGATTACAACAGCGTTGATCACAGTTCACGACTGAAATTTGGGTTGGCACAACATAACAATTTATCCATATTTCAGTATTATTTGGCTTATAATTTTACGTCTTAACTCTGTAATTTGACTCTTTTCATGACACTTATAGAAAAAATGGCATTGTAATACAGTGTATATCAAGACTGCTACCGAAAACGAAGCTGGGTGGTAGCTTAAGCGACTTCAGACACAAGGCAACAGAAAATTTTGCAAAAAAAAGCGTCAATGTTTTTTCTGTAATTTTTTTCTTATGGCCGTATTTGGATGGTAAATACATTTTTTTTATAAAATAATAGTGTATACCCTTTTATTTATAAATAATCTAAGGTATAAAAGATTTTAAATTATTATTTTAGGAAAATCTAGAGATTTCCCACCCAAAAATGATGATATTTATAAAATCATTAAAAATAATTGTCGCGTTTCTTTGCGAATTTTTTAGTTCCATCGTGTTTGTAGTCACTAAAACTACCACTCGGCTTCGTTTTCGGTAGCAGTCTTGATATACCCAGTATATTTAGAGACAAGATATAGGCGTCACCTAGTTTGGGAACCCTTGGTAATGTCAATGTATTTAAAAACTTCTTTTAATTTTATTTAATTTATGTTTAATTTTAATCCTATATAAGTTTAATATTTATTTTATTATTATTATTTAGTAAATTATTTAAGAATCGCGCCCCAGCGCTTTTCATCCACTTGTTAAACATAAGCGTACTTGTAGCAATTTCGTATTTTTCCTCTAAACAATAACAAATCCTCTGGGAGTTTTAATGGAAATGAAAAAATGTATGAACGTTCGTAATACTTTTTTATTTTGTTCAGTTTTTGTTTGTTAGAGGGGACTTTGCACGAACTTGGAAACAACCAGCCGAAGTAATACAATGAAAGGAGACAATTGAATTTCGTGAGATGAAAGGCAAGGTCCTTTGAGAGGGTTATCACGCGCAAGCTGTCTGACTGGTAAGCTTATGTCTTTTGTTTCTACCTATTAAACACTACGTAGGGTCGGAATATAATGTTCATGCAGATTATTGGGAGATACCTATTTAATTGCCGAACATTTGAATCCCTTAACACTGTTGTTGAGTTGAAAGAATCATTCATCAAAAAGAGAACACATCGCTTTTAATCATAGCCGAAATACATTCGGCCTTATACATAGATACTTTTGTTTCTTTCAAACGATTTTTGAATACAGTTTGGGCCAAGAAGCCATAACTTTATAACCTGCTATAAATGAGCCCGTTTTCTTCACAACAATTAGCAAATAAAGGCGTATTTCAAAAAGACTAAAATGACCTACAACATGTAAGTGAAAAACTTAATGACCACATGTCAATAGACGTGCAAAACATTTTCCACTTACCGCACTTTAATCAGCAAATAGGAATGGTAGAAGTAAAGGAAAATAATAAAAATTGCCTTTAATAACACAACACGCTAATTGCCGAGGGTTGGGTCGGCTAGGGGTTTTTAATAACACACCCTCGCGCCGGCATAATGAATAAGCAATCGAGTCGCGTGCGGTCGCCGGTTCAAATCCAGCTAACGATGTTTTTAGAATTTTAAGTACTACATGTGTACTCACCGCCTAAATGAAACAATGGCTTGTCTCGTTTGTGCTTCTCATATTTGATTAATATGATTAAGTGTTTAAAGTGTTTTATATTCTTTTTCACATGAACAATGTACTTTTATCTAAAAGCGCTGTACGGTCGTTTATTTGCAAATTCTCCAATTTTAACAATTCCCAAATGGATTAAGATATTAATATTTCAACAGCTTTCGTGGCGCAATTGCTTGGATACGGGCTGAAAAACGGGAGTTACAGGGTTCGAACCCCACATCGAAATATCTGTGTGATACATGTTCTGGGTGTTTGTGAGGCCGAAGAGCCTCTCAGAGTTCATGATACACTCGACACCAGACTTAATTGATCTTGGTCAGGACTATGTATGTGACTGTTGGGTGTATATATATATATTTATTTACTTGGATTGTGGCCGTGAGTTTTTTTGGATCTTGGGTGGTATCACGATATTCAATGCACCAACCCAAGTTCAACTAACTGTTCCAGTAAATGTCGGTTACATATCAATGGTTAGGTTACAACTGAGACATCGTTAAGCCGCGTCAGATATCTTATGGGTCATAAAAAACTGACATTGGAATAGTCATTAGACATTGGACCAGGGGCTCAAAAAATATCTGTTCCTGTAAGCATTATGAAAGAGTAATGGATATTTATACACCCACAATTTATCCTACTACTGAATAGCACATTTGATTTAGAAATCACACATTATATATAAAGATATCCAACAGTCATATAAATAATATAGTCTTGGCCCCTCACTAAGATCAAGTGTCAAGAATGACATGAGTTCTAGAAACTACTAGAAACTTTTCGGTCTTACAAACACTCAGAACCGAAACAAATACCCGTGGGAAGCACTAATATTGGTGGGGCTCGAGCCCACGGTGTCTAGTTTCACAGTTGTCGTCTAACAAATTGCACCACGTCACGTATCTTTAAACATATCTATAAAACAAGCATGTAATCAGCAAATAATTATCTAGAAAATATTTATTTTATGTAATGAGCTAATTTACAACAAACTGTAGACATGCAGAGGCTACAGTCCTTTAGTTATATAAACTGATATAAAAACGTGTCAATATAAATTTAGAGTTTAAATAAATGTTTGTCATTCTATAATTTGACGGTCTGAATAATTGATTGCAGAGTATTCACGCCACAGTATTGCGATAAAATCTTTCATATTTTGAAATATGAGCCACTATTAGACGATAAGCAAAGGGTAAAATAAATCATGACGAAACCCCTGCTCCGGTCACGACACGTGTTTACTTGTGATGTATCATTGTGTTATCGATTCATTGGATTAGTTTAAAATATCGATTTTTTTTTATTCTTTCTTTACTAAACTATCCATTTATTTATTTACTTAATGCATGTTTGCCTCGTAGCTCTCAAAATTTAAAAAGGCTGTATTCATTCACAGGCAAATACATGCTGAAACTGAAACAGTTCAACAAATCCGATTATTCGCAAAATAATTTATAGACAGTTTTATCAAAAAACGCTTTACACTTCTAGACATTTAACTTTCCAATCAAAGTAAACATTGAAATATAATATTGTCGGAGCTCGTTTAAAATTCATACCGTTGGTGCGCTGTTGAAAATCGATTCCTAACTTGATTTAAGTGGAGTTCGCCACATCGCTGGGCGCCTACCTATCTACCTAGTACCTACCTAGTGCCTAGGTAGGTCGTAGGCAGTAGGTACGCCATCACGCGACAGGCTCGCTTCGCATCGATTTACAATAAGAAGTATTTTGTTTTTGCCTCTATTAGCGCCTATTACAGTGATCGACTTGTGCCCCGCCGCCCGCGGTAAGGCTTAATTGATAAATAACAGGTTTTGTTTGTGTTTGTTTATTAGTGATCGTTGGAATGATATACAAAGCTTGTCTAGTGTGATGGTTTCATGTTATGTTTTCGAATTAGCTTGTGTTTGTCGGTTTGTGATGTTATGGTTTCCGGCCAGGTCAACATAATTCTATTAATGAGAGATTGTTTGCTCTGATGGATACTTTGTTTAGAATGCAACTTATGACCAATTGCATATTAAGCACTTTGAGGTGTTTTAATATAGGGGTGGAGATGGTAGTTTTCTCTAAATTTGTTTGCTGTGTACGCATGACGTGGTGGGGGAGTATTGAAAAACATCCAGTTGTTTAATGTGACTACTTGTTACTGACATTGGCATGCCCTTATAATGTTTTGGACGGCACCTGAATATTTTTTAATTAGATTACAAACATGGAATTTAAATGCATCATTACACAAGCGAGGTTTCATGATTATAATACAATTAGTTGAAAAATAATGATCAACTGCTAATTCTCTCTCCCCAGTATTTAACTTACCATAATTTAAGTTAATTGATATAGGTAAAAATGTTAGAATCGAACCAGGTGGATCCATATTCTCTGCCTACCCTTATGGGATGTAGGTTATGTAAGTGGGTATGTATTTAATTATCATTGACTTTATTAGCTATGCTCTCACCTGTAAAAGTGGACAATGGAATTCAGTTGTGGTGAACCGGTAACATTCAGCATTGTGAACGTAGTTAACAATTCTGTTGTACTGCTCCGTCGCTGTACGATGTATGAGCTGAGCGCGTGCACTCGAGACATATCGCTGTGTGGCGTGTACTCGCACTCCTTGCGAGAATGTTACAACATACTGCGCGTTGTGAATTGTTAACGTATGTAACTGCCTGAATTAGGATTTTGTCTAGGCTAAAGAAAATAGTCACTAGAAATATGGGATGTTTAAAAAGCTTGAGGTTAGACAAATATTAAGAAGAAATGTAGATCCAGGTACAAGCCGAATTCGGGTTAGATACGATAGAGAAATATATCTAAATTAAACATCAATATATATATAAAACACTTTGATTTTACCCTTGCCCATGAGGTACATGGGTCAAATTTTGTTTATACTATGAAATAGTTATCTGTATACGTCTCACTGCAGGGATGGGCCTCTTCTACAATCGACAATACGATTAAGAGTGGTTAGGCCATAAATAGTCTACCACGCTAGCCTAGTTCGGGTTGGCGGGCTTTAGATACCATAGAAATCTATTGTCAATACACACATGACTCCGAAAAGTCAGGGGGGTGCCCTGGGATTCGAAGCGCCGACCACCGTGAAGTCACGTCTGGTTCGTTACCGACAGGCCACCACGCACTTGAAATAGTTATAGTATTAGCCAATAACTATCTATTTACTATAAAAATACAAAATATTTTCCGCATGTCACAAATGCAGGGAACTCGAACGTCTACGACATCCTGTATTATTAGCATTCGTATCTCAAGTTCTATCTCCGTAGACGTGCTACGATTGCTACGACGCCGCTACGGATTTGTGCTACGTTATGCCGTGCTACGACTCACAACTAATTCTCACGGATGTAAATTGTGGATTATTTGCTACATGCAACATTACATAATTTTAGTTTTGTTCGTTATTATTTTTGTAGTTGTATGTTATATTTACAGGTTCTTAAGTAGTACCATATCTAACAAATGTATGTTAGCATGCGTCCGCATGTTATGCGGTGATGCGCTGCGGTGCCTATCGCGATTTTTTTGCTGAGAGACGATTTGTCATAGCCAAGGCGTGTAAACTTGTATTATTATTATTTTTTATTTTAGTTCAGTATTGTGCATCGTTTTCATTGTTTATGATTAATACAATAGTTTCACACTTTGGAGATTATAACTGAATAGCGATTATGTGCGTAGTAGGTGCAATATTTTCCCGATGCTCTTTAAGCCACTTGAGAAAGGGATGAAAAAAAGAAGAAAGCTATCAGGGTTAACGACGGTCTTCTTCACTAAAACAGAAAAGCCATGAGCCAAGCACCTTGAAGTTATGTAAGTTAATGATACCATTTAACCAATCCAGATTCATCCAGTTACAATCACATGTAACCATTTAAAATTCTGTTCCAGTGCACGTATTGCAGTTGTCAAATACATGCCACGATTGAATAACCCAGATCCGAACGTGCGACGTCGACTGTCAATTCAAATTCACCAATTGAAAAATTTGATTGGAAACTGTTCCATATTTCCAGTTAGAATTTTATTGAGGACGAGCATGTTCTGGAATGTAGTTATATTTTTATGATATTTCAGTGTATAGAGATATTTATGGCGGATTTATAAGCATTAATTCCATAGTTGGTTTAATCAAATCGGAAAATAGAATGAATAAGAAATACAATTCAAATGTAATTTGCTTGTACTTGTTTACGTAAAACTAAAAAAACAGTATTTAAATTTTAAAATAACAATTAATAAGATGTAGTAAAATACTAAACTTTGATATCCGTTTATTATAAAAAATAAAAATATTTTACTTTACGTATTTGTTTTAAATAAATATTTATGGAAATCACCAAAAAAATGATTTTATTTTCTTTTATTTATCGTTTAATACAAACAGTTCCCTATAAAAACTCTTAATGCTGGCAATAACAAAACAACAGTTTCCATTTCCAATAACATTCAGTAATGCTATTTTCCAATCCTGCAGATTGCATCAAGTCCAGTTAACACAGGGCGAGCAGCACGACACTGCCATTACAGGGCGGAGTGCGTGGTCGGCGGTGCGTCACGCTGCGTGCACACGCAACATATACTCTCGTATGTACACAACTCGACGTGATTCATTTATGGTTTAAAGTAAATTGTATTTGTATTTTATATTTACTTGAATTGCCTTGGTCAAGCAGTTGTGCTACGGTATGATTGTAAAATTGTCTCGGATTCGAATCCGAGGTCGGGCTAAGTGATATTGGATTTTTCTATTCATTATTAGTTGGGAATTTATGCTTGATAGGGCGATAGCTACACTTCTTATGCTGGACGGAAAATATAATACGAAAGGTTATTTTCCTGGTTACACTTCTGCCCACCCATTTTGGGAAAAAGGATGTGAGATTATGTATGTATGTATATTTAGTAAAATGTTGGAATATCGTATAGTACGGTACATGCATAAGCTTAAGCATTTTTGCCCCCCTTGCAAGCTTTCTGTTGTAGAGTATTTGAGCTTAGTAGTAGATACATATGGGCTGATATAATAAGTCCAGTATGTCCCCAAAAGGATCGGCAGCGGACTCACTCATGCCATTTATAAACATATTATGTCAGTTCCAAATTGCGAAGGGTGAGCTTATCTTCCCTCAATTCAGTAGATTTTGTTTTAATTAAACAAATGAGAACCTTTATTGCATTGTACGTATTATTTTAGTCAAAAATTGTTCACAGTCTGTGTGTAATTAAATTTTATCTCCTCCAGTAACATACGTCCATTGATCTGTTTTGTTTTAAAACGAGAAAAATATATGCAGTTAATATGCCTAAAAAGCGCGTGATAAATGTATGTGATGGAATGGCACGCATTGTCGTCGACGCAGCGGCGCGTGTCACGCTGTGTACAAACTCCGCAGACACGCCGAAACGTACAGGCATTTACACTAAAATATTATGCTAGATCCGACAGCGTAGTCAATTTATGTGCGTAAGTTTTCCATATTATATATTCTTCACTTATCATTAATGTGTCATCATTATTATACATTTTTCAAATGTCTCGATAGCGCATATATGTAGCTTGATAATAAGTATTTCTCGCCACTCAATGCAATTATGCCAAAGTTATTAATTGTTTCTTAACGCTATTGTAGTGACAGAAGGACCCAGGACCGGTTAATTGACACATTATAGAGAAATGTGAATTTGACAACCTCTTGGTTAAAGCCCAAACGGTGTTATAATAATAATTAATATTAATATCAGCAAAAAATGTGTCCATATATTAGTAATAGAAGATTGATTTAAAAACTACGTAAGTCAATGAGGATTATTTTTATTGTAAAGCTCTTTTCCCTCTATCCACCCGTTGCCTCTGAAAAGGGTAATCGTTCATTTTCATCGGATCGGCGATCATTTTCAGAATCCTATTGGAGCTACCAAGTCTTAATCAAATTGATGCTATTTTCTTTTGCAGTATTGCGTGAAAAAAATCAATATGTGCATTGACAAACATCAATGATGCGCTAAAGTACTGAGGCAGCACAACAGCATTCTGAAAGCGTTGTTATAATATGATAATATTATATAAGTTGTTGTAATGGTCAAGAAACTGTGATACGATATATAAGCTTGTATCATGCTGAATTGTTTGAACCGCATAAATAAATGCCTTTAGATTGCACTCTTTTCGATGCAAATATAGTTGTCTGTTCTATGAACAATAGCTCAGCGGTATTTGAGCGTGATTTATGCGCGTGACGCTCCGACGCGTCGGCGACGTTCGCTCAAGACGTGCATTCATAACCGACGCGTCGGCCGCTCGTCCCGAAATGCATGAAGAGATTAATGGGAGGATGCGAATGGTTCCATTATACTGGCTTGTGAGTGCCGACGCGTGGAACATTTGCTATTGTTGCATGAGACCTGGCAGGTGTACGTGGTGTATAATGTTGGATGTTTTTGTAATTGTAGATCCTTGAGTATACATTCTACAGTGACGTGTGAATACCGGCGTGATCGTGGTGGCTGTGAAAAGTTTATGTTGCATTCTGTTTGATTGGTCTAATTGTAAGGAGTTTATAAAATCTTGCCACTTTCTAACACTTTTTAGAGACCTAAAATATGCATGTGTAGCCTGCCTATACAGGATTACTTAGTATTAGGTGATCTGTGTTCCTATTTGCATCAACGTCATAAATAGTTAAGACTCCACGCACACTGTTACAATTTAATACAAAAACCACTCAAACCACTCCGCAAGTCCCCAGCCAAAGCTAATTTATTACAGCAAACTTTACCCAAAATTTGTACGAAAAGAAATTTTCCCCTGTTCGGGCGTCGAACTGATCTAATCTCCGACTTGGCGCACAAAGCTCATCATAGATGCAGATGACGAGATGGTACCCTCGTCCCCCCACCCCGCTCCCCATTTTCCTCCCCTTCTCCCCTTCCCCTAGCACAGAATCCCTCACAAGCGGGGCTGACGAACCTTGAATAGCTTACGAGTGAAGTCGCGATGTTACATTACGCTCGCTGAAGACGAGGTTTTAAACATATCTCATTTTGCGCATGCATTTTATAAAGGCTATGAATGGAGAATATGAATATGTAGCATTTTATTTGCTGTTCACGTTTTATGTTCACAAACATATCTTGTAAAATTGAATTTTTATTTGTCACGTATGTGTTTTTGGATCATTCAACTCATAGTGATGAAATGTAAAAGGTTTAAGAGTCTGCAATACGTAACGTGACTGCAATAGGGCGATGAAATTTGATTGGAAAAATATTAATATTTCGTTAGATATCTATTAAAATTATACGTACTGTAGGTATATGATTCACTTATTGATTTCGATCGAGAATTTTTTAGAGCTAAAATTAATTATGAGTGTTACCCACACGGTATTTTTTTTAATTCTTCATCAATATTAACCTGAGGACACCTTATTAGGTATCCTGATTAACTGCGATATCTAGTTTCACCGTCAGCTTCTTACCCATTTCACCCAACATCGTAACTTGTTTATAATAATCACTCACAAGTCACGACTCATCTTTGTATTACATAAGAGTGTAGTATATCGCGCACTATTTCGCAAGTAACGTCAAATCAGAGACTCGTCGCGAGAGATAAAAAATCTCTAACTACCACGCTCGGCACTAGGGTTGGCAGATCATACTTTAGATTAATTACATGAGATAAGCTATTTAGTTTCAGTCGTAGGAATGATCTGTATTCTCAAAATGAAATAAAGTTTAGAATCAGTTTTGATTATTTGTCAATTCTTGGTTGCTTTTTTCCAGAGATTTCGTTCTGATTAATATGTTTTAAATGTATGAAGTGCGTGGTGGCCTGTTGGTAAACGGTCTAGTCGCGGCTGCCAACATGTTCACGGTGGTCGCGGGTTCGAATCCCAGGGTACACCTCTGACTTTTCGGAGTCATGTGTGTATTGATAATCAATCACCACGCACTAAAACGGCGAAGGAAAACATCCTCAAGAGCCTCCACTAAGCGTTTCCATTGCGATCTGTTTGGTGAGGTATTCATCTGGCGACTAATTGAAACCTTTATTTTATTCTTTTTTTTTACCTTGGGTGTGAACTTTCAAAGCTTTGTTTGCTTCTAAGTGGCTTTCATTCAGGAAACTACATGATCAGTATCAGGATTGTATTTACCACCAAGTGCAATGCAGTCACCGTGCCGTACCAGAATAAAAAAATGAACATTTCGGCACTATCAGTCACCAGTCCTTCAATTTTATGACGATACAAATTTCAAAAATACAAATAAACATGTATGTGATGACCCTAGAAGCAATATGAGTAGTAGAAGGCGCGAGAGGGTGCGGCGTGGCGCGGGGCGTGGGACGGAGGCGGAGGCATCTCATTGGCGATCTGTCGATAAGCCCCGGCGGATTAGCCCGCGCAGACAGATGGGGTTATATTAGCCGATGTAGCGTCGCGGGATTATTGCTTCGCGCCATCAGACGGTATTAACGTCTTGCCAGCTGCCCGCAAGTCGCAGGCTTTTCGCTGACTTATTTTAATTTACGTTTAGGATGGCGAAATACCTATACAATATTTATTTATTTATTTATTTATTTATTTAACACACACACACACACACACAGTCATTACAGGTATATACCCAATTCGAACTGGCGGGACTTTACACAAATCTTTACAAAAAAGTACAACAATAATTACTACAACTACGTATAAAATAAAATATAATAAATAATTAAATTAAACTACACATAACAAATCTCAAAAAATAAAAGTTTTGCGAGTTCATTCCGGTTACATGTCAAAACATTTGTTTTGACATGCACCTCATTTATACTTTTGATCGCTCGGAAGAGAGGCGTCTTGGCCAAGAGGTTGGTCCTTGCCGTCGGTACCGGCAGCAGCGGTGGGCGGTAATATACAGGGTATATCAAGAATGCTACCAAAAACGAAGCCGAGTGGTAGTTTAAGCGACTTCAGACACAATGCAACAGAAAATGTTGCAAAAAAAGTGACAATTTTTTTTTCTTATTTTTTTCCTATGGTCATATTTGGGTGGTCAATACATTTTTTTTTTAAAGTAGTAGTGTATACCCTTTTACTTATAAATACTCTAAGTATAAAAGCGTTTAAATTATTATTTTAGCAAAAATATGGATGTAAATCCATAGTAGTAAATCCACCCATAAATGATGATATTTAAAAAATCATTAATAATTATTGTCGCGTTTATTTACGAAATTTTTAGTTGTATTGTGTTTGTAGTCACTAACTACCACCCGGCTTCGTTTTCGGTAGCAGTCTTGAGATACCCTGTATGTATTAGCACTTACGTATTCATACTTTCTATACAGTTTCTGCTGATACGTCGAATCAATGAATGTGAGTCTGAATACCAATGGCCGCGATGACAAAAATTGGTATGATCAAATAATAATTAGAATAAAACACTGCCTTGTCCTTTTAGCCCTTTACATAAAATGTGGGATTTAAACAATCTCTCATATCTTTGTTTGTGTATAAGTTATAGTGTTCCAACTTTATTATTAAAACTAATTAACAGAGTGCAACAACTTCATATTTAGAGCCCAAACATTTATTTGCCAAAACACCAACTCAAATAAACCGAACAATATGCAAACTTTACCACAAACCCTAAACAACAATACGCGTGTGTTTACGGCTCCAGCAGCCCTGCAGGCTATAATAAAATCCCGACGCGGCGGGAGAGGCCAGCGATGTCCCGTCACCGGGAGCCGGGATCATCCGGGATTACCGGCCGTCCCGGCGTCACACCATTAACCCCGAAACCTCATTCCCTTTGCACCGCGGAGATTGTCACTCGTCACGGAATGGACTCACGTAACGGTTTATGTGAGGTAAATGGATTTTTAGAGTTTAAGTGCTTCTGTAGATTTGGTGATGACTCGAGGTTACTACGAATTGCGTAGATCTTATTTCAGGGCGAAATTATACCTTGTAAAATGGTTAGGAGGCGTTTTCATCCTGAGATTTATGTAGTTATCTGCATTTTACAACTGTTTTTTGCACGCTGTGCCAAGAACGTTAACAAATTTATTTTAGTATACATATTTGCGGTTTCTTGGGGATGGTTATGTCCTGCAATAGACGGCGATAGGCTCAGAATATAAATACAGTTTGAATGTGTCGAAAATTATAGCAAACTGATTGACCTATCAATCTATAAATCATCCTATCAATACACTAATAAAGCTAAAACAAATTATCAAGTCACAAGCTTCTCGTGTACTCAAATTTCATATTTAGAAAACACAACTTAATATCACGTATTACCCGAAACCCTCAGAGCAATGTTGTATTGAGTAGACGGAGGCCGCGGCTCGTGTGTCCACTGTGTTGTGGTGTGTTGGGATCGAGTCCCGACACATTAATCACTCAGCCGCAGCGGCGAGCTAGTTGATGTGCGTGCGGCTCGTACCCGCGCAGGGAATCGTAGTTCAGGCTCTTATATCATCACGGTCTTCAGATTTTTATACAATTGTAATGGTGTGTTATAAAATATGGGGAAAGCGAATACTACGTATTTTACTGGAAAAAATATAATTTAATTACACACAAACTGTGAAAAATTTTGTACTAAAATAACAAAGTCAAGCCAATTTCTCCCGTGAAACAACACTGCGTAAATGCACTGTTGTGTTTCGGATTGAAGGACATTGTAGCCAGAGTAACTACTGGACATATTGAGACTTAACATCGTATGTCTCAGGATGGCGAGCGCAGTGGAATGTTGCTACTGTTTATGAGCGGTCGTATCGCTTACCATCAGGCGAACGATTTGCTCGTCTCGTCATTCATTGCAATAAAAAAAAAGAAAAAAAAATTATAAAGGTTCTCATTAGGTTTTTTTTAAATTTAATTAATATTAAATCAACTGAATTAAGGGAAGATAGGCTCAACCTACCTACCTTACCTCACTGGTGGTAGGTCTCTGAGAGATCTTTCCCATTAGGAGGACGGCAGGCTGGTCTCGCCATGCAATAATAAAAAATAAATAGTTACCAAAACCCTCAGGGTAACCTGCAATGTATTAGTATTGAGTCCACAGCGGTGCGGTTCGTGTATCCAGTGAGTAGTGTTGTGGTGCAAGGAAGGAGTGTCGTCACATTTATCACTCCGCCACAGTGGCAAGCTAGTTTGTTTTATTTTTCGTATTTGTGACATTTAAAGGTGCTTTTGGTAAGCTGAAGAAGATACTTTTATTTTTATTTGGTTTTGTAAGCACGGATCATGTTATCCAAGATATTATTGAAAATATCATCAAATGTATTATTTATTTATAGGGTTTGGACAGATCCAATTGGATACCTATGGATGTCGTAAAAAATTGACATTATTTTAACCAAATAAAAAGTTGGTAAAAAGATTTATTCTATAATATTTTTGGCAATTTACTGTAAGTGGCAATGCGATATTCTCATTACAATACAAATACACACAATAGGACTTAATATTGTTTTAATCTTATATGAAATATATTGTGTTTCTCCCATCATTCATCACTCTTCACATTAACAACAAAGATGTACACGGCTCAAGCAGTAAGTTCCACCGCGTTGTGAGCACAAGCGCACGTCAACCAATCAGCTCGTTGACCTGGATGCTGGCGAGGGCTCTCGGCGACCCACGTCCATCGATCGTATCTCTAAAAGGCGAGCATTAGCACATCGCCTCGCGATGCATTCAGATCTCGCTGATAAACCGCTATTCTTCCTTGAGATCTTGTGTTGGAAGCCAGTGGTCGGTCATTAATGAAGTTATCTTGTTGGAGTTACTTTATGAAGTGTATAATTAAGTTATTAATTTCAGGTATTAAATCCTTAATAATGTCTGACTGTAGACATATTTTAAGGATGCTTTTGCTCAGTAATGGTTTTTCTGTTCTGTATCAGCCCCAATACGTCGCACTGCCGGGCACGGGCCTACTCTACAATCGAGAGTACGATTGAGAGTGGTTAGGTCATATAGTCCACCACGATAGCCTAGTGCGGGTTGGCGGACTTACATACCATACATTTTTTTTATAAATCGCTATGGTATTCAGGTTTCTTCACGATGTTTTCATTCACCGTTTTAGTGAGTGGTGGTTGACTATCAATACACACATGACTCCGAAAAGTCAGAGGTGTGCCCTGGGATTCGAACCCGCGACCACCGTGAACATGTTGGCAGTCGCGTCTAGTCCGTTTACCAACAGGCCACCACGCAGTTCACACAGGTCTTTCTGTTGCTGATGATAATTTAGTTTGAAGTAAAGTTTATTTATCGTAGTTAGGCATGAGATGTGCAACAAAGAAGTGTTACGTTTGTGATTCTATATATAAATGAATGTATCTTCAGTGGTCTCATGCACATATTTTATACATAAAAGGAACACAATTCGAAAGACTATCACCCACACACAAATAGCGGCACTTTAAACATTAAAAAACACGTGGTTCTTTTTCCCGTATCCACAATAGCTGACCTTAGAAGACTTTACATCGGCGCAGGTGCTCGAGGCACAAAAGACTGCTGTAACTAGCTCAAGGGCGCCTCACACCACTTCATTTAGGCCATTCTTGTCGAAAGAATAGTCTTTAAAAACCGTCGCGAGATTGGAACAACTTTGCTCGAGTTTTTGTCCGAAATATGACTCGGAAATGTCAGCACTCGAAAATATTCGTGTAAATTGGGTGCAGGTCGTTTGAGTAAATTGATATTGTTTATCAACAAGTGTCAAAGTCTGACTAAAGATAACATTGACTGTATCTACAAATGCCAGTTCACTACTGGATTTGGTACATTTTGACGGGCTTCATTTACAGGTCCAAGTGAATCCCCTGGAATTCCGGCAACTGTCATGACGTTGTAGGACCATATGGCGGGTGATCTAAATATTAACTATTATAGCTATTTTCGCCTATCACTTACTTCATCTTCATCTCATATTCTTCATATCAAATCCGCAGTGTTTTCACAGTTTAACCCTTTGAGTAAAAAATCTCATAAATATAAAATGTTTCGATCGAAACATGCCGGGAATACCATTCTTACTCCATTAAACATTTTCAACAAAAAATGCACTCTTTAATAAGTGAAATTCTCAAAGAATCCAATTTAGATTTAGTACATCACTTGGAGTTCTCGTCCAGAATTTAATAAAATTCTCAAAATCAGGTCGGGCGTCAGGCGGCGGGCAGCGCGGCCGAACATTATAAACTTGGCTAATAACGGGCCAGCCTCCCCCCAGCGCAAACAACTCATTACAATGTTTTTATACCGGTTTCTATTTGTTTTTATGATGCTAATTAAGTTATTTCGTTTTTTGGGTCTTCTTGTCCCTTTGTGCGTGTATTTATTTAGTACAAATTATTGCGGGTTCGCCAGATGGGACTGTCTTCAATAAATATAAATAGGGTCTGTTTCTCCCTCAGATCTTAGTTTCTATCTCAAGAACCTTCTTCTGACTCAGCTAATATTGATCTTTATAAAGGTTAAGGAAACATTGTGAAATCTGAGACCTTTCTACGAGAATTTATTAGGGTAACAGTTCTATAAATTTAGCCCATCTGCAGTGCTGTTTGGTGTATGTTATTCGCGAATAAAATAGTGTAAGACGTGTACGTGACGTGTGACGTGTTGGTGGCTATACGATTACAATGCTGTGGTCTCGGGTTTGAATTCCCGGCCGGGCAAAGTAATATTGGTTTTGTCTATTCATTATCAGCCCGGAGTCAGGAATTTAGGCTAAATATGGCGATATGCTCGCCCCCTATCGTATCGTAGGCCGGAAAATACAAAGCGAAATGTGGATATCCTAGGTGCACCTCTGCTTAACAATTCAGAGAAAAGGCGTAAGTTTATGTACGAACGTAAGTACTTACGCTAAATCGATGACCATTTACACCCAAGCTTTCCAAAGCACCCGAAAAGGTGCTTTCCACAGTTTGCATGGAAGAAATATGATTGTCTCGTAGTTGTTTATGTATGTAACAGTGGGGGGTTCGTGTCTGCGCCCATATAATTTAATAGCACCACGGGTGGTACGAAATACGCACACTTTCACTTCACATAAACTGTACGTATATCTATAGATAGAGAAAAGCGGACTCGCGTTATAACATAGGGTCATTTGTCGGGCGCAACCAAGATTTTATGGACTCAAAAACGCACTAATTATTAATTGAGCATTGAGTCTATTCTCCCGTCAAACAGCAGTGTAAATGCACTATTATGTTCAGGTTTGAAGGACGTGTAGTAGTAAGTAACTATTGGACATATTTGACTTTGCATCTTATGTCCCAGGATGGCGAGCACTGTGGAATACCAAACATTGCTTTGTAATTCATGGTGTTTGGTTTTGCTACTGTCCATGAGCGGTGTCTGTTACCATCAGGATTAATTACAATAAAAAAATCACATAAATAATATGACTGAAGACTTCTTTTCATCCTAACCAAAGCTTCTTATTAATAGGCCTTGACCGTTCTGCTAGGATAAAATCGTAAAAAAGTGAGTAAATACAAAAAGTTCCACTTATGTTTGACTCATGAATGACATCGTAATAAAAGATCTAGCACATTATGTCTTGGCAGGATTAGGACGATACATATTGCTCTAGTAAATGTGTTTTGGCTTATCCGATGTCCGAAGAAGCCAAAGTGGGAATTAAATCGTCTGGTCTAGGATTATTATTTATCATCTTTTATTCTACGGCACTTTTTGGTATATTTTTGAAACGATTCTATGGAAAAATACACATTTTTGAGTATGCTTTCTCAAATTTATAAAAAAAACATTGCAGTTTAGTACACTTCACGTAACTACTTTTATTTGTAATTTTAAACTATCCGATACTAGGTAAACTGAATTATAATTTTTATTTACATAGTTAAAGGATATTGAATGCTTCTAATCAATAATTATTGTCGATGAATGATTTATAAGGTAAAACAACACGCGTTTCTAGTCTGTACGCGTTTGTACTGTGGTTTGTAATATCCGGTAGCTTCCAGTGCTACATAACTGATACGACTAGCGGCATAACCATCTTTCTGTTGAGTTGATCGTTTATTCTAATTCTAATGCACTTATCATCAGCATTATAGGCACTTCCCCATACCAGCTTAAAAAAACCTTCTTCTTCTTCTTCTTCTCCTTCTACCTGACGTTATCCCGGCCGGTGCCAGGGTCTGCATTCCGGCAAATTCTCTTCCATTTCGCCCGATCTTCGGCATTCTCAATAGTAAGGCCATTGACCCTCATATCTTCCCTGAAGACATCGAGCCAGCGCTTCTTGGGTCTACCCCGCGGTCGAGGTCCGGGAATATTGAGGCTCAGACACACATTACCGACGTACTCCTTAAAAAGAAAACCAAATAAAAGTACAGCTTGAAAAACCCTTCATAAAAAAATACATACACAAAAAATCTTACATTCATATATTTCCTACAGTCTAATCAAACATCCCAAAAGAATACACACTGCCAAGTAATCTGGCTGCGTAGCGCTACATTTGTATCGTAAACAAGACTTGCTCAGTATATCTCGGGATCTGCAAAAATACGCGCGAGAGAAGGGCGCCATAAACCTTTACCTCGTGGCGCGGTAGCAGAGGGGTTACTCCAATTTCTAGTATGGCGTTTATACGGGTTTGTTTTTATATCGTGTTTACGGCCGGCCCTTTGCTACTTATGTATGGTTCTGTTATATCTTTTGTTTATTCTTATGGAATGGAATACATAATGGAGCATTCAGTGGTCATGATTACTTAGGAACTTAGACAATTATTGATGTCTTGTCAACTAGGATAGATATAGTTTTGAAAGAGTGCCAGGTGAAGGCTGTTCGGTAAATGACAAATGAACTATATAATATTTCTTAATTACATTTCAATTTTCTATGTCGGAATCAAGCCTGTCTCTTTATTATATATGATCGATTATCAACTAATAATTGAAATTAATTTATATTTCAACATTTGTTTTGAATTCAATGAGATAGTAAGACTGCACTGAGCCAGGCATGATCGTTTTCAGTACATTTTATAGTAAGATAGATAGTCTAATAAATATTTAGAATGCAACTTTATGTTACAAAGCAATAAACGGACATTTTAAAGAAGCATATATGTTTGCCTAAACATATAGACCGCATTTGATGGCGGCAGGGCCGTAACATTTTAACGAGAGTCGGGAGCGCGTAGCATCCGAGAATAGTAATATGTCGCGACCAACACCGCAAACTATTGCGATAAGCTTACAAAAGTTTTATCATTGGCATGTATCTTATAGATATTTATCGGGGATTTTTACTAGCCACCCGACCTGACATTGCCTGGCTACTATTAATTATTACGTCTCTTTATTTCGTAAGTTTTTTTTTTACATTTATATTTTAAAAGAAACAAAAAACAATATCTCATATAAAAATATAAAAAAGTAAATTACCCTTTGGTGGCGAGTCTCAAAACCCAAGCCACCGGCTCGGCGCGGCGGTTAGGGATCCAAAGTGAGGAACCTCCTGACTATACGTGCCGTATCCAACACGGCCCTTTGGATCTGACTGTTGACCCAACGAACAATTGAAAACACTCTGGAGATGTTGGTCATTCTATTTATTACTTTTTTTTATTACCTTGTACTGCTTATTATAATTAAAATATAACATAATTAACAAACAAAATCAAGATGAGTTAATTAGCGGTCTCCGCGGCTTCTGACAGTCAAGTTAGCAAGAAGAGGAAAATATTGGTACTTCTAAAATGAACAGTTATTTTCGTTTTAAATAAAACGTACACGACTATCTGGTCTGTGCTGCATTCTAATTAACCTGCTGTTTTTTAAATACAGAGTAGGTTAAGGTGCGGCTTGAATGCCACAAACGTATACATGTCTTAATTTATTATGATAATTCATATTGTTACTGTAAAATGAAAATTTAGAGTTAAATCTAAGATAACTGTGAGTACTCAGTCCATATTCATTCTCTAACTGGTTAAAGTTCCTACTGACAGTTAATCAACTATTTGACTTTTCAGTAGAAGCTTTGGTAAATCTTAGGGTTACCTTTATTAAGCTTTGATTTTCCATATATTTTTTTTTTTTGTATTTAAAAGTTTATATAAGCAATAAGATATGATTATGTCATAACTTGTGTAATAGGATACGATCTAACGTTAGTTAAACTTGATTATTCAGCAATTAGTAGTGTTACACACCTGGTCCAAAACACACACGTTAATTAATGAAAACCTAGTTTCTGGAATTCTCATGGATTTCCATGTAACTACATAAACAAATTACATTAAATTAATTAGAACATTCATGTCACGTTGCTTCATAAATTACGGTGGGTACATATGTTTTGACACTCAGTTTTTTTAGGGTGGGTCCATAAACGTCACACTACGAAAATACATATATATGATTGATAGAAAAATGTATCTAATTCAAGTTATCGTTCCTAGAAATACAATATTGATGCTACAATTATTTACAATCAATCCGTAAATAATTGTACAATCCATAAAACAACTTTGCATGCCATGGTTAGTCAATTTTCTGTCATAAGAAAACCTCAAACAAAAACTAGGCTACTTTCTTTTGAAAATATGCTTTGCTCTTGTTTTTAGTAATAAACTCAGGTACAGGTATTATATCAGATCATGCCTTGTTTGTCATGATCTGAGGGTATTATACTATACAGGTGAAACTACAAAAGATTTTCTGTCCTCTGTAATAGGCTCTATTAAGCCCGTCCTATGTGTAATTCACAAGAATGCACCATTGATTCAAATAATTAAGGATAGGCCCTTCAGTATATTAGGACTTTCAAAAAGATGATCGTGAAAATCGCGCTAAAATAAATATTACATTAACTTAGTTTGATAGACTTCATCTAAATATTTTTTTTTAAACTTTCTATCATAATAAAAACAAGCATTTTCAAAATCATTGCAAGCGACGATTAATTTCAGTTACGCTCCACTTGAGATTTACTGGAGCGGGCGCATCGCTTACGCCGCCCTGTCCATGCATTTATTATGTCAATGGAATGCACTACATATCATACTAAACTGCGCAGAATATCGGCATGTGATTGCCACCTATTACGCTAATGGTAGGATAGATAATACTGGCAACTGGCAGTAGCACACGGTTCACATATCAATAATCCAGCGAGGATCGATCGCTTGCAACCTCACACATTGCTATTGTTTTTTGTTATTATCGGTAACGGCCTTGGACAGGCTTCAGTGTTGCCTATCTTCTGTTGCGACTTTATTCTGAATGCATGGGAATTTATTTTACAAAGTCCGTTTACTTATTCTTATCCGTTGGCCTCGGTGGCGTAGTTTTACTTGGATATGATTGGAAATTTGGTCTCGGGTTCGAATCCAAGGTAGAACAAAAAGTGTTTTTTTTATTTTTATTGCAATTATTAATGGCGAGACGAGCAAGCTGTTCGCCTAATGGTAAGCTATACGACCGCTCATAAACAGTACCAACATTCCACTGCGATCGCCATTCTGAGACCTAAAATTTTAAGTCTCAATATGTCCAGTAGTTACTCTAGCTACAATGCTCTTCAATCGGAAACACAACCGTGCATTTACGCAATGTTGTTTCACGGGAGAAATAGACATTGGTGGCGGTGGTACCTACCCAGATGGTCTCTCACATATGAGAAACCTACCACCAGTAAGTATATTGGGTTTTTCTATTCATTTTCAGCCACAAGTCAGGAATTTGTGCCCGATATGGTGATAGGCTCACTCCTTATTACATCGTGTAACAGAAAATAAATGGCGAACCGTTGGCGCACTCATTGGAAGGGGTAGGCTTCTGAGAAAAACACGAGAATTTATGTATGCGTATCCTTTTTCGCCTCACCTAATATTCGACATTCTCAGTTGCAATACCGTCGGCATATATTCCTTTACGAAGTCAAGTTATCGCTTTTTTCGGTACGTATAAGGGCGTTGGCTTCTCTGTGATCGAGTCCACTAGAGTTTGACCAATGATTTTGGTAAAATTACAAGTTAAGTAGCATTTTTTAATTTCTGGAAAGATACCAGTGTGAAAGGATATATGCTCTAACACTCATTGAAATCTAATACTCTACTTTTTATTGAGCTAACTCAAACTCACATGCAGTCGTTAAAAATAAGTTTTTATCCATGTCAATTTACAACATGCTGCCCCAAGCGTCAACCTTTTGAGCAGTAGGCATCGCTTACTCGACGTGCACTACGCTAGTATAAAAATGTTCTATTCTTCAGCGCCCTCGCTACTTTATTATGATGGAACGACAAAGCCGCGGTATCGAGAGCGGGACACGGAACTTCCATACTGCAGGCAGTCTGTATTAATTTGTGAAACAGCTCCGGGAGTTAGGGACAAAAGCCCTAGAGTTATGAATAAATGGCGCTTACAAAATGGGTCAAAGCGTGACCCGTCGCCATGTTCGGCTACGGTCGCTTTTACAGCGATGTGAAGGGGAAAAACTTCGTCAGTTATACTATTAAAGAAAAATTATTTATCCAATATTAATATCGCGTAAAATATGTATTTGATTCGTAATCTTTGAATGTAATTTGCAATAAATTTTTTTACTACTTGCCTAAAATAATATTTTCGATCTCTTATTTTAAGGACTCTTGCTTCGTGTTAAATAAAAATAGTTATACCTATAGCGGCCACATTTCGTCTTGCCATTTGAAAAGGCCAGTAACTTTCAGGCATTTGTAAAGAGCAGGCATACCACAGATATCTATTATCATTAGCTAACGTGATTAATAACTTAAGACACTAATCCTCAAAATTTTGTTGAGTATACTTAGTTAAGCAAGTTAACCTCTCAGCTGGTGCGCATCCCAAATAGGAATCCCACGTAGTACATACGCAGGTGGCGCCAGTTGAGGGGTTAAAAAAGCAGCGTTTGTATTATTTAGTCCGCTTCTCGCGGTTAAAACGACCGCAGCTTTCCGTGTGCTAACGACCGACCTAATGACGACACATCGCGTTGTCTAATGCTGCGCAAATGTTTTGCGCCAGCGCGGCGCACTGACATGAGTCGCCACTAGTCACTATCATAATTTAACCTGGCATCTGCTGGGGGGTTACTATATAAAAACGATACGAACTTCGAATGTTTGGACGCCGTACGTAAAACTTCACTAATGTGTCTAGATATTTCTCAAAATGTTGGATTCCCCTATGGTACGTCGCAACCATAGTCTAAGTTCGGAGAAAATGATAAGTATAATAGAGAATAGCAGTGATTTTTAGAAGTGGAAATTACCTTACTCCGAACGTCGAATATGCGAACATTCGAAGTTCTAATCGTTCCCCCTTCCCCCTGAACACTAGTGCGATACACACATAAAAAAAATTTGGTGTAGTATATCTTCCCCATCTCTCTCTCTCTCTTCAAACACATGAAGTCTACTGCTGAGCATTGACTTTGCAAAGTTATCCATAACTACCAGTAGAAGAAGGATTCGCCTACCGACTTTCTACTACTGAACAAATTGGAAGTACATAAACTGCATATAGGTTGCTTTCAAAACATTTTGTCAAGGCCTACGTCGGAGCTCAGCAGTGGTTCGCGAAATTGTTTATAACAAATATTACGGATAGATATTGAAAAAAGTTTTGGTGGGGTTGGCATGTCCATAAAGACAAAAATATCAAAAAATATTTAAAAAAAACTTGCGACTTACTGCAACCTTAGCTTTGTGCCCTTTTTTTTATTAATGTGTCTATATTTTATATTTTAGGTGTAAGGAACCATAGTCTTCTGCAGCCCAAGATAACTTCACTCCTACTTCTGTTTATGGTGTATGCTGTTGGCCCATGAACGAAGTTTTAACGATCGACCGATCGTGTTTATCAAATAACTTAGTACACTCGATATCTCACCCGCCACGGTTCATTCATGTGGTTCATTCAAGTAGCAAAAAAACAACACCAACAGTTACAAAGCAATGCTTGGCATTCCACTGCGCTGCCTTCCTGAGACATAGTCAAGTCTGTTTAGTCTCATCCGAATCCGAAACACAACAGTGCATTTACACTCATTGTTGGCGGTCACAGCCTGGCTATACCCTGTATAATGTATGTAATAGTAGCTACTTGTTAATTCAACAGCCTTTTTTTATTTACGAAAAGTTGCCAGCTGCAGGTGAACGAGACAAGAACAACCAATTATCGCTTCCGCAAATTATGATCGATGTGTTTTATTCATTAATGCAATAAATTATGTTTTAAATATTCATAAAACTTGGTCTAAATTTATACGAAAACTTTCCAAGGATTAATTAATTTGGAAAATGTAAATTTTTCACTTATTATGCTTAGTGGACGACTGGTTTAAAGGTTGCTGTGGAGTTAGCAAAATTGGTGCTGTACCGTCTCAAACCTTTTCTGCAAGTTCTTGTGTCGAACGCCCACAACCAGTTACAAAGAAAACCTTATAAAAGTTGCAGGAAGTTGCTGGATGCTGAACGTCATCAACAAGTCCTTATGGATGTTTTTGGAAGACTTCTAAAGAATGTATATTTCAATAGATTTATCTATAATTATATTTTTTAACCATAAAATTTAACATTTATCACTTAACATAATGGTCAATAATTATTATAATGTTACAAAATTATCAATTATATTAAATGTTATTTATTTATTTATGATAATATGGTTTAATTCAACGACAATCGACAATTACAATGTTACTGAATAAAATTCAAATATTCTGAGCAATGAGCAACAAAACATCATATTATTAACTTAACTTGCCAATCCTGGTACTCGTCACCGCTCACAACTGAGCTTCCGCTCAGTGTAACGACTCACGATCGAAATATCTCTCCTTTCTCAAACTTATGTTGCTACCGGCGAGGATAAGGTCCTTCCTCTGTCGTTGTCACTCGAAAAGTGACGATCCAAGTGAGACAACGCTTTATATTACCGATTCCCCACTACTTGTGAATCATACGATGGGTCATTTTAATGAATTTTTTAAAAATTGTTGCAATATTTTGTGACAGTATTCTAACACGTGCAATGTGTTACATAACAAAACATAGATACAGTCATATTTAGCCACAGAAGCGTACAAATATAAAATAATAGGTAACAATTAAAACTATACAAACCTAGAAATAATTAACAATATATCTATCTATCTAATCTTTTTTTAACAGTGGACGTTCTCAGAAGAAGCGTTCTCGAAAAACATGCTTCCGTGGTCAATACAGATTTTTGCACGTCGTTTCTAATCCAGTCTTACAGATGTTGCAATAATGAGATCGACGGAGAGTTTTATATTAGTTAAACCCGAATTGGATATATCGGTACTAAGCAGTTGCAATTTTTACCCATTAGAGAGATGGTTTAAATAGAAATTCAACGAAACTCCACTACAATTAATAAGATGAATGCCGGTGTAATTACATATATCGAATGACACGAAAAAACTTTCAGGAGTAGAGTCGCATTGCATCTACAATGCACTAAAAATCAGCTGATGCCTCTGTTGTGTTAAATACCAATATAAATGAAATATTTGTACCCTTATAGCTTTCAGAATTTAGGCATTCCACATAACACACTAGGCCAGCGTGGTGGGCTATATGGCCTAACCACTCCCAATCGTACTCGTGATTGTAGAGGAGGCCCGTGCCCTGCAGTGGGACTTATATGGGTTGATAACATTCCACAAAACACGCTGGAATAGACAGCTTGTACGCATTTTCATTTGTCATTATAATTTAAATAATTAATTTCCATAAAACTAGTAAGTAGCCAGATAAAATACTTTTTACATATTTCGAACCTTATTATACACACAACCATTAACATAGGGTAACGGGTGGTAGATCAATCTGAATCTAAATAGTGTTGAACATTTATTATTTTCATTTCATTTCATATATTCAATGAAAGTCCACACCATACTGGGCTACATCTCATGGCGACATGTACCGCGCTTTTAGAAGCCAGTTCGATGTTGACCTCGATCTTCGTGTCCGGGTTTAATGTTTGCCAATTACTTTGCGCAGATCGTACACCCCCCTGAGCCTCACACCACACCCTATCTCACTGTATCATGAATATAAGCATTTTTTGTGGAAAATATCCGACGATATTCATATAAGGTTTTTAGGTGTTTGGAATATTTAATGTGGAACGCTGCTGGAATGTAGCTAGGTTTAAACGGGTGATATTTTGTCCCTAGCGACTTTTGTAAAGGCATTGTGTATAGCAATGTTTGATGTGGGAGCTTGACTTAATATTTATTTATAGTGTTGGCTAATTTACCATACGAAACGAGCCACGTAGACTCAAAATTCCTATTTTTGTAGTAGAATAAGAATGAACGGCTTAGAATGGAGGAAGCTGGCTATGAAACTAGCTGTAGGTGTGACCCAAAGATAAGGGCGATTATTGCTAATCAAAAATTTTTATTGGATGTTTTGGGAGTTGGAACTGGATAATGCTAATTAATTTCTAACCTACCTGAAATGAGATTCTTTTATCATACTATGGAGTCGGAGCAACATTTGTAGCTGTCCGACTGTGTATAGCACTCTCTATAGCAGTAATAATAAAGAAAACATTAGGTATGTATTAATTTACTTTATTGTACATATCACGCGATCCGTATACCTCGTGTGTATCACAAATTAACAAATTGAAAGGCTTGAAGCGTGGAAGTTGAAGTATTCGGGGCACGCGGCGCGTCGCGAATAACTAACATAATAACATTTAACCTCACGCACGCGGTAAAATGTAAATCAAATTCCACGTAATACTGTGTCGAAATTGCTATCATATTAACTAAATTATTACGTGTATAATAGTTGGGCTGATTGTTTTGAATTGTAGACAATCTTTTACGTAATTGGACGCTATAAACCTAAGGGTTTAGGTGCCGTGCTTACCAAACACCTATCGCTAAAGGCTAAAACCAAGAGACCTTGGCCGTAATTAATTAGTAGTAGGTGTTCTCGAATCACAAACTAAAATATATTATCAGGATATATCCCAGCTTGTTTCTAATACTAGCAAGCCAAAATAGCGTATCTATACCATGATGGTAAGTTCAATAATGTTCAGAGTCCAGATAAAGTATTGACTGGTGAATATACAGTTTTTTTTAAAAAACTTCATAATAATACTATTAATAAACACGACACGACGCGTCGTCTACGCTCTGTCCCTCCCAAGCTGTTTACCATTCTTCTCTTTTCATTAGTATTTATTTATTCAAAAAGTTATTTTTCTCAAAGTAAACGAATAATGGAAGTTTTGCGCGAACATCGGGGGGAGTAGCGAGAACGAATTTACGACAAAAGTAACCAGATAAAAGCAATAAACTAAGATAAAGAGAAAATATATACGACGCAAGTTTTTATACGTTGTGCGAGTGCAACACGCGGGAATTAGGAGCAGTTTTTGTGCTTCTAAATCTATAAACATACTAATATATTTTTTTATTGCCTAAGTCCGGCAAGCGAGCAAACAGGTCACCTGATGGTAACTCCCTAATGATCACTACCGCCCATGAATATCCACAACGTTGGATAATATATGGGGTGCCAGCTCATCAAATCGGAAGGATAGCGGGAAGGAAAAAGTATGGGAAGAGGAAAGGGGTATTTGCCATCCGTCAATCTCACTCACCAAACAAAACGCACTAGAAAAGCTGTCGCTTCTCATCGATATATTATGAGGGAGTGTTTTCGTCCCGGACGAGCCTGCCCATTCATGCTGAGTCATGACTGACAACAGTGTGAGTCTACCAGTTCGAAACAACCAATTCCACAATTTAATAGTATACCGATATTATTAGTCTTCAAATATCTTTTTTTAGAGACTTATTCATAGGGTAATGACTTATTTATGTCAGACAGAAGAAGAAAAATTGTTACGTTGCACCGACCCTATATAAGTATGGGATAAGGAAGAACTTTTAGCAGTGGTGATAGAATCTCTCTATAGTATCTATATGTATGTAGTCTCCAAAGATGGTACAATTATATGCTAATTTCCAACGTTCGACGCATATGGTTTGTCTTTATGGTCGGGATTGAAACAGTTTTTTTTTGCCCTCATTCACAGTGGCCACAGGGTGTTTATGGGTGGGCTAGTGAAATATCTTTGCCAGAAAAGCCTTTCAGTAATTTAATTGCAGACATATGATATTAAAAGAGCATTAATGGCTACAGCTATAATGACGCGCAAGGGAGGCACTAAGCTTTTTATAGTGTTGCGAATTACTCCGGCAGTATTACTCCCTTACCATAAAGCTGTATTACTCCCTTTATCGCTCCCAAAACAACCTCATTTTTCAGCAAATTCCGAAACGCTAAGTAACGTCTTATAATTTAAAAATTCAAATTTCATCCAGCGAGCCCAGGTGGCTTCTTAAAGGCGAGTTAAAAATTAAAATCTAAACCCAAAGGCTCTGGGACGGGGTTAAAGCGGCCGGAAAGATATTACCATAAAGGCGAGTGGATGAATGGTGAAAGGTCGACAATGCGGCTAGGGGGTGGCGTGGGGTGGAGAACAACGGGGGAGGGGGTTAACACAAAGGGCGGCGCGGAAAGGGTTGCTTTGTTTGCCATTACCGATGAGTAGCGTTTTCAATATTAATTCATTTTAAATGTAATTTTTGCTTGCGTTCGCGGTTATCAATTGTTGAGAAATTTGTATGGAGAAAAAAATGGGAATTGCGTTTCTTAATGCTTTTAAAGGCAACGAAAGGTATATTATGGTGAGCATGTTATGTTAGATAAAACATTTTCGTAGGTACCTATTTACAAATTCAAATTTGCATAGTCATGAAATCGAATTGTTCCTATGATGTAAATCCATTTTATTTCTTTATTAATAAATAAATAAATTACCTGAACAAACCTCTTCAATGTCACTAACAGTAACTAATACCCGAATAAAACCAGAACTATATAAATCAGCGATAAAGATGGCAGATTAGAGCCGAACATGCAGTCAATAAGTTTATACGAGCCACGAGCGCGAGCCCCGGCAGATACGCGCTCTTAATGTGCTCGTAAAACTTCAACTATTACTACAAGTGTGCAAAAAGCGCGACATTCGAGCAGCTCGCTAAATTCCATTCCATTTAGTGGCCTGTGAACGTCATTCCATTAAATAAAAAGCAATTTCTTATATTGAGTGGTGAATTGTGGCTGCACAGTTGCGTTTCATTTGGTGAGTGAGATTGCCGGAAGCTCATTTTTCAGGTGGCAGGATTTATTCGGTCAGATAGTGGTACATAGAGCACAGGATATGTTAGAGCACTATTGCAACTATTATTGCAACTCCTGTAAGCCAGGATCAACAGTGACATACAAAGAATTGACACCGAGCTCCGGAGCCCGGCGAATCTCTCAGGGACTCTTGTCTTTAATATAATTTAATTGAAAAACAAATAGGAGGCGTCAGAAACAAATAATTGTCTTCTCTCCGCAGCAAAGCTGGTGATAAAATATTGAGTTGAGAGGTATTATCCTTCGATATAAATATATAAAAATGGAGAAGCCCGATCAGCACAGGGTATGTACAATTATGCCGGACTATAGGGGAACGATATACACAGTCATGACTGGAATATCGACACTGTGACTATGTGGAAGTCCCACCATCATAAGATGGTAGAAGAGTAATACGGTCTCCGGAAATCTCATTCATCGAACAAAATATTCTATGCGAAGTAGTAGTACCCCAGCTAAGATAAGGAGTTTGTATTGTATCTTAACGAACTGCCCAAAGCCCTACCCAAAGTATTTTTGTCAAAACTCCTGATATACCGTACTATGCAACTCAACTGTGACCAGACCATGTCATAAAATGCGAAACATAAAAAGATCCATAAAAGACATTGGAGTGTTGTAATAAGAGGCGTCGCAGACGGCGCACGCGCCCCCTTTATAAATTAATTAGCCGTCCGCCATCAACCCCTCATTAATTCTGTTTATGGTAAATAAATTTATGACATTAACGGTAGCTACAAAAGGTGCTAATTAAATGGCATAAACGTAAGATATTAGTTATGATCCCTGTGCGTAATGGCCTATTTGTTCGAAGTATAATTTCTTTCACGCCTCCAGTGGACCAATTAACGAGCCTTTCGACTGTTTAATTAACATTTGGATAAAATCACCAAATAAAAGATCTTTCGAGAGTAGATATTACGCATAGAAGTGAATTTAAATAAAAACATCCTTATATTCATTTTGAGGTAATTTTTGAAAATTAAGTTGATTTGATAAGCCATCTTGTGGATTGTTTCCTTTGAAAGCCACCCGTATTCAGATAATTGTTTCCTCCTTTATTAGTCTTTCCAACCTTGAAGGAAAAAGTCTGGCACTGAGCTAGATATGAATCACATATCTAATATAAAAAGACGAAAGATTACCTCGTAATACAGCGTGATTTGTTATATGTATCGTGATTGTCTGCAGGGGCGTTGTAAACAAAGCGTCGTGTGTGATGTACTCCGGCCGTAAACGATGCGATTGGCACCGATTGGAATGTAACACAGAGACGTTGACAGCTGATACAAATCTTGCTCCGTTTGTTCTTTATTATCCTTTTTACACGAGTTTTGTTTTATTATTTATTGAGACGTAATTTACTGTACATATTTATGGCTGTGGAATGATTCAGAACTGATGGAATGTAAATATCATCAACTTTATCTAAACAATCATAGGATGTAAACTTTTTCTTACTACATCTAAAGTAAAGATTTTTTATATAGTGTATTGTGGCATAATATATCATTTTTATCAATCTAGCCTTATGACTAATAAGTTATTTATATGCAACCTAAACTTCTAGAGACTATGATTACGAATATGTCCAATAACACTTTTCTTATTGTCTCTATTAAGGGGAAGACAATATTCGCGTAATTTTTTTCACCAGCACTCACTACACTTTGTTACACTAACTGTTCGTCACTAACTCAAAAGGTTTTCTCCTTTCAGTCACTTATTTGAATAATGAGTTTAACAAATTATTGCTATGGATATCCTTTAAGGGAGTCCATTTGTTTAGTAAAGGATTGCCTGTGGTTGAAAAGGTAGATTTTAGGTTTTCGTTTTTCAGCTATATTGTTACTCTATACGCCACTAACGGCATAGAATACAGTTACTAAGGTTATATTTATTAGACCTGTCGCCTCAAGGAGTATGAACTCGCCCTGTGTGGGTGTAAATTACAACTACAACCCGCCATAAACTAGAATACTGCGCAAAAGTTACTACCTATAAACTACAAGGCCTTAGTGTACGCAACATCTAAATCAGGTTAACATAATACCTACTCTATATATAAACTGAATAATTTATTAATTTCGGCCGAGCCTTTGATATGTGCACAGTGGTTTAGAAAAATATTTACATCTCAATTCAAGGGTTGCGACAAAAAACGTGGGTTAATATGCACAAAAGTGACAGACTGTGTTACTGGCGTAAGATTTACATCAACTCCGTACTAGGCCAGTGTAGGTAGTGGACACTGGACTAAAACCCCATTAACAAGGGAAAAGATTCTCACCTCGAAGATACTGTTATCGAAAGAATATAAGATGTTGCATAATTTATGGGTGTTATGTCGTGCTATCATGGCATACGATTCATTACGATTCGCGCTACACTCTCTGCGTGTAAGTGGGCTATAATACCTACCCCCTCACAGTTTAAGAGATCCGTCCCCATAATGTAAATAAATGTATATGGACTAGTATTATTATACGATTGCAAAATACAATGAACTCGTTTACATGTCGTCTATGGAATCAGAAACCTATGATTAAAATGTATCCAAATTAATGCAAGTTTCCTAAATCGCAATCAGTTTTAATTAAGTATCATATTCCAGACTTCACACAATCAAAGTGCGTAGCAAAGGATTGAGACGTCCTCATTAAATAGGCACAATGTTTACAGAGCCAGTTAATTCAACGCTGCGAGCGTTTACTGCGAAACAGTAGGCCTGTGCGTACAGGGAATGTTTGTGAAGTGTTTGCGAGAGTTAGTAAATACAGCGGGGCTCGGGAACACAATGCCCCACGTATAATGCGACGCGCCGCGTACCCGCTTGATAAAGAGACGTATTCAGTCAAGTTTACGACGTCCGCTTTCTGAATAATATATTATTTACAGAATACTCACTACAGGAACATTCATATTTTCAATCATGTTTTAAAATGTATGGGTAATATTTTGTTACTGGACATTTTTGAAAAGGAACGTAAACCAATACAAGAGTTAGGATGAAATGTAAAAAAAAATCTCATTGCATCGAAATGCCTTCCGTTTAAGGTAGAAATAAATCGACCGTGTCACAACTGTCACGTTTTTCTCAACAGCAAAGTTAGTTTATCGGGCGGATGATCGATGGCACGAAAGCACTTTAGATTTGGTATTTGGCTTTGCATAATAGATACAATAAATTACGACTTTACTGAATACGAGTTCGTGTATCGCGTGTACCCTGCTGTGTTAGATTTATTGTGGCACCCGCAAAGTCGACAGCGGGCGAAAATTTTTAAGGTATTTGTGAAGATAAAATCTCTATGCTCGGCTCCAATGCGGACTTTTTGAACTTTGCCGGGGCGATAAAACATCCTGTATTGCCTAGCCGTCACTACCTGCCTCCGAACATACGAGCAGTGGTGCACTACACTTGCATGCAACGCTTACATGCCATGCTGCTTGCATTTATTCTGATATTTTATAAAGATTGTGAGCTTGATAGTAAGATAATCAGAGCATGGAAGAAAAAAAAGTGGTAAGATGATGGCTGTGAAAAGTGAGGCCACGGGTTCGATCCTCACACTGAGATAAATATTTGTTTGATCCACGGGTATTTTTTTCGGAGCTGGGACTGTTTGTAAGACCAAAAAGTCTCTCGTGGCTCCTTTTTTAGCACCGTATATTATCTGCAACTATTTCCATCCCACATTAAGACATAGCATCACTGTACCCCACGTTGAATTCGTTCTAGGCAACAAGTATTACATTTTCATTGTATCGATCTAAAAACAAATGTAATGAATTTCCTTGTAGTCTATAATAAGTTGGTTAAGCACGGCAAAGCATCCCAGATGAGAGGGGCCCCAGAAAAAAACAAAAGATTGTGCGACGTGACTGCCGGGTAAACGGCTCACCATTCTGCACACGAACGGTCCTTTATCGACGCCACGTAACCTTGTTGCCGAGTGAAAAGTTAAACAGGAACTTGGCAAGCTATGTTATGAAGGACCCGTGTGGTTGTTTATAAAAAATGATTTTGTATGTTTTGTTCGGTGATTTGCACATTTTAATTTTTTTGTTGAGTGCGAAACTCTTCACAATTTTAATATTTGCTCGAGAATTATTCACAATAAGTAGACCCATATTTTTTTATGACTGAACGGCGACACGAGCATGCCATTTGCCTGATAGTAAGCAATACGACCGCTCATGAACAGTAGCAAAACCAAACACCATGAATAACAAAGCAATGCTCGCTATTTCAATGCGCTCACCATCCTGAAACATAATATGTTTGTCTCAATATGTCCAGTAGTTACTTTGGCTACAATGTCAAAATAGATATTGTGGTGGTACCTACCCAGGCGGCCTGTTACATATGAGAGACCTACCACCAGTAGTTAGTAAGTTGCTGTAATCATGTACTGCCTTTAAGCTGTAGTCATTTGGCATTGTTGTGATGGTACAAAATGATATAACGACGGAATAAACATCATATTAAAAAAATATACCGTAAATATCATTCATTGTTTATATTTAATAAATTGATTTTGTTCCCAATTCCTGGAAGGAAGGAAGTGGGAGTAGCGTAACCGCGCCGCCATCTTTGCCAGAGATCTCCGAGGGTAAATAAACGATAATTTACTGCTTGATTTTTTGTACTGTGGTAGTAATGAGATTTTCTTTGAAATAATAATAAACGAATGCGTTGCTATTACTACGGTCATTTCTACTTGGCTAAAACATAGTACCTACACAACTAAGATTATTAGTTCGTACAGAGATAATGTAGCATTAAAAATGGTGGAGTAATTTAGGTATAAAATTAAGTTTCAAATCACACTTCATAAATTGAAAACTAATATCAGCCCTCATACGCTATAATAAAATGAAAATTAATATAATCAAACAAAATTCTCGTGCGCAGCACCAGCTAACTTAATTTAAAACTAACTTCCGCTCACTAAATCTAAACATTCAACCAATTTCCTGTCAACGTAGCGCAGAGATACGCTACATGTCGTAGCATGCATTGATAGACACGCTACACACCGTAGCATACATCGATAGACACTCACATATCATCGTAGCATACATTGATAGATACGCTGTATATCGTAGCATACATTGATAGATATGCCATATATCGTAGCATACAGCTATAGATACGCCAGCGCCACGCGTCGTAGCGGCGATTCTGGAAGGTTCGCGCAACACGCCGAACACGGGCGGTACGTGGCGTAGTGCACGGTGCACCAAGGACGGCGTGTCCTCGCCGATCGATACTGGCTTTAAACTGTAGCGCCCAGACTCTAACCACCTGCTCGCTATTGCATCACGCTGGATGTATTGCGCAGTTTTATTTACTGACATGAAAAATTGTTTATTGACCGATGATTACTGTAGCGTTTAAGTTGTTTGTTGTATGTGGCTATTCAATCTGCATTGAAATTATCTGAATATGAGTTGACCTTTGGCATATTACGTAACATGTGCTAATGTTATTTCGTTCTATAATGGCACAACAATTATATCTCTGCTTCAAACTACATGGCTTTCAGCTTTACTTTCAGCTTAATTTAGATTTTGTCACGGCTTTTGTTATGCGAAGATACATTTAATTATGTTAAATTTTAGTTCTAATATAACATTCCACGTCACTGTATAGTTTTTATAGTTAATTGGAGTTGCATAAAATCGTATCATTACGTACGCATTGTTATAGTAAATTAGCGACATATTTTCGTAATGGAAATGCCTTTCGGTCAACGTAGTGTAATTGTCATGAGGTGTGAAACAAAACACAGACAGCCTTCAATAGCCGCCAAGGTCCCCGTCGTTCGCAACTCTACTATTATTTATAAGTTAACGTGTTTTCCCATAACACCACCACCACGGTCGGCAAGTTTTTCATTGCAGTGAAAAAACACTCGCGGGCACTACCGAGCTCGGAACGAAACAAGTTTTGTATCGATAAACATATTTGTTATATTGCCAACAACTTTACTGCTCATAACCCTTTTTGGGGCTTTTTCAAAGGGGTTTAGTTTTCATAAGTTGGACTTTTATGTGTGTGTGTTTTCGTTTATGGTTATTTCCGGCGTATTTTTTGTTCGTTTTATATTATGAAAGGTTTGTCTAGCGCACCTTCGTTACGTATATTGATGTTCTTAGTTAATGAGGATCTTTCCAGGGTCTATTATGCGAGATAGTAACAAAGTAATACAAACCTTCATTACCGGGGCAGGGCGTGCTCATCCTAGAAATACATCAGATACCGCAGTAATATAACAGAAATACTGCGTGAGCGGGTAATGAGTTATGACTATAGAGCCGACCCTCAGCCGACATTCCCAAACCGCCGGGAGCAAATTGAAAACGGAACATTTAGATCCTATTACATTTGCTGATGCCTATAAAGGTAAACCAATTTCACTGGCGCGGGAGGATGGCGCTGCCTCCCCGCGCATGCCCCGCTCCCCCCGTGCCCCCGACCCCCGCGCCGCGCCCGCCCCGGCCGGGCCGGCAGCAGCGCTGTGGCCCGACATTGACCCGCACTGCGCCGCGACCGGCCGCTCTGCACAGGTGCGTCATTCATGCCCCCGGTCCTGCCCACTGCCCCGCCACCCGCGCATTACCCGCTGCATAAAAGTACGCTGCAATCGGCTCGTGTCGGATCAACCGGGTTTTAGTTGATGCGATGGACTTTGAAGTTGGAATGTTTGGACATGGGGATTAAGCTGACGTTGGCGCGCTAGTTCGGTTGGGAGATTTTTGCGAGCACTCTGAGGCCGTAATACGTACGCAGTTTGATGGGAGAAATCAATTCGATGCCTACTGCATGAAACATG
Source organism: Hyles euphorbiae (assembly GCA_023078785.2). Lineage (NCBI taxonomy): Eukaryota > Metazoa > Arthropoda > Insecta > Lepidoptera > Sphingidae > Hyles > Hyles euphorbiae. The sequence continues at coordinate 17,602,911 of CM041051.1, forward strand.
TGCTTTCAGACAGATAAAGGATTAACTTTTAGATAAGTATACGTAACTTGAAACGCGATTAATATGACTCACAAGCGCATTCATTAATTATTTTTTTATTGCTGTTAATGGCGAGACGAGCATGCCGGTCGCCTGATGGTAAGCTATGCGACCGCCTATGAATATTAGCAAAACCAAACAACACAAAAAGCAATGTTTGGCATTCCACTGCGCTCGCCACCCTGAGACATAAGATGTTAAGTCTCAATATGTCCATTAGTTTCTCTGGCCAATGTTCTTCAATCCGAAACACAACAGTGCATTTAAGCTGCTGTTTGACGGGAGAATTAGACATAGCGATGGTACCCACCCAGGCAGCCTCTCACATATGAGAGACCTACCACCATAATATGATTATGCCGAATTTCAGAAGCAAAAAAAATATATATGAAAATAATTCAACTTATATCCTACGAGCATGCCATGTTCAGGTGGCAAAGTTACAGGAAACCAGGTGATTTTCTCACTGAATAAAATTTACTTAGCATGCTCGTCTCTCGTGCTACAAAAATGAACAATCCAAATAGCTCGTCATTTAGTTTTATCAAATTGTTTAATTGTAACAGTATTGCCGTGAGACATAGCATCAGGTGAAACAGTAAGAAGAGGCTGGGAGGTCGCGAGGCGTGGCAGGCGGCGAGGCAGTGACAGGCGGCGATAATCCCGGATTACGGCTGACGAGTCGGCGACGTCGCCGCCGCGCCGCCATCTGTCTAGCTTTCACCACAAATGCTTCAAATGTATTGCCGAGCTATTTACAGATGACACTGGAAATTCTTCAAGAGTTTGCCACTTCTATACCTTGTTGAAAGTTTTGTTTATTTTGTGAAGCACCATAAAATATTATTTTTGATCACGTAGGTACAAGTCGATAGAAGTATTATAATATTAAGAGTACGTATCTTTCATCCTACTTCCATAGAATGTAGCTATGTTTCGCTGGATTCATATCTCCGATCTCACTTCTGGGTAAGGATCTAGTATCTTTATCTGTCTATTAACAGTAACAGTAATTATTAACAGTTACTATGACCTACGTACTCCAGCACATTTTTGGATTCATGGACAGTAGGAAAACCAAACAACACCAAAAATTCAAAGCAATGCTTGGTATTCCACTGCGTTAGCCATCTTGAGACAAAACATGTTAAGTGTCATTATATCCAGTAATTACTCTGGCTACAATTTTCTTCAAACCAGACTAAACCAGATCATTTACATTGGTGTTTGGCGGGAGAAATAAACATTGAGGGGGTATCTACCTACCTAGGTGACCCCTCATATATTATAACTCATTCGACTACTTGTCTCATCATCATTACAGATTATCATCGTCATCTTCCACAAAAAGTCTACAGCTGACTGGCTGGAATTAAAGATTGCCATGCCGAACTGTTCGAAGTCGCTTGAGTCCAATGAGTTCCTGCAACCTTTCTCAGGTGACAGGTCGTCCATGTAACTTGAGAGTGGAGGTCCGAAACTACAATATAATTGACAATGCTGCAAACGGTTGGAAGGAATAATTTAATCCCTATGTAGGGAACGGACATTCGCCTATATCCGAAAGTCAGGATATTCCGCTTATCGGTTAATTCTGACCCTTTACTTCTTTAAAAGAAACTGAGTCAAACTAAGCGGGTGCGCAGATTGGCATGGCGCGGCGATTAGATTAATGCTATTAAGTGTTCCCTCTTTCCTTAAATCCTGGGTCTTTACGCCATAGCGTGAAGAGTATACTTTATCTGGACGACATTTGAACTGGCCACCAGACGTAGTCACTAAGTATGCTGTGACAGGATAAAAAAATATTGTCGCAAAATATTGTGTGTTTTAGGAGAATATTATGAACATGAAACGTGCATATTATTTAAATATATTGTTTGATTTTGGTTCGCTATACACTACCATAAGGAGTAGTGAGCTTGAGACCTTCGATATCCGAGGCAATATGTATATTCTATCTTTAGTATAATTTTTATTGTTTCTCTGTTTTCAGAGTTTTTATCGCAGATAAAGTCTGCATGGAAAAACTAGGTATTAAGTTATAAACGTCAGTCAAATATTGATGTTTTTATTTATATTTGGATCTTAAAGTTTACGACAGTACTGATTACCTACCAAAAATGTTGTTATGGAATTAGGCACAATTTAGTAAAATATCGTTTTTACAGGGAACGGCAAACATATTAAAATTAACAGATTCATGCTATATGAAGTAGATATTTAAGGTAAATTACCTATCTAGGTACGTTATGAAAGAAATAGCAATGGATTTGAAATCCATAATAAGATCTATTCTGCAGTGGTAATCGAGAGCACAATAACTCACAGGCGGCCATTTTTTTAAAGTAGGTTTTGGTTATAACGTACATAATCAAAAAACAGAATATGTCGAATTAGAAAATGCTTAGAAAACTCTTCTTTTTTTTTAGTCTCTTCACGCAATACAATTTACGGCGTCAAATATAAAAATATAGATGGCTTAAAAGTTTTATGTATGTAAGAGTTGCAGACACATCATACAATATACGCTTTTGTATTAGAATAAAGTTGGCGCCCATCCGGCGGCATGGCGATAAACTCGTCCTCTATTGTGTATTTTGGGCGGATCTAAACATTTTATACTTAAATGGGAATTAAGCGGGAGTTAATGTATGGTGCTTTTATGGAAAAAAGGTCTGCTTTGATTAAAAGCTACATCAGCATTTAATGATTAAATAAGTTAAATTAGAATAAAACCATAGAGTTACTTATTAACTCCAATAATAAAATATACAAAATATTACTTACTCGTCATTTCTATTACAACGCCATCTAGTCAATTCTTGATGTACTAAATTATACTCGACAAAACAATAATGGACTGACTGATGTTGGTAAAATATTTAATGTCACTAAGGAAGTTTTTAGATCAATAGGTAATTATTAATATTGTTACTTTCCCATAGCCTTATAAACATGAACATAAAATTGATGTTTTATGAGTAATTAAAATATAAATTGTATTTCACTATAATCTCGAAAAGGACACGTTCGGAATAAGGCGCTGCGAAGTACCTATGTTGTCATCCACAGACTTGCAAAGAAATTGTCATCTGTCAAAGTTGGCCTTCAAGTTGGGTATCCTGGAATTTAGCTGTTGCAATTTCGAAGTGATTTTTCGATGTACACGTAAAGTGTTGAGTGTAATCGATGGTGTGACATAAGAAAGTAATTGTTCTTGTGATAAAATGACATCGAGGAGTAAGAATGCCGTGCGAGGTTACGAAACTGAGATCGAGAAGAGTCGGGAGGAAGGAAATTGGAAGAAGGCCATCGAGCTAGCCCAACAGTTGAAGGCCAGGTCACCACAGCACGGTACTCTTGCATTATACATTACTTAACATTCGTGTTGGAAATTATCATTCTTTCTTTGAACATGGGCGTAAGGTCAAATTTTGCTTGATTTCTTCCTCACAATGATTATTTATTCATGACGAAAATATTGTGAGTATCCCCAGTGGTGATTAGATGGAGTTTTAACTGATGTTGAAGGTTAATTTATTTGTCATTGTAAATAAATTCAATTATGCAAATTAACTGTGTGTACTGATACCTTTGTGCTGGTAAAATATTTGTTATTATCTAATGTTATAAAGTACCTTATCAGTATCTAGGGTACAAGTTAATTTACATTTATTCCAACTGAAAATTAAAAATGTTTATTATTGAATTGATATTAGTTCAAAGTTTAAACTTTAAACTAGGATTACTATTATTGTATGGTTTGTTACATTGTTTGTAGCCATCTGTTTATTTTCCATTGTGTCATCATGTAAATACTTTTTGCATGAAAACAATAGTATACTCATACTGTAATTAATATTGGGAAATGTATCAAACACCGCTTTGTATGACTAAATGACTGTTGTGAAATTATTAAAGTAAAGCACCTGGGTTCACCTGGTACCGCAACTAATACTCCAGAGATTGAATAAACTGGATGTTATTATGACAATACAAATAAATATTACACTAATATGTATCTCTATATTACATTTATGTGTGTATATCAGATCTACTTCCATGATTAAAGTAATAAAATTCTTTCCAATTATTATAAATTCAATCTCATTTTATCTCAAAGTACAACTGGATGTGCCATTTACTGCCTATAGATTTGATGGGACAGTAACATCTATGGTCTTTAGTAGCCTAATTCCCAACAAATTCATCTTATGACTACCATATACAATATACATACAATACAATCCCAATACGAAGAAGACAATAATATGTAAAGATTGAGGCTGTAGACATCCACTCAATTACATTGACATACAGAATTATGAAAGTGAGACATCTGTATGACACATGTTTTTTGATAATATGATAATAAAACAACTACTCACTTACAATATATGTTAGGTAGACTTATGTAGTTTGAATTACTTAAAACATGTTTTTTTTTCTTTATTTATAAATTAATAAACACAAACAGCAATATAAGGTTTTATGTCAGTAATAAAATACTTATTTTCCTCATATCTTAATTTATTTTGATATGATTAGCAATTTATACATTTCTTCCATATTCTACTTCTACCAACTTTGGGTCTCAATTTCAATAGTCTATTGATATAAGTTTTGTTTAATAAATAACAATGCCCCTTGATACACAAATGATTACAGATATATTAGACTCATTAATTCGTTTTTGTTCGAATTAATGAACACACAATTTATAATAATATTAGTTCTGTAGGCATAGTGTACATATACTAAACTAGATAAATAACATTACTACACCTTTTTATTTTTACTTTGGGAGGCCTATCTCCTATAAGGTTCAGAGCATAGTGCAGGTAGATAGATGGAGGTGTTCTTTTTTACCTGTGAAAATCTTATCTGATATGCAAGTATCCTTACAAGGTATTTATTTATAAAATGGTGGCAACTGTAAACCATGAGTACTATCTGTGTGTATCCTTAAACTGGACACAATTTTTAATCTCCTTAATCCAACAACTTTGTGGTTCATTTTCATAAAATGTATTTTATGGAAGTTCCTCTATCTCTCTCTTTAGACACAGGAACACCACTGCTGAACATAAATTTCCCCCAATGATCTCAACATCAATCTGTTGGAAGTGGACTGCATACAGTAACTTTCTCCCACATATTATAATAATGTACTCAATAACATATAAATTTTACAGTTCTGAAGTTTTATAACCAATCCAATATAGACTTTGGTATGTAATAAGTCAATAAAAGAAACTTAATATCTTACACAGTTACTCATCAATATTTTATCTAGAGTATAACATAACACAATTTTCAGATATTTTTAAACATTCTTATATGGTTTGTATTTACATTGTCAAAGAATAATGTCTGCACATGTCTTGCTCATTTGCAAACATTGAACACTTCAATAGATTTTATGATGTTACTCTGTAATTTATTATCAACAGTTAATTTTTATAGCTGTTTCACTAGCACAGAAAATTAAGTTCTATATTTAAGTATATATTGTTGATTTAAAAAAAAAATATAAATAATGTATTATGTTATAAAAATACATGAGTATGATTAAATAATAATATTTCCTGTCTTAAAATTTAAATTGCCTTGTCTAATGGTTTCATTTAAAGGGTGTAAAATGAGGATACTTTAAACAAACATACTAGTTTGATTAGCTAGGATATTAAAGAAATAATATTACAATATATTTTTTCCTAGTAGGAATGAATAAAATCATCTTGCATATAGACTGGTTCATAAAACAGTGGCTGAAATTGTAGCCATGTTTGATTGCCCATTAATCAAATTACCTTCTATATCCTCTATTGGTTTAACCTTCATTTATATTACCCTTATGGGAGTTTCGCAAAGTTATACATGGCCAACCCGCACTAGGCCAGCGTGGTGGACTATAAGGCCTAACCACTCTCGATCGTATTCTCGATTGTAGAGTAGGCCCGTGCCCTGCAGTGGGACGCATATGGGCTGATACAGAATACAGAATACAGAATACATGGTATACTTCGTGTTTGCTATATAATGGGGTACAATAAACAGTTTTAAAGTAATGGTGGTTAATAACATAGATAATACTATTCTTATCTATGCATAAATATTGCACCGTTGAGTTTCTGACCATATCATGTTTATTGTCCTCTCAGAGAAGGGTTTAACTATTATATTGAATGTAGTTACATATTGCTTAATTTGTACTTTGCAGAAAGTCTCGCACATTTCCTAATCGGCGAGGGCAAGTTAGAGGCTCACCTGGACGAATGGCCGCCCACGAAGGAGAATATAGAGCGCGCGCAGAGGGAACTCTCGGACGCCCGTGGCTACCTCACGCTTGCCACGGACGAGGCGGGGAAGAAGGCAGGGGTCGCGTTGGACGCCCATCTGTTGCTGGGCAAACTCAACTACGCGTGTGGCTCGTATGACGAGGCGCTCAAGCATTATAAACTTGCTGAGCTGGACACGCTTACGGAGAAGGAATTGCCAGTGTGAGTAAAAACAAATAGAAGATCTTTTACTCTTTTAAATCGTTTACAATAGCTTCGAAATATGGTAAAGCAAAAAAGAAGACAACAACGAACTGTATGTACCTTTTGGAATATTTTTACATACCATGGAGATCTTTTCAAGAATTTCCATGGAATGTTAAATGAGCTAATCTGTATAAAACTATCGAACCACGTATTCAGACGTTAAAATTAAATTAAAAATGAATCGTAAGAGGGCATATTACAGTCCAATTAAAATTGGTTGTTACAAATTAATGAGCACTTTCAGTTTTGTGTAAACTCATTAAGGTCTGTAAACAGTTCCGCTTGATTCGTCCGTTTGTGAAACCGGTGGCGTTTGTAAAGCGGTGTTTGTCGACAGCCGTCAGACTGTACTTTGTAGGCAATAGTCACCTGTAATTATTGCATGTTGTACGGTTTGAAACAACTGTTTAAATTTAATTTAAAAACAGTATGATACCAAGGTTTGTGTCGTCGAAGTCTTAGAAAACATGGCAGATTTAGAAAGTAATATTTCACGGAGGATCACAAAAACATTTTGTGGGTGTGAGAATTGCACTCTGCACCTCCCTTCTCACAGACTTTGTTTGAAACCACTGCGTCACGAATTTCCCTGTTTCTAATATTCCAACTGCTTTTTCCATGATTTTTTAATAATCGTCGATTAGATTGTAAGAAATATCTTTGTTTTGGATATACATCCATTTAAGTTGTACAAAATTTAAGCACATCCACATTCTACAGCCAAGTGAGATAAACGTGTTTTAAATAGTCATGACTCATGAGTCACAGTTCGCCGTGATGTCATATCAAGTGTACCGTATCATTGTTCTGCGTTTTCCTATTCGCATTCTAATAATGAGTGGTAATTGTGTTCGTAATTGGCACGTATATTATGCTCATACACCATGTCTTTGAAAATCGAATCAATATGATGTTGATATAGTTTCAAAAGTGTTTATAATAATACATAAAAAATATAATAGTACAATCGAAACACGCAGTAAAAAGTCACATATGAAGTTAAAACATACTGGCAAATTGTTATGTAATTCGTATATTGGTCATTTAGGCAATTAAATAGCTCTTATGATAACTATTTAATGTTATTTAACTCCAATGTCCCAATTAAAATTTTATCCAAATTCCAAATATCTGTATCAGCCCATATACGTCCCACTGCAGGGCACGGGCCTCCTCTACAATCGAGAGTACGATTGAGAGTGGTTAGGCCATATAGTCCACCACGCTGGCCTAGTGCGGGTTGGCGGGTTGGCGGAAATTCCAAATATGAGATATGTATATAATGTTCATTATTAGAGGCAACTGGAATATGCTGCATATCCCGTTTTTTATCAAGAGAACATTCGTTCTACATGTCAGTGACTTCTCGCGTGTTATAAATAACTTGGACATTTTTCAGTTCTCCAATCGCTTCTATCGTATAGGCAAAATAAAAATTAAAAAAACATTATTGAACATAAACATGAAGACTGTTAAAAATACTTGGAAGTCAATTTTTGTTGATGACATCGTCAGTCGTTCACCTTCATTTGTCTGTTGCTTCACCTGTTCGATATATTAGTTTACATAGACTTGTTTAATTAAGTTATGTTTGTAAAGTGCGATGCGTTATTTATATGGAGGGCATAAAAAACAAATGTAGAAGTGACTCCCCTATATAAAAATAAAAAATCACTTAACGACACCCAACATTTTCTCACACAGTCGAAACGCTACCGAGGAAGATACCAGGTATTTTCTCATAGGTATTAGAAACTACAAAATATTTCTGTCTTACAACACAAAACATACTTACATTCATCAGTAATGATCAGAATTTAATTTTTTTGGTGCGAGAATTCAACATACGGTATTTAACAAACAGCATAATTGAAGCTGGACTAAACGATACACATATAAAAGAAAATGTTACTTCACATCCTGCTTAAACGGTGCTAGTTTATTGAAATGGCGAAATAAATTGGACGACAAATGACAGATTTATGTTATATATCATACATATCATGATATTTATAATATTTTCATTGGTTGCAGGCGAAGTCTCCGCATAGTAGCCGAGTCGTACGCGATAAAAGGCCTCTGTCTAGAACAGAATGCGGTGCCGAGCTCTACTAGTCGGTATAAGCAGGCCGAACGAGAAACTGAAATGGTATGTACAAGATAATTTGTATATTGTGTTGCTTAGGTAGGTATGTCACAACAGAACATAACATTACAGAATAACCATCTCGGGATTATTTATGATATTTTAAATACTTGAGTTTAGCAAAGGAGCAAATATTAATTTGATTTTAAGTGAATTTCGCCATCGATATGTATCCACAATTCTAAGATCATAAGTGTATCGGCCGCTCGAAATTGGAGGCTAAATGGAGGGAAAGTTGACGGGGTGACGGGAGGAGTTCTGGGGCTTTTGGCAATCTAAATCACTGAACAAAATATGACAGCAAAGCCATCGTTCAACATATATTTTCTGTGAAGTAGTGGTACCCTGGTCAAGTCGGCGCACCTTAGTTTATTATAACTACATTGTGGCTCTTTTTCGAGCTCCTTTTTTTAAGACAGAGTTCCACAATGTATTTTGTTTGCGTGTGTGTAGATCCGCAGCTTCGAGCTGGCGTCGGACCTGACGCTGCTGTACCTGCAGCGCACCAACTCCAGCACCGTGCGCGCCGGGCCCACGCTCGAGACGGCGCTGCAGCGCGTGCCCATCCTGCACATGCGCGCCGGACGCCTGCACAGCGCCATCGACAGGTACGCACACACGCACGCACTCATACACGCACACACGTACTCATACACGCATACACGCACGTACGCACGCATGCACGCATACACGCTCGTACGTACGCACACACACGCATACGCACTATAACGCACGCACTCATACATGCACACGCTATCACACGCACGCACGCATGCATGCACGCACGTAAATAAGTGTGTACCCTCGCACGTACGTGCAGTGCCATTCACATCTATTGTCAGCCTTTGACCCTTCTTAATCAGCCGGTTGTGAAATTAAAGACGGCTTAACATTCGTTACACATACCTCTGTTATAACATTACTTACTTATGCTCCCAGGCTAAGATAAATTAGTTAATATATATCCCGAAGAAATGCTAACTACAAACAGCGAAAGATAGCAATCTAAATTAATAAACTATAGTTGTAATCCAGTCAAATATTGGAATGAACACCTCTGGCTTATCTCCTTAAATAGATGTGTGAAAGTAGACATTGTCTGCAGGTACCGCGAGATGCTGACGGCGGTGGAGTCGGTGTCGACGCAGGCGCTGCGCCTCACGCTCACCAGGCAGCTCGCCGAGGTGCTGCTGCGGGGAGTCACCGGACAGGTACACAACTAAACAAACAAACAATCAAAAAATCCATTTATTGTCACATAATACGACGTACAAACATACATTATAATACAAAAAAAGGAAAAATAATAATATAAATGACGCGGGAGTTTGCTCAGCATAATCTTACACTGAGGCACAAGCCACAGCGAAACACTGGTTTTCAGTGGTCACCTAGAGTGACATGCGAACTTCACTACTCCACTACTTGCAAACACATACTCATACTTCAACGAGCAGGCGCAGTACTATTTTGTCAATCAGCGAAGTGCTCCTTATCGGCACTCACCTACACGATAGTCAAAAACGCTAGTGCCTACTCTATTAGTATACAAATAAAACTATCGATAGTATATCGATAAAAATCTAGCTCTATTTGTTTAACAGAGTTCTATTCATGGCGGTTTTTTATTACTTAAACAATAATGCAATATAATAACCGCAAAGGCTATAAAAGAAAATTCAAATTAATATTCTGAAATGTACAATTTAATTATTGATCATTTCAAGCGTTCCATGTTTTTTCGTCAGTATCGATATTTCCGATTTTTCTTTTGGGGTTTAATAATGTATACCATAATATTCGATGGCGGTCAATTCAAGGTGTACAAGCCACCGGAAAAGATAGCGGTGGTGCCTGCGCAGGGAACGCTGACGAGGCGGAGAGAAGACCACGTCTCAGAGGGACCCTGGAAACCCAAGAAATATGCTGCTATTAACCAGGTCAGCAAACTTTTACGCTTTTAAATTATATTTTTACAGTTCGTGGTGGTAAGACTAGAAAAAAAGATTTTTTGTTGGTACAATATGGGCTGGTATACTTAAAGTATAGCCACTTCTCTCCGTGATAATTTATGTGGATTGCATGGTATTTATTATTATGTGTATTGCAGTCACTTAGTTTTTCAGTAGGTACATAATGTCAATGTACCGCTCTATGGGATTGAACATCTGTCCATGGGCGGCGGTGATCGGCTAGTAGAGTCGGCACTATGAAATAGTGTAAAGATATAAAGAGGTAACGTTGTGCGTGCAGTTCGTTCCTCGCAACGAGCACGAGGAGGCGGTGCTGCTGGTGCTGGTGGGCGAGGCGATGGCGGCGCGCGACGCCGTGCTGTCGCAGAGCGCGGAGTTCGAGGCAGCACGCGTGCACGCGCTGCGCACCGCCTGCGCCGTGCTCGACCTGCTGGCGCTGCTCGCCGCCAGGTGGGCGCAGCTCTCGCTCGTGCTCGAGGTACACACTAACACACGCCACACTACACACTACACAACACACTACACACTACGCCTGCGCCGTGCTCGACCTGCTGGCGCTGCTCGCCGCCAGGTGGGCGCAGCTCTCGCTCGTGCTCGAGGTACACACTAACACACGCCACACTACACACTACACAACACACTACACACTACGCCTGCGCCGTGCTCGACCTGCTGGCGCTGCTCGCCGCCAGGTGGGCGCAGCTCTCGCTCGTGCTCGAGGTACACACTAACACACGCCACACTACACACTACACAACACACTACACACTACGCCTGCGCCGTGCTCGACCTGCTGGCGCTGCTCGCCGCCAGGTGGGCGCAGCTCTCGCTCGTGCTCGAGGTACACACTAACACACGCCACACTACACACTACACAACACACTACACACTACGCCTGCGCCGTGCTCGACCTGCTGGCGCTGCTCGCCGCCAGGTGGGCGCAGCTCTCGCTCGTGCTCGAGGTACACACTAACACACGCCACACTACACACTACACAACACACTACACACTACGCCTGCGCCGTGCTCGACCTGCTGGCGCTGCTCGCCGCCAGGTGGGCGCAGCTCTCGCTCGTGCTCGAGGTACACACTAACACACGCCACACTACACACTACACGCTACACACTACACACTACGCCTGCGCCGTGCTCGACCTGCTGGCGCTGCTCGCCGCCAGGTGGGCGCAGCTCTCGCTCGTGCTCGAGGTACACACTAACACACGCCACACTACACACTACACGCTACACACTACACACTACGCCTGCGCCGTGCTCGACCTGCTGGCGCTGCTCGCCGCCAGGTGGGCGCAGCTCTCGCTCGTGCTCGAGGTACACACTAACACACGCCACACTACACACTACACGCTACACACTACACACTACGCCTGCGCCGTGCTCGACCTGCTGGCGCTGCTCGCCGCCAGGTGGGCGCAGCTCTCGCTCGTGCTCGAGGTACACACTAACACACGCCACACTACACACTACACAACACACACTACGCCTGCGCCGTGCTCGACCTGCTGGCGCTGCTCGCCGCCAGGTGGGCGCAGCTCTCGCTCGTGCTCGAGGTACACACTAACACACGCCACACTACACACTACACAACACACTACACACTACGCCTGCGCCGTGCTCGACCTGCTGGCGCTGCTCGCCGCCAGGTGGGCGCAGCTCTCGCTCGTGCTCGAGGTACACACTAACACACGCCACACTACACACTACACAACACACTACACACTACGCCTGCGCCGTGCTCGACCTGCTGGCGCTGCTCGCCGCCAGGTGGGCGCAGCTCTCGCTCGTGCTCGAGGTACACACTAACACACGCCACACTACACACTACACAACACACTACACACTACGCCTGCGCCGTGCTCGACCTGCTGGCGCTGCTCGCCGCCAGGTGGGCGCAGCTCTCGCTCGTGCTCGAGGTACACACTAACACACGCCACACTACACACTACACAACACACTACACACTACGCCTGCGCCGTGCTCGACCTGCTGGCGCTGCTCGCCGCCAGGTGGGCGCAGCTCTCGCTCGTGCTCGAGGTACACACTAACAACACACGCCACACTACACACTACACAACACACTACACACTACGCCTGCGCCGTGCTCGACCTGCTGGCGCTGCTCGCCGCCAGGTGGGCGCAGCTCTCGCTCGTGCTCGAGGTACACACTAACACACGCCACACTACACACTACACTACACACTACACACTACGCCTGCGCCGTGCTCGACCTGCTGGCGCTGCTCGCCGCCAGGTGGGCGCAGCTCTCGCTCGTGCTCGAGGTACACACTAACACACGCCACACTACACACTACACGCTACACACTACACACTACGCCTGCGCCGTGCTCGACCTGCTGGCGCTGCTCGCCGCCAGGTGGGCGCAGCTCTCGCTCGTGCTCGAGGTACACACTAACACACGCCACACTACACACTACACGCTACACACTACACTACACACTACGCCTGCGCCGTGCTCGACCTGCTGGCGCTGCTCGCCGCCAGGTGGGCGCAGCTCTCGCTCGTGCTCGAGGTACACACTAACACACGCCACACTACACACTACACACTACGCCTGCGCCGTGCTCGACCTGCTGGCGCTGCTCGCCGCCAGGTGGGCGCAGCTCTCGCTCGTGCTCGAGGTACACACTAACACACGCCACACTACACACTACACGCTACACACTACACACTACGCCTGCGCCGTGCTCGACCTGCTGGCGCTGCTCGCCGCCAGGTGGGCGCAGCTCTCGCTCGTGCTCGAGGTACACACTAACACACGCCACACTACACACTACACGCTACACACTACACACTACGCCTGCGCCGTGCTCGACCTGCTGGCGCTGCTCGCCGCCAGGTGGGCGCAGCTCTCGCTCGTGCTCGAGGTACACACTAACACACGCCACACTACACACTACACGCTACACAATACACACTACGCCTGCGCCGTGCTCGACCTGCTGGCGCTGCTCGCCGCCAGGTGGGCGCAGCTCTCGCTCGTGCTCGAGGTACACACTAACACACGCCACACTAAACACTACACGCTACACACTACACACTACGCCTGCGCCGTGCTCGACCTGCTGGCGCTGCTCGCCGCCAGGTGGGCGCAGCTCTCGCTCGTGCTCGAGGTACACACTAACACACGCCACACTACACACTACACACTACGCCTGCGCCGTGCTCGACCTGCTGGCGCTGCTCGCCGCCAGGTGGGCGCAGCTCTCGCTCGTGCTCGAGGTACACACTAACACACGCCACACTACACACTACACGCTACACACTACACACTACGCCTGCGCCGTGCTCGACCTGCTGGCGCTGCTCGCCGCCAGGTGGGCGCAGCTCTCGCTCGTGCTCGAGGTACACACTAACACACGCCACACTACACACTACACAACACACTACACACTACGCCTGCGCCGTGCTCGACCTGCTGGCGCTGCTCGCCGCCAGGTGGGCGCAGCTCTCGCTCGTGCTCGAGGTACACACTAACACACGCCACACTACACACTACACTACACACTACACACTACGCCTGCGCCGTGCTCGACCTGCTGGCGCTGCTCGCCGCCAGGTGGGCGCAGCTCTCGCTCGTGCTCGAGGTACACACTAACACACGCCACACTACACACTATACGCTACACACTACACAGTACATACGATTCACCGCACACCGTTCACCATACACCGCATACTACACAATACACACTATGTAATACACACTACATATTACTTACAGTTCCAATTAATAATATGTTTTTTCGTTTGAAGTCGATTGAAAATATAGCGCATTATTTAACGTTGTGTTGCGCAGTCGCTGGAGCGCGCTATGAAGTTCTCGTTCGGCTGCGCGCACGTGTGGCGGCAGCGCGCGCTCGCCACGGCGGCCGCCGCGCCTGCGCAGCCTGCACCCGCGCCCGCGCCCACCACGCCGCACGCGCAGCACCGCGCGCTCGGTAACTACACTTTGTCATTTTACTATTTCCATTACATTCAGGGGCCCTACTCTGTAAATCTAAAACGAAGTTCGAATCTTCGGACGATCGAGGTTTATATACGATACGAATGTACCTACTCTGTAAATGTTCGAATTGGTATAACGTACATCGTAACCATAAGTCTATGGTTACGACCATAAGTATATGTAGGTATATTCGTGTCGTAAATAATCTTCGATTCTCCGAAGATTCGAATATCGTTTTGGATTTACAGAGTAGGGCCCCATAGCTTAACTACTCTAAATTGCAATAATAAGGTTGATTTACCATCAATTTGTGAGTTTACATTGTTTTGTATCAAACAGTTTTTGATATTTTTGGTATTACATTATACTGTAGTATTCAACGATTTTGCCTTCATTGGATTGATGTCTAAGTTTCTACATTTCGTTTGTAACTGCAATACAATTTTCGGCTAATACTATCTTCGAATCGATTTGCATCTATTTGACTCGTGCTTTTTTGCAAACCTCACAGAAAATAATATTCATATCGAATTTAAAGTTTACAGTTACCAAATTTTCACGTTAACTGCCTTTCAAATGTGAATGACGTCATCATCCGTATGAATCAGGTTGTGCCCGCGCGCACGCGGTGATGCGTCGCGCGAAGGTGTTGTGTCCGAACGACGCGGCGCTGCGACTCGTAGCCGCCAACAACTGCTACCGAGCCGGATGGGTGAGTGTCTATACAATAATATTATGTACTTTCTTCGAAATCAAATTTTTAAGCGTCGATAAAACTCAGTAAGGCCAAACTATGGTTACAGACTACGTTTATTTGAATACTATCTTTAAATATAAAATTTATAACGATGACTGTGGCACGTTTGTGATGTTATTTAAAATGTAAAAACTGATACCTAAATGACAGCTTCCGTGGCGTAGTTGGTTGATGCTGATTACTGGTGGTAGGTCTCTCATATGTGAGAGGCCGTCTAGGTAGGTACCACCGCAATGTCTATTTCTCGCGTGAAACAACACTGCTTAAATGCACTGTTATGTTTCGGATTGAAGGACATTGTAGCCAGAGCAACTACTGGACATATTGAGACTTAACATCTTATGTCTCAGGATGGCGAGCGCAGTGGAATGTTGCTACTGTTTATGAGCGGTCGTATCGCTTACCATCAAAAAAATGCTGGCTGTGAAATGAGAAGCCTCGGGTTCGATCCCCGCACCGAGGCAAATATTTGTGTGATTCACAGGTATTTATTTGGGTCTAGGTGTTTGTGAGACAAAAAAGTCTCTCGTAGTTTCTGATACCCACGACACAAGACTTGACCTTACTGTGGGGTTAGAACTATGTACTGTAAGCGTCAGTTCGACGTGGAAATTTTCTAGTGATGTAGTATCACGTTCGAAATAGATTATAGCGATATTTTGTTTTACAACGCTATGACGTATGGACTTTATGAACGTAATAGATCCGTAAGACGGAGAATGAATTATTATTGAAATGTTTTTTTATTTATCTTTAAAAGCTATCGCAGTCATTTTTATAGACAATAATACACAAAGTACAATGTGAGCGGAATCGAAATCGATAAACGCGGTGGTTGCGCACTCGTGCAACACTAATACTATGAAATGGCGTTGGATGTGTGTGGGTGCGAGGCTTCCCCTCCCCCACGCGTGTCTCATACCCCGATTGCCATATCGACCTGACGCGTACTATAATAATAATAATAATAATAAATAACTTTATTTCAGACAACATAGATCCAAAGAGTTAGTAAAATTATAGTAATAACTTATAAACTAATGTTAGTTTTGTGACAATACTTATACTAAGATGTTACAATTCTTGTGGAGAATTAGAGAGCACAATTTAATTTATCATTCTCCACACAAAATGTTTCATAATAGGTGACACAGCCGTCTCCGCTACTGATCTCAGAATACTGTTGCGACTAGCCCGGATGCGGCCCACAAGGGATACCGTTTGCTTGCGAAGAATAGCATGAAAACCATCAGTTCTATTCCTAGCAAACATCTCTGAGGCGCTACAAAAGCGAGGCAGCCGCAACAACAATCTGAAGATATTATTATACTGTACCCGAAGTACATCTAGCGATCTTTTAGTGTAGTTGACCCATAGATTCCCTGTATAAAAACTCTGACAATATGCCTTAAAAAGTGAAATTTTGACTTGGTCAGTACAACGAGCGAATCTACGGGCCAACATATTACCCCGAACCGCCAGAGCCCTGCGCTCCCTTTCTATGTCTGCATTATCTTTTAGGTCTTCGACAAGGATATGCCCTAGATATTTGAAGTGTGACACCCTTTCAATATTTAACCCATTAAGGGTGACAACAGGCACAATTTCTGGAAGCATATTGGTGGCACCAAAAATCATATATTCCGTCTTTTTGACATTATACTGCAATCCATGGGTAGCAGCGTATCTCTCACAGACTTTTAGCATGTCATTCAATGCTCCCACAGTCGGGCTCAGCAGCACCATGTCATCTGCATAGCTTATATTATTTGCGCTTACACCATTCAGTTTGCATCCGACACGCATGCTGCTGAGCTCAACTATAAGATCGTCCATGTAAAGATTAAAAAGCCTCGGGGAAGTTAAGCCTCCTTGTCTCACTCCGCATTCCAGTTTGTATGGTGCAGAGAGAGTGTTAGACCACTTTATATAGTTAATCTGGTTTGCATACCAATATTGAAATATTTGCAGGACCTCCGGTGGAATACCTCTATTCTCCAGCTTTCTCCAAAGTACATCATAAGACACAAGGTCGAATGCCTTAGAGAGATCTAGAAAGCAGGCATAAACCGGTGTTCTTCGGTCAATATAATATTGGATAGTATGCTTTACACTTAAGATAGCGCTATCTGTCGATAGCCCTGATTGAAAACCAAATTGGGCATCGTGCAGATGTATATATTTTGCAATATATTTGTCAAGCAAGCTATCCAGTACTTTGGCCGCAGTTGTGGCAAGAGATATTGGACGATAATTCCCTTTATCCGATATATCCCCCGTTCTGTTCTTAATTATAGGTATTATCGTTGTTCTCATTAAGTCCTCTGGTAAATATGAGTGACTAAGACACAAAGTAAAAAACATCGCCAAAACTCTGGGTAGGTGCACACTATAGCTTGTAGCGATAAACACGGCTCGGAGTGTGTTCGATAATAAAAGCTCAGTCTGGGTGCGGTCCGCGCAGATCGAGGAGGGCATCGAGCTGGCCGAGGAGGCGCTGGCCATCGAGGAGGAGGGCGGCGGCCACATGCTGGCGCGCTGCTGTCTCTACACCGGCATCGGGTACCAGACCAAGGCGCAGGTGACACTTGTTTACAGTTTTAATTAATAACTTTTTGTTATGCACAGACGTGGGACGCACTAGTTAGGTAGCAAGTCTGGCGTCTCAGGCGCGTGTGACTGCTGTGTGCATTGTGCAACGCATGACATGTTTTTGTTTATTGCAATGAATGACGAGACGAGCATTTCGTTCACCTGATGGTAAGCGATACTACCGCTCTTGAACAGTAGTAAAACCAAACAACACCTTGAATTACAAATGCATCGC
The DNA here is from genome assembly GCA_023078785.2 of Hyles euphorbiae. Classification (NCBI taxonomy): domain Eukaryota; kingdom Metazoa; phylum Arthropoda; class Insecta; order Lepidoptera; family Sphingidae; genus Hyles; species Hyles euphorbiae. Next base: position 17,621,189 of record CM041051.1, read on the forward strand.
TAGGCATTCCACTGCGCTCGCCATACTGGGACATAAGATTTTAAGTCTCAATATGTCCAGTAGTTACTCTGGCTATAATGTCTTTCAATCTAAAACACAACAGTGCATTTAAACTGATGTTTGGCGGGAGGAGGCGGCACCTACCCAGGTGGCCTCACATATGAGGGACCTACCACCAGTAAAAATTTTATGAATTTATTTTGCGTTACTAAGAGCCAAGAATGCACTGATGGTAAGTGTGGTGACAGAAGGTGAAAAGAGGTGTATTAGTATGGTGTAGAGTTCCTATTCATGAACTGTATCTTTATGAGCTGCTTTCAGCTGTCTTCTTCTTGTGTTGAGCTGTGTTCATTCGAGATGTGTTGGTCAGCATTTACATAAGCTATGTCACACTATCTTCTTAAGCTGTATAAACCAGAAAACCACACAACACGCCTTACACCCTGCGATCAAATAAACACTAGATTATAAGTAACGACCTAAAACCCGGGAAGAGCAGAGATAAAAGCACAAATAAGCGTGTGCTCTTATTTGATATTAGTATGGTACAAACAATAATAAGTCTTAATCTAAAGGAGTAAGGTTTATTTTTACCTGAATTTGATTAATTTAGGACCTTTTGCTACATCTCGTAGTTCAAAATTCAAATGTATAAGTATTGTAGCATTACCTAGCATAAGGTTACAATGGGGCTGGCATGCCTAATTAAGGTAAAAGTCCCAAAAAAAAATGAAAACAAAAAAATATATAAGTATAAGCAACCTCGGTCACTTTAGGCGTGTGATTTTGTTCCGGACCCTGTATCGAGTATATATTTGATTGAAGCTTAAACCCAAGTAAACGATTGTTCCAGAAATCCAACTCTCGCATCGACAAGGACGCGGCGAACGAGTCCGCGCTGAAGTACTTCCTGCGCGCCGTGCAGCTCGACGACAACGACCACCTCGCCTTCTACCATCTGGGCCTGCAGTACATGTACCACGGCATGCTCAATGAGGCTATGGTGAGTCAAGCAATTATGTAACACGCTGTATATGAATATTAAGGAAATAAATAAATAGTACACTTAACAGTCACAAAGTCCTGACCCCAGACTAAAATCGAATCTTTTGTCGTGGTTATCAGGAACTACGAGAGAATTCTCGGTCTCATAAATACACAGACTTGAAATTAATACTTGTAGATTACACAAATATTTGTCTTATTTTATTTTTTATTTGGGGTGCGGGGATCGAACTCATGGTCTCACGTTTTAGTTGGGAATGGGAACTAGGTCGTTTTTAAATCATTTCGTTGTAGGTCAACTGTTTTGTTGAGTTAGTATAGATTTTAGATTATGTAATTTAATAATGTTTTCAGAGATAAAGATGTGTGATTAACTTGAAATTAGTTTGAAAATCGATTATACAATAAGTATTTTATTGTATTTTGAGTTGAGCTTTTGAAACTCAATATTTGCATTACCATGATACTGACAGCATTAGTTGCGTACTAGAGTTGTAATGCACTATGTTTTATATCTTGGCAAAAAAGAGTATTTTCTTTTAATAGGGGTGTTGAGATTGAATTTATTTATTAATATGGCAACCCGGTGTAATACGACAGAAACTATTTATATACTTTTGTTTTTTTCGAATCCCATAACAAATAATAAGTATTTGAGCAAGTTATACGTGTGTGTGCAGGAGGCGACGCGCGCGAGCCTGTCGTGTCGCTCGGAGTGCGGCGGCGCGCTGCGGCTGGTGGCGGCGCTGTGGAGCTGCGCATGCGCGGGCCGCCGGGCGCCGCGCGCGCTGGCCGCCGCGTGCGTGGCGCGTGCGCACTACCCGCGGGCCGACTGGCCGCGAGCGCTGCACGCCGCGCTGCAACTCGCTTGGGACTCGCCTGAGGTGTGTACCAAAACATACATATTATGTTTTTATAAATGCTTGGTCTCTCAAACAGGTAACAAACAAAGTTGAGAACCAATGCCATTAAAGACTTCGTGGATAAGAAGGTTACATCTTTTATTATTCACGCATCATTATATTTGAATAAATAAAATATAATTATGAACTTTTCTTTAGAGTAATAATTCTTTATAAAAATAATTAATACTAGCTGTCGGGCCCGGCTTCGCCCGGGTGCAGATAGTTTTTGAGTCCAATCCACATCAAGAACATATTATTTCGCGTGTCTACTAACTATATTTCCCGCGTGCCGTCGACTATATTTCCCTTCCGTAGGAGAGGACATCCCGTGCCAACAATTTGAATTTGAAAGAGTAGAAAATATGTATATTTGGTTTCCTGACTCATCCCACGGGAACACTACATTTTTCGGGATAAAAAGTAGCCTATGTGTTAATCCAGGGTGTCAGCTATCACTATACCAAATTTCATCAAAATCTGTTGAGCCGTTTTTTCATGAAAGAGTAACAAACATACATACAAACTTTCACCTTTATAATATTAGTAAGGATGGTTAACTTTAAATGTTGCTAGTAATAATTTTACAAAACAAAATGCGCTGGCCCAAACAAACGTAATACCGCCTTATTAATAAAAATTGCGTCTTCCACGGTTACGTCAAACCTTAAACTCGGTTAGTTATTCCCAATGGATAGCGAGGTAATAACGACTTTATTAATAAACACGGATGAGCTTTGGCTTAACATGACAATCCTGTTATGGCAACCCTGATTTTAAAAGTAAAAAGAATGAACGAAATAACCGAGTCGATCTTAAAGACTGGACTTGAACGTAAACAAATGTATTTGACAAATAAAAAGCGGATTTGTCAATCTTGTACGTTTTTTCAAAGATTAGTGATTTTATAATTTCTTTTATTGGAAATGATTCAAATAGAAAAAAACGTACTCGTTCCATTAACTGGAATTAAGAAGAAAACGTAAGCAAATCAACATGTTGCAATAATTTTGTATTTTATTTGTCAGTTCCTATATGAGTACTTAATGGCATGTTTATTATTCTTCCAGCTATTTTTTCGTTTGTTGCTTAAAACATATGTATGCGCCAATCATTGAAAATAAATCTTTGGACATTAACTCGCATAAACCAAAAACTAAAGCTTGGGAGGATTTGCATGAAAAGTAAAAGGTTGCTTAGTTTCTTTCAGCGTTTCAATCACTTGCCGTGTAAGTAGTAAATAATAATTATTATGCAGGTTTAATCAATTAAATGCACGTCCACAAACTGTAAATCAATTAAAAGCAAAATGGAAACTATTAAAAATGAATGCACGGAAGAATATGAGTGCATTTAGGAGAAAGTTCAACAAGACTGATGGCCGTGGAGAATCAACAATTTTCATGACTGTATTTTGTTCACATGTAAGAAACACGCACATTAAACACTTTTCTAATATACATTTCTTTACACATGTACATGGCTACTCCACCAACAAGTACAGTTGAAACTGTGAGTGAGATTTCCCCATTTCAATTACAGATGAATTGCTAATGATTTGAAATAATATAAATCTCTTGAGTATCAAATGCATATTTATGACATATTATTATTATCTTCCTTCTCCATTTCAGGATACCAAAATAACAAAACATAATATTAACATACTATTAGATTTGGGAACTATGCAGGCAAGCGTAAGTTGCTTTCATATTTTTTTTTATCAGTAAAGCAAAAAAGCGTTGCATGTGAAATATTATTACCATAAGTTAATATAATTTTAAATTGCAGACTTCACAAATCAACATAATAACATAAAATATGGGAGAAATGTTACCAAAAAACGTATGCACAAATTTCACATCTTTTATTTACTTTTGCAAAAACTAAATTATTACCTGATAAATCAACTATAAAAATAAATGATGACCATAATGGTGACACTATTTAATACTTCCAGAGCAATGACTGTATAAACACCATGGCCAACTATAGCAAAAAATTATAAGCCGAAGAAAATGAGAGACGGAGGGAGATCATGGATCAAGCGGAGTATAAAATTTGTATGGCCATCCAAGAAAGAAAAGTGTAATATTTGATAGAAAAATATTGGGATTTAAAAAAATCACGAGAGATGACTACCAAGTCATTCATTATATCTTAATAACTTATCAATTTCCTCCAAATTTTCAGTTTTTTTATTGCTATGAATGGCGAGATCAGCATGCCGTTGATCTGATAGTAAGCGATACGACCGCTCATGACCAGCGGTAAAATCAAACAACACCTTGAATTACAAAGCAGTGCTTGGCATTCCGCAGCGCTCGCCATCCAGAGACAAGATGTTAGGTTTAAATATGTCCAGTAGTTACTCTGGCTACAATGTCCCACCGAAACACAATAGTGCATTTACACTCCTGTTTGGCGGAAGAAATAGACGTTGTGGTGGTACCCACCCAGACGACCTTTCACATATGAGAGACCTACTACCAGTAAAGTAAATACACTTGTACTACTTTCCTTTTTTCCTTTTTTGTTTTTAATTCTATTCTAGTTCACTTGAACAAATCTGCATATTATGCATTAAGATTATTGATAAAAAGTAATAATTGTTAGTTTGTTTCTAGAATTCACATATTATTGTTTTTTTGATCATTTAATTATATTTTTTTTATCTTAATATGATATGTTTATTTGGAAGGTCAATTAAATAAAATTTCTTGTAATTTATGCATGTTTTATTTACACACTTATCATCATATAATATTTATTATATATCAGTATATGCAAGGTGACGAATAATGAAAAATGCAGTATATGAATATGCAAATAGACACAATAGTCACGTATGGAAGATTATTATAAAATAGAAAAAAACAAATATAAAATAGAAAAAAAAGTGTGTAGTGGCCTGTTGGTAAACGGACTAGATGTGACTGCCAACATATTCGCGGTGGTCGCGGGTCCGAATCTCAGGGCTCACTTCTGACTTTTCGGAGTCATGTGTGTATTGATGGTCAATCACCAAGCAATAAAACGGTGAAGGAAAATATCGTAAGGAAACCTGCATAGCATAGCGATTTGTATGGTATGTAAAGTCCGCCAACCCGCACTAGGCCAGCGCGGTGGACTATATGGCCTAACCACTCTCAATCGTACTCTCGATTGTAATAGGCCCGTGTCCTGCAGTGGGACGTACATGGGCTGATAACAGAATACTAAATAGATTATGTACACACGCTTCATACCTTTACATATTTTTCGCTGGTTCTCGCATTGTTTTCCGATTTGTGTCGGATTTTTGTCTCGAGACAAAGAAACTAAGAACGCGAGAACTTGCATTAACTCCACACTCGCATGTTTCTCAGTAGCAAGCAAGTCGTCGAGAACAGTTGTGCGTAGTAGGCATATAATGAGCGAATATATGAGCTAGATCCTTAACTGATTTTTTATCTATAATGAGTAAAAATACATATTAAAATGAAGCCTACATTTTAATAGATTTCGGTAATTTTATAACTTGTGTAAAATTTTTGAATCAAAAACGTTTTTTTGCCGTTTTAGCTTTCTTTATCGTATTTCGCATGTCAAAAATGCCTATTCCACTCTTACTTCAAACAAGACTTGGAATAGTGAAGCCGAGGAAGTAGGAGGTAGGAAGACGTTATTAATAAACGCGTTATTACTTCGGCCTAAAGACACCAACCTTATGCCGAGGTTATAGTGTGTGTTATGGCAACTCACTGATCTTAAAAGTAAAAATAATGAACTAAATGACCGGTCGATTTTAAAGATTGGTATAGATCGTCACGGAGCACTGTCACCCGAGAGCGCTGTTGTGGAAAGTAATAACTAATAATAGTTTTTCTCTTTTGACATTATATAACATGGGACATATTAACATAGATCACGAGTTTTTTATGTTCGTTGTTATATCACGAAACCATAAGGCAAACAATAACTTAACAGATATTTTTATCTTTTCACTTGTAGTTCCTAATGTCTCCACACGCTAACTTATTGTAGATGCGTTGTACTTGCAGTTACATCAAATGTGACATTTGTCATACATTATTTATAAATTTGACGTCCATCAAGATTGGGTTTCAAAATATTTTCAAACACGATTTTACAAGTTGAAAAGTTTTTCGTAACTTTGTGTGGTATTTTATTAGTTACACCACATGTTACTACCCACATGTTCGGCTCTTATTATCTTGAATCTTCTTATGAATATATTTTTGATTTGTTAGGTAGTTAATTCTATAAGCAAATTAATCAATGTGTACAAGTACAATTAAATAGATATTATTTGTTACTTCGTTTACATTTTTACTGAAAATATAGTTACTTTCCTTTTTATTTATTCGTCAGTTGCTATAAAGTAAATTTGAGTATTTCTTATTAATTATTTCCACAATTATTTCTCACGGTGCTGAAGGAGTATGCACCGAGCAAGTAGCTGAACACAATTTTTCTGCGACCATCCAAGACTACTAATTTGAAAGTGCAATCTTAAAATAACATCAATTTTATGTAAGGAAAGCGAGACAGGTCAATGTAAAGTAAATAAATAACACCCAACAGTCACATACATAGTCCTGAGACCCCACACTAAGATCGAGTCTTATGTCGTGGGTATCAGGAACTACGAGAGACTTTCGGTCTCACAAACACCCAGACCCGGAAGAAATATTTGTGGGCCGCACAAACATTTCTCTCGGTGCGGGGATCGAACCCGTGGCCTCTCGTTTCACAGGTGGCGTCTAACCAACTGCGCCACGGAGGCTGTCAATAAAGTAATACAATTCTGTAATATTCACAAGTTTTATTCTCAAAATAATATGACATAGGAACTCGTCGACTGCATATGAAACCAGTGACCACTATTGAATGAATGTATGCGATCGACGAAACAGAAAGTACAATGGCCCCGCATAGAAAAAGTTTATACACCGTTAAACGGGGCGAGTAGAGATCACGGGGCTAATTGATATATTTTACGAATAATTTCACAAGCAAATATTCTACTGAAAATTGCATTAATTTTTAATTGCTTTATTAAACGATTTTTAAATATAACGACATATTAATAAGTATAATTATATCCATTAAATAAGTGGAAGTGGCAGTGGGCCGCATATGGCGCGTAGAACCAATGGCCGTTGGGGCCGAAAGGTTCTAGAGCGGAGGCCACGTACAGGCAACCGAAATGTCAGACGCCCGCCAACAAGGTGGACGGATGACCTGGCTAAAGTTGCAGGAAGTCGCTGGATGTAGGCCGCTTCCAACAGGTAACTGTGGAGGTCCTTGGCCTATGTACAGCAGTGGACTTCCTATGGTTGATATGATGATGATAATGATATATCCATTTGCCTCAATATAAAGAATTTGTATATTTTTCGTGTTTTTTACAAAGAAGAGTAAAAATTTGTTAATGTAAAATGATGAACTCGTAAAACAACATGCTATGTATCAAATCAAAACAATCCTTAATCTGTACAGACAAACATTTATATGCTAATTAAGTTAAAAATGACTATTCTTCTAAAAATGTAAATTCCTATCATTCCTTAAACCATGTGTCTCGGCGGTATAACTTTAAGTCAAAAATTAGGCTTATATTGGTTTAGCCCCTCCTTATTTCGTGTTTATTAATACAGTTTTGCACATTCCACGCGTAAGCCTTGGGTTAAAGTCAATTTGACACAAATTTTGCTTCGATATTGAGACGTGACAGCTCGTCGGAATAAACTTTAGACAGAAAGATTAGGTTACGCCATGTTTATTAATACAAAATTTGTTTAAAACCTTGACTTATCGTTAAATCCTCGCTATTTCGAGTTTATTAATAAGAGGGATAGTGTTTAGTATATTTTTAAACTATATTACAACTAGCCATGAATACACATTTAGTAAATGATTTCTGAACCGAAATAACGCATTCAAAAACCATAAAAATATATTATTCCCCTCCACAGGCGGCACTGATCACGGGCAAGGAGTTGTTATCGCTACTGAACAGCACGGACGCGGAGGCGGAGGTGGAACACAACGGATACACCGAGCTCGACGCGCTGTCAGACTCGATGCACGACGACACGCATAGTACCAGGGACGCAGGTCTGTTGTACTTACTGAGTAAATAGTTAATAAGCGCTATACCGGGAGCGCAAATAAATGGCGCACTTGCTCAGTTGGATACAAGGGCATAATATTCATATCATAATAAAAAAATAATATTTGGAAAATACCTATCCGTTTTGGAGTTATGACCGTTTAAAGTTGTTGTTGTGTTGTCGTTTAAAGTTTAATCACCACTTTTTCGCATAAAACCAGTTGGAATGGATGAAGAACAAGATTTAAACACATACGTATTTTTTCGTTTCGTCGTTAATTGAACGGTTAACGAAATACACCACGAAAACCATTTTTAACAGCATCAAAACTTTCTTAGACTTCGCTTTAACCGTTGTTTACAAATGGGCAAGGTCATGAACTCTCAGCTGTATAATTTATCCTTCTCTAACTTCAAAAAAGGATATATTCTGTTTCGTTTCAAATAAATAAATCAGTTAAACAGGGACGTACTTAGATTTAAGCGTCAATAAATTAACAACATAATAACTTTAGGTGCAGTTGCATCGTGTATGGATTGACTATTTTGTTTGTCATTATTTTCCTTAGTGTCACAAATCCAAACTGAAAGGTACCAAGAAATCACACTGGTCATCGCTTAAATCATGTAAGATTGCGAATTTAAGTATAATTAGAAAAGTTTTAGTAATACCTACATAACATTTAAATTATCTTAATAATTAATATTCATTGAAAAAATAATCTGATGACACTGATTAATAAAAATTAAGATTTTTAAAATGATGACCCAATTCGGCCCTGTTAGTCAAAGGAAGCCGCCGGTCATAGTGTAGTTCGTCGGATCCAACCCGGCTCGATTATTTTTCCTTTGAGGTTGCCGCCGCCGGTTGTGAGTGCGAGCCGAAAGGCGGCAATTTGTTTGTCGGTAACTTTTAGCATTTTGCAAAAGAAGCCCGACAGCTTGAGGTGTGTTCACACAACACACTTGATATAACTTAATTTGATTAAGTACTCTGATATAAAAGTTACGTTAAAACAAAAAAGATCTTATTGGACTGATAGAATGGTCCTTACTTGCTCAAGAGCTTATAATATTAGTTAAATATGTCATCAACCGATCCAGTCAGTTACAAATTACCTATTTACTTTGCTTATTATAGTATTTAACATTACTTTAATGTATTTTGAAAATAATGTTACTTTAAAGTGATAAAAGTTCTTCTAAATTCTTATACCTAGAGAAATGTCGTCTACCATTATAGCATAGAATTTGCATATGAGACTTCTGTGAGATAAAATCAGTGAAATCAATAAACACTAACTGCTAATTTACTACACTGGAGATCCGTGCCCTGCAGTGGCACGTATATGGGCTGATGCAGTACCAATACTAATTGTTCAGATGACTTATTATGAATTCAAATAGGAAAGCTTTGTATCTAATGTGAACAGGCCTTTACCTTTCAAAAATCAAAATAATAATTTATTTTTTATTAGTTGAATTCGGATTGCGATCGCGTGTGCATGTATTAGTCGTGTGCATATTTTTGTAAATTCGTTTTCAGTTGAGTAAATTTTATTAATTTCACTATACGCTTTGAACATTACCCAATTTTATAGCTTTTGATGTAACTTGTGTTATGTGAAATGTAAAAGATAAAGTTATTTTTGCTACCAAATTGTGACAGTGTTTGCGTGCGGGTTTTGACGGATCCTGCGCTTCCATCCTTGCCTATCAAGGTCATTACGGTTTACATTACAAGGTCAGTTAACTATGTTTGTGGTCATTAATGACAACTAACCAGCCCATATGAGTCACCGACGGCCTCCTTGGCGCAGTTGGTAAGAACCGCCTGTGAAATGAGAGACCGCGGGTTCGGTTCCTGCCCCGAGACAAATAATTTCCGTGAACCATAATTATTTTTCTAATACCCGCGACACAAGATTTGTATCTTAGTGTGGGGTTAGTACCAATGTATGTGACTGTTGACAGTATTAATTTAATATCCTTTTTATGTACCCTGAGCGTTATGTAAATAATCGCACGACTTATCAGTAAATAATGAGCTCTGCTTATTTATTGTTGAGTGTCTATCGTTCAGTTGTAAGGTTCGATCACTTTAGTGTAACATGTTAAGGGGCAGCATGTGTAACGTTAGTATTTTTTTTGTCGGCATATTTCTTAATATTCGCTAGTGCCATGTAAATCCGTCTTAATTAAGATGCCTTCACGATATACTATAATGTATATTGGCAGGTGCGCCGTTTTCTTGTACACCCTGTATATTAATTTATAGGAATGAATCTCGGAAATATATTACTAAATAAATAATAGGTGCTCTAAATTAGTTTTTAGGAATCAATCTCTGAAATATAATGGTCAATGTTTAAAGTGGGCGTACTGACAATTTTTTTGTCGCATAGCCGGAAATACCTGTGATTTAAGATTTAACATCTACAATGATGGTCAGGTTTAAATATATGTTGTTATTTTTATAAGTAGAGGAACTAAACGCTTCTTCGGTGAGTCTGATCCGGGTGGATCGGAATACCACTGTCCTCGTCCTAACTCTTATATCTCGAAAGTCCCTAAGTGAAAGTTCGCGCTGTGATTGATAACAGTGAGTACTAATTGTGTGTGTGTGTGTGTGTGCAGCGTCAGTGCGCGCGGAGCTGTCTGGCGCGCAGCAGCTGGAGCGCGCGCTGTCGGAGTGCGCGTCGTCGCAGTCGGCGCCGCGCACGCGCCCGCCCCGCGCCGCGCCGCGAGCGCAAGCCTGGCTGCTGCTCGCTGACATCTGTCTCAGGTACTGTGTGAGTGTGATGGTGCAGCAGCTGGAGCGCGCGCTGTCGGAGTGCGCGTCGTCGCAGTCGGCGCCGCGCACGCGCCCGCCCCGCGCCGCGCCGCGAGCGCAAGCCTGGCTGCTGCTCGCTGACATCTGTCTCAGGTACTGTGTGAGTGTGATGGTGCAGCAGCTGGAGCGCGCGCTGTCGGAGTGCGCGTCGTCGCAGTCGGCGCCGCGCACGCGCCCGCCCCGCGCCGCGCCGCGAGCGCAAGCCTGGCTGCTGCTGGCTGACATCTGTCTCAGGTACTGTGTGAGTGTGATGGTGCAGCAGCTGGAGCGCGCGCTGTCGGAGTGCGCGTCGTCGCAGTCGGCGCCGCGCACGCGCCCGCCCCGCGCCGCGCCGCGAGCGCAAGCCTGGCTGCTGCTGGCTGACATCTGTCTCAGGTACTGTGTGAGTGTGATGGTGCAGCAGCTGGAGCGCGCGCTGTCGGAGTGCGCGTCGTCGCAGTCGGCGCCGCGCACGCGCCCGCCCCGCGCCGCGCCGCGAGCGCAAGCCTGGCTGCTGCTGGCTGACATCTGTCTCAGGTACTGTGTGAGTGTGATGGTGCAGCAGCTGGAGCGCGCGCTGTCGGAGTGCGCGTCGTCGCAGTCGGCGCCGCGCACGCGCCCGCCCCGCGCCGCGCCGCGAGCGCAAGCCTGGCTGCTGCTGGCTGACATCTGTCTCAGGTACTGTGTGAGTGTGATGGTGCAGCAGCTGGAGCGCGCGCTGTCGGAGTGCGCGTCGTCGCAGTCGGCGCCGCGCACGCGCCCGCCCCGCGCCGCGCCGCGAGCGCAAGCCTGGCTGCTGCTGGCTGACATCTGTCTCAGGTACTGTGTGAGTGTGATGGTGCAGCAGCTGGAGCGCGCGCTGTCGGAGTGCGCGTCGTCGCAGTCGGCGCCGCGCACGCGCCCGCCCCGCGCCGCGCCGCGAGCGCAAGCCTGGCTGCTGCTGGCTGACATCTGTCTCAGGTACTGTGTGAGTGTGATGATGCAGCAGCTGGAGCGCGCGCTGTCGGAGTGCGCGTCGTCGCAGTCGGCGCCGCGCACGCGCCCGCCCCGCGCCGCGCCGCGAGCGCAAGCCTGGCTGCTGCTGGCTGACATCTGTCTCAGGTACTGTGTGAGTGTGATGGTGCAGCAGCTGGAGCGCGCACGCACCGCGCCGCCTCGCGAGCGCAGGCCTGGCTGCTGCTGGCTGACATCTGTCTCAGGTACTGTGTGAGTGTGATGGTGCAGCAGCTGGAGCGCGCACGCACCGCGCCGCCTCGCGAGCGCAGGCCTGGCTGCTGCTGGCTGACATCTGTCTCAGGTACTGTGTGAGTGTGATGGTGCAGCAGCTGGAGCGCGCACGCACCGCGCCGCCTCGCGAGCGCAGGCCTGGCTGCTGCTGGCTGACATCTGTCTCAGGTACTGTGTGAGTGTGATGGTGCAGCAGCTGGAGCGCGCGCTGTCGGAGTGCGCGTCGTCGCAGTCGGCGCCGCGCACGCGCCCGCCCCGCGCCGCGCCGCGAGCGCAAGCCTGGCTGCTGCTCGCTGACATCTGTCTCAGGTACTGTGTGAGTGTGATGGTGCAGCAGCTGGAGCGCGCACGCACCGCGCCGCCTCGCGAGCGCAGGCCTGGCTGCTGCTGGCTGACATCTGTCTCAGGTACTGTGTGAGTGTGATGGTGCAGCAGCTGGAGCGCGCGCTGTCGGAGTGCGCGTCGTCGCAGTCGGCGCCGCGCACGCGCCCGCCCCGCGCCGCGCCGCGAGCGCAAGCCTGGCTGCTGCTGGCTGACATCTGTCTCAGGTACTGTGTGAGTGTGATGGTGCAGCAGCTGGAGCGCGCACGCACCGCGCCGCCTCGCGAGCGCAGGCCTGGCTGCTGCTGGCTGACATCTGTCTCAGGTACTGTGTGAGTGTGATGGTGCAGCAGCTGGAGCGCGCACGCACCGCGCCGCCTCGCGAGCGCAGGCCTGGCTGCTGCTGGCTGACATCTGTCTCAGGTACTGTGTGAGTGTGATGGTGCAGCAGCTGGAGCGCGCGCTGTCGGAGTGCGCGTCGTCGCAGTCGGCGCCGCGCACGCGCCCGCCCCGCGCCGCGCCGCGAGCGCAAGCCTGGCTGCTGCTGGCTGACATCTGTCTCAGGTACTGTGTGAGTGTGATGGTGCAGCAGCTGGAGCGCGCACGCACCGCGCCGCCTCGCGAGCGCAGGCCTGGCTGCTGCTGGCTGACATCTGTCTCAGGTACTGTGTGAGTGTGATGGTGCAGCAGCTGGAGCGCGCGCTGTCGGAGTGCGCGTCGTCGCAGTCGGCGCCGCGCACGCGCCCGCCCCGCGCCGCGCCGCGAGCGCAAGCCTGGCTGCTGCTGGCTGACATCTGTCTCAGGTACTGTGTGAGTGTGATGGTGCAGCAGCTGGAGCGCGCACGCACCGCGCCGCCTCGCGAGCGCAGGCCTGGCTGCTGCTGGCTGACATCTGTCTCAGGTACTGTGTGAGTGTGATGGTGCAGCAGCTGGAGCGCGCGCTGTCGGAGTGCGCGTCGTCGCAGTCGGCGCCGCGCACGCGCCCGCCCCGCGCCGCGCCGCGAGCGCAAGCCTGGCTGCTGCTCGCTGACATCTGTCTCAGGTACTGTGTGAGTGTGATGGTGCAGCAGCTGGAGCGCGCGCTGTCGGAGTGCGCGTCGTCGCAGTCGGCGCCGCGCACGCGCCCGCCCCGCGCCGCGCCGCGAGCGCAAGCCTGGCTGCTGCTCGCTGACATCTGTCTCAGGTACTGTGTGAGTGTGATGGTGCAGCAGCTGGAGCGCGCGCTGTCGGAGTGCGCGTCGTCGCAGTCGGCGCCGCGCACGCGCCCGCCCCGCGCCGCGCCGCGAGCGCAAGCCTGGCTGCTGCTGGCTGACATCTGTCTCAGGTACTGCGCACTATACACTACACACTATAGACTGTACACTATACACGGTGCGCTGTACACAGTGCAATGTACACTATACATTCATACTATGTCGATTCTCTTCAGCCACAAGAAGTCCACTGCTGAACATAAGCTTCTCACAAAGATCTCCATATCACCCCGTAATTGCTTTTACAACTTTCGATAATGATCAAACATATCGATTCATACTAGTATCGATATATCGATAAAAAATGTATGATCGATGGTATCGATATCGGTCCATAACTTAGATGTGGTTTTGCAGCATTCTATGCGCATATTATAAAAAATCAATGGAAGAACAGACAGAAGATAAAAGGAATGACTTGGCTTACAAAATTATTGAATACCAATCAAACAATCCAGTTTTTATGAGGCCTTGCTCTGCCATAAGAAAAACGGTATATAATGACTTTATTTCAACTCATCTTGTTTTCTATTACTTTTATTATATATAAAACTAAGCAATTATATGCATACCTTAAATGATTTATGAAAGGTATATTAAATTACTAATCAATTGTAGGTTGGGTCGGGTGAGCGCCGCGGCGGGATGTGTGTCGGAAGCGTCCGCGCTGACTCCCTTCAGCCATCTCGTCTTTTATACGGTCAGTATACACATACTTTCACAGATTAGTTATTTAATATACTGTGTAAAAAATAATTAGGTCAGTTGCATTTTATCCGGCTTGAAGGACCATTAATTTAAGCAGTGCATTTGTCTAATAATAAATAATTGTTTATATTAAATGCCTTTTGTTGCCCCTTTTCGATTTAAAAACTAAGATGACCATGAAAAACTCGCTAAAATAAATTTTAAATCAACTTACTTTAAGAGATTTCGTCTAAACGGTGATAAAAAATGTCATCTTCAATTTTATTTAACATTCTGTCATAATATAAGCAAGCACTTTTAAAATCGTTGCGAGCACCGACTAATTCCTGTGGTGCACTGGAGCGCGCGCACCACTTACGTCGGAACAATTTACGCGCGTTCCGCCCTGTCCATATTTATGTCAATGCTTTTAAACATATTTTTGATTGGAATTAAGTAATGCTAGATATGATTTGTTTGTTGTACGGTGTAGAGAGGCATGGTGCACGCGGCCAGCTCGGAGTGGGAGGAGGCGAGGCAATGTTTCCAGAACGCGCTCGCGATACATCCCACGCATCTCGACAGTATGGTGCAGTTAGGTAAGATATTTAAAGTTATATTTTTTTATGACAATGGAAATTTAAGAGAGTATTTTTTTTTAATGAAAATTACTCTCTTAAATATCCAAATAAATTATAAAAAAAAATGTATGGTATGTAAGTCCGCTAACCCGCACTAGGTCAGCGTGGTGGACTATATGGCCTAACCACTCTCAATCGTACTGTCGATTGTAGAGTAGGCCCGTGCCCTGCAGTGGGACGTATATGGGCTGATACAGAATTTTTTTCCGATGTGTGCGTGCACAGCGACATTGAAAAAGAGTCATGACGAAGTTTGTTGTTAACTGTCTCTTGAATTATCGTGGCAACTTAACATTTTATTTGTCGTGGTCCGATTTGTCGATATTTTAAATTGACAGTCGGAATTGAACATTTTTAGCGTTTTATATTAGTTCAAAAGAAAAGTAAAGTAGGAAACATACGTGGACAGTCAAATTAGAAAGAAAGGTAACGTTAACGAAGCATCAGTTTGCATTTGGAGCAATTGGTTAGGCTTATATGTTTGTATTAGGGATGTTGCGGATGTCGATTTTTTCACATCCGCGGATGCGGATGCGGATGCGGATTTTCAAAGGCTCACATCCGTGGATGCGGATGCGGATGCGGATGTTTAACATCTTATATAAATATAGTATATGAATGAATATTGAAATTAAACTATTATTTACGGATTTTATCGCTTACTAATATTTATCGATTTATCTATGTTAATTTTTTATATTTTTTTACTTCCCGATTTTCGATTACTTTAAAGGATTCATGATCACAGGGCGGAATTTATAATTATCAAATTAAAAAGTTTTTTAAAACGTTAATCTGTTTTTGCATTTCAGTCTACGCAGAAGAAGCTAACTGTGTCTTGATGTCGGGCAGTTGGTCTTTTGGGTTCCGATATAATTAAGTGTAGAATTCGATCCCATGCTTGTGTTCTCTATTGATAATTAAATGCATTACCTTCGTTTTGAGTAGCCCCAAGAGCTCGCAAAAGAACACCGTTTCATTTATTAAGTATAACGCCGGTCCGCCTTTTCTGATAACAAGGCGTTTAGGAAGAGGTTGGTAAATTAAACCCACGCTGCAAATAATTGTTCGCTAGGATTACTAATTAGTGGAGTGGATAAAAATCTTTGTGCTATCGGCAATAATATCTTTAATTCCTCTCGATAAACACCGCATAAGAGGATTATCATCCACATAGACTCTTTTTTTATTGGGGTAAGAAAGAAATATTTTTGGAGTACAGCTTCAGTGCTACCATTTTCTGGTATTTCTCGACTCTCGTTTTCACTAGAAGAATCTATTATCATAGCAAAAACAAACGCGTCGGATCATGTCACTATTTATTTTGCTCCCATTGGTCAATGTCACGTCCGAATAGCGTCGCCAGGTTTAGTTTTTGAAAATTCGGGACGGGGAATTCAAATAAGCGGGATTTTGAGTTCTTCAGCGGGACGCCTATTAAATAAGAGACAATTATATTTTTTTTGATTTCACAAATTATTACTCTCCCTCTTTCTAGCAGCATATACTTATTACATAGAAAAACGTCGCGTCTTTGGAGGCTCTCAAAGACAATAGCCGTTTTTGGTTATTAGTATAATAATGAAAGCGCAGCTCAATCAGACCAAATACTATTTCTCTCGAGGCTTCAATTCATAAGGCGCCATGGTTTCTTAGCATGCATACATACATAAACTCACGCCTTTTTTCCAGAAGGGATAGGCAGAGGTATCTTACCTTACTCCAAATATTTCAAAAATTTACACAAAACGATTTAAATTTTTCCTCTAGTGTTTACTATGGGTGTACATCAAGTTATTCCTTAAATTCTCAGACTAAAACTATTCGATTTACCAGAGCGATCTTTATCGCCAAGATGAAAATTTATATATTCCGACACGTCTTTACACATGAATTTTGACAAATTATGCTCGCTATAATGCTCGAAGAGAATTATGTGAAGTTAAGATGCGTTTTTCTTTTGAATTACATCTACATATACATGTCGTAAAAAAATCGCCAATCATGCTCTCTAAGCCGTATGAAACTTGAAATTGTTACTAAGGAATTTTCATTGGAGCTAGCTAATATTCACTAAAACATAAATTCACTAACAGAATTTCCTTGCACATGTTTTACCATCTAAAATAAGAAAGGAATTCGTGAACAAACCGCAAGAACTTATTCAAAGCCCTATATTTTTTTGGAATCAGCCTATCGAAACTACTTTAGAATCGAAATAGATACTAACGGCCGATGCCAATAATCAATCGAAAAAAATTAGATTGAAGTCAATCTGTTTTGTTGTCAATTGTTTTCTACTTTTCGATTGGTCTCCTGTCATGTTGCCATAGTTTATTCACTACTGAGGTTGATTATTGGCAATATAGTATCAGAAAAACGATTGAGCTGTCAATCTAAAACGGCAAATTTTGGATTGGCTTTGTTTATTGGCAGCGGCTGTAAGTAGGTAAATAATTGTAGGAAAACGCGTAATACAGTACGGATTATAAATAAAAGTGTGTAAGATTTCGTTTTTTATTCGTTCTGAGAACGGTGGTCAAAAAGCGGGACATTTGGCGTCCCGCCGAAGGTTCAATCGGAACACGTTACCAAACCCCGGAAAAGCGGGACACCTGGCAACACTACTTCCGAACGGCACGCGCCATTAGCCGGCACCGCCAAATTTCTGTCTTGTCTCATTTTGTATTACATCCGCATCCGCATAAAACATCCGCATCGATTGTTGCGGATGCGGATGCGGATGCAGATGTCCAAATTTATGCGGAAGTTCCGCATTTGCGGATGCGGATGCGAATATTCGCAACATCCCTGGTTTGTATATTTGAGCAGTTGTCATGAGGTGTGTGTGTCTGCGCGCAGGCGCTGGTTGATTATATTTGAACAGTGTGTGCGTGTGTGTGCACAGGCGCCGCGTACTACTCGCTGGGCTGGCTGGGCCTCGCGGAGAAGGCGCTGCGCGAGGCGGCGGCGCTGGAGCCGGCGCGCGGCGACACGTGGCGGCGCCTGTCGCTCGTGCTGTGCGCGCGCCGCGAGCCCGCCGCCGCCGCCGACGCCGCCGCCGCCGCGCTCGCGCTGCACAACCACGCGCCCGCGCCCGGCCTCGCGCTGTGAACTGTAGCACCACACTACACGCCGCAGGTAAAACTCTACTGTCGCTACTGTGTACTAAAAATACATTACGAATATCCGCACTCGCGTACTGACATGAAAAATCAACAACACAAGAAAATATGGTATATTCAAATAGAAATAACAGACAGAAATATTTTGTTTGGCATTCTATATTGAGTCGATTTTATCTCAATGAGACAGATACAGCAAATATCGACTGTTAAATACATCAACACGCGCTCACTGTATAATCAATAAAGGTCATTCACCCAGTCACATCACACACAGGTGTTTATTGTTTATAATATAACATAAGAAGTTAATTATTAATAAATAACAGATACTGAAAACATAATATGTTTGTTAAACACAGCATATGACGTTAGATATTACGGTTTGTACCTTTAACAAAATCCACCACAATAACAAAAAAACTTCCACAACCACTACTTAAAACTGTATCAAATTGATATGAAGCAACGCTACCACAAATACACGATTCTGAAAAATTATCTTTTAGGAATAATTACAATAATTATATACCTAAAATTGTTGGTTAAATTAAGTTTTAACATTCCACTTTGTAAATGTGACAGTCATTAGCCAAATTTAAAATGGACCGAATTGTAAGAATACTTTTGCCATTCTAGCGCTAAGAAAAATAACACGGAAAAAACAAAAATATCAAATAGTTTATATTCAAATTCGCTACATACTAATATCATAATCAAATTGAAAAGGAAAAAAAATAGGAACGCGCACTGGTCCTTTTTAAATTAGCCCTATGTTAATAAATAGAAATCTTCCATTTGTATGAAATATATAAATTGAAAAACGCTGTAAATTATTTTACACCATACGAATATGGTGTATGATAATATACTTCTTACACTGGCAACACTTCAATGATGTCTATTAATTACTAGTATTATATCGGTGTTGCCATTTATACTTTGAATTGTATGCCATACTCTATGAAAAGAGAAATATTGTATTCATAATTGTCACAGTTTTTAGGCACCATAAATTTTTATTATCATCTGGCAACACTGAATAGTAAAAGCGCCAATATAAACATTGTTAGTTATAGTATACTTCTCGTCCGACTGAAAACTGTATTCTATAATATTAGACTAGATGCCTTGGAATTTATCTCATTGGGCCGCTGGCCTCATCGCCTACATAGCTTCACACGTCTTTTATTAGCTTCACCGGATAAATTTTGAGTACCTTCATGGCATTCAATTCCTAGCGGCTTTAGGATTTTGGGAATCCTAGTATTTTGTATAAAATTATTATGCAAGGTAAATATTGTCTAAATTGCTAAGTGTCATTATTTCTACCGCTCGAACAAAAAGTATGTTTGTACCGTCACTAGTCGATCTAAATGAAGCTTGGTACATTTAGCGAGATTAAAATAATTCTTTGCTTGGCTAAAGCTGAATTTTAATGCACGCCTTAGTCACATTTTGAGTTTGAAAATCTGTTTTGTTTATTCTACATATTGCATCGTCGGATAATAATTATTTTAGGTGTCATTAGCGTAATCCGAATTAATAGATCATGCTTATCAGTTATCGGTCGATGTTTAATCCGAAATTCTAGCAATTATATGCTTTTAATAATTCTATCTATCTATATCAGCCCATATACGTCCCACTGCAGGGCACGGGCCTACTCTTCAATTAAGAATACGATTGAGAGTGGTTAGGCCATATAGTCCACCACGCTGGCCTAGTGCGGGTTGGCGGACTTACATACCATAGAAATTCTTATAAATCGCTATGGTATGCAGGTTTCCTCACGATGTTTTCCTTCACCGTTTTAGTGCGTGGTGATTGATTATCAATACACACATGACTCCGAAAAGTCAGAGGTGTGCCCTGGGATTCGAACTCGCGACCACCGTGAGCATGTGGGCAGCCGCGTCTAGTCCGTTAACCAACAGGCCACCACGCACTTAATAATTAACTACGCGCTTTTAATAATTAACTATTGATATTCCTTTTCTCTTCGAACTATTACGTTTTATAATTTGCATACTGATTATAATTCTATAATCTCTATTGATCCTTATTCTAGAAAATTGTATCGACAAAATAAAAAGTTATTTATATGCCTAGGACATGCAATATGGCAAAATTAATGGCTCCGTTTGATCATACAATTGATGAATTTCTATATTAAGTCAATCGTAGGTAGTTTAGGTCACAGCAGACCTATACGGTCTTATTACAAAAAGCGAAATAAACCTTGGTTTAAACCAAGTCTAGCAAAACCAGTCTAATCTGCAGAACCATGGTTTAAATTTAATTGTATTACAAAACATAAATAAACCATGGTTCCCTTGGTTCATTCTTTTGAACCGTAGTTTATACACCAACCACAGATTAATACAAATAATATTCGCTCAACATGATATCATTCCATCGCAACGTTCCATATCCACAGACAAGAATACGTTTTAATAAAATTTTAATGATTAAATAATGTTTAGGCGTATTGAACCTATTGAGGGTTGGACATTTTGCTAGAATGTCAATATTGGTTGGTATGTCGATTATAATTTATTTATTTTTTTCAATTGGTTCATGTTATATTAGCTAGTCACACATCCAAACACGTGTGATGGAACGTAACATTCTGGCGCGTTACGTGAAACCATATAAATAAACAAAACTATCGCGAGTTAAAATAAGTTCATTTAGTATTGGAATGTATTTACTATTTAGTCAACAAAGTATGTGAAGTGAAGTGATATAAAATAATTGTCGCTTAGGTAATTACATAGTAATCTAATTTAATAATATCGTGTTGTGGTGGACCTACAAAATGAAAAATGGTCTATGAATTTGAGTAGTGAGAAAAAAAGTGAGTAAACCAACATTATTATATGGATGATTACATTGCAAATTGTTTGGTAAACCTATCCTTATGCGTATATTTTTATCGGAAAAAATTAAAACAGGGTTTGACGCGTAGACGTATTTTGCTGGGCCGACATGACGTTTTTAATTGCTCAAAGGCTTCAAAATCCTTAATAACGAACAAATTCATCATATTAATATCAATTTTAGAGTAAAAGTAACATAATACGATGAAACAGACACTAAATCCAAAAGAAATAGTTGGAAGTTTACGATTTAGACCACCGTGAAACTAGGGGGCGGTCAGGTTTAGCGATAAACCATAAAAAAGGCCATGGTTTATCGTTAAACCACTTTTTGTAATATGAATTTCATATAAACCATAGTTTATTGCGATTTAAACTAAAGTTTTTAGATAAACCACGTTTTGTAATAAGGCGGATTAAGTTTAATATTTTTTTTAAATCAAATCCATGGTAGTCAAATCAAATTCCCTTTTTGAATATGTTACTATGTTAGAATATTTTGGATATTGACACGAATCACTGACTAATGCATCTCCTTAATAACTATGACGTAATTTGCTCTATACCCAAATCAATACATGCAAATGTTTAAAGCTAGATTTGTTTGTTGACTAAATAATCATAAATTACCGAACACCAAATATTTAATTGCAGTAAATATCGAGGAAAAATTTTGCGCATGTAAATGCGTATGCGGTGCAAATTAAGTTCGCGATAAGACGAGATAACGGGAACCGAACCCGGAACTCCGCAAGCATTCTCTAAGTATTATCTGCTAATCCTTGATTCGTATTTTTATCTGTAATTTCGTATTAGGGCAGGGTATTGATTCATTCGCTGGTGTTAGCAAATATATTGCAAATAGTGATGGCATGTTTTATTAATTTAATCTTTATTTTAGTTTTAAATCAGTGTGAAATAGTAATATACGGTGTAGGTAATTCTACTGGGGTATATTTTATTTGATTATTCCTTTCATGCGTTCAAGATTGCATCTTTCTAAAGATCGTTCTTGAAGATAAACCAATCAAAGACAAGTAAAATGTGGGTGTGTCGATAAATCTTCAACCTGATTGGTCTATTTTTATAATAGATTTATAAATTTATTTCGGCCGTTTGTCTGTCTTTCTAATTCAGAATTATTTTTTTACATATCCTTAGATCTACTTCTTCCAAAAATATACTTTTCTAAAAATATAACGCGTTGGTTACTAAACATTTCCCACGTAACTTTGCTAGACTTTGCTATTTCGAACGGTTAGGTGTGAATGTTTTTTGATCATATGTGAATTTGTTTCTACAACCCGTCCATTGGTGTTGACTTGTTGTTTGATGTGGCGTTCTAAATGTATATATTCGTATTACATGCTTCGTAAAATTGATTTCTTTGTCAATTTTAGTGAAATATTTTTTTAAATAATTTTAATGCGGATCAAAGACATGCTGGTGTCACTAAAAGATTTTTGTGCTTGGTGTCATTTGTTTGTTAATCACTGTAAATCCTGGTTTACAGTGATTCCCGGGTGTGTTAACAAATGGTAATTTTATTGATAAAAAATTTCAAATTTTTATTGAGTTGTATTTAAGATAGAGTCATTTTATATAACTTTTGAGTAGTCTTAAAATAGCTCTTTAAAATCAATCAGTATAACTGCAAAAAATCGAATATTTTTTCTGAGAAGTCGATATATGAAAGTCGCTTAATGCAGACTGCTTCAAACAAATTGCTCCGGAATCTTTGGGACGACCTATGTTCAGTAGTAGTAGACTTCCTGTGCCAGACAATGATAAATAATTACTGATATTAATATTGGGTGCTAATGCGTCTTTGTTAACAATACTAATACATAATCTATAATTATATTATCTGGTGGTTATGGTTCTATTTCACGTGTTTTGATGTTAGATGAAACCATATTTCCTTTTAATGTATTTTCAAAATAAAGCATCGTTTTGTGGCCTGTTGTAAGCTTAGCAATGCTGATGTAATTATTGATTACGTTTGATCACTAAAATATCTATAAAGATTCATTGACAAAATACTATAGATGTGTGTAACACATGGATTCTCCATAATTATCCAAAAATGACCATAAAACGATAGTCTTCGACCTATCCTTACCCCGGACTTACATGAGGTTATTGTTAAGGCAACCTATAGTTAACTATTCAATCATTGGTGGTTTATAATTTAGATTAATTAAATCTATCATCGCAAGTTTTAGCTATTTTCATAATTTAATTATCTAATGGCGTGTCCTAGATTACAGTCACTTAAGAGCTTTACAACTGCCAATAAGTTTTCTAAATCGTTTGAGGTTAGTGATAGTGTGTCGCCGACACGCGGCGTGTTCAGTGTGTATCGATAATTTATAACGCTCTTATGCTAATTATTGTTGGCGTCTGATTTATGTCCGAGTAATTAATACTACCAATTATAAAAGTAGATATCTTATACATAATTCAAAGTGTTTTACTGTCTCCGTAACGCAGTTTGTTAATGTAAAATGAGATGACGCGGGTTCGACATGCGTTTAGAGACAAATGGTTTGTTTCCAGTTTGGGTGTTAAGGGATTTATTTCTTAAGTTTTATGCCCATAATACAAGACTCATGTTTCAATGTCGGGTTAGGCTATATGTGACTATTTCGTGTTTTATCTATGTTTAAAGTGTAATTTATTTAATGATCCTTCGAGTCGGATAACGCTTTTAAATCAGTTTAAATTCAATCTAGAATAGCAAATCGATTAGTGACATTGATAAGGATTGCATTGTACGTAGAATTCTGTGGTATTTGGTGTGGTATGTGGTATTAATTAGTCTTGCAATGCTTATTTACTCGGATATAATGAAACGTTTTTAATATAGTTTATTTATAAATATAATGCAACGCAATTGCAACGGTGGTTGTTGTTTTGTATGTGCGTTTGTTGTTTAAGTCGGTGTATCGGTTTCAGTGTCACGTGGTTATATTATGTATATGGTTTATGTATAGGTGTAAAGGGACATGATTTTTATATCTGTACATTGTAGGTGATAAAGTTTAACGTGTCAATTTGTTGATGTATTTGAAGATATTTCAGAATTAAGCCGTTATATTTGAATCAGTATTTAGAATATAATTTTAGCGAGTATATTTCTTTTTTCTTGCCTTAATTCATTTTAAACAATTATCATATTTATATAACATTAAATAAATAATAATATAAAGGGTTTCTAATATTTTATGTCATGCATTTCGTCCTTGTTTTAATTATTCTAAATATACAAATAACTCTTCAAGATATTTTACTTATTGTAAATACTTGTGATGCCATACATTTATAATAAATCATTATAATATACACTTTTGGTTGAAATGTCACAAATATTCACACTTTCTTTTTTTATAGTACATAAACTTTTTGTTACACAGCAATAAGCAAAACACTGGATTATTTATACAGGATGGTGGAAATATTTACATTTATACGAATGAGATAATAAAAATAAGTAGTTATACTGTAAACTATAGTTAAATGTGTGTTTTTTTCAAACAATTGCAGACGAGATATTTTGTGTGGTTTAATTAATGCAATATTTCCACCACCCGCTTCCATTTGATTTATATTATAATAGATTACATATGCAGTTCATTACACTTCAAACGCCAACCAATAACATTTGGCTTATAAAAATTAAGTGCACAGGAGCAAAAGCTATCACTTTTATTTCAAATTTCGCCTTTATAGCAATGCCTTAAGGCTTATCCTAATTTTAAGCGATATTTTTAGCTGTTTTAGCTGTAAAGCAACTGAGATTCTTGGCAATAATGTATTTGAATTGTCTACGTTGAACAATAATACTTTAAGGTGACGAGTGAGTATGCACATTGGACCGTGCCAATGTGTTCTGATGCTGAACTCGATGTAACAATTTCATACTTGATATTAGTCGTATTATCCAGTATTTAATGAAATGAAGGTAGTTGTTAAAATAGGTTTCGGCTGTATTCCTACAATTTTGCTTATGTGGCAATTGAGCAAATATAAAAGTATACCTTTGGCATCATTAGAAGATCAAAGTTATCGAACATTATAGAGACCTACTAATTATTAAAATTATCTCTTGGGCTATGGTCTCTACGCCACACTACAGCCAAAAATATACAATATAAAATACGACTTCAAATTTTATAATACGTATAGACGTGTCGTTAAAATTTTCGATTTATTGTCAATTTGTATCGAAATATATTGAAGTGTGTATATACGGCGATTAGATAAATATTTTTATTATTATAGTGTTCATTAGGTATCGCCCATAAACAACGTCACAAGATAATTTCTGCGGGAATCGTGAGTAATTACAAAACCAAAGAATCACGACGTGGTTTGTGGGTGACACCTGCTCGTTGGTAAAAGCGAAAAATAACTATTGGATTATATACTATGTATTTATAAAAGTGAGTGTTCGTTAGCTTGTATCGTCTTATATATTTCTACTCGTTTAAGTGGTTTTATTTTAAAATGAGTTTTGAAATTCAAATGACTCGATGTCTACATGTATAATATCTAGGCTCAATTTAGCAGTCGAGACGCCTCTATGTAAATGAAATTTGTAGTATCACAGAATTATTAAAATAGTAATAATATTATTACTAGTGTATATATGTAAAAGCACTGTTGTCTTTAGACCCAAGTTGTGAACGTTGGAATAGCCCAACGACTGCTATTTTAGTCTTTTTCAACGCTCCATTCAAAATGAAACCACTAATGCCAGTACTGTGTTATATATCTTTGTAAATGACCAATGTATTTTTAAAATCGGTCGTAGTTCTCTATTCGGTAATTATGCAAGACGGACGTACGAACGGCGGTATTATAGTAAGAACTAATTTGAGTACCACTAGTGAGCACGGGCCTTCTTTATCATTGGAAGGGATTTATGCATTATCCTATACTGAGTTAATTTATAGCAATAATATTTTGTATGTGGAAGTTTGTGCCGATATTTTCTAACAGCTTCTAAAATTTAAAGGCTAATCGAATCCTATAGTAGTACATAATATGCTACTATTAATTCCACTCCTCCAGGGTCAAAACTTATATTATTTCAAAGCTTTTTTTAATTTTCTGTTGTCTTTCACTAGATGGCGTTGGTATAGAATTGGTTAGCGTAATGATTACTTCACAATTTATTGAGGGTAGAACATTAGTTATTCTTATATGTTGCAAATATACATGTGATCATTCTTATACTGGGTATATCAAGACTGCTACCGAAAACGAAGCCGGGTGGTAGTTTTAGTGAGTACAAACACAAAGCAACTAAAATTTTTGCAAAAAAACGCGACAATTTTTATTTTATGATTTTTTAAATATCGTAATTTTTGGGTGGTAAATCCGTAGATTTTGCTAAAATAATAATTTAAACTCTTTTATACCTTAGAGTCCTTATAAATAAAAGGATATACACTATTATTTTAGGAAAATAATGAATTTACCATCCAAATATGACCATAGGAAAAAAATAACAAAAAAAAATCGTCGCTTTTTTTTTCAATATTTTCTGTTGCAATGTGTCTGAAGTCACTAAAACTACCACCCGGCGTCGTTTTCGGTAGCAGTCTTGAGATACCCGGTATACATTCCTATATAATATCATGTATAGGAACAAATTGTATGCAACAATGTATCAGATATAACTTCAATAAAGATTACAAGAAACCGTAATATAATTATATCAATATTTATATAGATAGAACAATGTTTAAGCTGTCAAAAATGACATAACATTAAATATTAGCTACTTTAGTCGTAAAGTATTGACAAAGAAAATTAATTAAACATCTTTACAAAATTGACCACTGTATTGAAATCGGCAAAGTGTGGCAAGCTCTGTGGGTTTTGGATGTTTTAATAAATTTATCAGTTAAGTTAAAATTCTAGCAACGCAAATCAAGAACGCTTAAAAAATCCTAAACAGCTTCAACAGAAATACTAAAGCCGATCTTTAACAGTGCCTGAACATAATGTTGGTAGGTCTCTCATATCATCTCGTGAATGGCCGCCTGGGTAGGTACCACTGCAATGTCTATTTCTCCTGCAAACAGAATTGTAAATGTTGTGTTTTGG
Organism: Hyles euphorbiae; assembly: GCA_023078785.2. NCBI lineage: Eukaryota > Metazoa > Arthropoda > Insecta > Lepidoptera > Sphingidae > Hyles > Hyles euphorbiae. The sequence goes on from CM041051.1 coordinate 17,648,279, forward strand.
TTTGAAGACCAGAGCCACTATTGGACATATTGAGACTTAACATATTATGTCTCAGGATGGCGAGCGCAGTGGAATTTCAAGCACTGCTTTGTAATTCTTGGTTTTGCTACTGTAAATGAGCGTTTGTATCGCTTACCATCAGGCGCATATCATGCTCGTATCGCCTTTAATATCAGCAGAAGAAAAGGTTATATTGCTTCATTATAGTTGGCAAGACGAAATACGATATTGTTTGTTCTGAAGCCGTCTAACATATGACAGACTATGAGTAAACACTATGTGGTGATGGTGACAGCCCATATACGTCCCACTACAGGGCACGGGCCTACTCTACAATCGAGAATACGATTGAGAGTGGTTAGGCCATATAGTCCACCACGCTGGCCTAGTGCGGGTTGGCGGACTTACATACCATAGAAATTCTTATGAATCGCTATGGTATGCAGGTTTCCTCACGATGTTTTCCTTCACCGTTTTAGTGCGTGGTGATTGATTATCAATACACACATGACTCCGAAAAGTCAGAGGTGTGCCCTGGGATTCGAACCCTATGTAGTAGGAAATATATCTTTACATACATGTCTTATCTCATATTACAATATTTGCATAGACAATCTTACCAAAACACGAAAAAAGTCTTCTCATCATTGTTTAGTATAAAATACATGCGGTGTGATTATGATGGGCCTTGGTTTGGCATCCATAACAAAGGTTAAAACAAGCAGATATTTTATTGGACCGAAAGTTTTCCTTTATCCCTGGCGATATTCTGGTTTATGATAGGGCCCTCTTTTTAGCTCAACTTTGGCCATATAGTCCGATCTTTAGCGTCTTCGACTGTAAAATTACTAAGATTTAAATTTTTGTCTTCTTCTAGTTTCTATCGTTGTTTCTAGCGCATGATTAACTAACTAACCACTCAATTAACTTTTCCAAAGAACTATATATTTATTAATTTGTCACAAAATGGTAATTGCAATAGAGTTTTTGTTTGCATTGGCCGCCGAATGTACGTCCGTCTCATTACCCAAGAATCCAATACTAAATGTATCCACTTGTTACTGTGTACGTATATTGTGTATACCTTGTTCTGTGACATATACTGTGTAGACGGCCGGGCGGCTCGGCCGCTGCGCGCCGTTTTAGATGTTGTTCCCAGCGTTCGATGTTGATTGTACATAACTCTTTTAAGGATATGAAAAAATATATGATAATTATTATGTTACACATTGCGTTTGTTTTATTTATCGTTTCATTGCTAATGCAGAATTAATTTGACATTTAGTTAGCCCTTGCCGGGTTAGATTGTTCTGTTGAAATAAGATGTTTACAAACTGGTGTTAAATGGGTGAAACAATTACGTGAGGTCTATAATTATGATCTTACATATGGTTGTTTTCTGGATGTCAACTTATTTGGAAATATTTGTGATTCATATCGAACCTTTTCAGAAATGAAACTATAATGCTGCTTAAGAACATCAAATTGCGCTGCGTAAGGTAAAGGTAGGTACAAAAAAATTAAGTGTTCAGTGACTCCACACTAATGTTAGGAACGCCTTCAATATTATCTGATAAAAATATTCGCCAATTCAACATTATCTACCGTAAATTAGAAGTAAATCGATAATAACTGATTTAAAGGTCCTAATACTTCGCATTATCGTAAGGGATAATAGAAAATAAATAACGTTTCAGGGGAATATATAATTAATGATCACAGAATTCATGTCTTGTGACGTCAGTACTACGTACCAACACGCGCAAAGGATTGATTTGAAGCGCAATATACCTCCTTAGATTTAGGTGCGATGAACTTTTACTAGTTAAGTGCATTGTTTACAAATCTAGATGTTTGAGAATGCGATAGATCTATCTACATACCTAAACTCATGACTTTTTTCCAGAAGGGGTATGCAGAAGTGTCAGGACAACCGACAACCACATTTCGCCTTGTATATTCTGTCCCATGATGTGATAGTGGGCGACCCTATCGCCATCATAAATCGGGCATCAATTCCTGTCTCCGGGATGCTAATGAATAGGAAAATCCGATATCACTTTGCCCGACCCGGGATTCGAACCAGAGACCTCAGCTTCGTAAACGTACCTTACTGATGCCAGATTTAAATTCTTCTGGTTTAATAATATTTTACATATGTTAAATTTAAGAGCCACGACGGTCCGTCAAACCCGAGGTTGTTCGTTCTAATCTACTCGAGTACAATGTGTGTTTTCCATCGAACTTATTCCTCCATAGTTCAAACCAACATCACGTCAGTAATGATTTAGTGCACCTTACCCTGCTCCAACTAAGGTACCTGATAAATTATAATCTACACATGCAAAGCCCTGTAGCCCTCCTTTATAACCACAATTTAGTTGCCCCGACCCATAGACCAAGTTAGTTTCTTAGTCTATGCTCCAACCACATGTCACCAATCAGGTTGGATATTTGCTGTTAGATAATTGGCAGCCCCCGTGGCGCAGTTGATTAGATTCCACCTGTGAAATCAGACGCCGCGGGTTCGATCCCCGCGCCGAGACAAATGTGTTTGAACCGAAAAGTCTCGTAATTTCTGAACCCACGACAGAAGAAGTTCTTAGTGTGGGGTCAAGACTATGTATGTGATTGTTAGGTGTATTATTAAAATAACTTCATTCATTGATACAGACAACAAACAAATTAAAGTGGGACTGGGCAGGCCACGTCTGTCGCATGTCAGGAGAGTTGTGGGCTAAGACTGCTACTGAATGGGCTCCCCAAAACACCAAAAGACCACGTGGTAGGCCGCGTAGAAGGTGGAAAGATGACCTAGATCATTTTAATAAGAACTGGAGGATGAAAGCCTTGGATAGAGACGGGTGGAAGAAGGAAAGGGAGGCCTTTGCCCTGCAGTGGGACAGTATAGGCTAGTAAAAAAAAAAAAAAAAAAATGATACAGAATTGCAAGTGACATTGTACTTACGTCGAGTCTTGAGAAGTACTCCACCGTAACTATCGCACTCATTATCGCTAATTGTGAATAATGAAATAAGTGTGTATGTTTGTTACACGTTAACACTAAAACACTTAAAATTATTCGTCTGAAATTGGGAATGGATTTGGCTAGTATCCAGGATTGATAGAGTAGGATTAATTTTTACCCCTTAATAAGTCCTTTAGATACTCTCCATCCTTACAATTTATAAATGCATAGGTACCTGTGAAATGGTGTAGAGCCGTCGCGTCGTAGGTACAAAGGTATTTTGACCAATTTTTTATTTACTTACAGACGATTGAGGTTTGCTTTTGGATTAAATTTTGAAAAGGAAGTCAATTATGTGATTATGCATTTTTCACAAGAGTAAGGAATAAAAAACTGCTGCATCAAAGTGCTTGCCATATAGTACCCAGGAGAAGCTGAATCAATATGCTAGTATCAAACTACTATCACAAGCTTATTTAATTTCAACATAGTGACCCTAATAGCGCCACCAATACTATATTTATCAATGTTACCAAACGATAAACAGTTTCTAAATCTCCTATTGTTTAATGCTGGATAATTTCATCAAGTAAATTATCACTGCAGATCATTACATCAAGATAGTAAAATTAGGCTTAAAATTTCTGCTCCTATATATTATCCTTTTATTGACAGGTTCAGTCGTTGTGAGATACAAAGTATACTTTGGTCTTCCCATCCTCCTGCTCCTCTACCGATTTGATAGTCCGGCAGCACATAAATGAAATGAAATGAAAATTTCATGTCAGTCTCCTGCTGAACATAAGCCTAGTTCAAAGACTTCTAGAACGAATTGTTTGGAGCGACTTGCTCCTGCCTATGGTCTAACCTGTGGTTCCAACCTTTGTTAAACCGTCTGTTTTTTTTTCTTAATTCTTAGTGGGCACTGTGACTGCATTACGACTGGTGGTAAACTAATATTTAAAATTTCCACACTCTAAAGGGCAGAGTTTTTTAACAATAGGTATTTTGCTAGTAAGTATGTTAAGCAATATTCCAACATGAGACTACTATTTGCTTGCGTATTTCGGATAGACGTAATATGACATGTTATCAATATTCCAGATTGATTTGGAACATAATTCAACCAGCTTATGTTGTGTGACATCAAATCTTTTAGGAACAGCACTTTTAGTTTTATGTTTTTATAGTGTGTCGGTAGGAAATTTTATTTTTATTCTATTCCGCGTTTAAGTCTATTTAATATACCTTGGATATTCTTGTCGAGAAGTCTAGTCATGAAAATGAAGACACACAAAATATCCACTTGAAAATTAATTTCACAATTTCCCTTATCTTATTTCAGTAGCCTCCACGCAGCATTGAGATATAACTACAATGTTGCAAACCATTACATGGCTACGGTAGGAACATCCACTTCATTCAGTCAGATAAAGGAGATTTCATAAATTATTTGTGATTAAAACAAACCGCATTACTACGTCTGATTAGATTTGATTAGATAATTTAGATAAAAAATAGGTACAAAAGTCGATAAACACAAAGCAAAAATATATCGGCGGATTTAAATTAGTTACGTTTGATTTTTTAATTATTCTCGTTGTTTAGATAAAATCCTCAGTAGGGATGCCTAACAACATGTTAAATATTTCTTCTAATATTCTTTTAAAGCAGCTGTGGCTTTCTGGGAGAAATGGCAAACAAATACTTATTTTTCGCACGTCGGAGTGACGACACTTTCTAAACGCGTTTGTTTCGACACATTTTTGCACGTTTTACTCAATACTCACTTGGTCCCATAATTATTGACTTGGACTAAGTTGTGACTCACAAACACTGAGCAGACCACTGCTAGACATATTCATATTTTGTCATGAAGTTTTGTTATATTAATCAGTTCGCAGTCATTCCAGTTTTACCTCGGACTGCCATAATAATTATTCTTTACTAATCCGTGTCGTCTAGCAAGCGTAGTATTAAACTCAGTAGTTTATTAATAATTCATAGATCAACCCCTTTCAACGTCCGATTGTGTCTGTTCCTTCCATAGTTTCATCCTAATTTGATTAAACATCTAGGCCACCGGGGCAAAATAAAGAATGTTTTTAATTGTAAAGTATGCTCAGGCGCAGCAGTAGAATATATTATACTCGGAGATAAACGATAGACAAATGTAAGCACAATACTAAATAAATGTAGTAAATACAAATGATAAAAACACAATTTGACCTACATAAAATGCAAACAAAGAAGAAAAAAATACAGAGATGAATGTGACAGTGTCAATGGCTGGCAGACGTCACGTCGTATCCCCAGTTTATTCGTCTGGTGTCGGTGGTGAAAAGCGATAAGACGGATGGTGAAGCGCGTGGCGAGCGTGGCGAGTGTGGCAGTCGGTCGGTAGCCGCGGAGCAGCGCAGACGCTGTGCTCACTGGTCACCATGACGAAGCCCAAGGATGGAGTGGATCTCGACGCGATCCTGGGAGAACTGGGCCAGTTCGGCCGGTACCAGATACAGAACTACTTCCTGATACTGCTGGTCATCATGTTCAGTGCAGTGTACAACAGCCAGTACATATTCGCGGCCGGTGAGATACGTTACAGGTGAGTTGCGTCAAATTTTGATCCTTGTTTTATGTACTTAGATGTAGTTCTTTTTAGTTTCATGGATAATTAATAGGTTTATTATTTTGGAAGCTAAGTTTGGGTTTGTCCTTACTTTACGAGATGTCGGAGTTATGTTCCAAGATGATCTTTTGTTTAAGGAAAAATAAGTTTATGTGCCGCCAAATAATATTGGTGCTTTTTTATCTCCGAATAACAACGCCTGTAGGATAAACGTTAATCCATATTAAAATTAGGGCAAACCGGTGGAATAGCTATTTGGAAATAAACATCTTTTCATTCATGATACAGTTGCTAGATTTCGAGAATATGCAAATAATTATTCGTATGTAGTCCTCTTGGGTTTTAGGTTTGTTGTACCTACTATATCACTAATGGGTGAACCCTTTGCTATTTCTTTCATGTAATCGTATTACGACTAACTGATGAGCACAGGCCTCTTCTACGATTAAGAATGGTTTAGTCCACAATTCTGGCTGAATGTCGGGCTGCTGAACTTCAACTATCAACCATAGTATGAAATTAATGCGGATATCTGTTAGATATGCAGGTTTCCTCACGATGTATCCCTTTATCACTAAAGCGGGCGATAATTAATTATTATTTACTTGCGAAACCACACGTAGCTTTAAAACTCATCATGATGTGCCTAAAGTTTGAATCTTTGATCTTTAATTTATCATTATTTGTTCACTTTATTGTTTACAAATATTTTAATTCTATTTCCATGTGATCTTAATATTTGGGTCATTTGAACCTGTCGTACTATTTATATCAAAAAACTTGATAATTGTATGAAATTAAAAATATACATTTTATAATGTTGTCCTTTTAGCAGGTAACCGGTCTCTTGCGAAATGTTACCGAACACGTTTTGGCGATGTGTCTGTATATCTCACGTGCTTGTGCAACTTATATTTACATATTTTCCTTGAAGAGTTTTTTTTTGTTTTACCTTTACATGTAAATTTAATGCGCTATTGATGTAAAAAGTTGTTCCGTTGCCCTTACTCAGACTATCGAAATTTAAAGTAAAATTTAAATACATAAATAATACGTTAACAAAGTGGTTAAATAAAGAACAATGTATTTTATGGGCAGGAATTTTGATATTATAACAACATATCGACAGTTCCCCAAAATCCGAATGTCAATAAATTTGAGACCAACTGAGTTAGTCTAAGATCCCGCCATATATCGACCTTCACCGAGATGTTTATTTGATGAAACGTATTTTATATTCAATTTAATATATCAATAAATATATTGCATATGGGTTGCCTAGCAAATTTCAGTCCTGAATACTATTAATTAATAATAAAAATAAATTTTTTTTTTAAACATTTCACCTGTTTGATTATTGAACAAATTCTATACCAATCGAAAGTATGAAGCCCATAGAATATGCAAACGTTAGGTTGCCTATTTTTTTCCGGTCACAACCCTCAGGTTGCCAGGTATAAACAGGTAGATCGCTAGTAGCATTTTGCACCGGTCTGATTATTGAATGAAAATTAAATGAAAATAAAGATAATTTTATTACGAACACGGTGGTATAAGGTTGTCTGCGAAAAAGCAGTCCCGAATTGCGGTTGTCCAATTTAGAAAAGTGAAATATTGCTCCGAGTGAATATGTGCGAGTGAGAGTTCCCAACCAACCATCCCATGCGATAGAAGAGGACACAGCATACCAGTTGTTCCAAGTCCGCCCATTTAATATAGCTTTGGTGGAAATTAATAAAATTTAAATTACTTTTAAATAAATTAATTAATTGGAAATTAAATATCGCATGAAATACGTTCAGATTTTCTTATAATAATTTTGAAGAGTTTACTAGGCTGTCCACTATAACATACACCTTTAAAGGTAGAAGACATTATCGAAAGAGCTGAAACGGAGAGGGATGACGAAGAAGATTCGCAAGTTGGAGATTATAGTTATATTTCCGATGACTCAGAATCTGAATAATTCTTATTTTTTTTTTCATTTACAATTTTTTCCAATAAACAGAAGTATTTTTTAATTTTGTCTTCTAATAATAAAGATAAAATTTGCAAGATTAGTATTATATAATATATATGTATTACTATAACCTGACACACACTTGTCACATAAAATATATACACACATAAATAATTAAATGATTAAAAAAAATTATTAAATAACTATTTCTCTATTTTACTCTTCGATCAAGTATAAAAAAGAGTGCTTTATGCACTCTTTCGCCTTCAGTCACGCACCGACCGTTGCTTCTAAAACGTCGCAGAACTTTAGACAATATTATGTGAAAAGCTACTTTAAGCTCCAGGAATAAGGTGGAATTTGTGTTAATATATTTGGAATATCATGTATGTTTATTTTTTTTGTGTCAATGTTCTGTTAAAAAGTGGCAACATAAAATAAACATTTATAGGGAATTGTGTATCTAATGTATATTTGATCGAAGATTTTACTAATAAACTACTCCAAAATTATATTTTTTTTTTTATTGCATTGAATAGCGAGACTAGCCTGCCGTTCGCCTGATGGTAAGCGATACGACCGCTCATGAACAGTAGCAACATTCCACTGCGCTCGCCATCCTGAGACATAAGATGTTAAGTCTCAATATGTCTAGTAGTTGCTCTGGCTACAATGTCCTTCAATCCGAAACACAGCAGTGCATTTAAGCAGTGTTGTTTCACGGGAGAAATAGACATTGCGGTGGTACCTACCCAGATGGCCTCTCACATATGAAAGACCTACCACCAGTATATATAGCATATACGAGTCCATCACTGTCCTTTTCATTCTCCAGAATAAATAGCATGCGCACTCTCTTTCTTTAAATGGGCGGACTTGGAACAACTGGTATGCTATGTCCTCTTCTATCGCATGGGATGGTTGGTTGGGAACTCTCACTCGCACGTATTTACTCGGAGCAATATTTCACTTTTCTAAATTGGACAACCGCAATTCGGGACTGCTTTTTCGCAGACAACCTTATACCACCGTGTTCGTAATAAAATTATCTTTATTTTCATTTAATTTTCATTCAATAATCAGACCGGTGCAAAATGCTACTAGCGATCTACCTGTTTATACCTGGCAACCTGAGGGTTGTGACCGGAAAAAAATAGGCAACCTAACGTTTGCATATTCTATGGGCTTCATACTTTCGATTGGTATAGAATTTGTTCAATAATCAAACAGGTGAAATGTTTAATTTTTTTTTAAATTTTGATTATTAATTAATCGTATTCAGGACTGAAATTTGCTAGGCAACCCATATACAATATATTTATTGATATATTAAATTTGATATAAAATACGTTTCATCAAATAAACATCTCGGTGAAGGTCGATATATGGCGGGATCCTATACTAAGTTATATCTACAAATTCAAATGACAGCCACAGCTTTCAAATTTCGCTTTTCAAAGCATTTGACAGAATTTATGACCTGACTAGGTATATATAAATTGCATCGAAATATCTAATGAATTCTCTTGCTATAGAGAACGGCTGTTAGAAGATAATATAAACTAAGTTGGTAATATATTTTTGAACCAATTAACAAAACCTGCTTCGTTGCTTTATCAAAGATTTAAACGTAGAGAATAGAATATAGTATATTATACAGATATACATATTTTCATTGAACACGGAAACAGATATACAACCGATAGTTGTACCGGTTGCTACTCTAAATAAATTAATATACTTCGAGCTATATGCTAAACTATAAAATCGAATATAAGGAAACATCGTATCTAGTTCTTTTATCAATAATTGTAGTGATCACAAAGATGTAGTTAATGATGCTATTAAGTAACAGGATTCGATTTCACGCTGCATTGCTGATTAACAAGAAGTGTTATGCGTGAATGATCTTGCATAAAAGCATGAAGTCTGTGTTCATAGATCGGTCGGTATCATTGTTATTCACGATGTAAATGCTTTACCACGTCTTTCGTATAGATTTTTAAGATTAGATAAAACACTTTGTATAATTTACGCCAAAAATAGCATATTTGGTAATGGTATAACCGTCACCTCTATATATACCTATTTGGGGGTGTAGGCATTAACTTGTATTTATTGTAGGTATTACTTAAATCCCATATTCCGAGATTAACTGTTGCTACTCGTGGAAAATTATTCAAGATTTGAACAAAATCGGTAATCGTATTTCATTAATGCTGATAGCAGCCGGAAACGATTTAGCTTTTACAGAAAGATTGGTTCATTGTGTATTATATCAACGTGGAACTTAATCGATAATCTTTTCACTTCTCTTATTTAATCTCAGATACTTAATAAATCGAATTTGATAAGTTATGTTCTGAGTGGAAAATTTAGCTTTTTTATTGCAATGTATAGGGAAGGACTGGCAATCTATCGCCAAGGACAGAGATGCATGGAAAAGACTGGAGGAGGCCTTCACCCGAGGAGGGGTCCATATCCAATAGCAAAAACTAATTCTTACTAACAATTAGACAATAAGCAAATAACTAATAAACACTAACAAATAAATGTCAAAAATGTAGTAGAAACAAAGGAAAATGGAATAAAGGCTTTTTTATTTTTATTTTATTTATTGCAATGTGTGGCAAGACGAGCATACCAACGACTTAGGAATTATCACAATACGATATATAAATCTTTTAATAGAAAATGATCACTCTTCATTAAAGTATTTAATACTATTTATTTATTTATTTTATTTATAAACTTTATTGCACAAAAAAAAAATACAAATAAAATGAAAATCACAATCATAAAAATACGATTGGCGGTCTTATCACTCAAAGGCAATGTCTACTAAATACATATTAATTATCTGGTAGCATTTCCCTTCGATTGCTGAGGATAATGTGGTATCTTTCGATTTGATTGGTATCGGTCCCGCCACGTTCAGGGATGCAACACGCGATGTTCACGAACTGTCCTTATTGTGTTCGTATCAGAGTAATCTAACTCATGATGAGCTAGGGTTACCACTTTTTATAAGCGGTAAAAACAGCCATATGAAATACAATTAGAAGCTAAGTATTCATTACTTAGCTTTAAAAAACTTCAAGAAGAGGACAAAGGAAAAACTAGAGTGGGTAAAATCGGAACATTTTAGCCAATAAAATAACACCAGTTTTCTGCCATGACCTGGCAGTCGGAATTAGTAGGCTTTAGTAAAAGTAGGCAAAGCCCTACATAAACTTATGTGTGTAATCAAAAAATAATTAATGTGAGCTCTTGTTTCACGCATTACGTTGGATAATGCCTACGTTTACTTTATCTATGTTTTTTTCACCTGGACGCTAACGACAGTTGGCTGTATGGATTAAGGCAGCCCTATTTCAAGAGCACACTGTTTTCGTGTGATTCCACATTTTTGCGTCATCGTGTAAATCGCTGAATATTAGAATCGTGTTTTGTTCCCGTTGGCTTAGGCGGGAGGGACAAATTATTTTTATTAAAGCCTCAAAATGATAATACTAATCCGCACGGTTCTTGTTGAGTTAATACGGTAGATACTGTGAGCTGATCATCGCGTTTAGTTAATGATTGTTGCTAAAACGAGGCGCTGACTCAATCACTATTATGGATTATGATATCGGGAAATTTTAACTTCGATTTTGCTTTTTGGTAATATTTAAATAGGATTATTTATGCTATCATTGCTCAATTTACTGAGTTACTTGCATAAGCTAACATTTGTTTTCCTAAAGGGTGTCTAAAGAGTTGATTAATTATGTAATAACCTGCAAAGATAGTAGTGACCAAGTTTCTGGCAATAACATGTCTTAAGGTTGATGATGGGCATTGACAAAAGATAATTACTAAACTACCTACTACTACCTCGTACTATATCGGTTCTCTGAATCTACATACATTACACATGGTAATTAACAGCAATTATGTCGATATATTTTGATTTGTATTATCTTGGGTTTATACACAGTCAGGTCATAAGTATTGTCACACCGTAAAAACTTTATGTCTTAGGATGGCGAGCGCAGTGGAATTCCAAGCATTGCTTTGTAATTCATGTTGTTGTTTTTGCTACTGTTCACGAGTGGTCGTATCATTCACCATCAGGCTAATGGAATGCTCGTCTCGCCATTCATGGAAATAAAGAAAATAAAGGCATAATTACTGCGTTGTATTCTTAACACATGCTCCATCCACTTATGACCCCAAGGCACCTCATGTAATGACCGAGATGCTTGGAAACAGATCAATCACTTGACTGACGGCTGCTGTGGGCCGTTCGGTTTCACATCGCTAACGAACACCGCACAGTGCATTGCTCACTGACTTTCACCACATCTTCCACTGCGTGCCAATTTAGATGCATCTGCACATTGTAAACAATGGTGAATTTGCTGTCTTAAAACGCAATTTATCGTCTTCATCTATAGTGATAACTTCTCCCATTACTTTACAGTTGAGGGTAAAACAACATCTTAATCTGTCTGTTTGCAAATCTATAAATAAAATCTAAATAAGTCGATCCACATGGTAAAGCTAGTTAGGGAAATTGTAGGAATGTAAGATACTTTTGTCTTTTGTTTCAAGGGTGAGCAGTGTTATCAGTGAAATGTATGTCACAGCTGCTGCGCTATTTAGATGTAGGCCATCTATTTCTTTGAATTTTTTATCAGCGCGGGCTTCGAACCCGCAACTATTAAGAAGCGTATCGACATCGCGAGGCCGTCCAAGCTGCTCGGTTGAGCAGTAAGTAGAGAGGTTGAGCAGTAAGTAGAAGAGTGAGGTTCAGATTGGCTCGTGAGGCAATCGCATTTCCATACCGTAAGGATAGCAAAGCATGCCTCGCGAGCAAGTCTCAATGTCCACACCCGGTTTAAGCAGTTGCGCCAATCGCGTGACACTTCAACTTTCGCAGATATCTTGACTGGTACAAATGAATGGTATATTTAGGTAAATATGACGCGATACATATATAACAAGTAACTCAAGGAAAATGATGCGCCAGTTTCTTCAAAGTCACGTACTAAATAATTGAAACCACTTTTTGCTCGTAATTGTGAGTTTAACGTTTAAAGTCTAAGTATATGACAACACAAGCCATCATTATATGGGCTGAAGGTCATCAGTATAGTGAAGGATTTTCCCTAGTAGATACAGGACAAAGGTCTTATCTATCTATCTAAGGCATAGACATGTATGTATCTTAGTTTTTTAAACTATACCCAAATCTGACAAACAAGTAAGAGCTTCAATATGAAGTAATTGATCATCGCATCTTGTAAATCCGTAATAATAGCTATTAGCTGGCTATTTGCGATATCGATTTTAGGGCTTCCGAGACAAGATGTTAAGAATTAATTGGCTTAGAAGTTTTTTAGGGGTTTGAAAAGTAAAAACGATACTCGAAGTTGTGAACAAGAACTCACTAAAAATACGAAGACAACAGTCACATACATAGTTCTGGTCTCATCTAAGATCGATTTGTGTGTGTATCAGCCCATATACGTCCCACTGCAGGGCACGGGCCTACCCTACAATCGAGAATACGATTGAGAGTGGTTAGGCCATATAGTCCACCACGCTGGCCTAGTGCGGGTTGGCGGACTTACATACCATAGAAATTCTTATGAATCGCTATGGTATGCAGGTTTCCTCACGATGTTTTCCTTCACCGTTTTAGTGCGTGGTGATTGACTATCAATACACACATGACTCCGAAAAGTCAGAGGTGTGCCCTGGGATTCGAACCCGCGACCCCCGTGAACATGTTGGCAGTCGCGTCTAGTCCGTTTACCAACAGGCCACCACGCATTACCCAACAGGCCACCACGCATTACCCAACAGGCCACCACGCACTACATTTAAAAATTTATCGACCAAGAATTTGATACCAGGTCTTCATAGACCAGAGAGCAATTTATACATCACATTCAATGTAGATTAACAAGGAATTTCACAACTACACCACGAGACATAATCCCGGAACCGGTGACCTCCATTTTAAGATCAGTTACAGTAAAGATTGAACTCGGTGCAAACAGGACGTAGGTCGTTAGTCTGAACCACTGGGACACAAGTGACCTTATAACATTAAACATTGTTTCATAAATTAAATTTATTTTTAGTATATACAATATGTTGAATTGCGTTCGTATGGATACTTTTCGTGGTGTAAAATGAAGTCTAAAAAGGGACAGTAGAATAGAAATAGAAGTTACGTTGAGTTTAGTCGATAAAATAAATTTGTATCCAATGTGGATAAATAACTACACCCAACAGTGACATACATCGTCCTGACCCCATACTAAGATTGATTCTTGTGACGTGGGTATGAGGAACGAGAGACTTTTCAGTCCCAGAAACACCCAGACCCGAAACAAATACCTGACGATAAAAAAAAAATCGATTCAGTGGGGGGATCGAACCCACAGCCTCATGTATCGAGCCCCTCCTGTTTCATAGAAGTCTTACTGACTCCGTCACGGAGGTTTTCGAAAGATGATATCACATGTAGAATTTTTGTCGTCGTTATCCTTGTATTACTTTATTGGTAAAGGCAAACATCGTGAGGAAATCTTACATACTTACCTATAGCGAATTTGTTAGATTTTTATAGTATGTAAAGTCCGAAAACCCGCATTAGGCCAGCGTGGTGGACTATATGGCCTAACTACCCTCAATCGTACCGTTAGTGGAGGAGGCACGTGTCCTGCTGTGGGTTTATGCACGTTCCATTCGCAATCCTATAATTTAGGTAATAAGGAATGATTAACGATCAAGAGATTTCTTTAGTAATAAGTCAGCCGATCCTTACTAGGTACGCATATAAGAACCTACCTTTCTTAATCGTAGAGGACGCCTGTGGCTTGGTGTGGGCCGATTAAAGGCTGCTATACAGGCTCTATCCAGAATGCAACCGACAACCAAGCCTGGTGGTAGTTTCAGTGACTTCAGAAATAATGCAACTAAAAAAATCCAAACAAGGAGACGATTTTAAAAAAAGCTACCTACCTTCGGTAAATACATACATAGTTCTTTTACTTCTTCCTAAAATAATAATGTATTTCCTTTTATTTTAAAAGGCGTGCAATGTTTTGCAAAAAATATGAATTTACCTCCCAAACACGTTGATATTTAAAACAACAAAAAAAGCGAAATTTTTAATGGCATTGTGTCAGTCACTAAAACTACCACGGCGTCGTTTTCGGTCGCAGTCTTGATATCCTCTGTAGATAGACTACTATATCGAGTATTAATAAGATAGCCGTAAAAATCGCGTCATCTATTAGATTATTTTAATAACTGCGTCGAAATAAAAATCAAATGAACTTATTGTAATAGATTTTACATTCATGATGATTAGATTTATTATCTTTTCTTTACTAAAACATTATGTCATAATACAAGCAAGCATTTTGAAAATCGTTGTGAAGAACGCCTCGAAACTATTGCTCGACTAACGCTCAGCTAACTAGATGCACCAGCTCTGCACAATTTACGTCGGAACACTTTACGCATTCATCACCCTGCCCATACATTTATGTCAATGTACCAACTCAATGAAATTTAATCAGATTCCGGCGCATGTTTTACACGATAACGCTGGAATATCTTAATCAAACATAACTTCATTATCTTTATGCCATTGTATATTATTATTGATTTATATTTAAATATTTATTGCGTCTACATTGTAAGTACATAAAAGGGCTGCAGTTTTCTGAGTACGATTTCTATATTATGCTGCTATACCTTATTTTGTTCAGGATTTGTAGAATGATAGCGAAATCCAATTTAGTCTGTGCTTATCAAAAAAGTGTTTGCTAATATATTATATTTATTTTCTAGCGAAAGTTAGATTGTATTTTAAGTTTAGCCTGTAAATTGTTTCGAGCAGGTCCACATAATTTTATTACCAGTCGAGGCGAAATGATCTATCGGCTAACACTCTAGAATATGCTGCACTTATATTCTTGTCATTCATTGCAATTTCGTCACTTTGTAATGCTATTATTAAATCAAGAGCCCGTGGCCGAAATTCATAATTTTTTTAAGATAAAAGTTTGTCTGCTTATGCCTCTGACATAGGCATCACAAGGTCTGCTATTAGGAAGTTCCGATCGCGGTGGCTTTGGAAGTTATCAGCTGGTGGCCAGCCCTTGATCTACAAGTCATACTTAAGTACAAAAAGGTTATTGTCATCACAATGAAGAAGTAGTTAGGATACCACGGAAGGCCTCGGCTGGGGTCACAAAAACCTCGCTCCAAGTCTATTGGTCTTTATTGATTGAAAGATCTTCCGTAAACACAACACTGCATGTCCTGATTGAAGATTGTTTTCCTTATGATGTCAACGCCTTGACTTTGTTTTTATTGATGATGTGCTGCGCATATGATTAATTAAATCTTGAAATTGGTTCAGAAATTAAGGTTCTAACTTGAATCATATGTATGTGTATGTGTTTGAATATATTGAAAAATCACATATTGATGTAGTTGGTTAATAATATAGTCAATCGTTGCTTTAGGGGGAAATTATGCCGTTCATTTGATTGAAATTTAAAAAAATGGAACAAGGAATAAAAGGAAAATAAAGTTTTTTTTTAACTTTTAATTGTATTTTGAAGTCAACGGGACTATCGTCTGTGATTTTGTATCAGGATTGGTCCAGTTCCAGTTTTGTCCCAGATTTGGTTTTCTTTAGCGAATGGAGTTCTATAATTTCGTAATGGTTATTACAATTTACAGGACTACGTGTGGTTAATTACTGTTTCCTAATAGTTTCCGGTGGCTCAATGCTATTGATATTTATCCCCGATGCATCATACTGTTTATCAATTAGAGGCTAAACATTATCTTGAATTAACCTCATTGGAGATTACATCAACACGTGTATTTAAGCAACACCTGTTTTACAAATTTGATTCACTACGGTTTAATTCACATTAACGTTGTACGTTTGGATACGTTTATAAACCGATTTTTATTTAGTGTGATATTTTGTCGATGCAAATAATAAATTAGTTTTAGTATGTAATTTACTCTCGAAGTTGTAGACGAATATGTCTATTTAGGACAAGTGGTCCGGTTAGGCAGGTCCAACTTCGAGAGAGAGGTCAATCGTCGAATCCAACTCGGTTGGGCAGCGTTCGGGAAACTTCGCGACGTCTTCTCGTCCAAAATACCTCAGTGCCTAAAATCGAAAGTCTTCGATTGTTGTGTGTTACCAGTGATGACATACGGCACCGAGACGTGGCCTCTCACTGTGGGCCTCATTAAAAGGCTCAAAGCCACTCAACGAGCCATGGAGCAGGCTATGCTCGGTGTTTCCCTACGAGATCGAATCAGAAATGTGGAGATTCGTAGGAAAACCAAGGTTACGGGCATATAGCTCGTAGAACCGATGGCCGTTGGGGCCGAAAGGTTCTTGAGTGGAGGCCACGTACAGGCAAGCGAAATGTCGGACGCCCGCTTACAAGGTGGACAGACGATCTGACTAAGGTTGCAGGAAGTCGCTGGATGCAGGCCGCTTCCGACAGGTCATTGTGGAGATCCTTGGGAGAGGCCTATGTTCAGCAGTGGACTTCCTGTGGCTGATATGATGATGATGATGTAATTTACAGTGCCTCAGGTATAATCTTTACTGGTGATAGGTCTCTCATATGTTGGAGGCCGTCTGGTGAAGTACCATCTCAATTACAATGTCTATTTCTCCCGAAAAACAACAGTGTAAATGCGCTGTTTAGTCCCGGTTTGAAGGTTATGGTAGCCAAAGTAACTGTTGCACTTTCAGACTTAACATCGTATGTCTCTAGATGGCGAGCGCAGTAGAATGCTTTGTTATTTATCGTGTTGTTTGGTATTTTTAATGTCCATGAACAGTCGTATCGCTTAACATCAAGAGTATGACATTGTCTCGCCATTCATAGAAATAAAAAAGAAAAGAAAACCGCTAACAATATTAGTTCAGGTGTTTAGGTGTATGATACAATGGAAGAAAGAAATAAACTGCCATGTGTAATATATTTAATGTACTGACACCAAGCATGTGTTAAACTCAATAATACAATTACTCATGCTTTTTATACTGCGACATGCGACAGAAACATTCATATCCGTCGATAGACTAAGTGTTGTTAAAACAAGTCAAGAATTTTATTCTTTCAAACAACTTATGCGTACAATATCCATGATTCGTACTTTTCTTCGGTTTTCCTTGCTAGTGAGTCGTATATAGGCTTAATTCCACAGGTCATAGATTGCTTTTAGAGATGGCTGATGATGTTTAAAATTAGAAAAAAGTTTGTATAATATTCGTTTATTTATTTACACACATATTAAACTCACGCCTTTTACTCAGAAGGGCTAGGCAGAGACGCTAAGAGGACGTTGCGGTAATAATAATGTATACCATAACTGACAATTTAGTAATCCTTTTAATCGATAATTTCAGATGCAAAGTGCCAGAATGCGAGTCCTCACCGCCCGAGTTCGACCCGGACGCGTGGGGGCTGTGGGCCCTGCCCGAGGCGGGGGGTCGCTGCGAGCGGTTCAAGCCCCTCGGGACTGAGTGCACCTCCAGCAACTTCCATCCTAACACCACGGTGCAGTGCACCAACTGGATCTATAAGAATAACGACACTATTGTCGCTGAGGTGAGGAGGTCTCATTTAGAATTATTAATAACTCGCGACCCGGCCCAGATACACTTTTTTTAAATATTCTAACGCCTATATTCATCAGGGATAATGTGGGAATCTAAAGGTGAAAGAATTTTTTAAATCGGTCCAGTAGTTTCAGAGCATTTTCAATGCAAACAAACAATTAAATCTTTCCTCTTTATAATATTAGTTTAGACTACCTACTCTCCGAAGTTACAAGTCTTGTGTCGTGGGTATCAGAAACTATTACTCACAAATATCGTGGTACACAAAAAAATTGTCTCGATGCGGAAATTTCCTTTCGAATGGCCTCTCGTTTCACAATTTCAAATTAATTTCATGGAGTTGGGAGAATAACACCTTATTTTAAACGTCACATATTTTCGATCTTAAGTGTTGATATATTAGATATGCATATTTACGTTATTATGTGTTTGTCGGTTATAAGCGGTAGAGTGGTAAGTGGTAGAGACTAGTCAGTAAATTGAGGTCTTCTGTAGGTGCCCCTCCATTACTGAAGGTTGGCCAGTTCCTTAATCCTCTCCTTGTCCATGGCTAGCCGGAACAACAGTTGAGATCACAATCGTCTTATTTCCAATTCTTGTTGGTACCTTTCCCTGTCTATTTTCGAAGGTCGTCAACGCAATTATTTCCAGCTTTTATAAGTGTTAATGCCAGTATGAATCAATAACTATCGTAGCAGCTCTTCGCTTGTTTGTTGAAATCAAATGATTGTATTGATACATCGATTGAAATCTATTTAGTATGTAATATGACCTGGCGCCTTCTAGGAAAATTCCAATACTTTCCTTAAAGGTCGAAAATGATGCTACAGTTTCGGCAAACTTTGCATACTATAGAAATGCTTACAAATTCGTTATACTATGCAGGTTGCCTCACGATGTTTCCTTCGCTGTTAAAGTGCGTGGTAATTGACTATCAATACACACATGACTCCTAAATGTCAGAGAGTTTTATGTGTATCTTAAGTTAATTGCTTTCAATACTGAATAGCGCGCCTACCTCCAGTCATGTAAAACGGATAAATATAACTATTAATTGATAATAAACTTACGCCACTAACTAATTATTATAAACTTACACGTTGGGGCTCCTACAGTACGTACTCGTGCAAAAAATGATGGATAGTTCGTCTAATGATTAAGCGATTATTGGTCTGTTATCACGATATGTGCTATCAGTTGATATTAATGTTAGGTGTTTTTACGAATAACAAATTATGCAGACAGTCAGTGGATTATGTTGTAAAATACGAACGTTTAGTAATATGAATAATATGGATATGGGTTTTAATGAAGATCCTTGTTTAGATTACGTATATTGATATTTGGTGCTCATCTATATGCTTATCAGATTTCGAGCCAAAATTATGATGTTACATATTATGTACTCGAAATATTATCAAATGTTTGATGTTTCGAAAAATGTATCGTTACGCTTTCATTAGGCATTATAGCAATATATTGTATATATATATTGTATCTTTATCAAGCAAATAAAATGAAGATAAAATTTATATTTTACAGCCTAAGACCTCGGAAAGTTTAGGAAAGTAAAAGGCATAATATTATGTTAGGCCGGTAAAGCACCATGTCGAGTCATTTCGGGACGAAGGAAATTTTAATTTGCTTAAGATCGACTTATTTATATTAACAGTATTTAGTGGGAATTAATCAATGCACAACGATTACTTGATTATCGAAAGAGAGAAACAGAGGAAAAAAATGTATATGAAAGGAAAGCGAAATACAAATGAAAAGTAAGGATTTAAAAGTAGAAGTGATGACTGTACTATAGTCCGACAGGAGATAGTGAAGCGACAACTTTACTGTCGCGTTATCACTGAGTGATATCGCTGGATGCCAAATACCCCTTTCTACTTCCCAGCTTTTTTCCTTCCAGATCCTCTCTCGATTTAATTGGCCGGCAAAACTTCCATAATCCCTACGTTGTGATTATTTATCGGTGGCATTGATCACTAACCATCAGGAGACATGTTGTTAAAAAAGAGTAAGAATAGGAGAGCCCATAGATAGTATCCACAAGGAAGTTACGTCCATTCTAATGGGACAGTTATGTAACACGGCACTGTATTTTTTCAAACAATAGTAAGGACACTTGCTTGTTTTATTATAAAGAATTTTGTTTTATCAACATTTATACGTATCTAGTACTCGTGGAACACGGAAGATAAAGGTCATTTTTACACCTGTCTTACACATGTTTACTCACAAACTCATCTTTGTCGTGTTTACATGAAAAAAAGCCAGGCCAGGGCTTCTTGATGTCTAAATATTTATAATTTCCGTTATCATTGTTTGCTCCGTGTTTCCCAAAATTGAACTCGAATGAGTTGTTTAGAAGTTATAGAGCCTCATAAGCTTTAGCCCAAGGCTATAAAATCGATTCAAAAACTACAACAGCAATTCCGTTTACAAAAGCAGTACCTTCATTTTGATCAGCCCTAAGTTATCGTAATGGATAAATATGGATGGATAAATATATTATAAAAGGATAAATATAAAACACGTAAATAATAGTTTAATATCGACATTTTTTTCCTCTATATAGATTTTTTTGTGACTATTTATTTATATGTATATTTATTTATCTGAGAGTAATGCAATGATGTTTGATTAGTCCTAATGCATGTTGCAGTTCGACCTGGCTTGTGAGGAGTGGAAGCGCACGCTGGTGGGCACCATCCACAGCGCCGGCGTGTTCGCCGCGCTGCCCATCACCGCACTCATATCTGACGCGTTAGTATATACTATATAAAATCTTATTTACCTTATTGTAATCACTATACAACCTTAGAGTATTTATAATAACGCATTCATATAATTGCGTCTTCAAAGACAGATATTTTCTCGTTAGTAATGTTGGTGCCGCTCCTATATTACAGAAAATTGATTGATCTTAATTTGATCAGTACTAATTAACGCTAGCTTCAACTAACCGTCATGTTTATTGAATTTTGACAGCTTTCTTGGCACAGTTGGTTAGAAACCGGATGTGAACAAGAAGTCGCTGGTTCACTCCCAGCACCGAGAGAAATGTTTGTGCGGCCCAAAAATATTACTTTCGGTCTGGGTGTTTGTGGGACCGAAATGTCTCTCGTAGTGCCTGATACCCATGACACTAGACTCGATCTTAGTGTGGAGTCAGGACTATGTATATGCCTGCGGGCGTATTTATTCACTTTTTCCTGCCATTTAATGTTACCAGAAAGATTTACTTTTATATGAGGTAATACAGTACAAATAATGTATTTAAATACATTGTGTTACAGTGCATTATATTCAGGTGGTAGTTGACACGTATTTGCTTGTGTTATGTATCTACTATCTGTTTGTCTACTACAGCTCTAGAAGTAATAATTATATGAATAATGTAACAGACAGTAATAGAACGAAGGTAATAATTCTGTTAATTTTATTTTGTGTCTTGTTTTCACTTACGTAAATAGTTTATATTTTTATACAAATGTTTTGATATTTTTTTGCACAATGCTATTTGTTACAGTTTAATTTTGCATAATTAATTTATTTGTTATAGGCATGAGTATTTATTTATTCAATATTCTATAATATACAACTACATATTAATAACACAAAACAATTGTCTTCGTCATAATATTATATTTGTACAAATAATTTTAACTTATTGCAAATGACATAAATAACTCGCAATCACATAGTGAATAAGCAGGAGTAAAAAAGTTGTTACAGCAAGACCTCATGGCTTCCGATTTATATGTGGCATACCTATGTACATGAGATATCCATCATATGCCCTTAACAAGGTCACTATATTATTAATACTATGGAATAGACTGTGTATAATAATTCGCAATTTTTATTTATAAAAAAATTCAATGTGGCTAAACCACACATTATATGTATTACTTAAAATTAAAAGTCCCTAGTCTAACATCTCGTTCGCAGAACCTCCAGCACTCGGCTAAATCTTTACCCTTTCATTCGCCAAAAATCGCATTCTATGTCATTGTCACCACCAGGTTCGGTCGTCGCACGGCGTTCATCATGACGGCAGTGGCTGCGGGCGTGATGGGCGTCATACGATCCTTCGCCAACAGCTACATCCTATACCTCGTGCTCGAGTTCATCGAGGCCACTGTCGGCTCCGGCGCATACAGCACTGGGTTCATTCTTGGTAATATATCTAGTACCATCCATTTCTTGTAGGCATCAGCGTCTATACTGATATATTATTGGAATTCTATTGGTGGAAACTTTACTAGATTCTGTAAAACATTCAAGTCAAAATTTCCGTATTTCTCAAATAATAATAAATAAAATTCAATATAGTAAAGTGAATGCAAAATATTCAGGTATTTAAGTTAGCCTCTATGTGAAGCCTCATCATAAAGTTTCTTTAAATCTTATGTCTTTACCTTTTTAAATATATTTTGTTTCATTTCAGCGCTTGAAATGGTGGGCCTGAACCGTCGAGTCCTCGGTGGCAACATCATATCGTGTACGTTCGCAATTGGGCAAGTGGTATGTGCCCTTGTAGCCTGGGCCCTCCCCTACTGGCGAACGTTCACCCTTGTCATCTACGCGCCCTCTATCTTATTCTTACTGTACTGCTTTGTAATCGAAGAGAGCGTGCGGTGGCTGCTCAGCAAAGGCAACAAAAAAGAAGCCGCCCGGATCATCTTCAAAGCAGCTGCCACTAACAATAAGAAACTATCTGCCGACACAATAAAGATTTTAACAGACGATACAAAACCTGAAGAAGAATCAAAATCTCAGGAACAACAAATTACTGAAATATCTTCGCCTAAAACTGAGAAGAAGCAATCGCTGTTCATGCAAGTGGTTAAGTCGAAGACGATAATGACACGGCTGTTAATTTGTTCTTTCTGGTGGATAACACTCACGTTTGTGTACTACGGATTGTCGATAAACTCGGTGTCCTTGGCTGGCAACAGCTACGTGAACTATATCCTCACGTCCTTAGTCGAGATTCCTGGCTATGCTCTCAGTGTAGTTACCTTGGATAGATTCGGGAGGAAGAGTTCTATAATAACTGCATTTTTCATATGCGGAGCGTCTCTCGTCGCGTTGCCTTTCGTACCAAATAGTAAGTATAACTTTTGATTCGAACATTTTTTAGAAATCAAACCAATTTATTTACTAATATTGATATTTAGTTCATCTTACTTTTATTTAACAACGCTTTCCTTGCGCACATCTAGTTTGGTTCTATGATTATTATTAGTAAAATTAGTTTCTTTATCATTTAAATTACCATCATCTTTACCATTGCTATCATCACCTGTTTAGTTTTGTGTAGCATCATCAGTAAAGTCGTGAGTAGCTAGACAGTAGTTCGTCTCCGCAGGTATCATGTGGCTGCAGACAACGCTCAACATGGTCGGTAAGCTGTGCATCAGCATGGCATTCAGCAGTATCTACATTTACACCTCGGAGCTGTTCCCAACTGAAGCTCGCCACTCTCTACTCGGATTATGCTCTATGTTTGGCCGTATTGGGTCTATCGTTGCTCCACAGACACCATTGCTGGTCAGTATACACGTAGCTTATTAAAATTAAGAGGCCATGAACAGAAAATGTTGACTTTACCGGGTATATCAAGACTGCTACCGAAAACGAAGCCGAGTGGTAGTTTTAGTGACTACAAACACAATGCAACTAAAAATTTCGCATAGAAATGCGACATTTTATTTATGATTTTTTAAATGTCACCATTTTTGGGTGGTAAATCAATAGTATTTGCTGAAATAATGATTTAAAGTCTTTCATACCTTAGAGTATTTATAAATAAAATGGTATACACTATTATTTTAGAATAAAAATGTATTTACCACCCAAATACGACCATAGGAAAAAAATAACAAAAAAAAAATCGTCGCTCTTTTTTTGCAATATTTTCTATTGCATTATGTCTGAAGTCGACTTAAACTACCACTCGGCTTCGTTTTCGGTAGCAGTCTTGATATACCCTGTATAGTGCTTTACCGAATAGTTTTTAAGTGGATGGGTATGAACAATCAAAGTTAACATAGTATACGAATCGAACATTATGATACAACTATTATTGCGTAAAAAATGCACGGGGCCTACTAAATGGTGAATGGTTAAAACTATTGAATTTGTTAAAATTCATCTTGGTATTAAAATTCGGACGAAAGTTAGAAGTTAGTAATACAGAAAAAAGCATTTAGGATTTTAATGGTCCAAATTTCGTGATATAGGCTTTTAAAAGCCTATGCATAAATTCTGTCCAGTGATGTAGGATATAAAAACTACAGTTTAAGTGGTTAAATCACCGTCAGGAACCTTGGTGATGGTCCTGCAGATGGTCGGCAAGCTGTCCATCAGCATGATATTCGCCTCCATCTACATCTATACGATTGAGCTGTTCCCCACGCTGGCGCGCCATTCGCTTATGAACACGTGCTCTACCATCGGAAGGATTGGATCCATGTTGGCGCCACAAACGCCATTGTTGGTCGGTCAGTCGGCCAATCATACGATCTAGTACAGATGTATTTAGTCAAATCTAGTGTACCATTAGAAGTAGTTGTAAATACGCACTTACAAAAATAGCACATCGTTTTGACCTTATATTATGGACCGTCGTGTCATGTGTCGAGTATAAATGCAGTTCTACAGTAGTGTAATAAGTAGAATAAAAATTATCAAGAGTGTTTGGAAATATATATCTCGAGCAGGATTTGGAATGGCAGCGTTTCATGTTACAGCCGCTTTTTCACCACGAAAGACTGTCATAGGAGTAATCAACATCTATTGTACATAAATGTGCATTCATATTTCCCTTTAGAAATAATAGGATTTAGTAAGTTAGTTGAAGTGATTGATAGTAGTTTCAGTAGGAAGCTGAATTCTGTAAAATCATAATTTAGCGTATGAAATTTAGATTATTGTTCATATTGCAATACTTTTTCCTGTTTCATTTAATTTAGAAGCTTGAATGTCCAATGATAAAATTACATAATTTATAAGTTCATAAATAATTATTAATTTTTAGTGATATGTAGACGCATTACAATGCCTATAAAATTTTATATTGATATTGCATGATTATTTATGTAATATGCATAATTTATATTAACAGATAAGTAATGCATATTATATAAACAATAAAGAATATTGATATGGTGAAAGCTATAATAATATATGAGTTAAATACAATTATTAAGTTTAATGCATTCAAGCTGCAAATGTATTATACGACATACAACCCAATATAACTTTATTACATGGTTCAGTTATGGAAAGTGTTGCGCTTTTATGTATTCGCCACATATTATTATTCAAATAGGTAACCTGCCTGATGGTAAACGGACTAGACGTGGCGACCAATGTGTTTACGGCACACCTCTGATTTTTAGGGGTCATGTGTGTATTGATAGTCAATCACCACGCACTAAAACGGTGAAGGAAAACATCGTGAGGAAACCTGCATACCATAGCGATTCATAAGAATTTCTATGGTATGTAAGTCCACCAACCCGCATTAGGCCAGCGTGGTGGACTATATGGCCTAACCACTCTCAATCGTACTCTCGATTGTACAGGAGGCCAGTGCCCTGCAGTGGGACGTAAATGGACTGATACAGTACAAATAACCTGCAAAATATTGAGTATTATATTCAAGATTGCAGTAATCCATCATATAAACCCCTTTTCCATCAGTTCACTGTGAAATATTTTGAAGAAGGTCTACGTTCAGCAGTTTTCCAATATCTGCATAAGATGATGACATTTCCAGATGGCACCAGTTTAAAGTTCCATTTACGTATTCCAGATGGCGGTAATGGAGTCTCTGCCGTACCTGATATTCGGGCTGATGTCGTGCATCTCCGGCATCCTGATGCTGCTGACGCCAGAGACCCTGCACATCAGGTTGCCAGACACGGTGGCCCAGGCGGAGAACATCAGCGTCGCCCCAAGATCCAAGAAGACCACCGACATCATAGTCGACTAGTCAATCGTAGAATGTGTGGTTTTAAAGTGAGTGATTGTGATACTATGTCTTTGTTGCACTGTGACATTGAGAGGTTGAGAGTTTTTGTCTGTAGGATGTTTGGAAATTTCAAGACAATAAGTAATGTACGATGATCAGACTGGGTGAATTATTGTGTTATGTTCCTCTTGTTGATTGAGTTACAATTCGACTATGCCATTTTGTGGCTATTTTAATCCAAGTATATCTGGTTGTTATCCTTACTAATATTATAAAGGTGAAAGTTTGTATGTATGTATGGATGTTTGTTACTCTTTCATGAAAAAACGGCTCAACAGATTTTGATGAAATTTGGTATAGTGATAGCTGACACCCTGGATTAACACATAGGCTACTTTTTATCCCGAAAAATGTAGTGTTCCCGTGGGATGAGTCAGGAAACCAAATATACATATTTTCTACTCTTTCAAATTCAAATTGTTGGCACGGGATGTCCTCTCCTACGGAAGGGAAATATAGTCGACGGCACGCGGGAAATATAGTTAGTAGACACGCGAAATAATATGTTCTTGATGTGGATTGGACTCAAAAACTATCTGCACCCGGGCGAAGCCGGGCCCGACAGCTAGTTTCAAATAAATCGCAAAGGAAAAATCTAGATGTTTTCTAAAGATGGGCAAAACTCTCAATTATTAAATTCAAACAAAAAGGTGTTGAGGAACTGTTGATGTTTTCTAAGCAGATGTAAGGTGTGTTATTGAATATGAAAAAGTTTTAAAACATAATATTCAGGTACATCAATCAACGAAATATGTTGACGGATGTTGTGAAACTAAAAAAGTATTGAAAGGCAAAGCCGAAAGCTAGTCGCTAGCTTACAGTTGTACAAGGTACAGGATTAACAAAACATATGTTTTATTATTTATCATAGTTTGTATAATAATTTAAGTCTTAGTGATAATTGTACATATTGGATTTAGTATTTTAAACCCTATGCATATGAATATTAAATAAGTTTATTGATATATTTATGAAGTATCATTTTTCCTGTAGTATTTAGATTATATAAAATCCCTGAGGATTGCGACGGAATTTTTTAATCGTTTAATTATATTCTGGTTCACTGGACGGACATGGTTGATAAACTTATTGTATTTAATAAATTAATAATATAACAATAAATATGAAAACACATTGTAGGTTTTCGTCATACGCATAGAGTAAAGAAGCAGCCATAAATACTAGAGCAACGCATCTTAGAGCGATCTGAACAATGGATTCTTTTGTTGTGTGCACATTATAGGTCATACGCTTAAGACGTGACCACAGACTACATAGAAAGAACCTTGTACGTTCCATTGTCCTGATTGGTCGGTTGGCCCCAAGAAGGTTGGCCCCGTACTTACCGTTCTTTACTCTATGGGTAAGACGAAAACCTATAATGTGTTTTGAGCTTAATTGATCTTATTTGCAAAAAGTATTCAGTACGGTTGAGAAGAACCGCTGGGCTTTTTGACGGTTGAAAGAAATATGCTTGAATTTCTTCATGGCGATTTGTTTAAAAGATCGCGTGTTTTAATCAGGAGGGTAATAATGTGCCACTTTTTGTAAACACAGTTTGATCGCATTTATGTGGATTTATCCTTAACAAAATCGCTCTTTCGAACTTTCAACTTTTCGCCTGATGATAAATAATAATCTAAATTGGTGAAATTTGTTGAAGCGATGTAATGACCTACAATTAATTATTATCACATATTTTATTTATCAGATAGATGCTTTGTTTTGTCGTATAGATCTTGTGATAAATTATACATTGAATTTATGTATTAACCTCAACAGAGACTTAAACATAGCATTTGAGTATTATTTCCTTAAAAATATAGGGCTCTGACAGAACTGACAAACCGTTAATTTGTCTAACTCGTAGATCTGATTGTTATTCCGTTGACTGTTGTGTTTCGGTTTGAAGGATAATGTAGCCAGAGTAACTACTGGACATATTGAGACTTAACATCTTATGTCTCAGGATGGCGAGCGCAGTGGAATGTCAAGCATTGCTATGTAATTCAAGGTGTTGTTTGGTTTTGCCACTGTTCAAGAGCGTTCGTATCGCTTACCATTAGATGGCGGCACAATCGTCTCGCCATTCAGAGCAATACAAAAAAATCAGCATTATGTTATATATATATTATCTGTTCTTTTATAAGGAAAATTTTACAATAGAAAGATGACGCAGAAAGGAGACATCTGGAGTACTTTCGTTTCGATAGCCAAGAACCGTTTTGGAGCGCTAAGCCAAGGGTTAGTTAGTTAGATTCTGCAAGCCAATGATTGGCTTTCCCGATAGTTGGTGATAACCACCTTCCATCCATCATCCATCCATCAGCCAAAGGAAGTCCACTGCTGAACATAGGCCTCCCCCAATGATTTCCACAGAGACCTGTTGGAGGCAGCCTGCATCCAGCGACGTCGCGCGACCTTTATCAGGTCGTCGGACCATCTTGTGGGTGGACGTCCTACGCTGCGCTTTCCGATACGCGATAACCACGTTACAAGTATTTAAATGACTATTTATTAGAGGAAAAAGAGAAGAAAATGGACGGGACGAGGAAATGAATATTGAGTGTCTGGAAATATGACAAAACTAGACGATAACAAAACCGACGCTTTTCGTTGGGTTTCTGTAAGGCGTATTGCATTATCCATCATTGTTCGTCCATTCCTGATGATGATGACACCCAGTACATCATGTACTTTTGCACTGTCAGCTCACAGAAAAGAATTACATATTATTAACATTATGTACGATTAAGAAGGGTTAGGCCATGTAGTGCACCGCGCTAATCTATTGCGTGTTGGCAGACTTTCCATACCATAAAAAAAATCCGTTGCGTAGTTTAGTTTAGCGTAAAGATTTAAGCATACAAAGGGACATAGGGACAGAGAAAGCGACTTTGTTTTATACTATGTAGTGATGTAATAACATTGTTATTTAATTATATTTTTGATTATTCATTCGTGTTGGGATCAAGGCTGTTGGAAATGAACATGTGGGAAATTGGATGCATTCCATTGCTGTAGGTCATTATAATATTATCTAAATCCAAATATTTCAAGGACTATATAAATTGTAAAGATTTCGAATACAACCTTGTAATTATCAGCTCGTAAAGATTGCCTGGCGGTTTGTTTATCGTCAGGATACTACAACGGAATATAAATATTGGAGATACGTCGAAATTACGAAGTGATAGGGACGCTTGATATGATGATATTGAGACCTTCGCCAGCTTTACGCCAGCAATATAACAAAAAATAGTTTTAGCAATTGTAAGAGAAAATGAGTAGGTAGTTAAATCTCAAATTCATCTTCTCATCGTCGATTTGGTGATCGGAAGGACGCATTAAGTCATAACTATGAGCTAGAATAACTATCATTGCAAGATCATAAAATTTTTGGTTTCTAAGATATTGTAGCCAGAGTAGCTACTGGGCTTATTGAGACTTAAGAGCGTATACACCTTGCGCGCAAAGTCAACTATAGGTATTTCTTCGTTAATTTCACGCACACATAAGCGACCTAAGCTGTGTGCGTAGAGCTGCCGCGTCGGCTCGCTATACAATCAGCTCAAACAACTTTGATCCGTGCGCTTCAAATATTCAATTGAAATGTAACTGTAATATAATATCATAAAAATATTTTATTTGCATTATAAGTAGACAAATATTACTGTGCAAGCAATGAACAATACCAATTTAGATACTAATCATATTTTCGTTATTATTACATTGTTAAGTTGCATTCAAATCAGTGTTCAATCAGTAGACACTACGGACGTTTATTAATCATTTCGTGTTCGAACACATGAAAAGAGTTAGGGGCCTTACAACCCCTTACAATTACGAAATATATTTAATTTTATATTACAATACATAACATAATTTAGCCTCGGAATTACATCCCATTATATTACCTGAAACATAATTTATACTCACTACAAAATCATTGTAGGCAATAAAAATAATTTAATATTTTACTACCAAAGTACTAAGATGTGATAATCGCAGTCCGCGCGTGGCTATTTTTACGACGCACGGCAAAAATCGACTGCAGCTAGGCCGGAGCGACGAGCGATAGCCGATACGTCCTCCCTCTAGAAGGCCTTGCGGCGGTCTGATTTGAGCCACGTCGGACAGCGTGTTTTATAGTGCTTTTTAAAATATTTGTAGAAAACATGAAAACTAATTTTGTTGAAATATAAAAATGGTAATTTATTGATAAGATGTTCTTCTATTATAATATGCAATTGCTATAAAAAATTATGTACGATAAGTTGGTGAAAAAAAATATGTTCTTGACGAGAGTTTCTGAATAATTTCGCATTGTTTTAAATTTTTATTTTTCAGGAACTAAACACAAAAAGATTATTTTTCTCAGCAAAATCCCTCCATAAGGGTCTTATTAGTCTGATAATATTTTTATTTTCATCTTATATTTAGTGGTTTCGGATATCTTAAGCTTCTAAATTGCCATTTTAATCCTAAATAACGAAACTTGTGTTCAGTAATCCTTATAGTACTCACAAATTATCCATCAATCTATAATGTTTTCCATCAAAATCCCTAGATAACAACCTTTTCTAAAATAAGTACTAATTAATATTTTTTCCTTTAAATTGTTTATTGGTGGCTATTAACTCATTTGAAAAGTCCTATTTTTAAGCCAAAAAGCGCGCACAGGGTATAAACGCTCTTAACATCTTATGACTCAGGATGACGAGCGCTGTGGAATTGCTTTGTAAGTCAAGGTGTTGTTTGGTTTTACTGCTGTTCATGAGCCGTCGTATCGCTTACCGTCAGGCGAACGACATGCTCGTTTCGCCATTCATTGCAAAAAAGATATAGAAATATTAAAACGTATAACACATCCCCTATTTATCTTGAAAGGCACGTCTTATACATCTAAAAGTTTGCTTTACTCTACTTTAGTAATTAAATAATATTACTACCTTTTTCGTCCCTTTTTATGATCGTTTTATTCCTTCATCTTTCCCCTCGCCTAATTTTGATCCGGTAAAAACCAATATATATATATATATATATATATATATATGATTGAGTGATGAATGATTTAAGGTGACTCTGCCAGTAATCTTACACATAATCGCATCGCACAAGCTCGTCACAAGGTGGACGGACAACCTGGTTAAGGTTGCAAGAAGTCGCCGGATGCAGGCCGCCACAGTTCGATGTGGAGATCCTTGGGGGAGGCCTAACTTCAGCTAGAAGAGCTTCAGAAGAGCTGTCGTGGTTGTAGAGAGAAATCGCTATTGAATCAAACATATTAGATCTCAAAACACTACACTGTTGCGTTGATCATTATCGCGAATTTTACACCGGCGCATTAGCTTTATAGTCGTTATCCACCGGACTTAAAGACAGACCAGTAAAATATATGTATTAATGTTTATTATACTTGATCGATTACTATGCTTAAAAGAATTATATGACATCGACTATCTGCATACCATTGAGGTATTAAATGCAGTTTTCCAACCAAACCAGGATCGGCAACATCAAATTACCAGATACTATGACGGGTTGGAATTGCCAACAATCGTATCATACCTAAAAGTTGATAAGGTGTTGAACCAGAACGGGTGATTAACCACAACACCATTTTGGGATAAAATGGATTTCTGACTGAAAACTGAAACTAAATGTAATATGGTTAAGGTTGCAGCAAGTCGCTGAATGCAGGGCGCTTTCAAAAGGTCGTCGTGGAGTAAGTAAGGTCGTCGTGGAGTAAGTCTAAGTTCAGCAGTAAACTTCCTATGGTTGAAGAGAAAAAAAGAAGACAAAATGAAATATGAGTTACGTACTTGTATTAATATTCAGACTATATTATTTAGAGCGTATCCAAAAGAAGTTCATTAAACACCTAAATTACCACTTACGCACACCGGCTAAATCATACTTGGAGGACTGTCGTAGGTTTGGCATTTTAACCTTAGAAGAAAGACGTAAGGTATTGGACATGTGCTTCCTGTAATGAAATGAAATGAAATGAAAATATTTATTGAATCCATAAAATGTCATACATTGTTTAGATTCAGTCACTTTTTTTCACTACCACCCTGTTCACAAGGCTGTTTTCGCCAGAGAAGAACGGGCAAGAAACTCTAGCGTTGCTCTTTTCAAAATAAGTTTACAATACAGTGATTATACAGGATTTGCAATTCAGAGCAGTTCATAAATAATTTATAATAATAAATAATTTAAAATTTTACTGTACGGCTTAGTGTTATGTTTCATTCCCAAGCCTTACTATCTTCTAAGTATTCTGAAATTGTATAGTATGCCTTATTACATAACTGTCGTTTTATAATAGATTTAAATTTATTTATAGTTAAGGCTTTTATGTTAGTGGGAACTTTATTATAGAAATGTATACAGTAACCCTTAAAAGATTTGCTAATTTTCTGGAGCCTCGTCTTATGACTGACTAGGTTATTTCTATTTCTAGTATTTCTGTCATGAATATCGCTAACCTTTTGAAATTGTTCTATATTCTTGTGGACATACATTAGATTAGCAAATATAAATTGTGATGCTACTGTCATTATATTTATTTCCTTGAATTTTTCTCTCAGCGATTGCCTGGAGCCTAACGAATAAATAGATCTTATGGCTCGCTTTTGAAGAACAAAGATGGTATTAATGTCAGCAGCACCACCCCATAGCAAAATTCCGTAACTCATTAGGCTATGAAAGTAAGCAAAATAGACCAATCGAGCCGTATCAATGTCAGTCAATTGGCGAATCTTGCCCACTGCAAAAACTGCAGCACTCAGTTTTTTAGCTAGCGCAGTTATGTGGGGACCCCATTGAAGCTTATGATCCAATGTGATTCCCAAGAACTTAGTAGTCTCCACAAGGCTCAACACATCCCCATTCATAAAAATGTCGGCATTAACTTTTTTGACATTAGGTGTTACAAACCGAATACATTTCGTTTTTTGACTATTCAACAGTAAATTGTTAATGCCAAACCAATGTACTATTTTTGAGAGAGTGTGGTTTACTTCGTCAAGAATTGATTGATGTCGTTTAATTTTAAATATTAATGAAGTATCATCAGCAAACAACACTACCTCACATTTATCCCTTATAAAATAAGGCAAGTCATTAATATATATTAAAAAGAGAAAGGGTCCAAGAATCGAGCCCTGCGGAACCCCCATAGTAACAACAGACCCAGGAGATCTTTGTCCGTTGACATCAACCCTCTGAACCCTATTGTGTAAATAAGATTTACATAATTCAAGTGCAATACCATTTATTCCATAGTGGCTCAATTTCCTGATAAGAATATCATGGTAAACACAATCAAATGCCTTGGATAGGTCACAGTATACACCTAAAGCATCCTGAGAATCCTCCCAAGCATCAAATATGTTATCCATGAGTTTCACACCAGCATCAGTGGTGGAGCGACCCTGAGTAAAACCAAATTGTTTACTATGAAGTAAATTATTATTTTTAAAGAATCTTTGCAATTGAATAAGCATCAGTTTTTCAAAAATTTTGCTTAATGATGGCAGTACTGATATAGGTCTAAAATTAGAGGGGTCATCTGTACTACCAGATTTAAAAAGAGGTATAATCTTGCTGAGTTTTAATTTATCAGGAAATATGCCACTATTAATACATGTGTTAAAAACTATAGCTAGCTGGGGAGCTAATATAGGTATTACATAGTTAAGGATCTTTGTAGAGATTCCCCAGAGGTCACAAGTATTCTTAATGTTAATAAGTTTAAACGTTTTTATAATGTCAACACTGTCAACGCATTGGAATTTAAATGAATCACCACACCCAGTCACACTTTCCTGCAATAACATATGGGCTAGAGAAGGAGATGAATTTAAGTTTTTTGTTATGGAAACTGGTATATCTGTGAAGAAGTTTTCAAAAGCCCTAGCTACTTCTGTATTAGAGTTAATGATATTATTATTAATATTTAAGCTAAACTCGGTGTCACGAGGTTTAGCTTTCCCAGTTTCCTTATTAATTACACTCCATGTCATTTTAATTTTATTCCTGGAGTTTTTTATTTTTTCCTTTAAATATAATGCCTTAGCTTTATAGCATACTTGTTTATACAACTTTGAATAATTTTTGACATAATTTTTGAAACCCTCACTATGATTATATGTTCTTTCAGAATAAAGATCATATAATTTCTCCCTACTTCTGTGAATGCCAACAGTGGCCCAATTACTGAAGCAAGTTTTTTTGCTCAAGGGAACTGACCTTGATGTAAAGATTAATTCAAATTCCTTACAAAATATTTCAAATACAGAATTATACAGAGTATTGGGGTCGTTACCCTGCATTAGTACATTGAATTTCGTTAACAAATTATTTCTTAATTTCTTTAACCGGATCTTTGTTACCGGAACAACATTAAGTTTTTTAATGGAAGTCTGCTGGAGTTCGCTTCTAAATGTGACTAGTTGTCCACAATGGTCCGAATCTAGCTTATTAATAATAGATTTATGTATGGGCACTATATCCGTGAACACATTGTCTATACAGGTAGCACTAGTGTTAGTTATCCTACGATTGTACGATATCATAAGTAGTAAATTAGACTGCGAGGAGCTGGTGGCGGGAGTTGCATTCTGCACGCCTTCGCGCCGCACTCGACATACCTACGCCTTTACTACATGTACTCGCTCCGCAAAGTTCGCAACTAATTCTCCATTGATACGAATGCCACGAACATATAACTTGGAATTCAAAGATGCAGAGTTATTCTTTTTTTAAAATAAAGCTACCTTCAAAAAACGCGTTGTTATGTCCATTATTGCCAAGACTGATTTCTGATGTTTGGTTTGCTACTGTCTATGAGCGGTTGTAGCGCTTACCATCAGGCGAATGGTAAGCCAGTATCGCCATTCATTGCTAAAAAAAAAAATAGCTGCGCATGTAAAATATGCAAGAAAAAAGTTTATCATATACTTATTAGTTTACCTGCTGCCTCGGTGGCGTAGTTGTACTAAGGTACGGTTACAAAGCTGAGGTCTCGGGTTCGAATCCCGGGTTGGGCAAAGTGATATTGGATTTTTCTATTCATTATCAGCCCAGAGTCAGGAATTTATGCCCGATATGACGATAGGCTCGCCACCTATCGCATTGTGGGACGGAACATACAAGGCGAAATGTGGGTGTCCTGGCACCTCTGCCATCCCAGAAGGGATAGGCGTATAGGCGTGAGTTTATGTATGTATGTATGTTATTAGTTTACTTTTTGTGATATTTTACTGTATGAAACGATGTCAAATTTATAAAAATCGATAAGCCTAAGCTTGTATTCGCAAATTATAATCTATTCATGTAAAAATATACATTAGACATGAAAAATTGAGTCGCTGAATTCGTGGCTGTGTAACAAACAATAGAAAACTAGCGCTACCTTTATTACGCAAGAACTACAGTTTGATTTTTGTATATAAGGACATAGAAATCACATTTTCATCGGGATCTGCCTGGACCTACTATATTTTCCCGCTTTAAGTCTGGAGACGCGCGCTTGACTTTTATTACATTGTCGTGCTTCCGGACAGCTTCCACTGCGTGGGACTGCTTTGGGACGCTACATTTAACCCGTGTAGATTTTTGAATACATTTTTGATAATTGTGAAACCTATCATGTATCAAGATTTTAATGTAATAAACTGATTTACTTGCCTTGGTGTTTCAACGTCTACGCCTTGTGACAACTCCACACGATACAGCTATAATTTTTCCGGTTCGAGACTTAGGTAGGATTTAATTTTTTTACATATGAGTTTTTTCAATAACTACACATCCCTATACCCTAATTTTTGTTAAATATATGCATAAAGATATATTATTTGCATGATCCACAATCCACATGAATTAACAATTAATTTCTGTAGCCCTTCTTGAACAAATAGGAAAATTACATTCAGATTTCACTGAATATTAATTGGTATGCTCTCAAACAGCTGCTGTGCAAGTGATAAAAATAAATTTGACATCCATCATCCACCCATCAGCCAAAGGAAGTCCACTGCTGAACATAGGCCTCCCCCAATGATTTCCACAGATACCTGTTGGAGGCAGCCTGCATCCAGGGACGTCCCGCGACCTTTACCAGGTCGTCGGACCATCTTGTGGGTGGACGTCCTACGCTGCGTTTTCCGATACGCGGCCTCCATTCGAGCACTTTCCGACCCCATCGGTCATCAGATCTCCGCGCTATGTGCCCTGCCCATTGCCACTTCAACTTGCTAATCCGGTGGGCTATGTCGGTTATTTTAGTTCTCCTACGGATCTCCTCATTTCTGACTCGATCTCGTAGGGAAACCCCGAGCATAGCCCTCTCCATAGCTAGTTGAGTGACTTTGAGCTTCCTAATAAGGCCCATAGTGAGAGGCCACGTCTCGGTGCCGTAAGTCATCACTGGCAACACACAACTATCGAAGACTTTCGATTTAAGGCACTGAGGTATTTTGGACGAGAAGACGTCGCGTAGTTTCCCGAACGCCTGCCCAACCGAGTTGGATTCGACGATTGACCTCTCTCTCGAAGTTGGAGTTGAGAGAAGTTGGAAAAAAAAATTTACATATAAAATAAATTTGACATATACGAGTATATTTCTTTACAGAGACGATCAAAATGGTAGAGCATAACTGTGGCCACTTTAGGTAAGTGGGTCCATCCTTATTACATTTGGAAACGGAAATTATTTTGATGTTACAGTAAGCACTTGTGACATGTCTGCCTACCCTCACTCACTCCGCTGGTTCAGGCGCTTGTGTCGATAAGTATAATTTCCCTGATACTGACAAATGCAAATAAAAGTGATAATAACTCTGTATCTATACTTAAAGCAGGCAATAAATTAAAAATCAAAGATACGCGTTCACGTGTTCCAAGACAAAACCCAGATCTTATCGCAAATATACTATTAATCTCCAATATAACCCGTAAGATAATGCGATCTGTAGTAGTATAATGGGTGTGAGATTCACTTGAGCTGGGTACGCGGCGAGAGCGGCCGCGTTTGAAATAAAATAACAAAATGGAGAGTCGGAATGGCGAGCCGCGGCTCAGCTCGGCCAGTAGGAAGGGCCAGGAGAGGAATCCGATCGACCTGGACTATGTGCTGGTGAACGAGCTGGGACAGTTCGGCAAGTTCCAGCTGTACAATATCCTGCTGGTGGCCGTGCCCATCATTATGTCCGCTTTCATGAGCGAGTACGTCTTCTCCGCTGCCGCTATACCACACAGGTGCGTGTTTTTATTTCCTAGATCAAATTCAGAATATTCTCTATCCAAGTAGTCTTTTGCCAGGTGAATGGATAATTATTGCTATAAATAAATAAATAACACCCAACAGTCACATACATAGTCCTGACCCCACACTAAGATCGAGTCTTGTGTCGTGGGTATCAGGAACTACGAGGAACTTTTCGGTCTCACAAACACCCAGACCCGGAAGAAATATTTGTGGGCCGCACAAACATTTCTCTCGGTGCGGGGATCGAACACGCGGCCTCTCGTTTCACAGGCGGCGTCTAACCAACTGCGCCACGAAGGCTGTCATACCTATGAAACCATATTCTCTGTTATTCTGGTCTATGAGCGAACAGCTAACCGATGGTGTATGATTGCTGTTCCCTATGAACATTAACAACATTTGGATCACATCGCCGAAATTCTAGATGCGTTTATAATCTTTTAAAATGGTTAGATGAACGAAGTAGAGAGGTTGAAAAGGAGGAAGAGGGGCTTCCTGCAACCTTGTTCACCAAAGGGAACATGACAGTGCAGCCATCATTTACGTCCAAATTTCGTGAGACTCTTACACCCATATTCTAAGACGTTCCTCGAAAATGACTCAATTCCACTCGGCCTTAACTGGAGGAAATCTGTATTCATAGTTGAAAAAAGTCTCCTCCACTCAACGTCACTCAATACTTTTCTTTTCTCGAGGAAAGGAATCAACTGTCGAACTCAAGGTACGTCGCGACCTACCTTAAGCAATACTTCAGGAAATATTTTCACTATGGAAACAATGTTTATTAATTACATGACAGATTTTGACTGTCTCATTTCAAATGAGCATAATGTTGAAATGTCAAATAGTTTTTGTTAAATCTGTACCTTATTAACACATCAATGATGTATTTGATGACGTATTTCCTCGACTCAACCTCACTCCTCCTATCCTCTAGGAAAGATATATTTTTAACTACGCATACCATTTTCGAGGATTCCTCGAATTCATTTCAAACGTCACCTCGACAGAGATAAGGTTGAGGAAGATTTGAGGAAACGTCTTAGAATACGGGTGTTAGCGTCCCAATCTAGCTGGTTAATTTCTATAATCATTTAAAATGACTTATGTGTAGCTTTACCAGAGTATGTACTGTTTATATGAACATTATAAGTATAGGCGATCTTTCTAAAAATATATTTTTAAATAATAATATACATCACACCACACACCTCAATACGAGTACATCTATGTCGAACAAAGAGATGTCCTGCCAATGATAGCAATAAAACGTAGTTATAGATAAAAATCATAGTTGAAAAATAACAACTCCTTTCTATAAACAAAA
This sequence comes from Hyles euphorbiae, assembly GCA_023078785.2. Taxonomy (NCBI): domain Eukaryota; kingdom Metazoa; phylum Arthropoda; class Insecta; order Lepidoptera; family Sphingidae; genus Hyles; species Hyles euphorbiae. The sequence continues at coordinate 17,687,172 of CM041051.1, forward strand.
ACATAATATTTATTATTTACCTCCCTCTTGATCACGATAATCGTATTGTTTGTTTACCGATTTAACTAAATGCAATAACAAAGTCAATAAATTATGAATTAAATAAAGGACAATGTTTGTATACCTAAGATTGCAACAAATTTTCCTTAGCATTATCTCCAAACAGCCAATACAAGTCAATAGTTTTCCTTGAATCACATTAGTTTATATAACTCTATTTTATGACATACTTTTGTTATTATCTTTGTAGTAATATAAATTTTAACATATCCTTACTAATATTAGAAAGGTGAAAGTTTGTGAGTATGGATGTATGGATGTTTGTTATTCTTTCACGCAAAAACGGTTCAACAGATTTTGATGAAATTTGGTACAGTGATAGCTGACACCCTGGATTAACACATAGGCTACTTTTAGGCTCTTGTACTATTTTAAATAATTAAAAATGTCATTCCCTTCAGATGCGCGGTGCCTGAATGTGGAGAAGTAAACAAAAGCTCATTGTTCGAGCCTGAATGGCTTCCCAACGCAATCCCGCGCACTGACTCTGGATTCGCGAGCTGTCAGCGATTCGCTCCTGTGGGAGGAGCTAACGGGACCTTGGACTACTGCCCAGCTACTTTGTTCCAGCAAAACACCGTGGAATGCGAAGGATTCGTGTATGCTCGGGATAACTCCGTTGTCTACGATGTGAGTACTATCTAGTATCACTTTGATTCTAATTTTCTACAACTGCTTCTGTTGATTGACGTCAATATTATGCAACTGCTTCTCACGATTGAGGTTCCGTTTGGTTAGCTTAGGTTAGAATAAAAATTCCGTACGAATTCCCGCGGGTAATTCATAAAAAGTGAACTAAAACGGTCGTCTACATCCCTTCTATATACCTAGTCAGGTCATAAATTCTGTCACATGTTTAATATAAAATAATTGAAACAAGTTTATTCATTACTAGCTGTCGGGCCCGGCTTCGCCCGGGTGCAGATAGTTTTTGAGTCCAATCCACATCAAGAACATATTATTTCGCGTGTCTACTAACTATATTTCCCGCGTGCCGTCGACTATATTTCCCTTCCGTAGGAGAGGACATCCCGTGCCAACAATTTGAATTTGAAAGAGTAGAAAATATGTATATTTGGTTTCCTGACTCATCCCACGGGAACACTACATTTTTCGGGATAAAAAGTAGCCTATGTGTTAATCCAGGGTGTCAGCTATCACTATACCAAATTTCATCAAAATCTGTTGAGCCGTTTTTTCATGAAAGAGTAACAAACATTCATACAAACTTTCACCTTTATAATATTAGTAAGGATGTAACCATTTATCATTCCATTTATATACCAAAATTACTTAACAAAACATAGATTCTTATGACACTAAAGTTTATTCAAAATGACCTCCGTGATTTTGAATACAGGCCTTCAATCTGCGTGGCCAGTTGTCTATCGCAGCACGAACGAGGTCCATGTCAATATCGGCGGCTGCCTTAATCAATGATGTCTTGAGTGACTCCAAATTGGGATGATGCTTTGAGCACGCCTTTTCCACCAAGTGTTGCCATATCTTGTAATCTAACGGATTCAAATCTGGACTGGAGGAGGGCCAGTCTTCGTGCCGGATGAAGTCGATTTCATGCGCCGCCAGGCAGTCTTGTGTGCTCTTCGCTCTATGAGCTGGCGCCGAATCTTGTTGGAATACCCAGTGCCTGTTATTGAACATGGTATGAGAAACAGGTTCCACAAGGTTCGTCAGGACTGTATTTTGATAGACAACTGCATTCGTTTTTACACCTTTCTCACAAAAATGTACCTCTGTTAAGCCCCAATAAGAAACTCCCAACCATACCATGAGCGAGGATGGAAAATGACCTCGTTAGACACGCGGAATACGGTTGCTCGCTTCTTCACTACTGGGTGCGTACACCTTATCATTTTGTTTGTTGCTTACGTTTGGGATTTCTTTGAAATCGCGCCTTCACAGCTTTTATCACTGCTGGAGTCCTAACAGACCGAGGGCGACCACTTCTTGACCTGTCATCTACACTCGAGTCTTCATAGTATCGTTTGATGGTACGATAAACGAATCTTTTGGTTATATTCAAATTTTTCAGTATGTCAAAAATTTGAATTGGCGCGTAACCGCAACGATGCAACGCAATAACTGCAACACGGTCTTCTTTAAGCGTCCACTCCATATTTAAAAATGAGTAAATTCTAAAAAGTATACATTTTTATTTTCATGAATAATTCGAAATTCGAATTCAATAAACTTTTTTGTGGCCAGCATTCTAAAAGAAAAGTTTTTACTGAGTGAGAATACTTATGACCTGACTGTGTAATACGCTAGTTGTGTCTAATAAATTCAGTTTAGAGAGACTGTTGTATGTAGTAGTTTGAACTTTCGTATCTAAAAATGCTGAGGAAATACGGCTCATATTGCGGTTTAATCCGGTTATAAACAATAATAATAACAACAGTTGTTGAGTCCCATAATCAATTTGTTAGAGTTAATGGAGATGCATAAATAACATAATTATGCGGGATGCAATAACCGTCGCGCTCTTAGGTCATTTTTCGACTCGAACAATATTTTGACGATATTGATTACAAGATCTAGGTGAATTTAGTTAATTAAAATACAACTATAAGCGATCTCATAATCATCTTATCGTAACATTTTTTAATTACAAGCTTTCTTATAAATTTGGGATTATCAGTTAATGATAGGCTCCCCCGCAAGCGTATCGCATTCTGGTTTTAGCCAGCGTATATTCGGTGTCGATTAGGCTAGCTAAAACAAATGATATATCGTGTCCTTCCGCGTATTAACACCTCCTTCTGGTAGCTTCGCTTTCATTCATATCGACCATATCGACCGTTGAATGATTTAACAGTTGACAAGTATCACATAGATAATATTCCAAGTGTCATGGATATTACATTCATAATCCAAGTGTCATGGATGTTCATGGACGATAGTGATCACTTACCATCAGGGGATCTGTTTGCTCGTTTGCCGGACCTAGGCAATAAAAAAAATTTATGTATGTATATATATGGATATGTATATGTATAATATTAGTAATTATGTTTAAGTAGTATTATTATTTAGCTTGAAGTAATTCTTTATTTGTTACACTGCCCTCTCTCCCTCTCCTTCATTTAAATCCATCCCATGGTTGTCTGTAAGATATTGCTGTTGAGCGATAAGACCGCCATTTGTACTCTTTGTTATTATTATTTCTGTTAAGCTATGTTCTTGTTAAGTTTGTGTACAATAAAGATTTAAATAAATAAATAAATAAATAAATAAAAAAAATGTTTTGGCGAGTAACGGATAACTGACCAGGACTGATGCGGGGTGGATTGATATTATCATTAATGGATATCGATATTACCACTTTGCTATTAAAGTGATTGACGGTTGTCAGTCAGTCTCTTTCTTCCTATTTACAAATAAAATGTAGCGGAGTTGCATTTCGATGTTGGGTGAAATTTGAATGTCAGCGTGTTTTAAATCGATGATGAACAGTATGCATAAAATCATAAAACCATATCAGAGACTTTGAAGGTGTGTTAGTAACAAAATATAAATCGATTAATAAATTGCGTATGCAGTAATTATGTCATCAATACATATTTTAGGTATGTCTTGGGTATGTCGTAAAATGTACCCTTGTCATATTATATTTTATTATTTTATATTTTTATTGCATCATATGAATTGCTAATGTAATATGTAATATTATTGAGGTTTGTGACTCCAAATTGTTATTTTAACCCTATGTAAAGTCGGTTAATTTGTTAGTGGATCTTTATCTATATATTAATACGTGATGCAAAAACTTTGGATCCCTTTTTACGAAAATTGCGCGGACGCAGGAGCATAAAATTTGGCACACTTATAGTTTATGTGTAGGAGAAGTGGAGAATGCTAATATTTTTCAATAATAATGCTTATAAAGTACATTAAATCAAAAAATAAAACATTACACACACTGCCATGCATTTCACACACACATCCATACACAAGTATACATACTCTGGTGTCAAATTGTTTCTTTTCTTTTTCATTTTGTTCTTCTGACATAGACATATAAAAAAAAAGGTTTTATTTGTCTAATGATGTAATAATATTAATTTTAAAAGAGAATATTAATTTTAAATGAGGCAATAATATTAATATTAAGCCTAATATTAAATGTAATATAAAACAAGATTTTAATAATAATGCATAAAAAGTACATTAAATCAATAAATAAACCAGCATGCATTTGACACACGCATACACAAGTATTTGTACACGTATACATACTCTTTGGTCAAATTGTTTCTTTGGTTTATTATAGACATCGTTGAATGTCAATCAGAAAAAATTCTTTACTGTGGTTTTGTTGAATGTCAAAGAGAAAAGATTTATTTAACGAATACTACGTGAAATGCTGAGCGCTTATACAAATTGTGTAGCAGTAAGATACATTTAAATGTACACGGACTATCATTATATGCATAAAGAAAGTTCTGTAGCAGCAATCTGCAATAACAACATTCAGGTACAAAAAATGTGCACGAATTATCAGAATAACAACATCATCATACAGGTAAAAACTTTTTCTCTTCTTGATTTGGTCGAATTTCGACCACTAGGCGACCACTAGTAATAATTAATATGCATGTGTTTGTCTAAGAACACTGCGATTATTTATCATTTGGTACTTGCACATAAATGCTGTACCTAAATAAATAAAAATACAACAGTCACATACAGTCCTGACCTCTCACTACGATTGAGTCTCATATCGTGGGTCGCAAAAATTTTCGAGCGCATTTTCGGTCTCACAAATACCCAGACCCTAATCAAATACCTGTGGAGACCAGAAATATTTATTTCGGTGCGGGGATCGAACCCGCAGCCTCTACACTACTCGCTTTTACAGCGAGCGTCTAACCAACTGCGCCATGGAGACTGCACATTGCTTTATAATTCATGGTGGTGGTTGATTGTGCTACTGTCAATGAGTAGTCGTATCCAAGAGTCGTATCGCGTAACGTGATGCGAATGGCATTCTCATCTCGCCATTCATTGAAATAAAAAAAAAACTAAAGATAATGATTATTGTATACAACATTTGATTACAGAATACTTAGTATTCTGTGATTTAATGCACTACGAGGCAAAACATGTCTATTCTGGCGTCAAAACAACCCTGAATTCTAAACAAGTTATCGAACAATTTTTGAAGATTTAGTTGTTTTATCGTAGCTATAAATTATATCAATTTCTAGGTAACTGATAATTCAATTCACTGAATCCATTTATTTAATATCTGCCACTAAAATGTTTATTTGTGATAGATTAACTGTTTCACGTGCATATTATTGTTTAGTTACTTCACGTGTTGCCGATGTAGGTATTGTTTTTTTTTTATTGCAATGAATGGCGATACGAGCATGCCATTTGCCAGATGGTAAGCGATACGACCGCTCATAAAAAGTAGCAAAACCAAACAACATATTGAAAAACAACGCAATGCTTAGCATTAATATAAGAGGTTAAGTCTCATTATGTCCAGTAGTTATTCTGGCTACAATTTCCTTGAAACCGAAACACAACAGTGCATTTACACTGCTGTTTGGTGGAAGAAAAATAAATTGCAGTGGTACCTACCCAGGTGGCATCTCACATATAAGAGACCTACCACTAGTAATTTTGTAAACAATAGGCAATCTTATTGCTGTGTAGCAATTTCTATCAGGTAACGTTATCTACATAGGTATCCCAAAACGTGACAATAACACGACTACACGAGGAAAAATTAATTATTTCGATACATTAGAAAAAAATTAGAGTTCATAGAACTTTTACTGAAATACTAATGACCTGAGCACACCCGGACGGAATGGCAATGATTTTATTTGTTTACAAAGAGAATAATAACATACATTAAAATGTTTTAAATTGCTGCCGTGGCATCAGAATGGATTTCTTGAGACGGCATCGGAAAGCGTGCCAAGGATCCCCCCCGGGATGCCGCGTCGCATTGCGGTATACCACGGCACACTGAAGAACGCCGTGACATGTCGCGCGATGAGGCAGTTTAAGCGAAGGTAATCGTCTGCGATTTCCTGCCGCCCGAATGCGTTCTTGTCATAAAAAATGGAATAGTTTATCTCTTTCCTCACATTGGATATAAAATGTATATCCGGCAGCAGGCGTTGTCGATGCATACTTCCCGTCGCGCGGGATGCCATGATAGGCCGACGGAATACTACAGTAAGTAAGCGGCTGGCCGGTGGCAAAACTCCTTGCCTTTCCGTATCGATGTGCGTAGGCCTTTAGTAAGCCTTTAGTTGCAAACTATCAGAGGTTTCTTGTTATTTTTTAATACTAATACCAGTACTTTAGTTACAGGAAGCCCACTGCTAAACATAACCCAAGATATCCATAGATATCTGTGTCCATACCATTCCTATTAGGTCTTCGCTCATTCGTAATATCGTAATGTTAAGTTACATTGTATACAAACATTTTCCTATCGTTTTCAGTTCGACCTTGGTTGTCAAGAATGGCTCCGAGCCTTGGCTGGTACCCTCAGCAGTGTAGGCACCCTACTTGTGCTACCCGTCATCGGATACGTCTCGGACAGGTTCGGTCGTCGAGTTGCCTTGATCGTCAGTGTCTTCAACCTGGCTTTATTTGGGCTTATCAGGGCCTTCTCCGTCAACTACCCCATGTACCTGACTCTTCAAATAGTACAGACTACCCTCGGAGCTGGAACTTTCAGTTCTGCTTACATTTTTGGTAAGTTTTACGTATATATTTTTAAGATGGTGACGGTGAAATACATTCCAGATTGAGTATCAACAAAGGACTCTCTCGCTTGTCGATGGAATTGGGTGAGTTTGCTCAATAACAGATATAAGTTACAGGAACACTATCTCTCTCTGAATTTACACATTAATGTGCTTTTACTATTTCCATTAGCATTTATTATGTATATATTTATTATATTTTATGTCTATTTTGTATATGTATATATGTATGTATGTTGTACATATTTATATAAATGTATTACTTTTATTTTGTGTTTTTAATTTGTTAGTATAGTTTGTTTTTTTTTCTTTCATTATACACCCTAGACTGCCCTTTCTCTCTCCTGTGTCTTATTTCCATCCAAAGGTTGCCTGGAAGAGATTGCCTAGTGCAATAAGGCCGCCGATTGTACTTATTTTTAATATTATTTTTAATTTCTGTTATTGTATTTGTTTTTTTTTTCTGGTGTACAATAAAGTTTATAAATAAATAAATAAATAATAAGTTATAATATTGACCCTAATGACACAACGATTTGGGCACAAAGGAAAACGATTGAAAATCTTTACAAATATAAGTACGCGCAATAGCAACGCGCGTACAATGCTTTTGAAATATGTAGAGTTAAGATATTTGCACTATTGCTGTATGAAAACGTAAGATAAAATCTGTAGTTCATTTAGAGATATAATTTCTAGAGATTGTTTAGAGTAACTGCTGTTCAGAATTGTATTATTTTCAATTACAGCTACGGAATTCGTGGGTCCAAAGTACCGTGTAGTCACAAGTGCGACATGTAACTCAATGTTCGCCGTCGGTCAAGTTATCCTGGGTGCTGTCGCCTGGGTGGTGCAGCCCTGGAGGTACATGATTATGACGCTACACATCCCCTGCTTCATCATTATCGTGTACTACTGGATCCTGTCTGAGAGCGTCAGGTGGCTACTCTCCAAGCAAAGGTTCGATGACGCCAGAACCGTGCTCGAGAAAGCTTCTAAGATTAACAAGAAAGAGATCAGCCAAAAGTCCATGCAGGCGTTAATGACTCCTCCTGAAGAGCCTCTCGAAAAGGTGAGTTATTAAATGTAACTGATAAACTAGTGGAAGTTAACATTTTCAGTGGTGTTTTGTTTGAACTTTATTACTAATATTTCTACGTTAATTTAGGTGGAGCGTCCCAGCGTGATCAGTACGATCATTAAATCTCCCGTCCTCCTGCGGCGCGTGTGCACCACTCCTATCTGGTGGATCACCACTACCTTCGTGTACTACGGACTGTCCATCAACTCTACGAGCCTGTCGGACACCATGTACCTCAACTACATCCTGACGTGCGGTATTGAGATCCCTGGCTTCTACACCGCCGTCTTTATCCTGGACAGGATCGGTAGGAAGGCCACTCTCTCGGGTGGTTTCTTCTTCAGCGCCGCTTGTAACATCGCCTTCGCTTTCATCTCCGATGGTTAGTTTATTGATTGTTCTATTAATCTTAATTACTCAAATAAAATAATGTTTATTTAACGACCAAAGTAAGTTTAGGTCATCAGTATTAAGATCAATGTACATAGAAACGTGAGTTTTGATCTATATCTCACTTAGGCAACCATCCATCATTTTTTTACGCAGTTAAACCTCTATTACTTGTAAGCTTACTGGTAAATAATAATATGGCTCAATTTTATCAAGGGTTGGTTTCAGACTGAAATAATTTCAATATTAAATTTCATGTAATAAACCTGTTTAATCCCTAACAAACATTATTTACTTTTAATTTGTTTTATCGGGCGCGTGGTTTTTTATGTTAATCTAGATCCAGATTATTTTGTACTACGAATCATTATTTATTGCACCAAATGTGACGCAGTTTATCCGTATCGAGAATGTAATATAAATCCGGCTAAATAGATAAGCAGTGTATACATTGAGGGTCGAACTTAAGAATCAATGGTGATTTACAACTTTATAATACCTGCTGATATAAACTGTATTAAATTATATGAACTTATAATAATAGTTAATCCATTAATCCACCTTTTCCTTAGGATATGAAGGTCATAGTCAAAATCTTTCTCAAAAATCGTATAAAGCGTAAAACATTCGCTAGTCATAAGGCTGTACACGATCTAATCACTAATAATAATATTTAATACATTTTTGGGATAAAAATTAACCTATGTGTTCATCCCGAGTGTCAGCTAATCCTATACCAAATTGCATCAAGATGGGTTTTATGTGAAAGAGTAACAGACATCCCAAACATAGAAACTTTCGCAATTATAATATTAGTTAGTAAAGAAAGAATTCCTCCGAGTGGTGCTTTTTTAATTGCAATGCACGGGAGAAACTTTAACGTTTTTATTTCGGAGTCCAGCCCCCTTAGACAAGTTACAAGCGCTTCCAATCTATTATCTTTCTATAATCGTAAGTTAGGAAGGAATAATTTAAACAATTCTTTCTTCATTCTAATGAAACAAATATTTGGAAAAGATAAAGACTTTTAATGATGTGAAATTTTGGCAAGGGGCATTCTATTTCAGGAATATTTGTAAAATAACAAAACTTCTAGCTTATCCTTTTAATAATTTAACTAAATTATGTCCCTCGTCATATGACCTGATTGCAATTCAATTCAATGGAGGTTTTAATGAGTTGATCAATTTTCTAATGAACTATATAATAGCGTGAATAATCTAGCCAGAACAATAAAAAAATATCAAGCCTTATTGTTTGTGTGACCGTGACATTACAGTAATTGTGACGTCATTATATACCAAGTCATAATCATAATCAGTATTTTATATCGTTCGTGATATGTTAACTTGTTGTCCTAGACACGTAGCACACCTTCATTTGAAGGTCCATCTAAAGTCGTATAATTTTGACATACTCTTGGTTTCTAATTTCGTTTCGAGATATAGACAGGCTAGTCTCCTTACGAGATTCATTGAGCTTCAGTGGTCGGTGTCATTTCTCGGTCACTCTCGTTGATTGTGCTACTAGAATTCCTGACTGAGAGGATTTGCAATAGTACCTGTGTTTAAAGCTTATGACTTTTTATTCAACCTTATACCGGGAGATATTGATAAATAGTATTTAATTTAAACCCACACGTTTTTTATCACCCCAGGTAATTAACATTGTACATGCAAAATGCGAGATGAGTTTTTCTCACTACAGATCTTCAGTTTACTCGGTTATAGTAAAGCATTAAGCTAATACTTTAAGCAGTATGATCTATCTCTTATCGACGGTGTCAACAATTTGTTTAGCGTATGTTCAGTAACGTTGATGCTTACTAAATTTTTATAGTACTATAATATGGGACTCCCTAACATTTGTCGACTTTACCTGACCAATTTATCAAGCCATTTCATTTTCAGTGAGCGCTAATGGTCTCAAAGTAGAGCATGCTAAAGATAGGGCGAAATAGCGAAAGTTAAAATGGACTTTGGCACCCACCGAGGTCACGTTAGGAAGAAAATAACGATTCCGTTTTAAATTCTTTTATATCATCTTACACCACCTTTTTTATATCGCCACCACTCTATTTCTCGCTCCGTTACACAAAGTCTTAGGTGCCAAGAATTGTGCTAAAATCAGCGTTGCAGTACTGCTCAGGCAGCATATTAGCTGAATGAGAGATTTGCTGGGGCAATATTTATCATTATTTTTGTTGTTTTAACTCTTTACTACTCTGTAATTCTATGTATCAGTATTAAATCTTCATTTCTTTCTTTCTTTTCAAAATTGTTAAACTTCTCATTTCAGATCTGACAGTGCTTCGAATGGTGCTGTCCTTGCTGGGCAAGTTCGGTATCTCTGTGGTGTTCACGTCGCTGTACCTATTCACCTCTGAGCTGTATCCTACGGAGTACCGTCATAGTTTGCTCGCCTTCTCTTCCATGATTGGACGTATTGGTTCTATTACTGCGCCTCTTACACCTGTTTTGGTAAGTTTATTGATATAATAAATCAGGGGTGTTACTCTTTAAAATTATTACGAACTTCGAATGTTCGGAAGCCGTATAGAAAACTTCACTAATGTGCCTAGATACTACACAAAACGTTGGATTCCTCTATCGTATGTCGCAACCATAGACTAAGTTCGGAGAAAATGTATAGTAGAAAATAGAAGGTATTGATTTTTAAAGAGTAATCCCTCAGTAAAAATTTGTGGTTTTCAATTTTGGAGTATATACAGGGTATATCAAGACTGTTACCGAAAACGAAGCCAGGTCGTAGTTTTAGTGACTTCAGACACAATGCAACAAAATTTTGTGCAAAAAATTGTGACGAATTTTTTTGTTATTTTTTTTTCGATCATCGTATTAGGGAGGTAAATACATCGTTTTTTCTTTAAATAATAGTGTACACTCTTTCATTTGTAAAGACGCTATGGTTCGCAAGGCTTTAAATTATTATTTTAGCAAAAACTATGGATTTACCACTCAAACTCAACGATATTTGAAAATTAATAAAAAAAAATGTTGCGTTTCTTTGCGAAATTTTGTGTTACATCGTGTTTGTAGTCACTAAAACTACCACCCGGCTTCGTTTTCGGTAGCAATCTTGATATACCCAGTATAATAATGCTTAGTTTATGGTGACTGATCTGAAATCTATTGGGTAACTGATTATGAAAATATAATTGTCAGTATATAATTTGCGATACTGTTTTAAACAGAGACCTTTTTATTTTGTCAACAAATTCACATATTTTCGATAATTAAGCATCTGATTACTTTTCTATACCGTATAATTATGATATCAAATAGTAACCTCACCATATAAATATTAAACTAATCATTATTCGAGGATATTTGCAATTGCTCATTATATTATCAAAGGAGTATTGTTTTAATTTTTGCTTCCTGAAGCATTTTCCTCGGTGACACGATCTTGCCTATTCCTTTAATTTATATATTTATTCCTACAATTTTCTTTGCCTATCATATTTGAATGCTTCTATTCCAGATGGAATACTGGGCGGGTCTTCCATCCGTGATGTTCGGTTCTATGGGTATCCTATCCGGACTGCTGGCCCTCACGCAACCCGAAACCCTCGGCACCAGGATGCCCGACACCTTGGCCGAAGCTGAAATGATTGGCAAGCCCGAATCTAAACTTAACCAGAGCAGATGAACAAATACATGGCCGACGTCACGTGCTCTCTCATAGTGCGTTATATTATTTATACAAATGTAATTTAAGGGAATACTACAGATTATGGGGGTCTTTATAAAGTCTGTACGTACAAAGGGGTAATTGTTAATTTAATTTATGAAAAAAGTTGTGCAATATACTCATTAATAAAAGGTGTTTTACTTTAATTTTTACCTTGTTTTGGTTTGATACCTAAAACAAATAATTTCCTAGAAAATAGGAAAAAAATAAGATTGCTTGTAATATTATCGGCTGCCAAGACACATTCATTCTGTTTTATCACAGTTGAAAAGTAATGAGATATCATGAAGAACCAACCTCCAATGTTTTAAAACTCACACCTTTTTCGAGTAATAGCGTAATACACACTTGACACCAAAGCCGCCGGCCCGGCGACACAGACGGCCAACAACACGGCGGCCTTTAAGAATAATGTCGGCAACAAGCGCCTGCACGTGTTGCCCGTCGATATGATATTTCGACAACACAAGTGCTCTGCTCATCATAATATCAACAATGTCATAAAAATCTTCCCCATCATATCGAACGGTTGCCATGTCGCCGACAAAAAGTTGCTGACATGTGGCCGGTGGGCCGGCGGCTTAGTTGGGTAATGCATTTAAGGCTGTGTTTGACTGTTCCCTGTGTTGCGTACCAGTATTTAATATGGCGTAATATTGGCTTTTTTACGAGTACATAAAAGTATGAGTTGAATGTGTTATTGAAGAAATTGCTATGTTCGAAAAATAAGGTGCAATGCCATCTTGCTTGTTATTTGGTATATTGTGTAAAATAATATAATACTAAATAACTATGAAATATAATTAATTTGCCAGAAGAAAAAAATAAAGAAAAACATATTTATTTGTTACACAAGATTAGATCATCCTTTTGCAACTTCACTGCGCTCCATTAGTTTATATTATTATGTTAGAAACATATGTACCCACAAAAACAATAAACAACTCTACTATAAATAGTAGAAGGCGTTAATTATGTTTTTATTTTACTCTCTACTGCACCTGATGGTATGTGCAATTCCATCGAGATGATTGAGAAAATTGATCTTGGTATTCGACATATTTGTACCGGTCCAAGATTCTACATGCTGTGGATATAAGCAGGAAACAGTTTGTTAAACATATGATTTAGTTCTTGATTTAGGCCTGTTGGAGTTGACCATCAAGATATAGCTTCGTAAGCCAGCATATATGGTTGAGTTCAGGAATAGAGACGAGGAAATAATACTGAACAGACAGTGAATTAAATAAAAAACTAAATTTTTGAGAGTTTTCGCAGTTACATTACATACAGGCGGTTTAACACACTGATAAGGAGTCGAGATTCCACAACAGTGGTGATTCCAAATTTCGTGCAACATCTGGATTGTTTGAAATGTCGGTGACTTGCGTCCTACTACCGTATGAATAGCTTTGCCTGGGTACAGATTTTTTATCTTAATCAAACCAGTATTAAAATAAAAACATCTTTGATATGTACATAAGAAGATAATACAAAATAAGTACCTTAGTTACCGTGCCTACTGCCCATACAGCTCAGCAAATCACCTTATTTCAACCGGTAATCCTAATAACACTACTGACAGCCTCCGTGGCGCAGGCGGTTAGAAGGCGCCTGTGAAACGAGACGCCGTGGGTTCGATCCCCGCACAGAGAGAATTTTTTGTGCCATGGGGCGCAATGGGACGGGAAGGAAAGGGATATAACGGGAAGTGAAACGCAATATAGTCGACGGCGGTCACATAGCGTTTAATTTAAGTATTAACTAATACTTTAAATAAAATACTAATAAGAAATAAATAATTATATAAAATTAATGAATAAATTAGATTAAGAAATGAATATAAATAATACTAAGTATAGAAAATATTTTGCATATAGAGATTAAGTGCTATGTACATAATATATTAACTTGTCCATAAGAGCTCTTTAATTGCCTACCTATATGACCAATAAATATATTAAATTTCATTTCAATATAAAACATTACGCGAAATAATATATTGTTGATGTGGACTAGACTCAAAAAGTATCTGTGGGTACAGATACCCGGGTGGGCGAAGCTGGGCCTGACTGCTAATTATGTCTAAATGTCAACAGATAATTGATACATACTTAAACTCACGCCTGTTTCCTGCCAGAGGTGCCAGGACCCCCACATTTCGCCTTGTATGATCCGTCCCACAATGTGATAGGTGACGAGCCTATCGCCATATCGGACACAAATTCCTGACTCTGGGTTGATTATGAATAAAAAAATCCAATATCACTTTGCCCAACCCGGGATTCCAACCCGAGACCTCAGCTTTGTAACCGTACCCTAGTACAACTACGCCACCGAGGCAGTCCATAATAATTGATTACCTATTATAATCATTAGTCATCAATCAATCATGTTTATTTGATAATACATACATACATAAACTCACGCCTTGTTCCCAGAAGGGGTAGGCAGAGGTGCGAGGGCACCCACATTTCGCCTTGTATACTCCGTCCCACAATGTGATAGGTGGCGAGCCTATCGCCATATCGGGCACAAATTCCTGACTCTGGGCTGATACTGAATAGAAAAATCCAATATCACTTTGCCCAACCCGGGATTCGAACCCGAGATTATATATTATATATTTATATATTATATATTATATATATATATATATTATATATTATATATTTGATAATGTTGTGATACAAAACAAGTATTTCTCATATGTGAGAGGCCATCTGGGTAGGTACCACCGCAATGTCTATTTCTCCCGTGAAACAACACTGCGTAAATGCACTGTTGTGTTTCGGATTGAAGGACATTGTAGCCAGAGTAACTACTGGACATATTGAGATTTAACATCTTATGTCTCAGGATGGCGAGCGCAGTGGAATGTTGCTACTGTTTATGAGCGGTCGTATCGCTTACCATCAGGCGAACGGCTTGCTCGTCCCGTCATTCATTGCAATAAAAAAAAAAAAAAAAACCTGTGTTGAGTTATCTGTGCAAAGATTTATGATAACAGACACCACGAATTACTGATACTCATAGCTAAAGGTAAGGTATTACTTATATTAAACAAAGCGTGTAATAAATTATCTTTATGAATACGAGTAAAGCCTTTCTGTATCAGCCAATATACGTCCCACTGCAGGGCATGGGCCTCCTCTATAATCAAGGGTACGTTTGAGAGTGGTTTAGCCATATATTAAAGACTATTAATTAGCCAATGTTTTTTGGTCCACCCTTTGGTCGAGGTCCGGGAATGTCATTGAGGTATTAAACTAGAGCGGACATCGGGAACTAAATCTCTGCGTATTGTGCGGGTACACAGTGAAGCGAGCGGGTAGATAATGTTACTTCGTAGGCGTGACAGAGACAGAAATAGAAAGTACCCTTAATTTTGTTACAAATATTTTGTTTGCAGTATCCCCTCTAGTATATTATCTCAATGGGGAGTGTTAAGTCTCAGTGCCTGGATTAAACTACCATTTGGACTGTATTTCCACAGATTTTTTTCAGTTGTCTATTATGCAAACTCACAACTATGTAAAGCAGACATTTCAATTTTATTATTTTAGACACAATTAATAAATCGCTATGGTCTGCAGGTTTCCTCACGATGTTTTCCTTCACCGTTTTAGTGCGTGGTGATTGACTATCAATACACACATGACTCCGAAAAGTCAGAGGTATGCCCTGGGATTCGAACCCGCGACCACCGTGAATATGTTGGCAGTCGCGTCTAGTCCGTTTACCAACAGGCCACCACGCACTTTATGTACATGGTGTCCCAGAAATAGACGATAATTCAATAATGGGAGACAGACCAAACTAAGACGGCTCAGCAAAAAAATATATTAAATTAATGACGTCAATTGATATTTATATTCGTCAAGAGAGCTTTTAAACTTATTTGACGGTACATCGGGAGAGATGAAGAGGTTATGGTTCTTGTATTGACAACAAATGTTGCTTCTAGCAGATCATTGCCAACCTTTTCGAGTAGGTTGTGAATTTCCTGTGACGAATCACTTTGTAACATAATATACATTTATAAATACATGTATTATTAAAATACAATATTAACGTTAAAATAAATGTAAAATCTAGGAGGCTGGACAATGACAAATGCCCTAGTTAAGCTTGAAGAAAGTCGCTGAAAGCAGTCAGCTTCCAACAGGTGGATGTGGAGATCCTTTAGACCTATGATCAGCAGTGGAGTTCCTGTGGCTGAGGAGAGAGAGAGACTGAGAGAAAAGAAGAGAGAATATTTACATTCCGCGTGCTTTTTTGTTACAATTAACGCAGGTTTACTCAACATTAAAGAATGTGAAATCATATTTCAAAATCTGCGAAAAATAACTGTAAGGATTTTGAGTCTATTAAAAATAACATTATAACTTTGTAACATTTTAACCTAATTATTATAACGGGTATATGCCATAATTATGTATCTACATTAAATAGATAAATAAATAAATAACACCCGACAGTCACATATGTACATAGTCCTGACCTCACACTAAGATCGAGTCTTGTGTCGTGGGTATCAGGCACTACGAGAGACTTTTTCGGTTTCACAAACACCTAGACCTGAAAGAAATATTTGTGGGCTGCACAAACATTTCTCTCGGTGTGGGGATCGAACCCGCGGCCTCTCCTTTCACGGGCGGCGTCTTACCGACGTACCACGGGGGCTGTCAATCAGATAATCAAGAAAGAAAGAAAGAAGAAAGAAATACATTTATTGAAGGCGCAAACATACATAGGTAGGTAATAAAATAACAAAATATACAAAAAATAAAAACATGACAAAAATACAATTATGCAACAAAATTACGTGGTTAAACTAATGCGCCGACAATGGGCCTCCCATTCAGCTTTATGCTGCAGAATGGGAAAGCAAACTGCAGCGCTGATTTTCAACGGGGTGCCCTGGTGAGACACGAATATCCAGTCGGTAGGCTGACAAAACATTATCATAAATATCTGCTAATAATTACATTCTTTTCTGTGGGTACGCATAGTTTTTTTTTTTTTTGTCAATGTGCGGCTGGAATGCGCAGCCACTGAAAGGCATCACTATCATCGTACACATAGCATAAATCATATCGCACACGTTGCTCGAGTTTAGTCATTTAAATATAAAAGTAATAACAAACAAATACAAAGCATACATAACATGCAAACCCCGCTATAACTGATTACGTTTCAAGAGGATTTACACACAGGATTTACACAGGATAAATTAAAAGGATAGGAGTTGTGCAAAGTGTAAACTGTGGATGTTCCCACACGGGGATGCCGCCAATAACGCTGGGTGGGTGGGTGGCTGGGAGGGACACATTCCTGATCGGGATACGTTCTATAGCAGGAAGGTAAGTGAGTAAAATATGTTCAATAACCTTTCTTTTGGATACATATTAAATGTTGTTTATAACTATTTTTAAATCTAATTTTATTAGTTTTAGAACGACACGGTGGAGGAATGTTGTTCCAGCAGCGAGTGGCGGCATATTTGAAGGATCCCCTGAATGCCGCAGTCCGGTGTAGTGGAATCGTTAATGGTTTGGTGGTAGAACGCATGCCATATGAGTGACTATCTTGTCTCCACGTCAGTTTATCAAATAAGTACTTTGGTTTTTTTGTTTTTATAACGCCAAAAAGTAAGGTTGCCATATGTAATTCCCGAAGGGCACTAGTTTGATCAGATCTATCGGTTAAAGATGTTATTTAAATTGAGGAGCTAATATAGAGAGTATATTTGTTTTGACATTAGACTAAAAACCTACACAATCACGACATAAATCACTGTATCAGTTGGTTATCAACAGATTAAGAGATTTAGATAAACGCAGTTATGAATTATTGAATTCTTTTAATTTATCCTTTCAATCAGCATAAGTACAAGTTGACATTTTTAAGTTTAGGTTGTCTGCTTATGACAAATTCAAAATAGTAATATGAAATTGTTTTGGTTTGTAAATGGCGCCCACCGTGTTTTTAAGTAAACAACATATTGAAAATAATGTAAATCACATAGACTAAGTTAGTGGGTAAATCTTGCTAGTCCTATAAACTTATGTCTCGCCGTCTGCTCAAGTTAAAGTATGTGGTCCTGTCGCCTCATTAATGTCGGAGAATTTATTTGTTATTGTGCGAAATAGTGAAACAAGTATGTCGTTCGCCTGATGGCAAGCGATACGATTGCTCATAAACAGTAGCAAACCAAAAAAAAAACACCTTGAATTACAAAGCAATGCTATGCATTCAACTGCGCTCGCCATCCTGAGACATTAAATGTTAATTCTCAATAAGTCCAGTAGTCACTCTGGCTACAATGTCCTTCAAACCGAAATACGACAAGCCATTTACACTGCTGTTTGGCGGGAGTAATAGACATTGCGGAGGTACCTAGGCGGCTTCTCATATATGTATGAGAGATCTACCACCAGTAACATACGTAGTCCTGATCCCATATTGAAATCGAGTCTTATGTCGTGGGTATTAGGAACTATGAGAGACTTTGCGTTCTCACAAATACCCAGACCTCAAACAAATACCAGTGGTTCTTATAAATATTTATCTCAGTGCGGGAATCGAAACCGCAGCCTCACGTTTCACAGCTGATGTTTAACCAACTGTGTAACGTATGTTCTCCAAATGTAATAAACACTATATTGCAAACTGGTTTTGAAAAGAGCGACACTAGAATTTCTTGCCCGTTCGTCTTTCGTGAAACCGCTCAAGGTGGTAGAAAAAAAATGACTCTCTCGTTTTACTGCCGAAGTCTAACCAACTTCGCCAAGTAGGATAGCATGAGGCTGTTATGTATTCGAAAACAAAATTAAATGCAACTGTTTCAAAACCAATAAGATATGAAATGCGTCGTAGTAACCGCGCATGCCCGATTATAATCAGTGCAAAAGATTGTAATTATGGTTGTTCTTGATTAGTGATTACCTACATTTGAATTATGTTTTAATTTGCTGTAATGAGTTCAAGGGATATTCTGTTATACCTGCAACATATTATGGAGACACTGACAATCAGGTTTCTATTAGGCGAAAAATTATTCATCGATATGCCAAATTTTCGAAGATAATGTTTGTCGCCCTTTGTATTATTGAATAATTTAATTTAAATTTATAGGAACATCTCAGGTACAAAACTTTTAATAAAATTTGACAAACTACATGCTTTTTAGATTATGGGAAGCACTACTAAGGCGTCCTTGATGAATGGATTCTATAACGGGCGCCATTACCATTGGTTACGACTTACGGGAGACTTATTCCAATAAATACTGGGAGCTTGTAGACGTCGCGTCGCGTTGGTGTAAATCACTTTACTTTTCAGAACCACGGGTAAAAGGCATAATTCTATACACATACTCCAAAAACCGAAAAAAATACAAATGTCGAGATTTAGATCTATACAAATTCCAACTATGATAATAATTAATCATTCGATGTATTTAATAAATAAACAAGCTTCGAAAATAATTAGATAAATATTGCTTGCGTTACATTCATCAGACAGTAATACTACTGGTGGTATGTCTCTCATATGTGAGAGGCTGCCTGGGGTGGGTACCACCGCAATGTCTATTTCTCCCGTCAAATAGCAGTTTAAATGCACTGTTGTGTTTCGGATTGAAGGACATTGTAGCCTGCGTAACTACTGGACATATTGAGACTTAACATCTTATGTCTCAGGATGGCGAGCGCAGTGGAATGCCAAGCATTGCTTTGTAATTCAAGGTGTTGTTTGGTTTTGCTACTGTTCATGAGCGGTCGCATCGCTTACCATCAGGCGAACGGCATGCTCGTCTCGCCATTCATTGCAATAAAAAAAAAAAAAAGTAAATCGTTCGATATATTCTTAATACAGCGATACAAATCTAAGAGCAATAGACTAAAAATAATAAGTTCTTTACATAAGTGTAACATAAGTGTGATATGATATTGGGACTTAACATTTTATGTCTCAGGATGGCAAGCGCAGTGGAATGCCAAGTATTGCTTTGTAATCAATAGTGTTATTTGGTTTTGCTATTGTCAATGAGCGGTCATTACGCTTACCATCAGGCAAATGGTATATTCGACTTACCATTCTTTGCAGTAAAAAAATGATTGAGTATTCAATGGCCTGCTTATAAATCCGGCGTGAAAGGCTAATTGTCAACAAGCTTATCGTGATATATTTAATCACCAGGCACTATCAATCGACCTGTACTAATTACTAGCTTCTTTTGGTTACTTGCACTGGGCGTGCGGCGAAGATAGCCGCACCGTGTCCAAAAAAATATTAATTAAAATGGGTGACGCGCCGCGATCAAGCTCTGCCAGTGGCCCAGGCCAGGTGGAGGCCAAGAGCATAGACCTGGACTATGTGCTAGTAAACGAGCTGGGCCAATTCGGCAAGTTCCAGCTGTACAATATCCTGCTGGTGGCCGTGCCTACAATTATGTCGGCTTTTATGAGCGAGTACATCTTCTCGGCAGCGGCGATACCACACAGGTTAGTGTTTTTTTTACTTAGTAATTTTCTATGGTACTGCAAGCCAGCTAACCAGCCTGAAGGATTGAAGCCAAAGTGCCCCTTTCGGAATCTCCATTGTGAAGGATACCGATGGAACCGTTCCTTACAATGAGACATACATATAATATGTGCATCAGCCTATATACGTCCCACTGCAGGGCACGAGCCTCTACAATCGAGAGTACGGTTGCAAATGGTTAGGTCATATAGTCCACCACGCTGGCCCAGTGTAGGTTGGCAGAATTTACATACCATAGAAATTCTGACAAATCGCTATGGTCCTTCACCGTTATATTGTGTGGTGATTAACAAAAAGTCAGAAGTGTGGCCTGGGATTCGAACCCGCCACCTCAAGGAACATGTTGGCAGCCGCGTCTGGTTAAGAAAATGGAATGTTTTTTTTCTATAATGGTGCCCACAGTGTATGAGCCAATTATTAACAAAGTTTATATGTATATGACAATGTATATTTTTTTTGTAGCACTTTTGATTTTATTTAATGCGTTTTATATAATAATCGCTTTTAGTCGAGGCAATTCCAAGTATAGTAAAGAATTATTTTAGAGATACATTATATATTCATTTCAAATTTGCTTGTATTTACATACTAATTTAACGTCCATAACCATATATATAAAGTGGTATATTATACTTATAATGTTGTGAAGCGTTTAGCTATGTATTTTTTGCAGATCTTCGCCACAAACTATTTTTCAAAATTTTGTAACTTGTATAAATACAACAATGTTAATAAGAAATAGTTAAAGAATTCTTGAACATTATTTTCACTATTTTTATCCGAGAATTATCATAGTGTGTAGCATGCTAGGAATAAAATAACGTTTGTACTTAACAAGTGTGTTCTCCACAAGTTAATATATACGTATACCATTCACTTTCACAATGCGATTCTGTAATTCATTTTAACAGTGAGTTGTGTTTTTATTAAACTAATAATTTACTCTTGTATGATAATATTATATGAAATGGTTACTCATCACCGCAAATAAAATGTAGTCTGTGGTTATTTACACGAGCTGTATTAACTCTTATAAATAACGGCATTTCGAATTGCAATTTGCGTTTTATTCTGCGAATATCTTTTATTTGTTAATTGAACAATCTACATTAAATTAATTATTTTTATTATTTACACCCGCAACGTACAACAAAATACTATTGTTATTTAAATGTTATAAATCGATTAGATTTTCTAAAATATTGAACGATTTCAGAAAAAATACAAATTAAACATAATTCAGTATCATTATTTGATATTGATTGGTATGAAATGAAGGTTAATATTATTTGTCATAGGTATTTTGCCTTGTAACAAATTCACATAGTTACAGCGATAACATTTCTTCATTACATCTGATCATTATCATTTTTATCAACGGATGTTTTTACTGCGAATAATGGAGATGTAATAATAAATAATTATTACATTATTATTATTGGGAATCGCGAGGACATATGGAAGAGCAAAGAGCTGCACGGTCGGTTCTATCGAGCCCTTCATGGGTCTGATGTGGACCGACTACCGTCTGTATCTTGGCTGCGCTTCGGTAACCTCTTTGGGGAAACTGAGGGTTTTGTCTTTGCAATTATGGACGACCAACCCGCACTAGGCCAGCGTGGTGGACTATATGGCCTAACCACTTTCAATCGTACTTACGATTGTAGAGTAGGCCCGTGCCCTGCAGTGGGACGTATATGGGCTGATACAGAATTATGGACGAAGTTATTAAGACGAACAACTATAGGAAATACATCCTGAAGGACGGTACGGTCGACATCTGTCGGGCATGCCACCGTCCTGGCGAGTCCATCAGGCATGTTATCTCCGGGTGTTCGTATCTTGCTAACGGCGAGTATTTGCATAGACACAACACAACCTAGTAGCCAAGATCATTCATCAGCAAATTGCTCTTCGATATGAACTTGTGACTTCTGAAGTGCCATATTACCAGTATGTTCCCCAACCAGTTCTTGAAAATGGTCATGCAATGTTGTACTGGGATCGATCTGTTATCACAGACAGGACTATTGTCGCCAATAAGCTTGATATTGTGATAATAGATCGATTGGCGCGCCGGGCTATACTTGTTGACGTCGCCATTCCGCATGATGATAACCTCGTCAAAGCTGAAAAAGATAAAATGTCTAATTATTTACATTTAGCACATGTGGGATGTCGTATCAACAATTATTGTCCCGATTGTCGTTTTTGCTCATGGGTTGATACCAAAGAACCTCGACCAACACCTACAGAGGCTCTCAATTGGCTGTTGGGTCAAAAGCCACATACAGAAGGCAGTATTACTGGACACGGCACGCATTGTGAGGAGGTTCCTCACTTTGTTTCCCTAACCGCCGGTGGCTTGGGTCTTGAGCTTCACCACCGGAGGGAAAATAAATTATTTTTTATATTTTTATATGTATATTTTTTATAATTTATATATGTAAAAATAGAAAAAAAATACGTTTAAAGAAATAAAGAGAAATAATTATGGTAACGCCATTATAACGCCTATTAGAACATAAGTAATTCATAATATAATTAGTACATATATATAAAATAAAATTTACTTTCGCATGGTTGGAGTCAGCGGGTATCGATCCCTGTACTTCTCGTATGCTAAACGAGAGCTCTACAATCTGAGCTAAATACCCGTTGGAAAGCCGATGGAAAATCGTTGGCAGCTTTTCATTCAACAGCGTGCTTTTGATTTTTAAAGACGTTTTACTAAAACTCATGCACTTTAACTTGATTCGGATATGAATGCGTCAGTTTCACTTTTTACAACTAATCAGGACAGAATGCTCTTAGCTGCATCATGGAAACTCTCGAATAATAATTAATAAAACGGTTGTTTTACGTAAATTAAATACTGGTTAAACATTATACAATAATCTTTTCTTCTCCAGATGCATGGTTCCGGAATGTGGAGAAACCCTAAAGAATTCAAAATTTGAGCCCGAGTGGTTGTCCAACGCCATCCCGCAAACTGACTCAGGATTCCAGAACTGTGAGAGATTTGTTCCAACTCCTGGAGCGAACGGCAGTTTGGACTACTGCCCGGCATATTTGTTCACTGACAGCAGAACAACATGTGACGACGGCTTCGTTTATGCTCGGGATAACTCTGTTGTCTACGATGTGAGTACTTTCATCATCATTCCTACAGCTGGATTCATGGTTCCCCTATTAGGCTCTCTTATTAGGCGTCACTCATTTTAATGAGACCGACCACTGAAGCTCTTAGAGTTACCGGAAATGTTTGCATGTCTTTAACTATCCGTCGGTTCATTTATTCTTATAACGTCAATAAATTAGTCGAATCAGAATCATTTGAGTGTTGTTATTTTGTTTTATGTACTCGTATATGCTACAGTTACACGGTAGTTATGCTCCTTAATTTATTACATAGTAACATGGCGGCGCGCGGGCGCATTCGTGGGGTGCGAGACGCAGCACACACACACGCTTATAATAGTTATGCGTAGGTCATTACATCTAGGTACATATAAACACAAGTCAAGGATTCATAAACGATGTTTTTATTTTCCAGTTCGACCTTGGTTGTCAAGAATGGATGCGAGCATTGGCTGGTACCTTAAACAGCGTGGGTACTCTGCTAGTACTGCCAATCATCGGTTTTGCATCAGACAAGTACGGTCGTCGAGTAGCCCTTGTCGTCAGCGTCTTCAACCTGGCAGTGTTTGGTCTCATCAGGGCCTTCTCCGTCAACTATCCCATGTACCTGGCACTACAAATCATACAAACCACACTCGGAGCCGGCACATTTAGCTCCGCTTATATTTTCGGTACGTTTCATAATTTGTATACGTTTATAATATATATACACATTGCCATAACTTTATCTTGGAATGAATCTCTTTATTTGTTTGCGTTATATAAATGATACATAATAATTATCAACTTATAGCTGATTACAAAATCTATTTGGAATTTGAGAAAATGTTGACGTCAAACTGCCAGCTAGTTATTGTAGGAGAAGAAGAAAAAAATATTCACCTCTACGTTGAATATTATTATGGCTTTGCTTGGCGTTATAGTCATTCCTTTTACCTTCCTTTCTAATCACCAACAAAATTCAGAAACTTATAAGAATCACCGAGACTGATCCCCATTTTTTTCTTATCCGTGATTATTTTTAGCGTCGTTACTACAAATATATTTTGTTGCAGCTACTGAATTCGTGGGTCCAAAATACCGTGTATTTATAAGTGCCACCTGCACATCCATGTTTGCCGTTGGTCAGGTGGTCCTTGGTAGCGTGGCCTGGCTGATTCAACCCTGGCGCTACATGATCATGGCTCTCCACATCCCTTGCTTCCTCATCATCATCTACTACTGGGTTCTCTCGGAGAGCGTCAGATGGCTACTGTCTAAGCAGAGATTTGAAGAGGCTAGGTCTGTGTTGGAGAAAGCGTCTAGGATTAATAACAAAGAGATAAGCGAAAAATCCATGCAGGCTTTGATGACTCCTCCCGCAGCTCCTACAAGTCAAGAGGCGGTAAGTGTTATATATGTTATGGGCCAAGTGATTAATGCGGGCAGTATTCATAATGCCCGGGCAGTATGAATATTGCCGAACCATATCGGGCCAAGTGATCAATTACAATCTAAACTCACCTATTTATCACATTTCAGCCTCCGTGGCGCAGGCGGTTAGACGCCGCTTGTGAAACGAGAGGCCGCGGGTTCAATCCCCGCACCGAGAGAAATGTTTGTGCGGCCCACAAATATTTCTTCCGGGTCTGGGTGTTTGTGAGACCGAAAAGTCTCTCGTAGTTCCTGATACCCACGACACAAGACTCGATCTTACTGTGGGGTCAGGACTATGTATGTGACTGTTGGGTGTTATTTATTTATTTATTATTTACATTGCCCGGGCATTATGAATATGGCTACATGATGATCAGGCAATGTGATTAACAGGTGATTTTTTACGTGGTGCGCTGCCGCATTGTCGCTTCTGCGATAGACCCATAAATTAGAAAGGTTGAATTGATCTGCTTATGTTTAGTTGTTTTTTAACGTCCGAAACATTATCTTCAGAAGAAAATTAGTGTACCCACTTTATGGATCAGTTAGGTCAACTGTGCCCCAAAACCGACTCGGAACACTCCGACTTCACGTAGTCTTTTGGCTACCGACCCTAGAGTGTATACAGAAAGCCGGAGGCGCGGAGGTAGAGCAGCCCCCGCCCGCTGTAACGAAGGATAGGCAACCGTGCGAGCCGTACCGGCTGAGGCTGGCCGTCAGAGGCGACCAGCAAGCCGAAGCTGCGGAGGTGAGCATGGGTGCGCCTATCTTTTGTTACGCAAGGGCGAAGGGGCTGAACATCCCGTAGCGCCGGAGACGATGTAGAAGCTAATTTGTATTGACAACAAGTATTTTAAGGGTTAGGTTACTATAATAGATATTTCTCAGGAATAGTGCGTTACCTTTTCATGGTAGTGGTACCAGGGGTGGGCGACACTCCCCCTCCCCCTCCACTCCTCCCAACCCACCCCCTCATGCTGCCATATTCTAAATTCTACCAGTTCGGCTCATTGTTTTGATTCGCTTTACATCACTCTGCCCAATAAGCACTTAGCATTATTCATAATGCCCGGGCAATGTGATAAATTGATTGGTTATAATCACATTGCCCGCTCTTATTGGGCATTATTCATATTGCCCGGGCATTATGAATAATGCCCGATTAATCACTTGGCCCATAACATATATACTAAACTTCTTAATTTCATAGTTAACTTAATAATTAAAGGATATTTTTATCAATTTTACTAATAACCGACCAATATCGTTTTTGTGTATATCTTGCAATACTGTTAAAAAAACAGATTTTAATTATATTTAATCACCAAATAGAAACCGAAATATTATTTAGTTGGTAATTCTGTTTTTTTTTTTAATCCAGATTGATCGTCCTGGAGTCTTCAGCACGATAGTTAAATCTCCCGTCCTCCTGCGGCGCGTGTGCACTACTCCTATCTGGTGGATCACCACTACCTTCGTGTACTACGGACTGTCCATCAACTCCACCAGTTTGTCCGACACCATGTACCTCAACTTTATCCTGACGTGTGCCATCGAGATCCCTGGCTTCTACACCGCCGTCCTCGTGTTAGACAGGGTCGGCAGGAAACCCACTCTCTCATTCGGGTTCTTCTTCAGCGCCCTCTGCAATATCGCCTTCGCTTTCATCCCTAATGGTGAGATATTTGTAATTATCTGTATCAGCCCATATACGTCCCACTGCAGGGCACGGGCCTACTCTACAATCGAGAATACGATTGAGAGTGGTTAGGCCATATAGTCCACCATGCTGGCCTAGTGCGGGTTGGCGGACTTACATACCATAGAAATTCATATAAATCGCTATGGTATGCAGGTTTCCTCACGATGTTTTCCTTCACCGTTTTAGTGCGTGGTGATTGATTATCAATACACACATGACTCCGAAAAGTCAGAGGTGTGCCTTGGGATTCGAACCCGCGACCACCGTGAACATGTGGGCAGCCGCGTCTAGTCCGTTTACCAACAGGCCACCACGCACTTCATTTGTAATTAATTTTATAATAATATAATATTACCGCTGGGATTCGTCTAAGGCTCTTTTTTATTATTGCATAGGTCCGGTAAATAAACAAGCAGGTCACCTGCTGGTAAATGGTCACTACCTTTTATGAACATCTATAAAGCTTGAAGTATGGGAGGTGGAAGGGGTATAGGTCGTTACCTTATGTTGGATGGTAAAGGAATCGCACTGACACCCGAAGGAAAATACAGAATAAATGTGCCAAAATCTACGAAGATGAAAAGAGTTATAGTGTCAGGAGGAATTTATGCACCAGTTTTCATACGTGGCTCAGGCTAGTGCAAGTATCCCAAGTAGGGAAGACGTTTATATTCTTTTATAGATTTTTTTCTTCAGGTATCCACTTGACAGTAGGTTAGTGCTCACTGTAATTCTAATCATCGATTTTAATTTAGGAACTAGATAAAATTATTATATCATACTTCTGTTTTGAATAGCTAACAGAAGGCATTCGAGATAATGAACTGATTTTGACAATGTTTATTGATAGAGTATTGGATAGAATTAAAATAATAGGTTATGGACAAATAAATCCACTATTTTCGTGTGAAATTTATGACTTTATTTAACATGTTTCCGATCGTCCAATTTGGGTCAAATATATACCGTTTTGTTGTATAATTTTTTGCCATTCAAAAGATATCTTTAAAATGCCTCACTCATAGAAGTATTGGTCCTTATTGGCAAAACTGTCTAGTGATCGTTTTTAACTATCTTACTTTGATCCCAATTTCTTATCGCTCAGGAAGATTTACAATGCGAGAAAAGTGTGCTAATGACTTGGTGTCAGGTCGGGACTATAAGCTGGATGTATTAAAATTTCCCGAACAAGTACCCTGAGTTTCTGGCGAGTCACTACATACGAGTAGAGCAGGAATCCGAAACATGATAAAGAGTCATGAATTGCACACAAAAGTAATGGATTTCTTTTTCCCTAAACTAATATTTTCTGTTCATATTAATCATTTTGTAATTTTGTTTTGTTTTATGATTAAGAAAGGCAGTTAGGACTGATTAAAACTGGAACTAATCAATACCGATTGTCTTTTATTTGGGTATCACGGTAAAGTTCAATATTATCGATTAATTATAGTTATGATGATAATAGCATGTGTCTGATATAATATGATACAGTGTTTTTACCTTTGCTCGAGGTCAATGATAGAGGAATGTTATGTATTGATATATAGATATGTAATTAAACTTATATTATAAATAAAATTAAGTCAACATTCCTATTACCTGTAATTTAAGAAAACTTAATCTCAGTAGTTTATCTGAAACTATTTTCAGATGACACACAATCTTATACTCATGGGTAAGATTTTAATCGGTAATATTTTACAGATTTCTTCGTCTTAAGACTGGTATTGTACCTGCTGGGCAAGTTCGGAATCTCGATGGTGTTTACTTCCCTGTACCTGTTCACTTCGGAGCTGTATCCTACTCAATACCGTCACAGCCTGCTCGCCTTCTCCTCAATGGTCGGCCGTATTGGCTCCATCACTGCGCCTCTTACGCCTGTATTGGTGAGTGTGCACGTATTCAAATTAAATGAATTGAACTTGTGAGGTATAATGTTTTATGGTCCGATAAATTCACTTTTTTGTATATTAATATAAAATAATAGTATTAAGAACATCATGCCTTGGACGTTTAAACGCATATTTTAATAACAAGAGAGGAAAACCATAAGCTCGTTTTCTATAATATCGTGAGATGGAACACACAAGCCCTTGTCCCACATCGAAATGTGGGACAATGGCGTGAGTTTATTGCAGAAAAACATAGACTGATAGACCGTGTTTAGTACTGTTATATAAACCCAATTGGATTTTACATTATAAATAACATTATGAACTTCACTCAGTATTTTATTTCTTTATTAATTAATTAAGGTTATATTTTTCATCATAATTAGATACCTAACAATAGTTTCCATTGTTGAATAATTTATTAATGAAATGAAATGAAATGAAATGAAATGAAATGAAATGAAATGAAATGAAATGAAATGAAATGAAATGAAATGAAATGAAATGAAATGAAATGAAATGAAATGAAATGAAATGAAATGAAATGAAATGAAATGAAATGAAATGAAATGAAATGAAATGAAATGAAATGAAATGAAATGAAATGAAATGAAATGAAATGAAATGAAATGAAAATATTTATTGAATCCATAAAATGTCATACACTATTTAGATTCAGTCATTTTTTTTTTCCACTACCACCCAGTTCACAAGGCTGTTTTCGCCAGAGAAGAACGGGCAAGAAACTCTAGCGTTGCTCTTTTCAAAAATAAGTTTACAATACAGTGATCATACAGGAGTTGGAAATTCAGAGCAGTTCATAAATTACTCATAATGATTATATTGTACGGCTGAGTTAAGTGTGGTCGCCCTGACCGCGGAACCGGTATACACTGTTCAGCAAAAGCAATGAAAGGCAATAAAAAAATGAAAAAAAAAAACAAAGTAATTAATATTATCATTATAAGCAAATTGAGCAGACCAGTCTACACAAGCAGCACCCGTTCACGAGTATGACGCATGTGCCAGCCATCGGTCTCCTCAACCGTGTTATAGGGAAGTGACCGACCCGGCACACGACGCCGCCGCAAGCACAGACATTTAAGCGAGCATGACGTACTCAAATTGCCTACAACTATGGTGACACAAGTGGGATAATTATTTTAATTATATTTAACAGAGTACACACACATCCGGTTCGGGGACTTATATTATGTTTTATTCCCACGCCTTACTATCTTCTAAGTATCCTGAAATTTTATAATATGCTTTATTACACAACTGTCGTTTAATATTAGATTTAAATTTATTTATAGATAAGGCTTTTATGTTAGTGGGAACTTTATTATAGAAGTGTATACAGTAACCCTTAAAAGATTTGCTAATTTTCTGGAGCCTGGTCTTATGAATGACTAGATTATTTCTATTTCTAGTATTTCTGTCATGAATATCGCTAACCTTTTGAAATTGTTCTATATTCTTATGGACATACATTAAATTAGCGAATATAAATTCTGATGCTACTGTCATTATATTTATTTCTTTAAATTTTTCTCTCAGAGATTGTCTGGAGCCCAACGATTAAATAGATCTTATGGCTCGTTTTTGAAGAAGAAAGATGGTATTAATGTCAGCAGCACCACCCCACAATAAAATTCCGTAACTCATTATGCTATGAAAGTAAGCAAAATAGACCAATCGAGCTGTATCAATGTCAGTCAATTGGCGAATCTTGCCCACTGCAAAAACCAAAGGACAATGGCGAAATCGTATTTGCATGAACAACGCGTTTAGAAATGCCGTACTTGATAATAATAATATTATTATTTTTCATGAATTTTCAGCATATTAACTATAGTTATGTAACGATGTTTAAGTTTCACAATAAAATAAAAAGCTTTATTGACCATTTTGTATGGCCGTCAGCTTTTTTTTTAGCAATGGCGTAAGGTCTTTTAAGCCGACAAAAAATATTTTTCATCGAATGTCGCAAAATTTGTTACAAAAAAGAGCTTTATTTGGTAAGACAAATGCGGTAAATATTTATTTCATAGCCCTACTTCACCAAATAACATTTTTAATAAAACAATAATATTTCAATTGGAAATGTCAAATAGAACATAACCTCAAAATCTATAAATTGATAACGTTTAGTAAATAATGTAGACTTTTTCACCAGTATTTCGCAACACATTATTGTTTAGGAACGACAGCGGAATTCATATATATTTTTTTCACCAATAAACGCTTTACATTTACATCAACTAAAATCATGTATGGAAATCTGCCATTGTCCTTTATTTATTACCCAAATTTTATTGTAGATGGTGTACTGGGAAGGAATTCCTTCAGTGATGTTCGGTGCCATGGGCTTCTTATCTGGAGTGCTGGTCCTTACGCAGCCCGAAACCCTCGGCACCAAGATGCCCGACACATTAGCCGAAGCCGAAATGATTGGAAAACCCGAATCCAAACTTAAACGATAAAATTCTTTAGTTGTTAATTATAATCCTTATTGTATCTTAGATTAATATTTTTTAAGTAAAAGGACGCGTTTACTTTTAATAAGTTAAGCTATTTGAATGAATGTAAATATTTTGAATGTGATGGAGAAGGAATGGTGCCGTGATGTAGACTCAGTTGTTGTAATGAGCATTCTGCTGAGAAAACATTTTGCCGTTTTGATTATAATTAGTTGATTGTTTTAATCTTGTATACGCACGTAATTCAATGAAAAAGGTATGTTGATGTGACTGATATTCTGATTAAAGATATGAACAAATAATATTGTTTGTGTTTTATTATCAAGCAAATACGGTACCTAAACGGATTTTCCAGTTGTACACGTAATCTGAGTACATGTGCACTAAAATAGTCACTCGAAAATTAAACGACGATCAATACAGAAATAAGTACGTAATATTTATTATGACAAATAAAATACAATGAAATTGAACGATAAAAGAAAAAAAATTCATATTCTGCTTTATGCCTACATTCGTGGACAAATTCCTTTTAAAAAGTATGTCCTATATTAATTGACCCGTATATGTGTACCAAAACCGACTGATTTAGATAAGACATTTGTTATAATTCGATTATTATTAATATTAAGTTGTCTTAAAGTTTAAATCAATGTCCTACATTAATAAAAACCTTATTATAAATCAAGAACATATTATTTCGCGTGTCTACTAACTATATTTCCCGCGTGCCGTCGACTATATTTCCCTTCCGTAGGAGAGGACATCCCGTGCCAACAATTTGAATTTGAAAGAGTAGAAAATATGTATATTTGGTTTCCTGACTCATCCCACGGGAACACTACATTTTTCGGGATAAAAAGTAGCCTATGTGTTAATCCAGGGTGTCAGCTATCACTATACCAAATTTCATCAAAATCTGTTGAGCCGTTTTTTCATGAAAGAGTAACAAACATCCATACATACATACAAACTTTCACCTTTATAATATTAGTAAGGATTATTCTCCATAAAAATATTGTAATATAAAAATTACAAAAATACTCAGATGTGATAGGTGGCGAGCCTATCGCCATATCGGGCACAAATTCTTGCCTCTGGACTGATAATGAATAGAAAAATCCAATATCACTTTGACCAACCCGGGATTCGAACCCGAGACCTCAGCTTTGTAACCGTACCGTAGAACAACTACGCCACCGAGGCAGTCACCTATCACATCATGGGACGGAACATACAAGGTGAAATGTGGCACCTCTGCCTATCCCTTCTGGGAAAAAGGCGTGTGTTTATGTATGTATATATGTAAAAATACTCAGTAGGGTGAAGTGTTGAACAGTAAGCCTGTGGTACACAATCGGTCACCCCATATGTACCGATAACACGTTGATGCCGATTTACCGATTACTGGTAGTAGGTCTCTCATATGAGAGTAAAAATTAATTGAGTTTCTTTTATGAGTATATAGGTAATTGTTGCTTAATACAAGTTGTAGAGCCACGCTGCCGGCAGTCAATAAATACAGAATATAAAATAACATTGTTTTCTGTTATAATTTTCATAATAAACTTGATATTTTTAATGTTTTTGTTAAGCTGACTCATTGGGTACTTTCCTGACCAATTTGCACCACGTTGCTGCTCATTGTGTGCCTAACGAAGGGTGATCACATGGCTACAAAAAATTGTCGCCCACCGTGGTACTTTTTTAAGATTAACACTATTATTTTCCAACGCGCAACAAATATTATTTTCGGACAACAAATATTCACTTCCCCTTCCGCGGGTGCACAGTGTAGTGACGTGTTTACGTGCTCGTCATTATTAATTGTGTTTTGTGTGTTTTAACGGCGATTATCGGTTCGTGAGTTGTTTATTGTTGTATGGTATCGTATTTTCAGCAGCGATCTGTAAGTTTTTTAAAGTTTTATATGGTTTATTAGTGGATTTACTTAAATTTATTTCTCGGTAAGTACTTTTATTTTTCTAAAGTGGGTATTGCGAAATAAAATATCGCCCGGCCGGTCAGTCAGCTGATTTGTTTAACGTTAATTAGTTCGTTTTAGTTTACAATATATATTGTAAATAATTTGCATTTTATTTCTGATAAGTAAATGTCGGTTCAGAATGACGATCCGCCCGATCGGGGCCCAAATCCATTCGGTCATAGTAGACTCACGCCTCGGTCACCCAGTTCGGCCAAACGCTTATTCAGCGATGTGAATTCGCCCACATTTGTTTCCCCCGTTCAATCGAAACGTCTGCAATTATCAGAATCGGCAGATACTTCGTCTGTAGACAACGGCAGCGACGCGAGCCGCGCGGACTATTGCGATATGGTGTTGGAAGTATCGAGTTATTTGTCAAAGATAAACGAACTCGTCAATGACCAGGGCTCGCGCATGAATATTGCAAATAGGTCGGCCGTGTTAGATATTACGCAACGCGTAACTTCAATTGTTTCGTTACTGGCTCTAAAATCATCGTGTAATGAAACCAAGATAGCTAATATGCAACGCGAGTTGGATCAATGCAAACGCGTTAACGTGTCCACTAGTACATATTCGGATAATTTAAAATTGCGTTTAGCGAAACCCGCTCCGGTAGTGCAGCCGCGCGCCCCTGCCCCGTGCGTAATAGCTTACCCGACGAGCGAACGGTCAGCTGATTTGCAGACGTCATCCGCGACAAAACAGGCGCTCTTTAAGGCAATTAATCCTAGTGACGACGGGTTCCAAATCGTTGGGGTTAAAAAAACCGCTAAATCTGGTGTTGCTCTGCGTCTTGCAAATGACAAACAAATAAAAAAATTGGAATCTGTCGACGCGATAAAATCGGCGGGGCTGCGTCTTGAGAAACCAAAGGGTCGCCGCCCCCGTATTTTAGTTAAAGACGTGCCATCCTCCATGGAAGACCGCGCTTTCTTAACAGCATTATATCGTCAAAACATCAAGGACGAATTGCCCATAAAGGAGGATGACTTTTCAAAGTCCGTCAAAATAACTCGCAGGCGTCTTTTAGATAACGGTCGTAAATGGATAGGATTAGAATTGGTCTCAGAGATTCGCAAACATTTGATGAATACAAAAGATAAACTTTTCATTGATTGGGCCACCTGCCGTTTTATTGATGACATAAAAGTAGTACGTTGCTTAAATTGTCAATATTAGGGGCACGTTCAAAAAAATTTTGCGCAGTTAAAACACCAACGTGCGCCATTTGTGCTGAGTCTCATGAAACTAAGGCTTGCCCGCATTAATCGAACCCGGAATTTAAGTCAGTGTGTGCGCCTTGTAAAAGATTTAAAAAACCACATGACCATCGTTGTGGGTCTCAAGAGTGTCCAACATATAAAAACAAAATCGAGCAATAACTTCTTTCGACCCAATACTAAAAAAATATGGATAAATTTACAATCGGTCAGTTAAAACTTCATAACGATAGGGTAGCGACGTCAGAATTAGACACGTTAATTCATGATTATAAATTAAATATCGTTCTAGTTCAGGAGCAATACCAACATGCGCGATTACGTAGTAAGGTAGTACAACTCGATAACAACTCACGAGCTGGTATTTTTGTGTCGGGTTCACATCTTACCATTACCTCGGTGCGTAATCTTATGACGTCACACTGTGCTGTCGCTGAGGTGTCTAGTCCGATTTGTAAGGTTTATGTTGTGAGCTGTTATTTTCAATACTCAGATCCTGTGGGTCCTCATCTGCATCACCTCCGCTATGTCTTGCGGTCCCTCGCAGGACATAAGATTATTATAGGTGCTGACGTTAATGCGTCATCTGTCCTTTGGTATGGCAAATATCGCTCCACTGATACCGAGCGACGTTGCGCTGTAGAAGATTTCATTGCAGAGATGAATCTCGAAATACACAACACCCCCGATGCACCACCTACTTACAGTAGCCCTACGGGCGAATCTTCTATTGACGTCACACTTTCTAGTGGAGACGTCCGTATTGATAGGTGGCGCGTCCTGCCGGACGCGTCGTGTTGTGACCATCGCCTGATTGTGTACGAGTTCTTGCCTAGATTGACACAGGGACCGTTACAGAATAATTTTAATTTTAGATATAAATCTAGAGGCGCTAACTGGGATTTATTTAGCTCGCTATTTGCTCGGCATGCTGGGGACTTCACTCGCAATGATCTATCAGCTGAAACCTGTGCCGAGATTATGTCGGACACTTTTACATATTGCGCAGACATTACCATCGGTCGAGGTTCCATCACTAACACTCGGAGGTGCGATTGGTGGAATGACTTACTGGTCCAACTACGTCGGACTTTTCGCAGAGCGCGTAGGCGTTTCAACGGGCTTAACTTCCTGCCTACCAGAGGCACTTTTTGTTTAGTATGTTTGTGAAACTTTATCATTGTATTCCTAACCGTTCAAAATGGATCAGAAAAATAACAAAAAAAATCTCACCGTTCGGAAAATAGTTTTTCACTATGTCCTTTATAAAGGACAAAGTGACGATACTACTATGTCATTTACATAGGACATAAAAAAGAATTGGAAGAAAATTTGTAATAAGAATAGGATAATAATCTAAAAAAAGCAACAATCTTATATATTATGTTATTTTATTCGAAAATATTTAAAATTAAAGTAATTCAACGTGTTCTAGAACAAAATTAAGCACAATTCTCCAAAAACAAACAGAAAATAATTTGTAGTCAACATTATTTACTAATAAGTCGTAAATTAAGAACATAAATAGAGATTTAACAAATATAAATAAAACTTATATACTAAAAATGGGAATAACAATTTCGATTTCGCGTAAAAAGAGGTACCTAAATAAATTTTTTTTTTTTTTTTCAAAAAAAAAAAAACAGTTCTGAACTCTATCAAACCGTTGTTATGCAATCCTTTTTTGTCTTTTTTGTTCTGTATTTACTTCACTATTATAAACACCCTTTAGACGCGATCTTATAAAATAAAATCTGTTTCTCATTATAGCCATAGCAATAATAGGAACCTTCCATTTTTAAGACCAGTACATATCAATTTAATGCGGACATTGTAATAGTAATACCTAATATGTATAATATATTATTTAGTTCTCTCAAAGTTAGACCCATTGATCTGCCTGTCTCTAAAATATATCTTCTATTCGAACAGTCAACTAAAAATACCAAAGTCTCTTCGCCGATATATTGATCCTAGAACTTATTCCACTCCCAATATTGAGTTTCTTTATATACATAACGAATACATACGTAAGCATAAAATCATTGATTTCGGGTTCTAAGGTATATTTTGTCCATGAGTCTTGCATGCAATCATATGTTTTGTGATTTCTGATCGCACTCAGTCGAATAGATACAGATGACGGTTGGGTGGGTTGCATTCTTTGCCAATATTTGAGCCACGTATACGACCAAGTCCACGTCCTCGTCTTCTTCTGTTCCGTGCTCTCAAACGAGATCGCGATGTAGAACTGTCAAACAGCGCTAAAGAAGCAGGTAGATAATAATAAATAAATAATCTTCGTCTGAACTACTGGAATCACTAGTCTCGTGGTAACTCGCTTTTTGGGTCAATTCTGGAGGCAGAAACTCTAAATCATCGTCACAGTAATCCTCCAAACAGTCTAATTCAGAATCATTTAACGTTTCAACTTTGCTATCATCTGTTGTAACTGGAAAATATAAAAATAATTGAAAATATCTTCCAATGTACTACACAAAGTACAGTAGTAATGAAAATATCAAACTATAACTACCTACATTTGTTCTTTGTATAGGACATAGATAAACAATGCGAAGTTACTCGAATATTATTTATTTTTACACAAAAATAACACTGTATATCTACGTCATAAGGTATTAATTAGTCACAAATAACTAAAAATATAGAAATTATTAAGAGTT
The DNA here is from genome assembly GCA_023078785.2 of Hyles euphorbiae. Classification (NCBI taxonomy): domain Eukaryota; kingdom Metazoa; phylum Arthropoda; class Insecta; order Lepidoptera; family Sphingidae; genus Hyles; species Hyles euphorbiae. Next base: position 17,724,253 of record CM041051.1, read on the forward strand.
TGATAAAATTTTAACGGCTTAATTTACACATGCGTGAACGCACGGCTACGTTTACACACCCCGACGGTATTTTTAAATAAAATTACAAATGTGAAGTGTCCTTTCAATTTGTTTTCATATACCCAAATATCCAATCGATGTCACTGTTAAGTAAAATTAGTATTTTCTTTAAAAAGTAAAGCGGCAGAATTTTTGTTTTCTTATGTACTATGAATAGTACAGATGTAGGTACGAGGTTAAGAGACGTTGTGTCACAGGGGAAGCAATTACATCTGCTTTAAATAAACTGAGAGTTGCCAGATCACATTATAAAGCGGCCGTCCAAAAATCGAAAGGTAATTTGTTACGTAAAATTGTGGCCCGGTTAGATAGTGAGGGTCCGTGGTCTCCTCTATACCATGAATTTAAAGCGAATAGGTCAATCAATTTGACTTATATTGAGAATTTAAAAATTGACAACAACTTCACAACGGAGGCTCTGTTACAATCGTTAATTCCGGATGATAATATTGAAAATGATACAGAATACCATAAGCAGATTAGGATGTGGGCCATGGAGGTACCGAACTCTTCCGATTCAAATCTCGCGTCATTTGATGAATTTAGCGAAATTGTACGAGCTTTGCCCCTAAACAAGGCTTCCGGTGACGATAAAATAACTAATAAAATGATCAAAGAAGCGTGTAAATCGGCCGGCGATGCATTACTCACTGTTTATAACAGATGTATTGCTGAAGGGGTATTTCCGCGGGTATGGCGTACCGGTTTCATTCGTATAATACCCAAGGGTGGCGATAAATCTCCACATGATCCTAAGTCGTATAGACCTATTACACTCTTACCGTCTCTAGGTAAACTTTTAGAACGTCTTATCGTCCCTCGATTGCTACCGGGTGGACCAAAGTTTCACGAAAAGCAGTTCGGATTTACAACGGGTAAGTCAACTATCGACGCGGCAATATCGGTTAGAAGAGCTGTAAGTACATCGGCGCGCAAATATGTACTCGGTATTTTCCTGGACATATCCGGTGCTTTCGACAACGCTTGGTGGCCGATGCTGCTTCTTAAGTTGAAATTACGAGGTTGCTTTAAATATATATATTCACTTATTTACTCGTATTTCTCGCACGGAACAACAAAACTTAAACTTGGACACTATGCTGTGTCGAAACCACTTACGATGGGCTGTCCACAAGGTTCGGTTTTAGGTCCTTATTTGTGGAATTTAGGGTTCGACGATTTTCTTGCAATTCCCTTGCCGTCAGGGTGTTCTTTGACCGGATATGCGGACGACGGCCTCTTGCTTATAGAGTCAAATAGTAGGTCGGGATTAGAAATTATGTCGGACGCGTGTTTAAAACTAATATGTGATTGGGGCCATCGAAATCGCTTAACCTTTGCACCACAAAAAACGTTCCAATTACTTCTGAAAGGAACTTTAAAATCACAGCCGCGAATTAAATTTAATAATATTAATGTTAAAAAAAAGGAATCGGTTTGTTATCTTGGTTTAATTTTAGAAAGGAATTTTTCCTTTCTTGAACATATTAAGAACGTCGGGGAAAAGTCGAAAAGGAACTTTTTTGCTTTGACAAGAATATCAAAATCAACGTGGGGGCTATCATTCAATACACTAAAAATCATCTATGGAGCAACTTACTTAGGATGTATCTGTTATGGATCTCCCGTATGGGCTGATAGGGCTACTATCGGTGCTGTGCGAAGAAAACTGCTCCAGAGCCAACGTTTGGCGTTGATATTCTTATGCAAGGCATATAGAACTGTTAGTACCGAAGCTTTGCCTGTCCTAGCGGGTGTACTTCCAGTCGACCTGGAGGTGCAACGTCGCGCCGCGATGTATTACTCTAATAGAAAGAATATGGATAAAAGTTTTTTCACCGCACGTGAACTTTTAAAAGTTGACAGATTATTTAAACCGGTTTCAGTGGTATATAGCGAACTATTAAATGAATGGCAAAATAGATGGGAGGTATCTTTGAAGGGCCGGCATCTATACCAATTTTTTCCTTGCGTACGTGATCGTTTAACAAAGACATGGCTAGATGTCGATTATTGCGTATCACAATTTCTCACGGGCTATGGTAACTTTAAGTCTAAACTATACTCTTTTAAGCTTGTTGCGTCGCCTGCGTGTCCATGTTCAACACCTAATTGCGAGTATGAGCAGTCCGCGCATCATATACTTTGGGAGTGTAGTCTTTGGCATAATGAGCGTAAAACCATGCTAGATAGTATGCAAATATCATCTGGAGTTGTATACTACATGGACCTTGTAGAGACTAGAAAGAACTTCCGTGCTTTCCGGCGTTTTTGCCATACCTATTACTGGAATCAAGCATAACAGTTCACATAATAGGTCCCATTTAAATGCAATAATAATTTGATCCGTGGTGCTTCACAGCTGGCTTCTCCGGCTGTGAAAGTCTTTTTGCGAGGTTATTTACCTCTTCAGTTCAATGTTTTGTCACCCGCTTTGCACGGAGGGAAGTGGACAATAATTTATTTCCAACTCCTCCTATTAATTTAACTTTCTGATTAATTTCGTTGCGGGTTAAAGACAAGTTAGACATTCCCGGAGACTCGCCGAGCTTCAATGCTCGGTGTCATTACTTTGCGTGCCACTGTTGATCCTGGCTCACAGGAGTTACAGTGGTGGGTGTGAGGGCGGGACAGTCTCCTAACCTACATATAGTTGTAATAAAAATTTGTAACAAGATGAAACCCAAAATCCAATAGTTTCTGTGGTTAGACCAGACCAGATTAGACCAGTGAGTCCATGGCAGTATTTTCATAACTTTCCTGATGATTGCCATTGCTTTTCAAGTTATTGGATCAACTTAGTAATAATAATGAGGTAGTTAAAATAACGCAGGCATCCACATATTTGCATTGGACGTATCACATATTATTCTTTGTATAGGAATTCATAGATTCGTGCGATCAATACGTTGCGGATCAGTGGAAACACTTGTATGACTCCCTATGCAGAGAATACTACGATCCGTTTGATGCGATGCATCTGATACGTACGATGCAAATATATGGACGCCTGCCTTTATAGAATTTGCACCGTCAGGTGCTAGATTTTTAATTTAGAAGTAAAGCGAAAATGGTGCCCAACATGGGATTTTTATTAGCAAATTTTCTGGCGATTACTGAACCCTGAAATCCTAGAAGAGCTTTCCAATCATTACAGATATAACTAAAATAATAAAAACTATCTATATACTGAATGAAAATCTAAGCATATTTCAAGGTAAAAAGCACTCTAATTGTTTATCAATATTATCGTATTAGGTATCTGTATGTCGTCATCGAGTTGATTTTTAAAAACGGAATGCCTACGCCATCTATAAGCGTTCGACAGAATCTACGCTAGAGATTTACTGAAGATGTCTGGGACTTCATAAAAAAAGTCAAGGACATCTCAACGGTCTGCGAGCTAGCAATACGGTTTGTTGCGATCAAGAGAGTAAATATTATCATCGGATAATAGTGCTGTAAGAGCGTGGAGATTGTCTCGCGTTCCGTGAGTAAGATTATGATTTCCTTTTGATTTGATCTGACACATCCCCACATCCGCCCACAATACTATAACGCTATAACTAGCTGTGAGGCATAATGACGAACTTACATTCTAGTAATTCGTTATAAAAAAAAATTATTTATTCAGTAACAATAAAGTTTACAATTTTTGAAGAGGGTTTAGGGCACCTTTTAAGCTTGAAAATTGTTATGTATTTATAGAATATACGTCGTGTGTTCAAAAAGTAAGGTGAATTTTTATTTTTTGAAAAAATGTTTATTTATTCATCAATATTTATGTTGCCCCTTCAAAGTAATTCCCCTCAGATTTAATACACTTGTGCCATCGTTTTTTCCAATCTTCAAACCACTTTTGATATGCACTTTTTGGTATGAGCCTTGAGCTCTCTCAGCGATTCGGTGTTTATTATTTATTCAATCGTGGTAAAACGCCTTCCTTCCGTGTGTCTCTTCAATCTTGGGAACAAGAAAAAGCAGCAAGGGGCCAAATCTGGTAAATTATGAATACGGTGGCTGAGGCACGATTGTGGTGTTATTTTGGCCCAAAAAATCTCTCACAAGTAACGATCAATGAGCAGGGGCATTATCATGATGCAATAGCTATGAATTGTTTTTCCACAACTCCAAACGTTTTGGATGAAAACTTGATGCAAATACTTTGATTCATTTTTTTGATAGCTGAAAATCGCGTACACCAAAATACGTCAAACCTTTGTACCTGTTAAAAACAAACTTAATATGCTATTTACTTGAAACTGTGTAGAGATTAGTTGGGACGAGAAAATGTTCAGGTCTCCGGACGAGTGTACCAACATACCAAAATAAAAAATCGAAGATCGAACGGACGAAGCCCGCTGAAAAGTCACCTTATTTTTTGAACTCACCTCGTACCTACTTTGAGAAAACCTCGAAATATTAGAGTCACTTTTTTATAATACTATAAGCCTGATATTGAATAATAATGAGTATTTTATTTGATTGGGCAAGCACGTGGCTATTCGGTGATACGAGCCGGTTATCTCCGGATAATCACGGAATTAAGATAGGTAAATTTAAATGTGTATTGTCATTGAATAGGTACTTTGGTTTCTACTATACTGTACTGTACTGAATCAGCCATATATGTCCCACTGCAGGCCACAAACCTCCTCTACCATCGAAAGTACGATTGATAGGGTTAGGCCATAAAGTCCATCACGCTGATTGCGGCTTGGCAGATTTTTCTTACTATAGAAATTCTTACAAATCGCTTTAGTTTCCTCACGATGTTTTCTTTCATCGTTATAGTGCGCGGTGATTGGATATTAATACACTCATGACAAAGAATGGAAAAATAGACCCATTTTTTTGATATACTGTAAGACTAGTTTTAGTTAATGTTTTACAAGCAAAATGTTTGTTTTGTGTTTTAAGATCATCTTTAATACTTGTATAAAGTATTTTACCTGTTGGTATTTAATATAATTGGCATTATCATAAGATCATACTAATAATCAAGTCGACAGCATCGGGCATGAGAAGCAAAACAAAAATATTCATATTTTTTTCGCCCAAATTCTTTTAATGATTGATTTTATGCTATTTTGCATTATAAAGAGTATACGAAAGTATGTCATTCCATGTTTCACTAAACATGATTTTCGATGCGAAGCACGATTTTGTTTTCTTTCTGTTCATCTTAACTTGTCGCCCAACATGGGACTTTGGGTTGAAAACTTGTTAAACATTCTACAAACTTTCAAGTATTATAGTTAACAGAACAAACAATACGGTATCCGTAAAAACATATTTTGGCAAATTGACCCTTAAATTCACTGCGTTATTGTGCCATTTTTCTGTAAGCCTTAAGCACTATTATAATGTTTATTTCTACGAGAACATTAGGAAAATAATGTTAAAGAATGGTGTATTACGCCTTCTGTAATTCGATACAGTATCAGCAGATTACGATAATTTCCTAATTAATTATACATATCTTGAGCCCGTATCATAACATACCGGGTATATCAAGAGTGCTACCGAAAGCCGGGTGATAGTTTAAGTGAATACAAATATAATGTAACGAAAAATTTCGCAAAGAAACGCGACAATTTTTTATTATTATTTTTTCAAGTTTGGGTGGTAAATCCATAGTTTTTGCTAAAATAATAATTTAAAGCCTTGCATCCTATAGCGTGTTTAAAAATAATAGGGTGTACACTATTATTTATAAAAAAGCTATGTATTTACCACCGTAACACGACGATTGAAAAAAAATGGCAAAAATAATTCGTCGCAATTTTTTGCACAAAAAGTTGCATTGTGTCTGAAGTTACTAAGACTACCACCCAGCGTCGTTTTCGGTAGCCATGATATACCCTGTATACAATAATACATGATTTAGTATAAATTACGGTTTTGCTAACGCAGTCTACTGGTGGTAGTCTCTTACTAGTGGGGAGGTCTCTCATATGTGAGAGGCTGTCTGGGTGGGTACCACCGCAATGTCTATTTCTCCCGTTAAGCAGCAGTTTAGATGCACTGTTGTGTTTCGGATTGAAGGACATTGTAGCCAGAGTAACTACTGGACATATTGAGACTTAATATCTTATGTCTCAGGATGGCGAGCGCAGTGGAATGCCAAGCATTGCTTTGTAATTCAAGGTGTTGTTTGGTTTTGCTACTGTTCATGAGCGGTCGCATAGCTTACCATCAGGCGAACGGCATGCTCGTCTCGCCATTCACTGCAATAAAAAAAAGTCTTGGGAAGTTTATTTAAGTTTATTTGCTAAGTAGTTGCCATTATCACTATTACATAGAAAGCCTACAGCTTTTTTTTATAGCAATGAATGGCGAGACGAGCATGCTATTTGCCTGATGGCAAGCGAGTCGACCGACCATGGATCGTAGCAAAAACAACACTACGAATTACAAAGCAATGCTTAGCATTCCACAGAGCTCTCTATCCATAGACATAAGATATTGTGTTTCATCATGTCCATTAATTACGATAGCTACAATGTATTTCAAAACAGTATACAACAGTGTATGAACACTGTAGTTTATTAACGGCCGATGCCAATAATATAATCAATCGAAAAAATTAGATTGAAGTCAATCTGTTTTGTTGTCAATTGTTTTCTACTTTTCGATTGGTCTCCTGTCATGTTGCCATAGTTTATTCACTACTGAGATTGATTATTGGCAATATAGTATCAGAAAAACGATTGAGCTGTCAATCTAAAACGGCAGATTTTGGATTGGGTTTGTTTATTGGCAGCGGCTGTGAAACAGACATTGCAGTGGTACCTACCCAGGCGGCTTCTCACATATGAGAGACCTACCACCAGTACAGAGTCTCCGATCGCGTGCAATCATTATGAAATTTCTCAAACATACTCACTGAATCCTTTTAAGGACTCATTGAGGACTGGTGTAACTAGGATGGTAGCACGGTCCCACAGAAATGAATGTGAAGCCACATCGCAACTTTGCTTACTTGATACCTCCGAAGAATGAGATTGCCAGAGGGCCAATTACCTTGTCCACTCTTGTTTTTCTTCCCTCGTCCCTCCCATTGTGAAATGCACCAAGTATTGAACATGTTCATAATGATAGTAACCATTAATAAACAAACAACAACAAAAAATACAAATTATTTAATCTATATTCTATCTATCCATTTATCTCTATCTATATCTATAATTTATTTTTACCAATCGATGGCTGTAGCTAAGTGGAAGATAAATGAGGAAAATAATAATTATTAAAATTATTCTCTGTGGATATGTTCTATCCTGGAAACAAAATCGTGTTCAAGTGAGATGAGAAAGGTATTAGAATACATTTGTTGATTTTTTGTACTTAAAGGCATGATACGGGAAAGGAGAGGACAGTTTTATTTACATCCCTTGAGTCATAGGACAGAATGAGACAGGGCAGGGATGTAGCGGGATTCGATGGGACGGAATCGGAAGGGATAGGTAAAGTAATACAGAGTACGCATTGAGTTTGAATATTAATAAAATCGTTTTTGCACCCGGGCGAAGCCGGGCCAACCCTTAATTATTATTAATAATATTCGTACGATTATCCTCGATAACATATTAATCGAATAAATGGAGCATGCGTTGGTCCTTCATAGTGTAAGGTTATTCCGTTATCTAATTGATAAAAAACACTTACTAGTCAAATGATAGATGTTTGGAATTTCAGTGCACACAAATAGAAAATACATTTTATTGTGCTTTAAAATGAATGATAAATAGTGTGTTATAAATTACTTTCACATTGGCTTAGACAATGTTATGAATAAAACAAACAATATTCATTCAAATATTATTACTTATCTTATATATTTTATATCTTTGTATTTTCTTATTCTACTCGTATTTATTAAACAAATGATTGATTTTACATATTTTTGTTACTAGTTTTGTATACTAGATGATTAGTAGTATTCACAAAAATCACTTCGATTTTATTGGTAAATCTTGAGCCTTGTGATCGGAAAGAGTCCCTTGTCCAGCGCGTCAATATGTATACGCCGGTTCTAAATATATGTGACACACTTAATATTAGATTATTATGATTGATTATTTATTTATAATTAAATACAAAGCAATAATATAACAACATTGATTATTATAGTATTGATTTTTATTAATTTATTGACGTCCGGTATGTTGCCTTGCTGTACGAATGTATAGTTAAAGAACTCACCCTACTTAGAGCTTTATTGGAGACTGTCCGGCCTTACACCCGCCACTGTAACTCCTGTAAGATCCTGTAAGCCAGGATCAACAGTGGCACGCAATGTAATGACACCGAGCATTGAAGCTCGGCGAGTCTCCGGGAATGTCTAACTTGTCTTTAACCCGCAACGAAATTAATCAGAAAGTTAAATTAATAGAGGAGTTGGAAATAAATAATGTCTACTTCCCTTCGTGAAAAGTGGGTGACAAAACATTGAACTAAAGAGGTAAATAATCTCGCAAAAAGACTTTTACAGCCGGAGAAGCCCGCTGTAAAGCAGCACGGAATTCATTATTACATTTAAATGGGACCTATTGTGTGAGCTGTTTTACTTGATTCCAGTAATAGGTATGGCAAAAACGCCGGAAAGCGCGGAAATTTATCCTAGTCTCCACTAGGTTCATGTAGTATACGATTCCGGATGATATTTGCATACCTACTATCCAACATGATTTTACGCTCATTTTGCCAAATACACTCCAAAAGTATACCTATAATGTGCGGACTGTTCATATTCGCAATTAGGTGTTGAACATGGGCATGCAGGCGAATTAACGAGCTTAAAAGAGTACACTTTAGATGTAAACGTACCATGGCCCGTAAGGAACTGTGATACGCAATAATCAACATCTAGCCAAGTCTTTGTCAAACGATCACGCAGGCAAGGAAAATATTGGTATAAATGCCGTCCCTTCAAAGATACCTCCCATCTATTCACGTAGAGCTTATTATGGAGTCTTTATTTATTTTCATATCAATATGCATTTTATTCTCTAGTATCATATTGTCAAATAAAAAAATATCATAATGAAGAGCGCCCTACCTTAGAATCGAAACCAGAACCCTACGGTTCACAGTTCATATACGTTGCAATTAAGTATAAGCTGTATAAGCTGAATGAGGGTTCCTGTTGTTGGCACAAATAGTAACAGAATGTTAAAGTCTTTCTGTTATTCATTATATAGTTAAATAATGTATATTTTTTGTAATACCTAATATTTTCTATGTTCTCGAGTTGGAATGTTGTTATTATTATTATTATTTTTGTTTATTTTGCTTTTGTATATTTTGTACCAACAATAAACTTTCTTTCTTTCTTTCTTTCTTTCTTCTTTCAATTAGATAAATCAGGCGACAATAGTTTGTTCTTCGAGAATTTGACGTCCAGCCGTGGATTGCTGGTCTGACAGTCACGATTGATTAATACAGTCTTTCAGTATTTATACATGATCAATTTCATATAAAAGTAGTGTCAATTAGCTGACGTGTTCCGGTTTCAAGGATATGATAAGAATAACTACTGGAAATAATGATGCTTAACATAGTATGTCCCAGTATGGCAAGTGTAGTGGAATGTCAAGCATTGCTTTGTAATATATGGTGTCGTTTGGTTTTACAAATCTCCGTGAGTAGTTGTACAACATATCGCTTACCATTAGACGAATGCTGGCCTCATCATTCATCGAAATAAAAAAAAACACAAAAGAATGAAACATTTGATATTCAATATGAAATAATTTATTAAATGCAAACATTAAAACTGACCAAATACTTAGTTCAACTGGTAACATTGTAACAAAACATCATACGTATAATAACAAGATGTAATTTATTCTAAAACTATAGTTTTTGGATGAATAACAATATGAGGAATAACAGCTTGAGACAATTCAGCAGATGTCTTCGAAATATTATTTTAAAAAAACACACACACACACACACAATTTGCAAATAAAGTCCTGACGCCAAATAACGATCACTAGTCTTATGTTATGAGTATCAGCTAAAGAAGACGTTTCAGTGTCACAACTCGCAGATTCGTAACATTTTTTTGTCCTCATTTAATTTGCAGATCTAACAAATGCTTGATGCGGGAATCGAACCCGCGTCCCTTCGTTTTCCAGCCTTCTTAGCCTAGTTGCGGTATGGATGGTGTATTTAAACAACATTCGCAAGATAGCTAGCAAGCAAGGCTAGCAATATACTTGAATGGGTACAATACGTACAAATATAATATTTTAAATATCTAAACATTTTTCCCTTAATAATAAAAGATAAATTCTTTGTGATATGAAAGATAAGCAGATTGATTAATAGTCAGTATTTTCCCTTATTATTCTTTCATTATTTAAATACATATAATACAACTAACGCCATCTAGTATCTTAATAGGTAAACTCAACTGATAAAATAAAAAAATACAAGTAGGAAACTTATTTAATTACACTTAAATGTAGTTTTAAAGCCAAATTTACTATAAATTACATTTAATTAAGTTAAATACTTAGGTACAGTTTGGTAACAACATGCATTCGGCGTAGTTAAGGTGAATAAAAAAGACCTACGACAATTGACTTTTGCGCTTATTGAAAATGTATTCCTATATTGTTTATTGATAAAGTATAACATAGAATATTATTTAAAATTTATATTATACATAATTAGTCCTAATCCCACATTAAGATCAGCTGAGACACTTTTGGGTCTTACATACACTCAGACTCCAAAGAAATAATTGTAGGCCGCACAAAAAAATATTTCTGTGTGATGAATCTCGTGTGGGATCAAATTCGCATTCTCTCGTTTCAAATACGGATTCTAACTAACTGTAACACGGAGGCTGTTAAAAGTATTTCAGGTCAGAAGCTTTTCTTTGCTTCCTTTAATTAATTACACTAGTTTACACGGTTTTTATACCCCAGCTAAAAGTTGTTATTTTGTGATTCATTTAGGTAGAATTATCTAAAAAAAATATTAAAAAAATTCTATCACGTCTGGTTTAAGAAATATTTATTAACTTAACTGAAATACATAATTTTGGTATTAATACTAAAAAAAATTAAAAGTGTCAAATTTTGGCCTTCTTTTTATAGCTATTTGAATCAGTTTCTCTTATAATGGACCAACAGTAATCCCCCAACATGTTTTCATCCCAAAATCCTTGATGTCGTTCTTCAAAAACCTTTAAATCTTGATGGAAACGTTCCCCTTGTTCGTCACGCATACTTCCTAAGATTTTAGGGAAAAAATTAAGATGCGATTGCAGAAAATGAATCTTTAATGACATGTTTACTCCCATCTTTTGAACATTTTCCAATAAATCGGTAACAATTTCTTCGTAATCTTCACTTTTCTCATTTCCACACATTGAGGTATTATACTAGAGCGGACATCGGGAACAAAATCTCTGCGTATGGAGCGTGCACAGTAAAACGAGAGGGAAGATATGTTACTTCGTAGGAGTGACAGAGACAGAAATAGAATGTACCCTTCATTTTGTTACAAAAATTTTGTTTGCAGTGTCCCCTCTAGTATATTATCTCAATGTTTCCAAATAAATGTTCCACAACCATTTTACTAGGTTCTCTCCATAGCATTGGTGAACCAAATGGAAGGTAAATGTTTTCTCCTGATGACCACTGGAGTAAGACAATTTTACAGCTTTCGCAAAACACATGAGGCACCCACTTTTTATCTTGATTTGCAACAGGAAATCCAAAATAATGGAGATATGCACTTTTTAACGAATCTGTTATGGGTCTTCTCTTTTTTGAAAATATAAACTGTCCACAAACATAACAAAAACGATCAGAACTTTGTTTACACTTTCTACTCGACATTTTTATTCAATCCGAAACAAGATAATTGTGGTTTGAAGCGAACGAATAAACAATAAACTGTCGTTACCACGTTAAGTAGTTAAAAAAAAAACGTTTGACTGCAGGAAGAATTTGTGACGTGATAGAATATTTTTACTAACACTTTTTGGTTTAAGGAAGGTAGATTAACATATTTGTATACATTTATTTTGGGGTATAAAAAAAAAGTTAAATTATGTAAACTAGTGTTATTATTGCCTTAGGATCTCTTTGATAACACCGCAACTACGTTTTTCAGAATTCATAACATCACATTTAATAACAACTAGTTCTTAAATCCTAGTACCTTGCATGTCCTCTTTAACCTTATTATTAGCACTAAACACATCACATTGAAGGTTTTATCCCTTCTTAAGAGTTTGGCAAGTTCTTAGCACTCATTTATCACATCACAATAATCGATCTTAAATCACAGCACCAGAGTTCAGATTTCATTGTCAGATCCAGTTTAAGTTTAGTATCACTACTTATTAGTTTAGCAGATACCTCTGGAGTCTAAAACCTTTCTTTCTCTTGCTCATTAATGCTCCCACTAGGAGCCATGGCTGGTGGTTCTTCAACCACTTGGTTGTCTAGTTTCTCTGCATCAGCAACATCATCAGGCAATGCCGCCTGGCTTGTATCTGGCAGGAGTAACGCTAACATTGCTGCTCCTAGCGCCACGACTCCAAACAGCACGCTTGGTAGCCCAGCCATGTACTGCTCCTATAATACGGGAATACAAATTATATTTTGAAGGTTTCTTAAGTATCAGTCACGAGTTTTACTTCAACATCTAAATGACTTTTGACTTGAAAACAGAACAGGTAGTTTATGCTATACTTTTATGCAAATATCAATGTGATATGACCTTAAACAAAATATTACGGTAATGTTGTTTCAGTTTGAAAAAAATTGTAGCAAGTGTACCTAAGTACTGGATATGAGATTTAACATTTTATGTGTCAGGATGGCGCAATGTAATGCCAAGCATTGCTTGGTTTTGTTTGGTTTTGCTACTGTTCATGAGCGGTCGTCTCGCTTGTCATCAGGCGAATGGCATGCTCGTATATACATCGCAATAAAAAAAGGATAAATGCTAAAACTAATAAATTACAAGAAAATTTTAAATATTAATTAATTAATCCTTACATAATATAACAAAATTAAAAAACCTAACAGGTGTGCTCTCATATCTAACGTATCGCTTTGCATCACATGTCAATAAACTGGTTCATATTCCTAGGGATTAAATCTCAATCTTCTAGACAATTGTAAATTGTAATTTGATTCAATCAACAATTTTGTTTTCACAAATTCTGTATCAGCCCATATACGTCCCACTGCAGGGCACGGGCCTACTCTTCAATCGAGAATACGATTGAGAGTGGTTAGGCCATATAGTCCACCACGCTGGCCTAGTGCGGGTTGGCAGACTTACATACCATAGAAATTCTTATGAATCGCTATGGTATGCAGGTTTCCTCACGATGTTTTCCTTCACCGTTTTAGTGCGTGGTGATTGACTATCAATACACACATGACTCCGAAAAGTCAGAGGTGTGCCCTGGGATTCGAACCCGCGACCACCGTGAACATGTTGGCAGCCACGTCTAGTCCGTTTACCAACAGGCCACCACGCACAGAAAAATATCACAAATTATATTTGTTAAATTATTGCGTGATTAATAATAATCTTTTTCATCTCTAAACAGTATCTATTCAGTTCTCGATTCCCTGATGAGATTTAAAGCATGTATGAGTTGGATAAACTGATACATGCACAACTGCAATTCCTGTCAACCAGAAGCAGTAGCAAATAATGAATACCAAAAAACAGAAACTGGTTGTAGGATATCTGTATCCATTTCGATTTCGATGATAATATTATATTGCTTCTCGGTTTTATCCTGTGTTTATATCCTGAGTATATATAAACTATTGGATCATTCCTCTACCAATCGGTTGTATGGGAGAGATCGCGTAAAGTGATTAGGTCCTCAGTTATGTGTTTCTGTTATAGTCATTTTATGTTTTTCTATATATTTTTTGTGTTATATTATTTGGTAGAATAAAGACTTTTATTTTGCCGCTGAGAGATACAAGATAACCATCAATCTAGACACTAGAGTGTATTGTACTCACTCAGAACAAATACGATAAGTCTTATAAAGACAGTTCTACTAAGAGTGCAAAGTTCCTCACCAGTAGTGGAGCTTGCGGGGCCAGCACGGAGCCGAGCCTGCCGACAGTGTTGGCGATGTTGGTGAGCGAGTTCCTCGAGGTGGTGGGGAACACCTCCATCGCCACCACGTACATGCTGAACACGCCGTAGCTGCTGCACATCTTGCCGGCCAGGTAGAACAGCACTGATGCCCACCAGATTGCTGCAATTGTATATATTACAAATTATAAAATGCTTTATCCGCATGGAAAAGTTTTTCGAGGTAAAAGGTATTTTATAGCCTTCATCTATAAATGGACTATCCATCTCTGAAGAATTCTTCAATTCTAACCATCAGTTTACAATTACCGTGTCCAAATAAAAAAAATCTTCAGTTGTAAATTAGTACATATTTTACCAAATTTACAAATATAAATACAGGTCATTAGAAAGTGCATGGTGGTCTGCATGTAACAATATAATTACCTAATTTTTGGTTGTGGTTACGAACCTCATGTGACTATTGCTATACGTTTGTGATAATTGAAAAAAAAAAGTAAAAACTAAAATAGAGTAGACGTTAATGTTGTTAGGAAATCTGCATGCCACAGAGATTTTTGCAAGAAATTTTACGGTATGTATTAGTACGCAAATCCGCAAGTAGGTTGGTGTAGCTGACCATGGATTAAACCCTCTCATTTCAACTCTAAATTGAAGGGCAGTCTCGTGATTGCGTATAAATGGAAATAAAAAAAATATTCTTAATCTCTCTGATCAGTATTTGCGGATGTGAATAATTTTAAATTATTAACAAACTCTAAAGGAATAAAACATTAAAATGATGCTGTTGCGCTTAATATCCATCCATTCAGATCCATACATCGGATGTGTGATTTGTGAGTAGTAACTGACCTCAGTCGTTTTAGGTTTGGCAATTGATATAATATACACACAGGTAATGGCCACTTACATGGTAATTCTAAAATTACCAGAAATTTAAGTATTGTTAAACAAATGACTGTTAGCGCATCTAATCTCTTGTATTCGTGGAAGGAAACGCAGAAAACCAATTTACATCATTATAATACGTACAATGTTTGAAAATACTTGTTTTAATGTTCTTGTACTCTTTAAGACTGAATGTTAACATTTTGGAATCACCTACTCCTTTTCGTATGTATAGCAGTTTATATGATCAAAGTAATAAAGAGTTACTTTCCAATGCTCCAATTCGATTGCAGGAGTTTAACACAATCGTTTTATCTTTATAGAATAATTAGTTCATCTAAAATCTATTGAAGTTCAATTTTGATTTTACAACATGGCTATATAAACGTAAGTTTAATCATAATTATGGCATTTTAATGGAAATAATATATTAATTAATCAATGAAACCTATACCAGTATATGTATTATTATTTTTGCCCCTAGAATTTTTATGGCCCGATTCTCTGTTCTCTTATAACTAGTAGTTTACCGATTACATCAAGTTTCCCATAAGATCTATTAAACAATCTATAACTTCATTAAATATTTTGAAATCTACTAGATTAAAATGATATATACTCACATTTAGGAACAAACGCCGAAGCGATAAAGAACAGCGCACACAGCGTATACGCTACACAAATGGGTGCTTTTCTTCCAAACCTAGTCAGGGTTAGAGCAGTGATGACTCTGGTCGGAACAGCGACCAGGAGCAACGCGGAGAAGTTGAGGTACTTGTTGCCTGAGATGCTGGTCGAGTTGATGATAGTCCCGTTGTACACGAAGGTAGAACAGATGAAGCAAGCCGCGATGAGGGCGACGCGGACTAGCATCTTCCGAGAGCGCAGGACTGAGAGGAGATGCGGACTTAGAGCTTCTTCTGGCGGAGGACTTTGACCAGCCTGCAAGCCAAATGCATGGATTGTAAATCATAACCAGTAATTAGTAACTCATCATCATCATCATTGCCAATTAACACCTACGTGCGATGATTTAATGGCGTTTATTGGAGATGTTAGTAACTATTGTATGTATATTTGCAAATTGTAGATTTCGCAAATATATCACGGTTGAATACGTTTTGAAATCGAATCTGTAATGATGTGATTAATTTGTTAAGATCATACAAGGAAAGTTGAATCCAAGATTAATAAGAATAAGGATATATTTGCGACTTGTGGCTGTCTATAAAAACATAGAAGCATTGTTGCCCAAACATGGCAACAATGCTTCAAACTTGGCTAACTACGGTAGGCTTAGATAGCAAATGTCGAGAAATTCCACGCATAAAGCCAACGTGAAAATATAATTAGCACAGTAGCACATTCACTCCTCGTTGACGATGTTACTCTAAATAAGCCTTGCTATGAATTCACAAATCAATTCAACATTAGGACGGTGAATATACGCGCTTCAAATTGGTCACACAAACATATTTTCATTACAGATGTCATGTATTTTTTGGATATTTACTTTCAATACATACTTACATAGATACATACATATAGGTACATACCTACATAAACTCACGCCTCTTTCCTAGAAGGGCTAAGCAGAGATGCTACCAGGACACCCACATTTCGTAAAAATCCTGAATGATAATGAAGAGAAAAATCCAATATCACATTGCCCGAATCGGAATTTGAATCCGAGGTGTCAGCTTTGTAATCGTACCGTAGAAAAACTACGCCACAGAGGCAGACAGTAAGTATTTTGAAAATTCATTACTATACTATACATAATACCTATAGTAGAATTATGAGTTAAAAATAAACAAGATTAGGTGGTGGAGTCAATATCCCGCCGTCTAGTTGACCTTGACAGTAATCAGCAGTCGGTTACTGTGCCAATACATTATGTCACTGGCTTATGTGCTTAGCACTAGATTAGCGCCTTGTAAATTTGTACGGTGCTGAGTGAATGAATAAATACTATGAAGTATTGGTAGCCTAAACTTTGACGATAACATATTGTGTTTTATTCCATTTGAATTTTGATTTCATTTGCTAATTGTTTACAACAGGTAATCCTTTATTTTTTCAATGAATTAATATAACGAGTATTTTTTAAATAGGACACAACACAACATGGTAGCACGTTCTTGCTTCACATTTCAGTTTGTATTAAAAATATCTAATATTTCCACCAATATTGGAAGTATTAACCGATTACAGATAATAAATTAGATCTCACCTCATCAGACTTATTCCTGTCTTCAGTAATCTTAATCAGCATAGCTTTCGCCTTCTGCGAGAGCGTAATTTTGTTGAACTTCGCCACTTTGTTCAACACACGCACTGCTTCCTGCTTCTTGTTGTGGGCTAGGAGCCATCGAACCCCCTCGTCTACCAGGAAGATGTAGAAGACCACGACGAGAAGAGGAGCGTAAATGGCCCTCATCATGTGTCTCCAGTACGGAACCCGCCAGGCGATAAGACCGAAGAATGCGCTGCCAAAACTGGATAGGATGTCTGCTATGCAGGAGAACACCACGCGACGCTTTTGACTGACTGTTTCGAGTGCTGAAAAATGACGATGTTGGTATTATAGTATTTGATCATGGAAACCTTATTAATTAAAATGTTCTTGAATTAACATTATTCGAACCCGAAATATTTAGAGTACTTGACTTGGTAAAAAATGTAACGCAAAATTTTTAAAGCTTTGATTTCTATTTATCATACATCAAGCTTGATTTTAAACAAGTTCATTTGTGATAATTAGGCGATAAAAACCAAAATATAAAAGAAATAACACCGGTTAAATGATAGTTTCTTAGATATAATTTAATTTTACACATTGAAATAAAACTATTTTTTACGGATTTTAGCGCGAGTTTTTTAACTTCCCGATGTTATTACTTTGCAGCTTTCGTATACACCGGGTGGATTGAGGTGTTAGTCATCCGCTCACTAAATGTTAAGAAAGATATTCTCTTTTGACCATTATTAATCTTAAAAAGGTAATTTATATAGAAAGTTAATTTAAAAAAATATTTCTTGCCATAAAATCCATAAAAAATAGGTGGGTATATTTCAATACACCTGTTGATTGCAAATCTTCTATTAGCCTGTCTATGTCTGCATAAAGTACATAATGACTGAATAGTAATATACTCACACAAAACCATGGAAGCGTTTCCATATCCCAGCGCGGTCTCGAGGAACTCCAGTACCAGTAGCATCCAGTAGTTGACGGAGAAGGACTTGATGAGACCAGCCACGCCCACCACTATTGGCGTAACGACTATAATCACCTTCCGACCGTACCTGTAGATATTTATTTTATTTATACTTTGTACAATTAAATAGTACAGGCGGCCTTAATGTTTAATGGCATAGATATAATTTATATAAGTCCATATAAAGCATGTTAAGTACACGACTTCTCTGCAATTGACAGGGCGAGGAATGCTAAATTTGCCTATCCTAATGCTTTTACAATATTTTTCAGAAAGCCTTTTTTTATTTCACCCTTTTGGTGTTATATTTACTCTTTTAATAGGAATGTAAACATACCGTAGCGTAATATGATACGTTTATATTGGTATATCATTAGGTTTTCCTAATGCAAATAATATTACATTTTTATTCCAATTAATATAATAGTGTTAATTTATTCCGCGGGATTTCTAAAATAAATCTAAAAATAAAATAAAGGATGTCTAAATATAACAGTTATTAACTTGTAACTCGTTGGTTAACTTGAAAATTATGATGTAACATAATTGTCCTGTTTCTTGTTAGCACAATAACGTTTTCCTCAATTCGGTTCGCATGGAGATGAAACTAATAATAACCGTAAAGAGCATGCAGTACCCGCCACGGTTCTGTAGATTTTCATCTGTATCTGTATCTGTATCAGCCCATATACGTCCCACTGCAGGGCACGGGCCTACTCTACAATCGAGAATACGATTGAGAGTGGTTAGGCCATATAGTCCACCACGCTGGCCTAGTGTGGGTTGGCGGACTTACATACCATAGAAATTCTTATAAATCGCTATGGTATGCAGGTTTCCTCACGATGTTTTCCTTCACCGGACTCTTCGGGACGATGTTTTCTTGCATATATTTCCACGACATACCAATGTGTGGCTGGTTTTAAGGTTTTTCTACAAATAATTGTTCTTGTTGATCAATGCAGTCCCGAACTCAAAGACAGATCTAATTACGTTGGAATCTTTACATTATTTTTTAAAATAATTTACTAATTAATGTAATAACAATTTTTTTGTGCCACCAAATGAACCCTGAAATATATTTCGGCGCCTTTGTGTAGATTCCAAGTGACACCTTCGTCAAAGGGCTTTGTTCCTCGTAATGTTGTTATTCTACCAACGCAACTGATCGAAATAACACGAACGTATTGTAAGTGCGGCCGCGGTCATAAGCACACGGCATACTAATTTCACAAAAAGGTTTAACCTCTTGTTTTTGCTTTTAAGGAAAATAACAAACTACTGATTTCGCTAAGATTAATAGAAAGACCGGAGAGTAATAGTTGGTAAATAAAGTTGAGATGCTGTATGTTTTTATCAAACGGATTGAATGCACGAGAAATTTGGTGTTAAAAGCAAATTACGATGCATTTTACGACTAAATACCAATTATAGAATTGACGATCAATGAAGCAAAGCAATTCGTTTCACTTTTATGCAGATAGATCCAGATTTAGGTGCTTCTTCAATGGAATACATCCTATTAACAAGACATAATAGTACACTATAGTTACAGGGAAGCAATTTTAAAATATTTTGAATGAGCCCAAAATGCTGAGGCACATTCATGATTCGGAATATTCATTTAAAAGGTTTCTTAGCCATGTTCTAAGTGAAGCGATTACTCTGATAGTTAAATCTCACCTATCTGAGATGAGCCCTGAGACGACGAAAGAGAACACCAGTCCCAGATTATGCACGGTCCCGATGAACGTCCGCTTCCAAGGTTCGCAGCCCAGGTCAAACTGAAAAGAAACAAGCATCGTTAGACTTTTGTGTTGCTTCAATCCTGGATTTGAATCATGGTTGAACTATAACTGTTCTTAAAGCTATGACAATATCAATAATTGGAAGGATACAACGCAAATCTTACGTTTAACTTGCTTTGGAGTATGAAATTAGGAATTTGGGTTCGATTACTAATTTAAATTATTAATTGCTTGCACTGTACGTAGTGCCACTTTTTCGTTTTTTATATGCTGAGAATCATATACCTAACTTTCCAAATAATGCATTAACAGACTAGACGGTGAAAATAATAAAAGAATGTGTCACTACATATTTTTGTATTCAAATTTAAATTTGTCTGTGGAGCAACATTTCACGGTTAATTACAATTAAATAACGTACTTCTTAAAGTATTTTTAAAATATAATCGGTAAATAACTATTGACATTTTCGTATACACGTAGTAACGTAATTTCATCATATTTCATAATATATTTTATAGTACCGTGTCGGTCGAATTATGTATGCAGTGAGGAGTCAAGTGCAAAAATGAGAGTCGTACATACATTCTACAGATTTCATTAAAAATAATATAATTATATGTATACACGAGGAGAGTTTCTAACATCAAAGATACGATTATCGTACAGATATAAAAATGTTGCATTGTGTAAACATTGTCCCTTTACATTAGAATACATGAATCTTATAGAGATTGTCGTGTGCGATAATAGCATGCCATTTTTGATGTATGAGACGAGAAATTCTCACCTGGTGCGAGGTAAGAGAAAATAGAAGTAAATTATTCTAGCGTATTTGACACGTAACAAATAATTACAATAAAAGATTAATTTCAAATGTACACTACCTACAGACTGGCCTACCTGAAGACTTTCCTAAAAACGATTTTTGGTTATTTTTTAATTAGGGAATATATATAACTGTTTATTTAAATGCCATAATACATTAATACATATACATTTACATATTTTTTTAATTTATTAATGTTATCAATAAGTATATACAATACCGTGCTAAATGAAAATGAATGTAAACAGTAATATAAAATAATGAACGGCTGGCGTAAATCACTGTAATTTGTGGTCGATTCAGCACTTCCTCTGCCGCGCGGTGGATTTGAACCGGCGACCCTGATAATGACCGTCATTGGTGTTTGTTGACAAGCTCATTGAGAATGGCAGTCGCGTGCGGCACAGCAACGTGGCGTACAATCACTTCTAGCGTATTATTTCTTGATTTTATTTATATTTGCTTACCGTCAATGAAACAAGACATTTAAGCCGACAGCCTCCGTGGCCCAGTTGGTTAGATACTGTCTGTATAACGAGATGCCACGAGGTCGATGCCCGATACAGATGTCCCAAGACAGAGACAAATATTTGTGTGATCCACTGGTATTTATATCGATTCTTTGGAGTTACTCTATTCCCCGACACGAAGTTCGAATGTTGTAATAAAAATCCTAACTTAATATATGGTGATGACGTACCATAGAGTATTCGAACATTTTGCAAAGTATTTAGACATATTCGTACAATTTTACGTTTTGAATATTTATTCAGATTCGTAATTGTGTCGGAGTATTGAATAACCCCTCTGGGCGTATATAAGATTAAAATGTCTCATAGTTTCTGATATGTGTAGGTTTCGTGAGCGACACAAAGTTTCACTCTAAGATCGAGACTATACGTTTGTGTTAAGATACAACTGTTCCTAATATTAAATAAAAAGACTTTTAGACTAATCTCCAATCTGATAAGTCCCATCAATTAGATTTGTACAGCGACATGCGAAGACCAACGTGAATGTATAATGCGCGCAGTCACGATGATAGTCCCATGACTCCGCGCTAGTGCAAGCGTTGTTAGTTTCTCCTATGTATATATACATCAGGGTCTGGTAGATCTTCTATTAGTGAACTGCCTATTGTATCGTAGATTTTAAAAAACTATTTTTCGAAAGGAAAAGTTCAGAAAGTTCATCAATTATACCTAAAACATACATAATTGATTAACTCAATACGCCAATACAAAAACTATTGAGTGCATACATACATAAACTCACGCCTATTTTCTAGAAGGGGTAGGCAGAGGTTATGTTTAACTTTGTGCATTTCATCCCACGATGTGATAGAGACGATCCTTTACTAAAATCTAGAATTTACAAATTCTAGACTCCGGGCTAAAATTAAACTGAAAATTCCACTATCACTTCGTCCGACACAGGATTCAAACCCGAGACCTCAGCTTTATAATCATATCGTAGTGCAACTACAGTCACCACCGAGCCAGTAAACTATTGATTATATTGAGTGCTTTGTTTATTTAGTGTATTGACTCAATACATACTCACTCAATGCTGAGGGGTATTGCCCTCAGTGAAAACGGGAGCTGAATCATGATGAATTAATCAAAGATCGAAAAAAATGATATGCAAACATGACAACGTGGTCGACGGTAATGAGTAAATCAAAATTCACGGCGTGAAACTGTGTTTGCAATTCAGAGGTAAACGGAACAAATTGCACAGCTTAGTTTGGCACGGAGTTAATTGGACGTGAATTTACTATACTAATTGAAAGGATGTGCAAAATATTTGAATAACGACGATTATTTGACAGGAAAAATGTGTTTTTAGGATCTACATACCGTGATTGATATAACAGTATCGTCTGACGGTGGGCAATCAACTCTCACCGACACTTAATATCAGATGTAAAAGGATGTGTCATAAAGTAGAAAAACATATTTAAAGGAAAAAAGAAAATATTTAAAGACAGCCTCCGTGGTGCTATTGGTTAGACCCCGTCTGTGAAACAAGAGGTCGAGGGTTCGATCCCCGCACCTAAGCAAAGTTTTTTAGAACCTCAGTTATTTGTTTCGGGTCTGGGTGTTTGTGAGACCGAAAAGTCTCTCATAGATTCTGATACCCACGACACAAGACTCGATCTAAATGTGAGGTCAGTACTATGTTTGTGACTGTTGGCTGTATTTATTTATTATTTATAAAGCAAACATAACACATGCATAAAACTACGCCCATACTTCCAAAGCAGTAGGCAGAGGATTTAATAGTGCCACTCACATTAAATTCAGCTCACTTTTGTTCTAGGATGTGCTGAGGGGTGATCCTATCTAATATTTTGTTGTGTCAAGAAGAAAGCTGTTTAGTTCTCCTTAAGGTACTCTGGAGGAGATCAAATAGGGTATGTTTTGTCACTAGCTTTAAACTGGATTATAGCCTATCCAATTTTAATCGTACTCTCGATAGTAAAAGATGCCCGTGAAATAGAGTGGGACGTATATGGGCTGATACAGATACAAACTAAAATCTCTTGGAGGCCGTCGTTTGCTATACATAAGGGTGAGAAGAGCCCGGATTCATTACCTTATATACCCGAAGCAAATGCAAGTCTGGTCTCTCTCTTTGGAAAACAAAGGATTCTATCTCAATGCCAAGTAAAATGGTCCTAGACCTCAAGCAATTCAGTACGTTACATGACCAGAGATTTGAAGCCATAGCTTAGCTTAGTACGAGACACATATGAAATGTTTAATATCGAGTAATATCTTACCTCAGCCACAATACTGTTGTAGTCATCATACACTATTTTGTCACACCTCGTCGTCTTGTTACTGAAGTATTCTGGCGAGCAGGTCTCGTTGGCCGCCCATAACGACATCCATTGCTGCTCGTCTTCACTGTAGTCGTATACAGTGCCATTGTGAGGCGCCATTCTATAGCACGTGTTAGTTGTGTTCGGCAGGGCGAATGACGTCCAGGAGTTATTGGTAGAGAGCTCACACTCCGGCACTTGGCATCTGCAAGTACAAATAAGGGTTCATTGCGTTAATATTGACTTTAAATATTTTTTCTGTTGATGAAAACAAGATTCCTACTAAGTGTATAAAAAAATAAGCCTAATTGATTACCTCCTCTTTTGAAGTCGGTCAAAAAGAGCATTTATTGTGACGAAATAACTAAATAATAATAAATACACCCTAACAGTCACATACAAAGTCCTGACCCCACACTTGTGTAGTGGGTATCGGGAACTACGAGAGACTTTTCGGTCTCAGAAATACTCAGACATGAAACAAATACCTGTGGTTCCCACTTAAATTACTAATCTATGGGTCCCACAAGTGTCGGACGCCCGCCTACAAGGTGGACGGACGATCTGACTAAGGTCGCAGGAAGTCGCTGGATGCAGGCCGCTTCCAACAGATCATTGTGGAGATCATTGGGGGAGGCCTATGTTCAGCAGTGGACTTCCTGTGGCTGATATGATGATAATGATGATGATGATGGGTCCCACAACTATTTGTTTCGGTACGGGGATCGAACCTGCGGCCTCACGTTTCAAAAGAGGAGGCTGTCAAGTCTGTCAAATCGCCATTACTGTTGTTTTAGCTAAACATTGCATAATTTCAAGATAGTAGTACCAGTCACTGATGTATGATTATTTTGTTTAGATAATAATTTTGTAAATTACTGTTTGAAGTGAGTAGCTCTTAAGGTAGTGGGTACTTAAATATTTTTCTGTGTTATAATTCGGCGGAGGGTAGTTTATTCCCGTTTGTCTTTATTCTGTGTACGTTTCAGTGCGCGTGCCGTGCGCTCCACCCTTTTATTTCTTTTTCGTTTAATATATTGTGTATTTGTGGACAATCTTGTGTGTAAATGGTGTTTGAGAGCTATATTAGGACCAAGTTCTCGTCTGGCTCGCTCAGTTTCGTGAACGAGTCTTCAGCGACTGGTAAGTAGATTATTTTATTTCACTAACTACTGTACCGTATACTGTATGAGTCCATATTCGAACCACTGCGAAGCATGATATTATATAAGGGAAAGTTCGATTTAGAAGGCATCGGCTATTTGTCTATCACGCTGGCCTAGTGCGGGTCGGTGGACATGAGATTCCACAGAAGATCTTGAACTAAGAACGTTATGGTGTGCAGGTTTCCTCACGATGTTTTCCTTCACTGCTTAACTAAGGGACAATTGACTTTCAATATGTTTATGATTCCGAAAAGTCAGAGTTATGCCACGGTGCCGCATCAGTTACAAACAGGCAATCACGCTGTTGTTGTGCAAGTTACTAAATGGAGATAATTGTAGTTAATGATTTGTTTATGCTATTGTGTGTATCCGTGATATTGCACGATCATGCATATTTATTGATTGACGATATGTATCTATAATGTGTCATCAACATATGTAGTACGATGTATGTGGATGATACGAAATTATTAAAGTATGTACCTAGTCTTTTATATAACAAATATAACGCCCTTTATCCCATAATTGGTAAGCAGAGATGCTACCAGAACACCCAAGTTTCACCTTTTGTGTTCCGCCTCACTATTTCGATTCGAACCTAGACCTCAGCATTATAGTCGTACCGCACTATAACTGCGCCAGGGAGGCACTCAGTCAGTTTTTTTACAATTAGGTACAAAGTAGATTTTTGTTTTAGCTCGACATTGGCAAAAGAAAAAGAGTAATCTTTTAACAGTCATAACCCTCGTATTTAACATAAAAATATATTAAGCCCTCACGTTTAGCATAGAATCAGATGAACTGCGGTCCAATGTCAGAAATTATTATAATTTATCTTTTCGATACGGTTACCTGGACTGAGGCACGGGACTGAAAACTTATGAATACCGTGCTTCATTCTAACTTCTTTTAGAATAAAACATATTTTTATATCTATTTTATAGGGCACCTACATAATTGGCCTAGATCTTGAAATGCTTTGATTAATAATACTAAGATCTGATTAAGAAACATAATGGTAATAAAAAATAGGAATATAAATTATTATCCATTAGTTGTAGTATATATTTAAGTTAAATAAATGCAAATGTGACGTTTATGATAATCATGATCATGATATGATAGGCGTTACAGCTGTTTTTAATGACAACACATTAAATACCGTTTAATATATCCGCATCTATTTGCTTGTTTTGTTAATTTAAAGAATTAAATTGTTCTTAAAGTATTTTTTTATCAGCCCATAAAAATCCTACTGCAGGGCATAGACCTCCTGTACAATTGAGCCTACGATTTATGTTTAATGTTTTGACCAGTAAAAAAGTGTGTACATCCTACTTGATGTGAACACGACTGTCATTAAATTATAGCGGAAGAAATATTTAAAAAAAAGAACACAAATCAATAAACATTCTTTTTTGATGTTGGTAATAATTTAGACAACATGATGAACGACACATCACACAACCGTACGAATTGCGATTTGCGAAGATTTTTTTATTCAGAGGATAAAGCTTTTCTTGTTTAGAAAACAACAAAACGGTAAGAAGCAAAGCGACGTTTTAATAAATGATTATAATTAATAATATAGCCATAACCGGATCTAATGGTAAAATAACGTGTTAAAATAAGTGACGATCATCACGGATGTTATGCCACTTATTGTTGCACAAATAAACTTTATTTATTACTGGATGTTATCCACGATATTTCTAATTTATCTTGTTTATGCTTATAATGTGCTATGCTAGAAAAAAACTGCCGATCCTTCGGGAATGCGTGCTTGATTTTAAAATTAAGTTAAATTCAAACAAAAACTGACTTAATTTTCCAAAAGTAGATTTCGGATGAATTTCATGGATGAATGATATAAGAACAATGTATGTCCCGTTCTCTCAGATAAACTGTCATAAATATCATCATTTGTCTACAAAATATTTAAAAAATATGTTGTATAGACTATATGCATAATTTTAGGGCCTGAAATTGCTATGTAGGAATTAAGGGGTTTGAAAAATATTTTTACGTCTTGAGCCTGCAATATTGCTCATTGACCAATTTCCTCCAAAGCCGAGATTGATTACTTCTTCACGAGGATTATCGTATGCGTTTTATTACGAAATTTGATAGTCCACCCGTGCATATCGCAGTGGCAGTGCGGAACACGTGATGGGCCAATGTTACATAAAATTACACATAAAAAGTTTACAACTTCGATTGTACAGGTGTAACGCGTACACGAGATTTGGAATTAAATCTGTAGAACTATTTCTAAGTAAATCTTAAAGAACTTCTTTATTAAAAGGCTTTATTTAACCCACCGTATTAGCCTAGTCCGGAAGTATCACTTTCCAAATAACAGAAAAGTAATAATCATGTATTCAATATCACGAAAGCATTGAGTCGGCAAGGTCAAACATTTACATACTTTACATAACACGCTGACTCAATCTCTCTTTATCTTTTATCTATGTTTTATAAATATGCCGCCGCCAGCCGCGCCGGTTCAATGATGTTGATTTTATTGGTGTGCTTAATTGTATTAATTTTTCTAGAAGCGTGAAAGATTTATAAATACTTTTCCTTTAGAGGAATTATGAAGATTCATTTTTTGCGCTGTACTAAATGTTTTTATGATCAAAAGGTATTTACTTAAGGTTTTGCTATATTGAAAACTGTAGTTTCAGCCTTCAGGCACCTACACAGTGTGAGTTCGACAGCATTATGTATGGTTTATTGAGTGTATGTATTTACATAAAATATGTGTAATAAAAAAATGCCTAATGATTACAAGCTTGACTAAACTTTTTATTAAATAAATCGCCTCATTTATTATTAGCATATGTTGTCTATATACATTTACAGCCTCTTCTTTTTTAAATTTAATCGAAA
Organism: Hyles euphorbiae; assembly: GCA_023078785.2. Classification (NCBI taxonomy): domain Eukaryota; kingdom Metazoa; phylum Arthropoda; class Insecta; order Lepidoptera; family Sphingidae; genus Hyles; species Hyles euphorbiae. The sequence continues at coordinate 17,751,987 of CM041051.1, forward strand.
ATCCTTTTGTAATTTCTGATACACCCAACACAAGACTCGATCTTAATGTGGGGTCAGGACTACATATCTGACCGTTGGATTTATTTTTGTTATTAAGTCCTTGATTAATTAAGCATGTTTAGCTCAGAATCCACAAAATAAACAAAATCCTGAAACATATTACAAGCCTTGAATTCTCACCTGTATCCAACCTCAGCGGCGGTAAACACGTAATTAAAGTTGCACATGGCGAGGAATGAGTCTCGGAATGCGAGCAGGAACAGCAGCAGTAGCTGGTACTTGCCGAAGCTGCCCAGCTCGCTCAGGATGCCGTCCAGGTTGAATTGACCCTCAGCGACAGACGCCTCCTCCATCTGGACATATCAACTCATCAGTACTACACTTATATGTGTATGTAGTGGAAGTTGTCACCAAGACGCGGTTTTTTTTTATTTACAATGAATGGCGAGACGAGCATGCCGTTCGCCTGATGGTAAGCGATACGACCGCTCATAAACAGTAGCAGAACCAAACAACACCTTGAGTTACAAAGCAATGCTTGGCATTCCACTGCGCTCGTAATCCTGAGACATAAGATATTAAGTCTCAATATGTCCAGTAGTTACTCTGGCCACCATGTCTTTCAATCCAATTTTTGGGCCGCACAAACATTTCTATCGAACCCACGGCCTCTCGTTTCACAGGCGGCGTCTAACCGACTGCACCACGGAGGCTGTCTCGAGTATAACTCGACACTTTTCACTCTACACCAAACTAAATATATACAATCTTCTTTTATGTATCACATTTAATTAATTCTCAAGAGCACAGATTAGTTTCGGAAGTCGCAATTAGTTTCAGTACAAAATAAATATATATATATTTCAAATAGCATATTCACACGGGGACGGAAGACCACAGAATGCATTGTTACTAATATAATGCAAATTGTTTTTTTCTTTAGCTACTTCATTAAATTTACATAAATTAACCGAAATAATGTTTAGTACAAAATAATATGGTGGATTTCCTCAATATTGGATGATAAATACTAAACACATGTCTGCGCGCCGGCTCGATGATGACTTTACCTTTCAGAGTGATGGATATGTTGCGATTATTGGTATACGTTTTTAAAGTTATGGGCGTAAACTTTTGTTGGTGTAGGCTCACAATGTGGAATACTCCATCAGGCAACAATATAACCATTTTCACTAATAAAAAAAACTTAGGATAAATATTGAAGGAACAAAAACCAACCTTAATACTGGTCTCTTTAGACATGGTGGGTAGTGTTACACTTCAGAGTAGCTTCCGTCTTCACTCACTATCATCATACCTGTAACAAAATTAATCGAAATTTAGATGTTGATAACGCCAATGAGCAAAATTCTTTTTTGACTATAAAAAATCATTTTACTGGTAGGTCTCTTATATGTGAGAGGCCGCCTGGGTAGGTGCCACCGAAATGTCTATTTCTTCAACAGCAGTGTAAATGCACTGTTGTGTTTCGGATTGAATGACATTGTAGCCAGAGTAACTACTGGATATATTGAGACTTGACATCTTATGTCTCAGGGTGTCGAGTGCAGTAGAATGCCAAGCATTGCTTTGTAATATTAGTAAGGTTAATAATTACAATCAATCGAAATACCCCATGGATATTGTGTCACATAAATTTAACTTAACAATTGTTCCGATGTGATATAGTTTAAACGTGTCTCTCTCTCTGCTATAGATGGAACGAACAGCCTTGAACCGGTCAAACTAATTAAAAATACCTAACCTAACCGTTATAAAATAAGTTTATTACACACAAGGATTTAAAATGCATTGTCTTCATTGTTCCATATTTTTGTTATAAATTATTTTTATTAATATAACTGCTTGCTGGTTTCCCCAATATGTAGTATGTATCTATGAGATGTAAAAGTTTAAGTCTAAGATTCGATTCTCAAATTGGGCACTGTAACTTGCGAGTTTTTTGATTACGATAATTAGTTAGGGATTAAATATCCCCGAAACCTTTTCGGTAAACTGACATCGGATTGTGAAATCATAAGCCATTTCTTTTTCTTTCGCCTCTACATATGGGAGTTATAAAATATATTACTTAACCAACCTCATTACATTTCCCTTCAGAAAAGGTCGCGAAACACATTAAAATCACTGTATCAGCCCATATACGTCGCACTCCAGGGCACAGGCCTCCTCTACATTCAATAATACGATTAAAAGCGGTTAGGCCATACAGTCCTAATAAATTAATATAAAAAAAAACGCAAAATTTTACACAAAAAACTCCTCAAAATCAATTGCTAAAACACCATGATAATTAGCTAATTTCTCTCAACATGAATGAGCTAAGAGGAGACATGACCTTGTAAATCGTTTTAGATAGTACACACACCACGCGTTCCGCACTAGAGAGGTTATGGGCCCTACTATATAAATCCGAAATTCGAATCTTCGTGACGTTTTTCGTTTCGAAACCTACTCTGTAACACGAAATTCGAATCTTCGGATCAAAGAATGAATGATTCGAATATATCGGCAATCCGAACATTTACTGAGTAGGTACATTCGTATCGTCACAAGCTTCGTTCGTCCGAAGTTTCGAACTTCGTTTCGTATGAATATAGTAGGGCCCTAGAACTTAGAACCGTCTACTACGAGTATGCGTCGGTCTCTTACAAACCAATTACTAGCGTGCGATAAAATTAATTATTATTTAATCGTATTAATATTCTAAATTTTAAAGTATGTTAGACGTATTAACAGTATTTGATTCATTCAAATATTATGCGTTTTGTGAAGTTCCGTGTTTAAAGGAAGCCAATGAATAATGATGAATAAAGATTTATTTTATTATATTTTTACGTCGGTCCATATTTTTAATTTACAAATAGTATATTTCAAATAAATTAAACATCTTAAATGAAATATTACGCACAGGTTACGCAAACTGTTCATTCTACCTTATAAGGACTTTGTTTTCTAAACTGTTGTAGTACAAAACGTAACAAGATTCAATTTTGACCCATTTCACTTATTTTAGCAAATTTGGAGCCAAAAATAAAAATATAGAATTGATCTGTAATAAAAACTCGAAATACACCATAACGTTTTTTTACACTTCACTAAAGTGAATCAATTGCTTTAGTTTTATCTGAATAGATTAGAAATTACAAATTAAAATAAATAATACAAAAAGACCTAATGTGACTTGTGAGAGGAGCTCGCGCCATTGTCTAATGCTGCGGAACTGTTGCTATAAGATTTTGACTCGCAGTTTTCCGAATTTTCTTTTCCTTATAAAAACTACTGTGTTGTCTATTTTTCCTGATTATGAAAACAGTTATCTCACAGGAATCGGTGTAATTGCAAATGAAATAAAGCAATTTAACAAATAATTTCCCTATAAAGCAATAATATGAATCCAATGAATTCAATTGCTCAGCGGAATGTTGTTATACGCTCTTGTGGAATTAAAAGAACAATATTAGCATCTTAAATCCAAAGATCTATTGTCTTTTAAAGGAATACGAGGAATTTATATGGATGTTATGGGCTATTGAGTTCTCTGCCATGGAATTTTAATACCGAGAAAGAAATCGAGACAACGTCAAATCTTTGTTATAAAATTAGTTAAACCATTTTCAGATCGGCATTTTATAAATCCTATAAAATGTTTATCGATCACGCAGACATATCTCTCAATACAAGAATTTGGTAATTATATTAATTATAAATATCCGGGTTTTCTCTGCTGTATTGTTAGAACATTTCTGTGACTGTGCGTTTAAAACTACATTACACTTATTGTAATGTGCTTAAATTCAGTCACCTTTATATATTTAATCATCCTATTATGAGCAAGTATAAATTGGCTGCGAGAATTAACAAAACAATTTTTAAGTAATAGGGTTGCTAATTCGAATTAATTTCAAACAAGTTACGTCAAGTCAAGTCAAGATACATCAAGATACGATTAGTATTTTATAAATATTTAAGCCCTCAAGATATCTATCCCGAAGTATAATTTTAATCGTTAATTTTTGTTTAATTTAATTCCATTCATATCTTTTCTATTAAACAATAATTAAATACTCGTAACTCAAGTAGGTACTATATGATCTAACCACTCTCAATCGTGCTCTCGATTGTAGAGGAGGCCCGTGCAATACAGTGGGACGTTTATAGGCTGATATATTATATATTTTAGCTTTAAGAATACAAATATAATTTCTCATTTAAGTGAATTTATAATTCTTTTGAGAAATAAACTATCTTAACCCACATATATTTACGAAAGTTTTATTCATCTTAACAATTACTGTGTATTACCCAAATCATATAATATATTTAGGGGTCGCCGGATAAAAGAATATTCATATATTACTTCCTAGTTTCTTGTCGTATTATCCCTATTATTGTTGTATAGTTTTTCACAGTTGTTTAGCATTCGACTTTCGCAGATAAATAACAACAAAAATAGTTTCCATTGGCTAGCACCATGAAATATAACAAGTCACTTTGAATGCACTACGTCCGACGCATGCTAAATTTGTTTTGACTCAATTAGTTACAGGGTTGAACGCTCCAACCAATATATTCCAGAGTCTAAGCCAACTCCAAATTTTAAGGTTGAATTTCAGCACTGGCAATAATTATTATTTCTGGACCCTACTTGTCCTTCCACTAGACTTTTGTTTGTGAAAGCTCCTAAGCGCTCCCACTTTGTAATAAATTTCACTCGCAAATAATATTTTCTCTACTTACGATTAACCACAAAAATAAATTAATTTCACTGTAATACACAAAGTGTAACTCACAAATAGTATGTTATGACTGAAAGTGTTAATAGTTCACGTTGGTTTTTATAGTCGACGACGCATCAATCAGAGCTAAGCACTCGGTGTCACTCGCCGCGCGCCACGTGTTTTCCTATTGCTCATTTCTATTGTATACTTCTTGGTTGCTAAGTAAATTGTTGGTCAATGGATCTGTTGATGACAAAGGAGACAAACTATATAGACGGTAAGTTTCGAATCAAAGGTCACCTTTGCCGCTTTTGGAAGTTATGGCTGTTCTTAGTCATTTAACAGGCTAATGGTCAATCAGACGAAATCATTAAATATGCATGCTATCTTTCATAAATTTCTGTGTTATCTAAAGTCAAACATGAGGACTTAGGTGATAACCACTAGCCTAAACCTTTTCCATCTAAATCTCAGCGGTAGAAAAATCGCGAACGCAGAGTTCGCGCAAATTGATTTTTAGGTTTGTCGCAAAATTATTAGAATAATAATTTACTAATTGCTACCTGACTGACATCCGCATTTTAGTTTGCTACACAATTCATAAATGTCATGTACCTTCATAGTTATTTTGGTTTGCCATTATACAATATTATGGATATTGTATTCAAAAGTTTACATTTATGCCCCAGCAAGGTTAGGCGGAAATGGTGCTAGTGCCATCCGAATAGATTTCCATCCCTAGATCGGATGGAGAGCAAGTCTGTCGCCACGAGGAATAGAACCCCACACTCTGGGATACCTATATTATGTTTTTAAATCCAGAATCTCACACAAAAGAGACTAGCTAATATGGGAATTGAATGCAGGATAGAATTAATGTTCGTAGCCGTCATAAGCTACCCGACCCATGAGAACCAATGGTCTCTATTGTTAGTTAAGTTTTTTAAATTATTAGTCATGTTACTCAGTTTTTATAATGTATTTTTTATTTTCGTTTTTATATATATTTTTAAATAAAGAAATAATAAAGAGCGATCTCGATGTTTATGAATAAGTCGTAACATTAAAATATACCTATATTTCGATAAATTATAGCAAACTTTAAAAAAAACTATGCTAAGTTCTATTGTAGGATTTGTTTATACATGCTCATATTCTTATATCCCACGATGCAAACATAGTAATTTAATGAATGAAGGAATGAACCAACAGTCACGTACATATTTCTAACCCTACACTAATATAGTCTCATAAACACCCAGACCCGAGATAAGTATTTGTGCGCCTCACAAACATTTGTCTCGGTGCGGGGATCGAACCCGCAACCTTTCGTTTCACAGCGGCGTCTAACTGCGCTTCGGAGCTTTTGTACATAGGAGAATGAGTTATTACATATTAGTACATAGTTATCTCTTTGTAAATATACCGTAAAATCCGCAAACACTAGCCATACCAAAGCGATTTGTAAGAATTTCTGTAATAGGTATATAAAGTTTTCCAACAAGCACTAGACCAGCAGGGTGGCCCATGTACCCGGTCCCCCCACATGTGACCCCCAGTAGGATGTCTTTGGATTGTGTCAAATCCAATAACGTAGACATTAGTTCGTACAAGAGAATTGCAGAAATATCCAGGGTCCACTACCCCGAGGCCATGAAGCATTTGGTTTAATTTCAATAAAATCATGAATGATGAATGCGTTCATTTACCTATACGGAAACGGAACTCACGTGACGTCACACTGCGTACTACCAGCTGTTCGTGGAAGATGAGCTAATATTGTATAATTTACCTATTTCTACATGTTTAATTCATTCATCAATTCTGAACAGTAGTGAAAATGCACTGTTGTGTTTCGGTTTGAAGGACATTGTAATCAGAATTACTATTGAACATTTTTAAGACTTAACATCTTATGTGTCAGGATGCCGAGCGCAGTGGAGTCAAGTATTACTTTGTGATTAGTAGTGGTGTTTGGATTTTGCTACTGTCCATGAGCGGTCGTATCGCTTACCAATTTTATGAATGGCATGCTCGTGTCGCCATTCATAGCAAGACAATCTAAATACGTTACTCTTTAGTTCAATGTTTTGTCGCCCGCTTTGCACGAAGGGAAGTGGACATTCTTTATTTCCAACTCCTCCTATTAATAAGTCTAATAATATTAATAAGTCTAAACTATACTCTTTTAAGCTTGTTGCGTCGCCTGCGTGTTCATGTTCAACACCTAATTGCGAGTATGAGCAGTCCGCGCATCATATACTTTGGGAGTGTAGTCTTTGGCATAATGAGCGTAAAACCATGCTAGATAGTATGCAAATATCATCTGGAGTTGTATACTACATGGACCTTGTAGAGACTAGAAAGAACTTCCGTGCTTTCCGGCGTTTTTGCCATACCTATTACTGGAATTAAGCATAACAGTTCACATAATAGGTCCCATTTAAATGTAATAATAATTTGATCCGTGGTGCTTCACAGCTGGCTTCTCCGGCTTTGAAAGTCTTTTTGCGAGGTTATTTACCTCTTCAGTTCGATGTTTTGTCACCCGCTTTGCACGGAGGGAAGTGGACAATAATTTATTTCCAACTCCTCCTATTAATTTTACTTTCTGATTAATTTCGTTGCGGGTTAAAGACAAGTTAGACATTCCCGGAGACTCGCCGAGCTTCAATGCTCGGTGTCATTACTTTGCGTGCCACTGTTGATCCTGGCTCACAGGAGTTACAGTGGTGGGTGTGAGGGCGGGACAGTCTCCTCCTATTAATTTAACTTTCTGATTAATTTCGTTGCGGGTTAAAGACAAGTATAGACATTCCCGGAGACTCGCCGAGCTTCAATGCTCGGTGTCATTATTTTGCGTGCCACTGTTGATCCTGGCTTACAGGAGTTGCAGTGGCGGGTGTGAGGGCGGGACAGTCTCCAATCTAAATACGTTAATAGATATTATGTGTAGTTTCTATTGTAAGTGATGTTGATTAATTGCAATAGGCCAGTGCGGTAAAAGAAAAGCTCTACTCCAAAAGGGTTGTTGTTAAGCATTATAAGCCCATCCCATGGTTGTCTGTAAGTCATTGCTAGAGTGATGAAACCGCAATTTGTACTTTATTTTATTTTTTTAGTTGCTGGATATCGGAAAATTCACGTTGTGACGACCATATCGTTGTGTAGAATAAAGATAATCAGGAGAGATCAAACATGTGTATTCTGCTCCTTCTCTTAAATCCATTCCATCGTTGTCTGTAAGACATTGCTTTAAACGATAAGACCGCCATTTGTCCTTTTTCTTTTGGTTTGTGTACCTACTTGCTTTTTTTATGTGTACACTAAAGGCTTAAATATATATAAATTGCAGGTTTCCCACACACATTACTTAAAATATATTTTATAATACTATTATTACAAACGAATAGTTAACTTCCCTGCATATCATCAATAGGCTTTAGTTATGAGACTGTCCCACCATCAAATCAACCTGCAACTCCTGTGTCGCAAGATCAAATTTGGCACGCATTTTAATGACACCGAGCATTAAAGTGCGGCGATTCTTAAGAATCGCCTAACTTGTCTTTAACCCTCAACGAAACTAAACACAATGTTAAATTTTTAGATTTTAGACATAGTGTCTTACGGCCATTCTCTATACTCGTATGCTATCTATCTTTAACAAGAGGTTAAAATGGCTACCATTACCATGTTGGTACAATTATTATACGCTTCGTTAAACAAAAGTGGACATAGGTATACCAGGTATATCAAGAGTGATACCGAAAGCGAAGCCTGGTTGTAATTTGAGTGACTACAAACACAATGTAACTAAAAATGTCGCTTAGAAACGCGACAGTTTTTTTTATTATTTTGTAAATTTCGTCGAGTTTGGGTGGTAAATCCATAGGTTTTGATAAAATAATAATTTCAAGCCTTGCGTACCATAGCGTGTTTAAAAATAAAAGGGTGTACACTATTATTTCAGAAAAAACTATGTATATACCACCTTAATACGACGATAGAAAAAAAAATAACCAAAAAAAGTTTACACTATTTTATACACACAATTTTGTTGCGTTGTGTCTGAAGTCAGTAAAACTACCACCCAGCTTCGTTTTCGGTTGCAGTCTTGATATACTCTGTATATTATCTGAAACATAAAATTGATCGAAATATCTAATGAAATCTCTTGTTAAAGATAGATAGATTATAGAGAACGGCTGTTAATAGTTCAAGTGACTACAGATTGACATAAAGCACATAATGCTTATGAATATTAAGAAGTGCCGCGTTGTCTTTGAAAATTGAGAGAGTATGAATTAGCTAGGGGGAAGTAATAGGAAAATTATTAACAACCCGGCATTTAGACAAATACAATTTCCTTAAAACTAATAATAGTAAAATACCTCTCGATAAGTATATGTAGTTTGCTTAACCATATCGATAGGGATAAATAATTGATTTCCTAACTTCTTCGAACAACATAAATTATGAATAAACCGGCTGAGTCAACATTAACACTACGTATAATTGTGATTATTGGTCGTAAAAATTTACCATTTATTTTTTGAATCGCAATTGAACAATGGATGTAGGTAAGCAGAAATGCAGTTAACAGTTAATTCATCCTTAAAAATATTACGCATTTCAGTATTTGGCTATTAATTTATATTACTAGTGGTAGGTCTTAACAACGTTTAGTAGGATTTATTAATTTTTAGTTGTAATTTAGTGGCCACCTTTGAAATTTCATTCTGCACGTTGCATCGTTAGGGCAGTTTGTCTTACATAATCACAGAGTACATTTACTATATATGAAATACATAATACTGATATATTCGTCAATGCTATATACACATACATATATATATATATATATATATATATATATATATATATATATATATATATATATATATATGTCGTCATCGAGTTGATTTTTAAAAACGGAATGCCAACGCCCTCTATAGGCGTTCGACAGAATCTACGCTAGATGTTGACTGAAGATGTCAGGGACTTCATAAAGAAAAGTCAGGGACATCTCAACGGTCTGCGAGCTAGCAGTACGCTTTGTTGCGATCAAGAGAGTAAATATTATCATCGGATAATAGTGCTGTAAGAGCGTGGAGACTGTCTCGCGTTCCGTGAGTAAGATTATGATTTCCTATGATTTGATCTGACACATCCCCACATACGCCCACAATACTAAGCTTTAACTAGCTGTGAAGCACGATGACGAGCATACACCCAGCATGATAACGAACTTACATCCTTGTATTTCGTTATATATATAGATGTCCATATTCGATGTTTATGTACCAATGTGATAGTAAGTCATATTTATCATCTACTGTCCTAATACATAATTATCCTTACTTCACAAACGCAAATTGTGAGTCACAATTAACTTGCATTTGCGCAGACCACGACGTTTGATATTGAGTTATCGGATTTTAATTGTTTAGTAATGATTTAATACAGTCTATATACTGCAGTACATAAGGAAATCAATTTGTCACAGCTGTGAATATTATGTAGAGTTATTGAATATTTACGCTCCTGACCTTATTGTACGTTTTAACAAAAATTAATGAATAATCTGTTATTTTTTGTCATTGAGCAACTTTACTAAAGCGGATCAGGAACAAAGTCTCTGGCCTCTGCGCATTGTAATGGTATATTATATCCCATGTGCGTGTACAAAGGAACCAAGCGAAATGAGAGGGAACATGATGTTATTTAAATATTTATTTTATTCTTTATTGTACACATAAACTTAATCCTATACAGATATAATACAATATGTTTTGTTTTAGATTCTAGTACATTCGCTTTTCTTTCAATGTTGCAAAGTTTTGAAAAATACTGTTTTTATAAAAAAATGCATTAGGCTCTATAATAACAAATATTTTTATCGCTTTATCCAACAAAAATGTGCAATGCTTATCGCATATTTTTTCATTGAGATAAAAATCATATGCGTACGTTAAAATTATAAACATAAATTATATTTTTCATTATTTATGGATACGTTATTGATTTTAAAACTCTACCAAGCCCTGGATACTACTATTTTGCAAAAATATTTGCTATGTTTTCATCCAATTTAACTACCCTTGTCAATAAAAGGCAATTTCGACCAACAATTTGACTAATATAAATGACGTCGCATTGGTTCTTTTTTCAAAACAAGGAAAGACAAAGATCCTATACCTATATCATAGTATTGTTTCTAATCTTGCGTCATTTCCTTACGTATAGGGAAATAGGGATGAGCATGTAATTACTCATATGTTACAGTCACAGCTCATATTTGGTGTAAAGTCTATTGTCCATTGTTGCTGGGGAAATTTTGAAGGCAATTAAAATGTGCATAAAGACTTGCAGTATTACTAATGTCAACTGCATTTTGCTGAACTATTTCCTTTCAAGATAAGGGCAAACTTAAAGCCAAATATAAAGTATAACTACAATTGGCCTCTCTTCAGAGGCAACGAAACTAAGCGCCCTGCAAGAAAAAGCTTTACCACCAAACTTATACGGTCTGTCGTAAAATAAACATTGAACTCATTGTTTGCAAGTATATTATAATTATGGCACTATCGTGTATACTGACGTTGAATGAATAATATTTTGTACACTGCACAGCCGAAGGAGAACCGTGCATACTCATTAATTTAAGTTAGAAAATAAAATACGTCACAAGCGGGATTTTCTTTACATGCAGGTAAAGTGATGCGTTCATCTGAACGGGTGAATATCCCTGTTAATTGTTGTGTCGTAGGTCATTTATATTATACGCAAATGGACAATAGCACGATCATTGAATAGACGATGATGGAAAGCCCGTAACAGCGAACCATGTAAGTGTGTCGCATTTTAGGTCCGGTTTTTGCAATTAGCAGCATAACAAGACAACACAAATTACTAAGCATTGGTTGACGTTCCACCTCACTTGCTAACCTGTAACGTTAAGTCTCAATATGTTCAGTAGTTATGTTGGCTGCAATGTTCTTCAAACCGGAACACAACAGTACATTTACACTGCTGTTAATTATTTCTAGATGTCACTAAAATGTATTGGATTTAGGATTATCTTGATGCGCGATGTTAGGTAATTGGGGCAGAATAATTGAGTCGAACGGCAAGATACGCACTTTGAATACACTCCATGCATTGTAGTATCTCTAATGTGCAAAAAAATAGTAATTCTATTAACATTGACATCTTGCTCTTTCTCTGATTAGAAATTATCTTTCTAGACTGAACAAAGCGTGCATCTTTATAATAAACAATATAAATGGCATCACGTGCATTTCATTACTTTTCTCATATTAATAAATTAATATTATTGACAATATTTTTTGTACTTTACTCTTTATGTGCACGCTTATCATCATTGCATACCTACTGAATAATTATTAGCTATTGTTTTAGATTATTGGGAGAGTAAAATTAAAACTATATCCGTGTTTACATGATATACACGTTACGCCTTTTTCCCAGAAAGGGTAGGCAGGAGTTCAACCAGGACACCCCATTTCGCCTTCCATTTCCCGTGTTTTTTTTTGCCTTAAATACGCAGAGATGGGTATTTACCGTAAATTTAAGCTGTGAATCCGTTATTCCTGACTTAAATTATGAAGTCTATGAAACTTTTCTATAGGAAATATGAGACCACGCAGATTGAACAAACTAGAACGAAGCTCTAACACTTAAGACCAATTATTTTTCAAAATATAATGACGTACATTACGGAGAATAAAAGAATGTAAACAATTACTGAAGCGGCAGTGAGAGTGAACAATAATATTATCGGTATAATATTGTAACATTGTTGCGTATCTGACTCTACTGCTTTGTGGTCACTGCACTGCGTGCCTACTTACTTATTGAACTGATCGACTTAGCGCTTCAACCTGTATGTACATTGATAATTTCGTCAAAATGTTTCTCAAAATCTATTTCATAGCTCTTGATTTAGTTGCATACATTTTTTCCCTTTTTAATCCAATACAGTTTTATTAAATGTAGGCATTGCTCGTATCTAGCGGACAGATTGATATATCCTTCTTCAGTTACTATGATTAGTAATAGTTAAGCCCATGGCAAATATTCGGAATGATGACTCATTACCAGACTTTTAGGGGATAATAAAGATCTTAATAGAGATTAGTGATTGAGATATTGTACCTTCAGATGTATCGTATTAAATGTAAACTTCATTTCAAGTCCGTAATTTCAAGTAATCATATCTGATTTTCGTTTTACTATACCTACACTAGGTAAAAGACCTGTAAACGGATAATATTAAACACTAGCAGTGCAGAACAGAAGCCGTAAATAAACAAACAATAACAGCTAATTACACAATGATTGTAAGCGATGACATAACAATTAACTGATACAGTTTCGCTACTAAGTGATGTGATGGAAAATGCCGTGAGAACATGCAGATAATTTTATTATTTAAGGATTTTTTTTTATCGCGGATTTGGTTTAGTTTATAGATTTTTTAACTTCCCGACGCGGACGTTTCGATTACTTTACAGCTTTTGTGGTCTCGGTGTGGACTAGGAGGCGAGGGGGAGACAGTATTCTTCGTCTCGCGTCTTCAGATAATGACACTGCATGATTTATATCACAACCAAATTAATTACATAGAAGTAAATAATAAAATAAACGATTTAGGAGTTCCCAGATCTGCTTGCCGTCGTACAGTGCGCGCGTATCCCCTGGAGCCACTACCTCATGCAGAATTAATGTTGGAGTGCGTGCAACGATTGACAAAAATCTATAATGAAAACTTTAAGTATTTTTAAGACAAATGTCCAAAAATACTTAAAGCATAGACTGATTTTTAAAATTGTGGTTTTTTTTTATTGTTACTTTCATTTTTCATAATTGATAAATTTATGTTTAGTTATTAAAACGGAAAGCTTTACTTTTTTTTATAAGTAAATAAAAAGTGGATAGTGCGTCTACGCAGCAACGCTAATTGTAATTTGTGGAAAATATGGTGATAATGCATGTAATACTATGTACATGTATTAGGGTGTCCCTTAAATTTCTAGTTCATTATATTTCAACGCATACCTTTTTAAAACTTTCGTATTAACCCATTATAGCATAGAAAAAAATATAAGCCCGTTTTACAAACGATAACCCGTGCCGACTTGCAATTTAAACGTTTCCATACAAGTTACGCGGGTACCGGGCGCAGCAACCTGTAACTATACGTTTCATTTGTCATTTTAAGCGAGATTTTTAAGCTTGTTAGTGCGCTTGCTATTGTTTATTACATTAATAATGATGTCGGTGGAATTACGAAGTGATAAAACAAATATTTTCCTAATTGGAACGCCTAGCCATCAAATAAATGGTGAAAAATTTACAAGTTTTCGTTTGAAAGTGAAAATCTCGTGATTAGGGAGTATAATGCACTCCTTATTTTGGGAAAAAGCCAGAATACCTACAAAGGCATTACCTAACTATGTGAAGAAACTTTTTGATTTGTATCACGTTTGGAGAGGAATGCAAAAAAATAATTAAGAAGACCCAAAACTCAAGAAATATTCAACCACCGTAACAGTAACTTTAAAATAGACCTAGAAAGAACTATTCGATATTGCGAATTTGAGAGAATGAAAACAGAGGAAGACAAAGTTTTTTGAAGATATAGAGAGAGCCAGGTCAGCTTGCTTAGGTGGTGTGGACAAAAAAATAGCGTAAAAGAAGAAAAATATAGACAAAGACGATTTGAAGACGAGGAAAGAAAATAAGACACGATTACCACGAACTAACTGAATTAGGTATAGTTTTTTTTGGAAGGTGATCCAACAAATAAACTAAAACTCGGGCCTCCTGGAGTTATGCATCAGGTACGATGGATGACGTAAGCCTACTCTTACTTCTCTTTAAAAATATGTTTGCATTAGTCACAATTCCGAATGACTGCAAAGGACAAAAATGCTCTGCAAGATGTTTGTTTATTCATCGTCACACTGTATGTTAAAGGCTCGAATGCACAGTGGCGATTACGAGTAAAGCACCGAGTCAAGATTGGTGCTCCTGGAAAGTTTTCAAAGATTACGAAAAACTAAACAATAAGTAATTTTAGCAATCACTTGCGGTGTTTATGCGAAGAGACAGTTTTTCTATATCAAAATCAAAATATTCTTTATTCAAATAGTCTTTCACAAGATCTTTTGAATCGTTCTTTTCTGCTACCACCGCTTCGGAACGTGTTGTAGCTGTGAAGAAGAAGCGGCGCAAGAAACTCCCTCAGCAACACGAAATGTCTTCTTTTTTCTTTCTTTATATATATATATTTTCGATAGTGAAGTTAACAATCACACTAAAAGGAAAATGATCGTCAACTTAAGAAGAGACAAAATCTCAGATTCAAGCAAATGCTTTGTCTCAACCAAGAAAGACGTACCCCAAAAGTTATTTGGTAAGTTTTTTTTGTTTGTATGTCATTTTGGTGTGTTTTTACGTGTTATTTCTTGTTTTTATTTAATCTGTTGGTTTTTTTCCATTCCGATAAAACTCTTGATGAATACGTTTCGGTAAAAAGCAAATAATTTCAATCTCAGTTACAGATAGACGACAGTTTTCTCCAGAAGGATGTATGTTCTTAGAAAGATAACGCAAATTTTCTGGGATCTAAAAGGAAAATAAGTTGTTTGAAAGTTGTAAATGACACTGCCGAAAGGAAAGAAGACAACTAATGCAAGATTTAAATTGACTTATTACTGCTGAAAAAGAGCATAAACAATTATTGTTGCGCTAAGTCCAAGAACATAGAACTTTGTATCCAGACTGTAAAAAATCTACGCTAAAAAGAAATTACGCTGGCTGATTATTATTATTTTGTGTATTTAAATAAAGGTTTATGATTATATTATTTCATTATTCCCAAAGTCATTATATGTTGCATTTATATAATTTTTATAGTGGACGAAAATATCAGGAAATATACGATTTTTTGTAAACTTTGAAGCTCAGTCGGCACGGGTTACAATCAAGCTAGAATTAAAATAAAAATATATTAAAGTATGTTTTAGCATTTATAAAAAATAGAGAGGGTATGCATTTCAAATATTTAAAAAAATATTATTTTTGTCCTATAGGGGACACCCTAATATGTATATATATATATATATGTCGTTATGCTATCCTTTGTATAAAATTAAGTTTTATTCCAGTAAAATAAAAACAAATGGAGACCAGAGGCGGCTCGTAATATTTTTTGATGGGGGTTCACAAAAAAACTAATTGAAAAACTAGAGCTTACTATTTATTATATTTGCCGCCGATCTTTTTGGCGTGCGAAGATATCTATTTCTGTCTTGTGAAAATCAGAAATGGAATTGATTAAGCGTACAAACTATTTTTTAATACTTATTTAAAAAAAAACTGCGAATTAACTGAGTGACGTGTGAGCGGCGCTCCAGATTACGCTAATTTCTCATACGATATCTTTTGTTTCACGCGTCAGCGCGAGTCGTAGCTCTCTTTCGCACTCATTGAATACAGTACTATATACGAGTCGTACTAAACTTCGTTTCATAGGAGCACAATCGCTGGCGCTCCACTCGTTACAAATTGACACTACATGTTCCTATATAGGTAATATAATAGACTTATTATAGGCGTAGTAAAATATAAAGAATGTAATGTAAGAATTTATGTATTATAAATATATATAAATTATTAAATTAGCTAAGTATGTAATTTTCGTGGGAGTGCACTGCACCAGCGCTCTTTCGGATGAGCCGCCTCTGATGGAGACAGCGCTCCCTTTATATTTTAAATACTCTTAGGTCCATAACTAGATAATAGATACAGAGAATACAATATTATAAATGTGAGTTTGTGTTTATGTTACCTCTTCACCCTCAAACTACTAAACCAATTTTAATGAAATTTAGTATGGAGATAGCTAACAACCTGGATTAACACATAAGCTACTTTTTATTCCAACAAATTGTAGTGTTCCCGTGGGATGTGCACTGAATTGAAACATCTTCGATACTCTTTGAAACTTAAAGGAATGGGTTGGGATGTTTAAAGTACAACGGTAATGTTGAGTTTCAATATTTATAGCAGTTGTCACGCGAAATTGTTCCTGTGTTTTAGTGGATTCAAAAAATATCTGCACTCGGGCAAAGTCGGGCCGGATCACTAGTTATTCATATAGCGTCTTCACAAAAGCCATGTGAACTTGATGTTTTTCTCAGGTAGAGCAGTTAATGTCAGTGATATTAGTGATGATCTGATAGTGATTCGTGATGACTCGGCCACAACAATGGGAACAATTACCGCCACGTTTCTTATGCAACTAATTGTTTTCTCGCTGTCGTGTTATTTAACTGCTGGTAATAATACATCGTTCACATCCAGAATTATCGATTGTGTTTGTGGTTTTACTTGACAATTAGTGATTTAAGTTAATTACTAGAAAGGTTTAAATACTTGAAGTTATAGGAAAGCAATATAATGTATATAGGTACATACATTTGTGCAGCCAACAGTTACATGCACAGTTCTGACCCAACACTAAGATCGAGTCTGGGTGGGTATCAGAAATTACGAGAGACTTTTCGGTCTCATAAACACCCAGACCCGGAATAAATATCTGTGGAGACCACAAATAATTCTTTCGGTGCCGGGATTGAACCCGTGGTCTCTCGTTTCACTTCCAGCGTGGATGTACGAAAAACATTTTAGTAATAAAGGTGGACCGCCAGAGGTCCTGTAAGCCAGGGTCAACAGTGCCCGCATTTTAATAACACCGAGCGTTAAAGCTTAACGTATCTCCGGAAATATCTATCTTTTCATTCTGATGTTTCTATTGTTATCTTTTAATTTTGATTTAGCGTACCAATGCGTGATTGTCATGTTGTTGTCAAAATATATGAAGATAAGTTTTTCTCTTTCCACATTTTACTATATTGGACTGGATCTGGATCTGGATCTGGATCAGCCCATATACGTCCCACTGCAGGGCACGGGCCTACTCTACAATCGAGAGTACGATTGAGAGTGGTTAGGCCATATAGTCCACCACGCTGGCCTAGTGCGGGTTGGCGGACTTACATACCATATAAATTCTTATGAATCGCTATGGTATGCAGGTTTCCTCACGATGTTTTCCTTCACCGTTTTAGTGCGTGGTGATTGACTATCAATACACACATGACTCCGAAAAGTCAGAGGTGTGCCCTGGGATTTGAACCCGCGACCACCGTGAACATGCTGGCAGCCGCGTCTGGTCCGTTTACCAACAGGCCACCACGCACTATCTATATATTGGACTAGTTAATTCTAATTTCTAATCTACTTACATAGATTACGAGTATGTATGCTTGTTGTTTATATTAAGAAAACATATCGTAAATAATGCGTTAAATAGAGAAAAACTGTTCGATCAAATTGTTCCACAGCTGTCAATGATACATTACTTTTTTAAAATGTATTTTAATTAAAATCCATTCATGCATAGTTCTATGTAAAAATAATCTGATTACATCTAGAAAACTTTATCATAGCTATACGACTGAATCAGTGGCGTAGTTATACGGCGTTACGATTATAACGCTGAGATCTCGGATTCAAATCCGGGTCGGGCAAAATGGTAGTGCATTTTTCTCTTTATCATTAACCTGAAGGCAGGAATTTGTGACTGATATGGCGATTTTCTCGCCCCCTATCGCACCCTGACCCAGTAGCTCCTACCAATTCTAGGAAAAAGGCGTGAGTTTATTTATGTTCAATACGAACTGCGCACAAGCATTACATTAGTATAGATCGTCTGTATGTTAAAACATAATTAGTTTAGTCTCCACAACTTATGGTTATTTCACTTTCTTTCAAACATAAAGCATCGTAAATAATTATCTTTGATGTCGCCGTACATGCTTAAACTTAGACTTTTAATATATTTTCCGCAACCATTAAAAGCATTGTAGCTATTTCTGCACAAAAACGCCCATATATAATACTTAGCACTGGACGTGTCTAGAAACGAAAGTTCAATCGAGAAGGCTTAGGCCATCCCCCACCACCCTAGCCTAGTGATTTATGGACGTCTCAAGCCTATTATTATAGGATCTGGTTATGACTTCTCTGTTACGCAGGTTTCCTCACGATGTTTTCCTTCACCGTTTAAGTGCGTAGTGATTTATTATCAATCGAAAATCAATAATAATAGATCTTTTCATTCAAAGCAATAATTTTAAAACTTGACAAAAAGGAGAAGTGCTTGGGAGTTAAGATTAGTAAGAAGAAAAATCCATAAATAATCTTTCCGCAGTGAAACATTTTTTGAAATAAAAATCAGTGAAAATCGAGTGTACAACAGCGTCAACAATTTACTGGCGTCCTCTTAATTATTCGATTTTCAAACAATCGAATGTCAATAATGAACCAGCATTGAGAAAAATAAAAATTAAAAAATATACATAATTCTAATATTACGGTTTTTTGTTTTAACCGTAGAATTACGTGCTTGAGGGAATACAGTATATTTAATTTTTTTGCTTAATATATTCCTAATTCAGAATTAATAAATATTATTTTTTTAAAAACTCATGAAATTAAACATTAAATTAGACCAGTTTTAAGTATAAAGTGTAATAATAGATATTTTGCATAACAACCCTAGCGAGAACTGATGATGATTAGCTTTAGAATTAATTTAAATATGATAAATGATAAAATGATAAATAATTTAGTCCCATACGATCATCACCAAATTAATGCTAACGTATGTTAAAAAACTGAACTTCCGTAAATATAAATGGTAATCATGTAGGTCAGTCAACGACCCAGCGGATTTTCGTATGAGGTCACCGGACACATTATCTTAGCATAGTAACAGAGACAGCAATATATTCTAGTATTATTATTACGAGCCTGTAGCGTCCCACTGCAGGGGAAAGGTCTCTCTTTCCTTCTTCCATTCAATCCGGTCAAGGACTTTATACATAATATGAATTCTTCCAATAGGCATCCAATTCGTTTCCAGCGACTAGTAAGCCTGTTTTACACAACAGACATTATGCCCACTTTATTACGTGATAGGTTTAAACTGCTTTCCGCGAAACCTATACGATATTTCCAAATTCGGATAAACTCGTACAAAATTGAGAAATTTACCAGGAAATCCAACCCAGGACCTTATATTTCACAACCCAAAAACGATGCCGATCAACACGGTAAAAAATATATTAACCACAATTTTCATATTTGATAATATAATAATATGATATAGTATATTCAAGCCAATTATCACGTTTTAATAGCGATTTTATACTTCGAGAATGTTCAAGAATAATAGTGTCTTAATAATAACATTTTTATCACAACATAACCCATTTAGAATCGGTTAAAACATAATAGAACTATCAGCGTGCATATATGATGTCTATAAAATGCGCTCAAATATCGTTAATTGATATTTATAGATTTTCTAATTAATACGATAACTATCATATCGGTATAACCAAGTATTTATAGCACATGATAATATTTACGACCAAGACAATTGTAAAAAAATAAAAAGTAAAGTAGAGTCCTGTATTGTGGCAGATAAACTCCAGAAATGGTGCTTGAGATGGTATGGTCACGTCCTAAGGAAACCACAGGGGTATTTCGGCAATGTGTACCTTAGCCTCAATATTCCTGGGTCTCGACCGATGGATAGACCAAAGAAGCGCTGGCTAGATGTCATTAAGGAAGATATGAGGATCAATGGCCTTAATATTTAGGATGCTGAAGATCGGGCTCCCTCCTATCAAATTGTAGAAAATACAAGGTGAAATGTGAGTTTCCTGGTAGCACTTTTGCCTACCCCTTCTAGGAAAAAGCCGTGAGTTTATATAAGTATATGTGTTATTAGAGGTAGTGGTAATCAGTTAGCGTTCGGTAACCTAATACCTCGTTTCTTGGATCTGCGCCAAAAACGACGGGTAAAGACACAGTGAAATGAGTGAAATATCAGAAATGAAGAATTGATACACCTGGAAGAATGCATTTCAAGGCCTGTACATTTTTATAATTCATGTATACTAATGTATGGGCGCATAGCATGACTTTCTAGTATGATATATACATATCGCGTAACACGTGGCTGTTATCAGCAGTGAGTTATAGCAAAGCTGGGGTCACTGATAACGCTGAGTCGACTACCACGACGTATGACCCTGCACCGCTGTCGCCGCTCCACGCATTCTCACAACCCTACTAAGGACTGGAACAAAGACCAGGGACCACTGCTTGGAAATAGAACTAGGTAGAGCAGTGTACAAAAAGATATATTTATGCCTTTACAAAAATCTTTTTTTTTTTCATAAAAGTCAAGGTTACTGCAGTGCATGATAAATGCAGTTCGATGCGATTTGGCCGGCTTGGCTGAAGCCAGATATACGGGCTAAGTCTGAAATTATATTATGACTGGATTCCCATCCATGTCTACGATGGTCGCTGTTTGGGCGAAGATGAAAATCCTACGATAAGCTTTTGGGCCTTCGGCAATCTTTTTTTTATTTATTTATTTAACACACACACACACAGTTATTACCGGTATATACCCAATTCGAACTGGCGGAATCTTGTTCTTATATAGGTTTGATAAAAGAGGTATATGTTCAGCCTCATGTTCTTCAGCCTCATCGTTCTTCTGACAGCATATGTAAACGATGAACCTTCTGGATTCAATCCACGTATTGCTATGGTCTCTGTATGAATCCTTCGGCAAAATCTTATATGACTGATCAGGGACAAGAATATGTACCCTAAAAGACAACAAGCTAGACTTAAAATATAAAAGGTGCCAGTTGCATCTCAACCTGCTAATATCTACGAGTTTGTTTATTATTATTGTCACACAAGCAATCGTGATGAAATCAATTACAGTGGCACATCCACACTGTTACGAAACGATGTGTTGATCTGATCCAAGTAACGTAACCGCCACACGATCCGCCGCAGACGCATCGTAACTGCTATCGCGGCTTGCGGTATCGTGCGTAAACGGAGATAATTAACGCTATTGGAGACGCATTTTTTATAGACGCGGTCGATGGTATAGTAAACCCAACAGATATAGTTCTGACCCCACAGTGTAATAGTCTTGGGATGTGAAAACTACACGAGACTTAGTCCAATAGTTTAAAGACGTCTTCTGTCGTATGAAGAAAAGCATACAATTCTGTCCTCTCCTGTGCCATCCATTAGAATTTGAAAGAGCAATAAAAATTTATATTTTAATTCCTGACTTATCCCATGGGAACACTACATTTTATCGGGATAAAAAGCCTGTGTTAATCTAGGGTGTCAGCTATCTCTATACCAGATTTCATCGAAATCGGTCGAGCCGTTTTTGAGTGAAAGAGTAACAAACAAATCCATATACCGGGTATATCATGACTGCTACCGAAAACGAAGCTGGGTGGTAGTTTTAGTGACTTCAGATACAATGCATAAGGATAAATTTGTACATAAACAATTGTCACGTCGAGGGTATCCAAAACTATCAATAGATATAGATAATTTCTATTTTTGCTTTTATTTTGTGTAGTTCCAATCAAGGTGCCAACGGCTTACTAATGGTTAGTCTTTGCCGGCCCAGGCGTATCTACATCCGCATAGTAAATGATATGCCAGTCTTAAATAATGAAAAAAGAAAGAGAGGCAAAACGGACAGAATTATTCAAACTTGATTCTGTCCTCATAATTAATTAGTACAATTATTCATACGACTAGCAAGAATTATTATTAATTTTACTTTTTTATTAGGAAATATAAAGTTTACCGTTTTGATAACCCTTAAATTGACTATAAATATGTTATTGTGGGGAAAATAGACAAAACTCCGAGACTCAGACGATTTTAAAATTAAATACATTAATTATAAGTATATCTATAATAACAATATCGCTATAATTTGACTGATGATCGATCTATCGATGACGATCGTTCCCTCTTAAATAAGTATTTGTATAGTTTCCAAATTATTTAACTTCATTTGTGGAATTATAATTCGTGATTTTATTAGCACTGAAGCATATATTAATTATTTTTAAACCTGTATTAAAATATACTAATTTAACATAATTTATTGCTATGACGTGAGTGATTGTAATGGAGCAGACCCGACTGCCAACATGTTTACAGTGGTCGCGGATTCGAATCCCAGGACACACCTCAAAGTTATTTTAGAAGACAATTATTATTTAAAACATCAAATTTCCGTATAAAATGTTAATGTAATAATTTATTTAAACCAAGGCACCGAATAATTGATATCGTATTATTAAAGCGACATTATTTTAAATGCATAATTTGAATATCACTAAACCATGATTATATTAAATCCAAGGATATCTTGTTGAGTTATTATCGAAAACAAGTTATTAATAAAGAAATAACACCCAACAGTCACATACATAGGCCTGACCCCACACTAAGATCGAGTCTGGTGTCGTGGGTATCAGGAACTAAGGGAGACTTTTCGGTCTCACAAACACCCAGACCAGAAAGAAATATATTTTGTGGGCCGCACAAACATTTCTCTTAGTGCGGGGATCGAACCCGCGGCCTCTCGTTTCACAGGAGTCGCCTAACCAACTGCGCTACGGAGGCTGAGTTTAAACAAGAGCATCCCGCGGTGTTTGCGTGTAGAATTCTAAGTTTTAGTGTTTGTAGTTCATTTAGTGCGTCGGGGACGCATGCACTGAATCGACAACAACAAATATTGTAGGAGAAAGTGTTGTTTAATGGGATAAATGTGAAACCATTTGTGTGGAAAGAAAATTTTGTGTGCCAGAATATTTGCATTTTGACAAAGACTCTGTGGCGAGGTTGGACAAATTCATACGACTAGCAATTTATTTTACTGGTGGTAAGTCTCTCATAATATGCGAGAAGCCGCTTGGGTTGGTACCACCGCAATTTTTATTCTTCTGACCAAACAACAGTGTAAATCCAAATTTCTTCACTTCATTTCACTTGAAGTCCAATAAACCATATTATTGTCTACGTGATTATTATAACTATATTTTATAAAAATCTTTCGACCGGGATAAAACAGGAAAATCTTTCAGGATAAACCATAAAAAATGCTTTAATGAATTTTAAGCAGTATCGATATCGGGATTAACGATATTTTTTACCGATACTCTGAATGGGTATTCTCCATTTATTATATTATCAAATGAAAGTGTTTTGGAAAAAATAATAATATTCCCTGAACAATTGGCACTGTATAATTCCGTTATCAATTTATTTCGTACCTAAAGATGTAGTTTCATGTATTTTATATTTAGCATTTTGTTGTGTACGCACGTGTTACTTGTATTGGAACAGTTGAGAATAATTAAATTCAATAATTATGTTATTCATAATTAAAAGATTATTATTCGTCGGTTTGTGAAAAGAGTGCAACAGACACATAATAGTTTTTCATCGATGTTCATATTTTACTGGAATTTAAAATATTACCCTGCCTCGGTGGCCTAGTTGCGCTACGGTACGGTTTCAAATTTGAAGTCTTAGATTCGAATCCCGGGTCGGGCAATGTGATATTGGATCTTTCTATACATGATTAGCCCGGAGTCAGGAATTCGTGCTCAATATGGCGAAAGGCTAAACTCCGATAACATCGTGAGACGAACATACAAGGCGAAATGTGTCTGTCTTGGTAGCACCTTTGCCTATATTTTTTAGGAAAAAGTCGTGAGTTTATATCATATATTGTGGATGTATGTATGTACGAAACCTATCAAACAATTTGTTGACACAAGGCGTAGTCTAATAATGAGAGATCACGCGAATGCAAGTCACATGCGAAATTACACGTTTGTACAGGGTACAGTATCATTATGTGGGCGATTTATTCACTTGACAACCAGTACATAGAGTGATGTGTACAATTTCATAGCTCGTCCCTTCGTTGCGTCCACTTATAGTGTCGGTGTGAAAAAATTCAGTGCCTCTTTTTAATTCAAAAAATATACACGTAGTCCTTATTGTTCGAATTAAACGTAACTTAACGTTTTTTTCACAGCTTATGTCACTTTGCATGTTATGTCTTCTTTCTTGTCTCTTTAAATAATTGATGTCATTTAAATCAAGTGTTGAAGTATTCGTTTCATATAAAATACCAAATATATGGATGGTACTATATAGGGGATACATACATCTTTGTCTACGATTTCACATACAGGCTGGAGCTACAGATTAATGTTTGTTTAAAGGAAATGAGTAGACAATGTATCAACAAATTTTGTATAGAGGTAACTGACACCGTGGATAAACACGTAAATTTCTTCGCATCCCGTATAAATGTAGTGTTCCTGTGAGATGAGCCAGGAATTCAAATATAATATTTGCTACTCTTTTAATTACTCTTTTAACACGGGACAGGAGAGTACATACATAATTGCATGCTTTTCGTCCGATAGAAAGTAAGGACAGCATTTGATGTGACAGAACGATATACATTCTGTCAAGAAAGTATCGAGAATACATTGTTTATGGTTCCAATTTTCGATTGCATCTGATAATTAAATTGAATACAATGCTGCCTTTTGTCATATCATATCTAGTGTGTATTGCGAACTTCATTATAGACAAAAACATCGAAATTTGTCTTAAATTTTGCATTGCCAATGGAATTTCGTGTTCGAGGTCACTAAAAATACTGAATCAACTTTATCAAAAACACGTGCTTATGAGTGGTACAGAGCATAACGGTGGAGATGTGCCTCGCTTTGTTAGGCCATCAACGTCTGCAACTAAAGTTAACATCGCAAAAGTGACGAAAATAGTGACTGAAAATCCTTATTCAAGTTTGAGAGATGGATGGGTTGATGGGCCGGGACGGGAAAAGCAAAATTATCTATAGCGGTTACATTGAATTTATATATAAAACAGTTAGTAAATTAAGTAATATGTTGTTTATTTATTTATTTGTTGATTTGGACTGGATTCAAAAATGTCAGCGCTCAGGCAAAGCCGGGCCCGACCGCTAGTTACCAAAACATACAGCAAACATATATAGTATGGTTGCATGTCATCATAGTTATAATTACTTTTCGGATATTAAAAAAGTAATTACAAGTTACAACTGAACTCATTTAGTTTAGAATCGAATTTATCATTAGAACCTCCGCTGTCATCCTAGCTGTATAAATTAATATAACATATATGTACATATTTAGTCTCATAAAACGTGACACCACTTTACATATTTAATTTATAATAACTTGAATCATCTTGTTATTACATTCAAATAACTTGAATATAGTAGTAACCGAAATCGAAGCCAAAGTTTAAAATTAGAATTGTGAACACTACAATAAGTTTCACATGTTGGATGCTGTTTATAAGTATTTTAATTTCTTTATACTGGTAAAATAGTGCTTGCTAAATACAAATTCCTCATAGAAAGTCCGCTGTAATTCAAAAAGTCTCTGCTAGCACATCATAATCACTGATTCCCTAATGCCACACTGAAGCCAAATTTTTTTATTACTACGATTGGTGAGACTAGCATTCTATTCGTCTTGAGGTAAGCGATACGACCGCGCATGAACAGTAGCAAAATCGAAAAACACCAATGGTTACAAAGCGAAGCTTAATATTCCATTGCGCTCGTCTGAGACATAAGATTTTAAGTCTCAATATGTCCAGCTACACTATCCTTCAAACCGGAACAATGTACTTACACTGCTATTCAGCGAGAGAAATTGACATGCAAATGTCAATTTCAAATAGTTCAACATGAATTCTTGTAGATAAACCATTTTTGTATCGAATGGAAAGCTTTACGCAAGGAAGCTCCCTTCCGTTACCTCAGAGAGGCCGGAAAAGGCATGTCGGCGTCACATTGATACGGTTGTCGGGTCGGTTCCTTAAAATGTAACAATCTTCTGAACATCAAAGCGTGGAGGTAATTGTTCATTGGGTATGTTACATTTGAGACACTAAGGAGAAGGACCTTATTATTAACCCGGATGGGCGAGGGATTCACTTTAACTCAAGGCTTTAGAATTGTATGAATTATTTTGAATAGCGAGGTATTCACGACTTTATTAATAATTAATTTATTATTATTAATAGACACGACATTTTTTTATCTGTATCTATATCAGCCCATATACGTCCCACTGCAGGGCACCGACCTACTCTACAATCGAGAATACGATTGAGAGTGGTTAGGCCATATAGTCCACCACGCTGGCCTAGTGCGGGTTGGCGGACTTACATACCATTGATTTTTTTATAAATCGCTATGGTATGCAGGTTTCCTCACGATGTTTTCCTTCACCGTTTTAGTGCATGGTGATTGACTATCAATACACACATGACTCCGAAAAGTCAGAGGTGTGCCCTGGGATTCGAACCCGCGACCATCATGTACATGTTGGCAGTCGCGTCTAGTCCGTTTACCAACAGGCCACTACGCACAAATCTGGTATTGTATTTGTCATAATATGGATTTCAAATCGGGACGGTGTGTTTCAACTGATGAAAAATCAAAGTTTGATATAATAGTAGATAAGTAGAGTGTACCATAAAAAGCCACATCAAGATCTTATATAGAAATCATATTTACGAAAATCTTTATTAGAAAAAAATACTATTACAAAAACAGGTCACACACGAACATGTGACTAGAAATGCTTCAATTATAAGTTCATTTCTAAGCTATGGTTAGAGTAAGAAATTGTTTAAATATTTCCGATAGAAAGAGTGCGTGCTGCTATTGATAACTCAACTTTTAAAAGACTGTATTCCAACCAATGCAGAATGAGCAAACATTTGATTTGTAATTTCGTACCCAAGACTTTTGGTTTTGGAGCTGGAGTGTTAATCCACTGCGCCATGGAGGCTTTCATATAATCATAATAGAAAAAAACACATGTGTAAAATGACTCACTGTCAACCAATTTAAGATCCGGATACAACAAAGGGCCCGCAGCGACTGGACGCATTATGCAGCAGACTAGGCTCTATGATATCCCTAGAAAATGATAGAATGATGATGATCATAATACCACCGAGATCTGGAGAATATGTCTATGGCATATGAGGTCCCCAACCCACATTCGGCCAGCGTGGTGGACAAGACTCCTCTTAATTATCCTGCTTCGTAGACATGTAATTAGAGTCTGTTGCATTGGATTCCATATTTTATTGAGCTTATAATAAATACATCTAATAGCAATTGTAAGATATTTTGTAACGTATTGCATGTGCCAAGTGTTATCAATACGTAATGTAGTAAACATTAAAGGGAACTATTGGTCGGCTATTTTTAAATGCACTTAATATTCAAATACTACTAGACACATATTTAGACCTGAACTTCCTCTAATATATACTTATAGTGCCGTGGAAATTAGAAACAAATAGGCCTTTCAGTTTCAAAGTCAAAACAAATATTTGTAGGTCGCACAAGCAATTTTCCTCGTTAGATTTGAACCCGCCTCTCTTTTTCCATAGCTGCCTCTAAACCAGCTGTGCCCCATTAGCTACCCAATATTCGGATATCACAAATAATCCGAAAATAAAATAGTATTTACCTATCTTAAACTGCTGGATAACTCAGTTGCCTGATAAAGCCTAGTAAGGGACAAGGTTACTGGAGTGGCAGAGATCTGCGGGGTCATTGTGGTAGCCGAAGGTTTAAGGTCTACCGCATAATTTAGGGGATAGATATAGACTGCCTCGGTAGCGTAGTTGTACTACGGTATGATTGTTAAGCTTTGGTCTCGGATTCGAATTCCTGTTCGGGAAGAGTGATATTTTTCTATTCATTATCAGTATGAAGTCAGGAATTTGTACCCGATATAGCGATAAACTCGCATAGAGGGACGGAAAATACACGGCGAAACGAGGGTGTCATGTTTACACCTTAGCCTACCCCTTCTGCGAAAAAGGCGTGAGTTTTATATATATGTCTATGTATATGTATTCAACACTAACTTAGATGTGGGATGCGGAAGAGTATGTGCGTTAAACGTGAGCTGATATAGATTTATTGTGCGACCTATTTTTTAAGAAAACATATACGGAGTATATAGTGCGTGGTATATATATATATATATATATATATATATAGTATATATAGTGCGTGGTGGCCTGTTGGTAAACGGACCAGACGCGGCTGCCAACATGTTCACGGTGGTCGCGGGTTCAAATCCCAGGGCACACCTCTGACTTTTCGGAGTCATGTGTGTATTGATAGTCAATCACCACGCACTAAAACGGTGAAGGAAAACATCGTGAGGAAACCTGCATACCATAGCGATTCATAAGAATTTATATGGTATGTAAGTCCGCCAACCCGCACTAGGCCAGCGTGGTGGACTATACGGCCTAACCACTCTCAATCGTACTCTCGATTGTAGAGTAGGCCCGTGCCCTGCAGTGGGACGTATATGGGCTGATGCAGATACGGAGTATTCTTTAAAATAAATTGTTTGATAATATTGAATTTAAAACAATAATATCATAATTTAGTAAACAGTTTGTGATTATTTTATGTTATTCATAATATGTATTGTATTTTTAAAATCCCTTTTAATTTTATATTTTATTAGCCATGAATTTATCACTACTTTCAACCTATAGAAACGAAATAAAAATTACGAATACATTCCTTCCGCAGTGAAACAGTTGCGATTCCGTAAACAAACAAAAAACACGAGCACACTGTACGCGGCCATTTCTTTGTTCCATTCATGAAAAAACGACACAAACTTACCATACAACACTAACACATCACAATACAATTATTAATTCACTTATAGTTTGATAGAGTACGGCCGCGCGCGACTCTACCGCGCGCTACTCTGCTCTAGCCTCCACCACTGCGAGCTCTGCGCCTGAGCACACCGCGAATGACTCTACTGCGTGTTTGCCTTATTACCGCGAAGGCATTTATATAACCATTCAATAAGTATTTTTCAATGTACATAACTTTTATAAGGGTTCTGTAAATGGAAATTGGAAACCATTTGGTTTTTTCCTGAATTTTTCATGGGGTTTTAGAGTGTTATGTATTTTATTTTATATATTTTTTGTGATTTGGTTACGTTTTCATGCCTAAGGCGATTTAACGGTCGAAATCCAATAACGTTTTAGTACTTAATTCAAACGCCTAAATATATTTAATGGTATTATTTACTTTTTTTTTCGAAAGGTTCTCGAGTGGAGGCCACGTACAGGCAAGCGAAGTGTCGGACGCCCGCCTACAAGGTGGACGGACGATCTGACTAAGGTCGCAGGAAGTCGCTGGATGCAGGCAGCTTCCAACAGGTCATTGTGGAGATCATTGGGGGAGGCCTATGTTCAGCAGTGGACTTCCTGTGGCTGATATGATGATGATGATGATGATGATTATTTACTATTTTTAAACTTCATGGTACAACGCATATAAAAAAAGAAGTATACTAAACATAAAAATAGGTTTAACAATCAACGGTCTTATCGAAAATGGCGATGTCATCCAGACAAACTTTAGATGGACTTGATTAATTAGAAATATAAAATTAAACACCTAACATGTATGTTTACATCATAGCACAAGCCACCCACAATGCGAATGAATCAAATAAATTATTCTTTATTAAAATTAGCCATTCACAAGATCTTATCAATCGTCAATTTCTGCTAACACCGCTGCGGAATATTCATAGGCAATGTTTACTTAATATTCTAACAGGCTGCATCAAAGAGTATTTGACGACACATCATAATACTTTATTTGCCAGTCTAGATATCATTATTTTGGATAATAATACAGGAGCGGTGATAGTCGGACATGGTCGGGACAATCTACGGTTGGATCCTTTTCTTTCTCTTTCAGGGTAAATTGATGTATGGTGGAAAATGAATTATATAATCCGTACAAGAAGTTAAACTTTACAGAACCCTGGCGGTCTTCTTTAAATTTATAGTATTTTAGAAATCACTCTGAAATCACAACGATAAGCCATATTGGTCACTGGGATTGTTTTATTATAGATTATAGTATCTAGTGTAAGTAAACAAAATCTCTGAACATCACATTATATAGGTATGTACATATATGCTATTTTGTGTTTGTCTGTTTGTTACCCTTTTACTAATCAAACAACAATTAAAAAGTGTTAACGCCACGCTGTTGTCAGTCATGACTCAGCATGAATAAGCATGCGTCCGGGGCGGTACCACTGTCTCATAGAAAATTGACGTGAAGCGCCAGTTTTCTGTCTCGTTTCTTTCGATGAGTAAGATTGTCGGATGCCCAATACCCCATCTCTCATCTCTCGTCCCATCCTTTTCCCTTCAAGCTCCCTTCCCGATTTGTAGAGCCGGCAACACATCCACGATCCAAGCGTTATGGTTGTTTATGGGCGGCAGTGATCATTTACCATCAAGTGACTTATCTGCTTGTTTACTGGATCACTGCAATAAAAAAAACTTCATACCTTTATATAAATAACTTTTCAGGGGTATAGAAAACAACGTTCAGTACCTTTGAGAAGAATATAAAAATATTAAATTTTTATACTAACACTTTCTTCGTAGACTATTTAAAAGCATTACATTGACATTAACTACATACATTAACGTAAGCGAAGCCAAAAGCAATAGCTAGTATTTTAAACTGATTAAAATTATTAATAACAACCAATTGACTCAACAGCTATATGACGAGTTCGACTCCCTATATGTTAATAATTTCTATCGCATAATATAAAGTCTGTCAACACGCACTAGGCCAGCATGTTAGACCATATTATCTAACCACTCTCAATCGTACTCTCGATTGTACAGGAGGCCCATTTCCTGCAGTGGGACGTATATGGGATGATACAGTACAGTACAATATAGGGTATACCCAGCCGGAAAGCTACCACCGTACAACAACACAAAAACCCTTTACAGTAATCCACGGAAATGTGTAGCAATCGGGCTTAGACTTTATGAATAAAGAATTAAGAAATACACCCAACTGTCACATACAGTCTTGTGTCGTGGGTATCAGGAAAGAAGATTTTTCGGTCTCAAAACACTACTAGAAAAAAATCCTGTGTTTAAATGTTTTTCTCGGTGGGATCGAACCCACGGAATATCGCGTCAAGGCCAGCGCCAACCAACTGCGCCACGCAGGTTGTCTGTTGTTATATATCCGATATTGAAAAGGTATCGACCGACAAGAGATACACATCATCTATGTGGATTGGCCTACAAAACATCATTTACATTGTAATCGGATTATTTTGCCAATATAACATGAAAACATATTTACGCTTTTAAAATATCAGTAGATCTTATTATCATGTAATCTAATCCAAGACAAACTTTGTAATAAATAAATTGAAATAATTTTAGAGAAAAGCATTCTGAGACACATTACAGTAATTTTTTCTAGAAGTTTTACGCTGTTTAGAGATTAAATCTAACTGTAAAATTGTATATCATGATTTGATAAACTACCAAATAAGGTTTTTGATTCAGTAATACTAACTAATTCTTAATATGTAATGAGTAATGGTAAATAAAAAAAAAACGGAGACTCAGGAATTGCGCCTAAGCCTCTGTATTCATCGAACTAAATACTCTGCTACTAAGTGAATGATATTGAACAAAAAGTGATTCAAGGATGACACAATAATGGTGTTCTACCTTAATTATATTTTTTACTTGTGAAAAACTGCGTACATAAAGTAATACAGTTCGAGATTGTCGTCGATCAATCGGCGTTAAGATAATTCTAGGAAAAGGGCAAATCACTTTTACTAAAAGATATCATACTTTTAGGAAATGGCGATAGGCTTCTTAACATTGAAAATGTAAATAAATTATTGAACCCATGAGAAAGAAATACATACACTCATAATCGTCACGCCTGTATCCCATAGGGGTAAGCAGAGACAATAGACAAAATAACCAATATCATTTAGATTTAAGTCATTTTAGTATCTACTACTCGACTCGGAAAGCGGTTTTCACTTGAGAAGAACGGACATGAAAACTCAAATCGAGTAGCTATGTACATGCCTTGCCTCCCGTTATACTGCCGATGTATTTTTTCTTAATAAATAAGCAAGTAGGTCGAAATTTTTACCTTATGTTAACTATCACTTAAATATGCAAATTGGCAGACGATTTAGGCAGTAAGGTATAAGTGTAATAGTCAGTAATCGTAAGATTAGTGTTACTTGTACGTCGTGAAATTGACATGTGATAAATCAAATCAAATCAAATATTTTTATTGTGGACATACGTTTACATAAGCTGTTACAAATTGTTTATCCGTACAACTATGGCCCGCCAAATTAGCATACAATAATATAAGAATTTTAGGTATCTACAATAATAACAACGATTTTGCAGGTTACTTTGACTAGCCAACTTGACGCTTGAGGGTTGCGAACGAGGCCCTTAGTAATATTACTAATTGTTGAGTAAATCAAAGTTATTAATATCTACAGGTGCGTATTATGTACTGTCTGCATACAAGTGTCGATATGGAAGTCAGTAAACTTTAGTTAAGAAATTAAGGGCTTTACAGATCTTGGCAATTATTTGCAATAAATATATTTCTGTAGAGTTCATAACATTAAACTTTTATATTATTTTGATAATATAAGCACGGGAAACCCACAATTCTCATCTTTAAAGGCAGTAGGATAAAAATATCAATATCATAAAAATAATATAAGTACAGTGTTACCGTATTATATTTAGTATTGTATTTTAATGTTTATTGATTTTTAATAATGCTTACAAAATTGTATTTCTGTGGATAACATTATCAAATCATTTTCCACATTACTACGGGATCATACTGTTGTCGGTTACGATTAAACTTCTCGATGCATTCAAAGAAAACAATCTAGTACAGGTTCCCTAGTACAATTTTCATCATTTATTACTAACAAGCTGATTTTTCGTGAGTATCTTCCTTTCGACTAGACGCCCAACTTTTTCCTTACAGTAACGTTGGTAAATGGTAGCTTAGTAGGGGTAGCAAGGATAAAATTTATGTTGATTTGACGAATTTTTAAAATTTATTACTAACCGAATTTTTCTTTGTTAATTATCGAGATAATTATCTAAATAACGTGAAAAAATATTTGTCCTACAAAATATAAGGTTTTGTTAGGGAGTCCCCCCTCTCCAACATATATCATAAACAAGGTCATGGAAAATAATTACTAACCAGCTGTTTTTTTTGTTATTGGTTAGCTAATATTTGTATAGTTTACTACCCGCACGATGACCCGCAAATGATGAAAATTGTACTAGGGAACCTGTACTAATCTTAATTTAAAACGTTGGTTTCCACTCCGATAATGATCACATAATATGGGGTCAATCCAGACATCGTGACACACGGTGTTGTCAAAAAATGTAGTCGTGAGCAGGCTGGCATAATTATGTCGATAGCAAGATCTTTGTATGTAGATAATGTCAATATTTAAGCACTGGATATAATATTAAGCCTACTAGTAGTGTTCAAGAAAAAAGGAAGGATAAAGATATTATAGACTTATGTTTACAATTTCGAAAGGGTAGGCAGATGTGCAACAAATAGTTAAATACACCTAACAGTCACATACTTAGTCCTGGCCCTACATCGACCGATTCTTGGGTCTTGAGTATCAGAAACTACGAGAGCTCACAAACATCCAAACCCTACTGGTGTCTAACCAACTGCGCCACGGAGGCTGTCAAAATGCCACCACAGATGCGGTTTATTGTGATGCATGGCACAAATTCGAGTACTAGCAAACATAAAAAATGTAATTTAAAAATAAACCTCACCTAGATATCAAACCCATAATTTAAAGACAACACTCGCTGTCACCTTGAATAAAAAATATAGAAAGAAAACTTACAAGGACAAAAACATGAGTGGGAATTTTAAAGATGTAACTCCATCTACTTATGTCCTTAAAAGAATACTCTTTGTTACATCACTAGGCAATTATTTGCGCAGTAGACAGCTAGTTAAAATTCAAAGAGCACGATATGTTTTTCCGGAGCATCTAAAGCATTGGTCTTTCACGCGTCTCTTAAAGATAACCATCAGAGTAGCACGCGGTAAAAATCACGTGTATAACATCGAATTAATTTGCTTCCAGGGGAACATCTCACCTTTACCTACCGCAACTGCAAAAAGAGGTGAGTTTATGTATCCTTGTATAAGATCAGAAATAAAACTAATACCTGAGGTTTTGTGCTGTAGACTCGCTGGTCTGATTTGGACACATTGACCAGTAAGTCTTTGTTAGTGTTAGAAAAGCATATTACTTTATTGCTTTTTAGATTCAAATGATGTTCTGCGAAGCTAAGCATCGGTTTACTGCCGTGTATTTTGCTATTATATTTTATCAGGAGCTAAGATTATTTAGAGCGATGTAATACCGCTAAAAATATGTAATAACGTAAACTTTCTATATTATACTTTTCATAAAACAATTGTACGAAAAAGTATGACGAGAACAAATAAAACTCATATATTTTTGTTAATATAATTTATTTTACATCATTTATTATAAACAAGTTGATATTAATTTAAACTATGAATTATGTAGTCACAGAAATATTGTAACACTTTAATCTAGTCCAAATATGTACAAAATAAACTAGGTATTCAAGTAAATAAAATAATTATAATTGAATAAAATTCCTGATATCTATTTGAAAATCAGTCTTTGTTTAGTAAACATTTTTTAAACATTTATTTCATTTATTTGAGGATAATAACACTATTGTATTTTGTTAATTACATCTTAACAATTCATAAGCATTTCGCGAAGGCATATAAAACTAACAGACGGACATCGAATGTCCATATTTATATAAATATATAAGTATTTATCAAATTCATCCTTTTAGAATACTTGTATGGAATCCATAACATAACAATATACTCGTAGTGGTAGCTAACTCTAACAGTTACATCATTCTTGATTGACGTCTGTATCTGTATTAGCCCAATATATACAGCCTACTGCAGGGCATGGGTATTTTCTACAATTGAGGGAAAAATGAAGAGTGGTTAGGCCATATAGTCCACCATGCTGGCCTAGTGCGGGTTGGTGGACTTTACATACCATATAATATTCCTAGAAATAGCTGTGATATGCTGGTTGGCTTCCTTCACCGTTATAGTGCGTGATGATTGAATATCAATACACACATGACTCGGAAAAGTCGGAGGTGTAACCTGGGACATGAGACCGCGACCACCGTAAAAATTTTGGCAGCCACGTCTAATCCATTACCAACAGGCCACCACGCACTTTGGGGTGATTTCTAATACAATATCTGCATAGTAATTATAATCATACAATTCTATCTTGTTCAAGAGATCGGGTTTAACGTACTGATGTATAGATCTCTGCTGCTACCAAAATTATTGTCAATCTGTTTTATTGATATTTCAGTAATGAACGAGATGAATTCAGCGACTTCCCGCAACTTTAAGAAGGCTATCTGCCGATTTTAAAACTTTTGCCATAAAATAATATATCACATATGAACTTGGTAACATTCTACAAAATAATAATACTTATAATATAAATATAATGAGTAAAATTATTTTTTCTCGAGACCGATTTCGGAGGCTTCTTCCATGGTGTCAGGGAACTTGGAGCCAAGAGTCTCAGGAGTCAGGAAGACAAGCGCTCCCGACAGTAGTGCAAATCCAGCGAACAGAACGAAAGGAAGGTCGTCGAATGTGGCTGCTCCCTGTAGATATAAAAGAAATCACAAATAGATCTCCTTAAAGATTGATCGGAATATTGAAATAGCTTGATTGTATTCAATTATTGGAAAATCAATTAGCAATGGTGGCTTATCATCAGTGACCTTTAGCTCGTCGGCGTACCCAATGAAACAATTGACAAATGGGATACAACTAAGAGCCTTGCGTTACTAAAACAAGCTGTTCTTATCACCATTCTGATTTACATATATTCCACTGATAAAAATTGGACATTCACAAGAATTTTCCCTTTAAATATCCACAGCAATCTATTGAACCCGCATCAAATTATAATCAGTAGAGAAAAGTACTCACTATAGCAGGAGTGAGTGGGGCGGTGATAGACCCGATCCTGCCCATCATGGAGGAGAAGGCGAAGAGGTTGTGCCGGTAACGCGTGGGATATAACTCCGTGGTGTACATGTATATAGCGGTCACTACTGTAGCGATGCTGATCTTGCCGATCACATAAACTGTTAGAGACACGGCGTACATACCTGGAAACAAAGTATGGATAAAGAAGTTTTGGCGTTGTATTAATTGTGGCGTCAGCAAAAATAAATTTATTTCTTTCAACGTAAAATTTCGGCAGGCAGAGGGAAACCTAGATCATAGTTTATTAAAATAGGACTTTTATGGTAAGAAAAACCTAAAACTAAAGGAACCTCTCCTTTAGTATCAGTAGTAAGTCGTTTTACTTGAATTTCAATCTTTTCGTTTTCATATCATTCATGCTTTCCATGACCTCTGATAAGGAAAAGATCTCATTATCACTCAATTTAAACATAAGCTTGAAAACTACATTATCTTTAACCATCAGTTGTTATCTATAATAAATATAATCCTATCCTCATAGTTAAACCTTTGCAACAAAGTGCAGTTGCAAAGCCCCTTATTACCTAATCCATGACACTTAACGAGTTAATAGTATTTTGACGGCTTCTATTGTTAGCATTTGAATATCTTCAGCGATATATGTTATATCATAACGATATCTGATTATAAGAGGTATTATAAAACATATAAATATTTGATAAAGTACATCATATTATCAACTTATGTTCCATACACGTGTCATGGATATCTTGAATAAGCACAATGATGGTATAACAAAATATGTGATCTAAAGACCGAATGTAACACTTATCTATCAAGTATTACGTATTCATTTACTCAAAATTATTTTTAGATAACTTAAACAATATTATATAATCTTATCTCATACAGATCCACATTTATCTTTAGTATGACATCTGTAACATTGCATCTGTAAGAGCCGTATAAAAATAACATCGCCTGGCGTTTAATACATAAGTGTACATTATATTTATGCAGACCTGCTTTATTTGATTTACGATATATTAAAAAAAACAAGGTTTTATTATGCAGGAAATACCTGGATTGGCATATTGTCAAAGGTAACTTACCGTCAGGCATAAAGATGTAACCGATTTGGCACGCGGCGCACATCCAAAACCCTGTGATGAGCACAGGCCGCCTTCCGATCCTGCCCATAAAGAGTACCGCCAGCCAGAATCCTGGGATCTCTGCCGCAGCCACCGCCACGTAGTTCAAGTAAGGGTTGCCAGCCATGTTCACAGCATTGATAGACAACCCATAGTAGATCAGCGTCGTCGTGATCCACCAAACAGGCGACACTAAGCACCGCCTCAATATCCGCTTGTGCCTGAATACGAGCACTATCAATAATGGCTCCTGTTTCTTCAGTTCTTTCTCTGCCTCCTGTCTCTTCTTGTCTTCCTCGGCTGATCGCCGCAAGGCTACTAGGGACTTGTCTGATAGGACTTTCCCATTGACTCTGGCTACTTCTTTCAGCAATGCCTCGGATTCAGCGTATCGGCCTTTGCTCATGTACCAGCGGACGGATTCGGGGAGCAGCCAGAAGTAGCAAAGGGTTATGAGCTGTGGTATGTACAGCGCAAGAGTCAGCGGACGCCAGGCTGGGATACCCCACGCTATGAATCCCATCAGGACTTGGCCCAGAGCGAAGAATGTCGTTAGAACTGCTCCAGCAATCACGCGGTATTTAGGACCCACCAACTCTTGCACTGTATAAACATATTACAATTTTTAGAAATACTTTTCATATAGGAAATGCGTATAGGAATGGATGTGACAAACAGTTGTTTTTAACAGTAAAAGGGTCAAACGAAATATTCGAAAAACTACAGCCAAATACAGTTAGTGCATCTTAAATCAATTCATGAATATATGAAAAATCTATTTAAAATAATCTATAAGGATAATTAATACTTCTTATTTAAGTCATGCATAACCACGTAAGTGAAGTATGAACTTTATTGCCTAGATAATGCGAAGGACGCTATTTTATCAAAATAAACTTTTATATCATATCTTGCAATAAAATTATAATACTTTAATTTCACCAAAACCTGCAGTTATATTGAACCTCTTTATATTCTAATTACACAAAAAAATATAATTTAAATTTATTTTATTACCAAATATAAGCATAATTAGAGAGAGAATTGCATGAAACTATATTCCATTGACTAGTTTATTAAAAAAATGCTATAAAAGATGGGGTGAAAAATGTTTTATCAATACGTAAAGATGACTTCAACCTGGCCAATAGTGATCTTTAAGAATGAATGTTTTTTTTTTATTGCTGTGAATGGCGAGACGAACAAGCCGTTCGCCTGATGGTAAGCGATACGACCGCTCATAAACAGTAGTAACATTCCACTGCGCTCGCCATCCTGAGACATAAGATGTTAAGTCTCAATATGTCCAGTAGTTGCTCTGGCTACAATGTCCTTCAATCCGAAACACAACAGTGCATTTAAGCAGTGTTGTTTCACGGGAGAAATAGACATTGCGGTGGTACCTACCCAGATGGCCTCTCACATATGAGAGACCTACCACCAGTGAATGTTCTATGTATCAAATACAATGGTCGGTAAAAGACATTCTATAGTATTATTGCTCGCAAAGATTAATTTAAAAGACACTTATATAGTGTGTATGCTACCTTGCAGCGACCAGAGACCCTAAATTAAAGGCATGCTTCATCATAAACAAATATTTCAGATCCATTCAAAACTAACGACATACCAGAGGCAAAGATCAAGTTGCTCATGTCTACTCACCCAAAATAAAAGTGCAAGAAAACACTCCAGCACCCATCATGGCTTCAACGAACTGGGAGATCATGAAGCCGAGGTAGGTGCCGGCCCAGTAGCGTGTAAGGCCGATCCAGGCGGTGTTGAAGGCGTTGAGAGCGAGGGCGGTGCGCCTGCCCCATCTGTCTGAGATGTAGCCGGTGATGGGCAGGGCTGCCAGGGTGCCGAAGGTACGCACGAATCCGATCAGGGTGCGGCGCCACTCGTCACAGGCTAGGTCGTACTGAGGGCATACGTAAGTGTAATCATGTCTGATACACTGAATATGTAGGCAGTGGTGCCACTATATCATAAATTATAGATCTAGCTATTGATGTCAGGCATTTGGATAGTATCATAATTATTGTAAGTTAAATCATTTCGCCACGGGGATAAATGTTTCGTTAACTCTTTGTAAATGTGGAATAAAGTCTATTAGAAGAAAAAGAACATATAAAATAAGTGACCTAAGTAATAATCGTACACCTGTTTTAATTACATCTATCCAATTTAAATTATTAAACACTAATTCAACTAATATCACGACCGATCGACTAATAAAAATAAGAATAACAATAAATAATACGGCATACTTTGAAAGACAAGTCATATATTTGTTTATCGTATTTGACTCCCTAGATCTACTCAGAACTGGGTCAGGTCTTGTAATACCAAGTGGTAAAGTTAAACCAGCTGAGTTTGTTTCGCCGGGTTTCTGTTTCTCAGCCAGAGCCGCGTCACTCCAGTGGTAATATTATATCGCTGCGAGTCGTTTTAGTAATAGTCATAGTCCACTGAGACAATGATTAACGTAATAATGTATTTCCTTAAATAACATTTTTCCCTTAACATAAAATAGTTATAAATTGATTAAACAAGAAGACTACCGAAAACCAATTAAATATAATATTTAAATAAATTATGTCTAATGTTTCGTAAATAAAGATCAAAGACTGTGTATTAACATAAAAGAGCTTTACAATTGCATACGTCAATAAATTAATTTCATTATTATTTTCAACTCGACTGCCAACTGGTACTGTGTACTGAACTATAAACTTCAAAACAACGGTTTTGGTACTTCTTTTCAGACTGAAAGACATTTACGAAGCAAGATTTAACTTTTCTATTTGTTTTGGACTAATCTTTTTCACCGACTTGGGTAATATAAAGAAGATAAGCAAAACAAATGTATATATATAGTTTTGGCTATGCTAACAAGTCGATGAGTTTTATCTCCGTGACTTTAAGATTTAAAACAATAAACTAAATGTGTATTAAAATTGTGAATGTCGATTGTACATGATAAGTTGCTACTATAATAAACGTGACGTGACACGATACTGATAGTGGGATCCATGGGCTGTGAACATGTTAAAATATATGGCAGATCTAAATATATCACGACTCTGTGGCGTAGTTGTACTACGGTACGGTTACAATGCTGATGTCTCGGGTTCGAATCTCGGGTCGGGCAAAGTGATATTGGGGATTTTTCTAATCATTATCAGCACAGTCAGGAATTTGTTCCCGTTACGGCAATAGGATCGCCACCTGTCACTTATTGGGACGGAACATACAAGGCGAAATGTGGGTGTCCTGGCACCTCTGCCTATCCCTTCTGGGAAAAAAGCGTGAGTTGATATATGTATGTATGTATCTAATATTTCACTAATATTTTACAGTCCACCAAGACTGAACACATTTTTGACTTCTTTACATTTTTTACCCTTAATTAAAGCATGAAAGTCCATTGTTAGACATAAATCTTTATAATACGCAGTAAGTCCAATTTCAAGTATTGGTGGTAGGTCTCTCATATGTGAGGAACCGCCCAGGTGGGTACCACCGCCATGTCTATTTCTTCCGCCAACCAGTAGTGTAAATGCACTATTGTGTTTCAGGCGAACGGCATGCTCGTCTCACCATTCAGTGCAATAAAAATCAAGTTCACCAGGTCCTTTAATAATAATAATTTAATAAAAATAACTCACATCATAAACAACAGTCTCCTGATGCTCATAGACATAGTGTTCGCACCTGACCACCCTGCTTACATCGAACAGGCTCGCAGGACATACGTCAGTACCGTTGACTACAGTTAGGGACCAGTTCCCAAAGCGGTTGCAGTTGTCGAACCCTGAGGAGGTCGCTGGCACGGCGTTGAGGATCCAGTCAGGGGCGAACACTGCCGTGGAGGGATCCTCACACTCCGGTATTAAGCATCTAGGAATAAGGAAATAATGGGAGATTAGATATAAAATTATGGAAGAATTTAATAGACAGTTACATGCTTGTGTAATGGAATGAGACTACTAGTGTTTTTCAAGCTAACGTTCTCCAAAAATACAATGTACTCTATGGCTAACGTACTGTCTCCGCTGTATAGATCAACTTATAACTAAATGTCCTAAAACCACACTTCCATATAATTATGTGAAAACCTTTCTATCTCCGATCGACGATCATTATTGTTTGGTAAATTTTCTACTTACACCTAAAAGATAATAGGAATTCTGAGTTTCAGAATTTCTAGATCTTGAGTAAAGCTTACAATATTAACGTGGCCCATCAAAAAATTAAGCGTTCAACATAAGTCTTAATTCAACAATTCGTCTCATAGCAATCTTTCAATATTTACAAAGTCAAAGATTCGAGTTTTCTTTCATCTGGTATTTCACAGAACTATTTGAGTAATTTATACTAAATTCACCATTTATAAATACATTTCAACGGAAAACACTAAACCACTTACCTGCTACCAATCCTGGCCGTAGTAAACACATACTCAGCGTGAAAAGCCGAGAAGAGCACGGCTATCAGAGTCAAGCACAAAGTCCTCAGCTGGAACTTGCCAAATTGCCCGATCTCCTCCACTAGGATCGTGTCCAGATCCACCTTCTCCGCCTGTACCTCCCCAGTTTCCTCCACACCAGTCATGGCTTACCACTACCGCGCATAAACTACAACTGAATGTATTTATCTGAGTGTGATAATGTCAGTGTTTATACTCCACCTGGCGATATGCACTGAATTTATGATAATGTTTTATGAACTTCACTTGCGTATTAGGTTATTTGACATTTGGATATGCATTTAATGCCTTTCTCCACGTGTTATATTTTAATCATTCGTCACGTGTTTCAATAATACATTCATAGTATCAAAAGATAATGTATTTGTAACAGTTGTTTCAAGATGCCTGCATATGTCCTCATTTCTTTAAAACGATTCTTAATAAAGGCCTTTGTTATATGGGTATAATATTGATAACAGTTAAAAGATTGTACCTAGAAAGTAGTAGTAATTCATTACGTACTCGTGGCGTTGCGCTAATCTTCCTGAATGAGCTATATTTTCCTATTATAGTGTATTATCTATGAGCTATATTTTCCAATGCACTCCTATTTTCTACCTACCGCTCCATTCCACGATAATCAACAACAACACTGTACGTATACACATATACACATCGATTTGTAACCATCAACACCTTAGCCTGAATCATGGCTTCGCGATATCCTATCTGTGCACCACAACCACATATTGTTCTGACAATAACCCTGGATCTTTTAAACGAAGGACAAATACATAATCATTATTCACTACTTGATATTTTATCAGCACCACATTGCGTTACCGATAAGTCCAGTAAATATTTAAAAAGGGAAAATCAATTTATTGTTGTTTTTATAATTTAAGATTTAAACAAAATTCAAAATTCAAATTTTAATTTTAAGAATTTCTATGGTATGTAAGTCCGCCAACCCGCACTGGGCCAGCGTGGTGGACTATATGGCCTAACCACTCTCAATCGAACTGTCGATTGTAGAGGAAGGCCCGTGCCCTGCAGTGGGACGTATATGGGTTGATACAAAATTAATTCCAATACATCCATCCAACAGTCAC
Source organism: Hyles euphorbiae (assembly GCA_023078785.2). NCBI lineage: Eukaryota > Metazoa > Arthropoda > Insecta > Lepidoptera > Sphingidae > Hyles > Hyles euphorbiae. Next base: position 17,795,552 of record CM041051.1, read on the forward strand.
ATATACAGGGTATATCAAGACTGCTACCGAAAACGAAGCCGGGTGGTAGTTTAAGCGACTTCAGACACAATGCAACAGAAAAAGTTGAAAAAAAAGCGGCAATTTTTTTTTGTTATTTTTTACCTATGACCATATTATTTGGGTGGTAAATACATTTTTTCCTAAATAAATAGTGTATACCCTTTTATTTATAAATAATCTATGGTATAAAAGAGTTTAAAATATTATTTTAGCAAAAACTATGGATTTACCACCAAAAAATGACGATATTTAAAAAAACATAAAAAATAATTGTCGCGTTTCTTTGCGAAATTTTTAGTTGCATTGTGTTTGTAGTCACTAAAACCACCACCCGGCTTCGTTTTCGGTAGCAGTCTTGAGATACCCAGTATAGTCCTGACTTCACACTAAGATCGAGTTTTGTGTCGTAGGTATCAGAAACTACGATAGATATTTCGGCCTCGCTAAAATCCAAACCTAAAATAAATCCCTATGGATCACACTAATATTTATCTCGGTGCAGGGTTCAAAACCCCCGGCGTCACGTTTCACAGCCGAATTTTAACTAATGGCGCCACTGTGGGCGCCATGGAGGCTATTAAAACGAAAATAAAATATTAAAATAAAATTAAAAATAAGAACTATAAACCATAATTTAATGGAGTTAAAAGAGGACATTTTTCTTGGTTTGCCTTGGGTTACTTTTGCTAATCACTTTTTCATTAACACATTGCAAAGAAACAAAAAATAAAATATTTTTTTCTAAAAGTAACACCCACAAATTATCTTTTAAGGGGTTTTTTTTTTAATCGAGGGAATATTTAAATTGTCATCATCAGCCTATTATATTTAAGTGCGTGGTGGCCTGTTGGTAAACGGACTACGACGGACGCGGCTGCCTACATGTTCACGGTGCTCGCGGGTTCGATTCCCAGGGCACACCTCTGACTTTTCGGAGTCATGTGTGTATTGATAGTCAATCACCACGCACTAAAAAGGTGAAGGAAAACATCGTGAGGAAACCTGCATACCATAGCGATTTATAAGAATTTCTATGGTATGTAAGTCCACCAACCCGCATTTGGCCAGCGTGGTGGACTATATGGCCTAACCACTCTCAATCGTACTCTCGATTGTAGAGGATGCCCGTGCCCTGCAGTGGGACGTATATGGGCTGATACATACATACAGCCTATTCGCGTCCACTGCTGGACATAGGCCTCTCCTATGGCACGCCACTGGGCTCGACCTTCAGCCCATCGTCTCCAACCACTACCAGCCATCTTTCGGATATCGTCATTCCACCACAATATTTAAATACAACATGAAAAAAACTTTAGCGGTGTAAATCACGTAAATTAGATGTAATAGATTCTTCGAACAGATTTTAAGATGACAATTATTTTTAAAATATTAAGATGAAAACTGACTATAAGGATAGACTTGACTGCTGTTCTTCTTCGTAGTTGAGAACTTTCACAGTGTTCGTGGCCATGGTCAATCAAATAGTGTAATAGCATAATACGTCACTACCATATTGATCATACTTTTACATGATATAATAACTTGTAGTATAATCATTTTGTGATATTTTTCACACCATATTTATATAATCTAGTTTTTTCAATTTTCTATCTTGTCATCTTGCTATCATTACTTTAATTTACAGATGTTGTATGATGTATCAGTAAAGGCTTAACGAAGCGATATCGTTATCATTCAGTAGAGACAAGTGCAAACTGCAAAGTCTTAAATAAAACTTGAAACCTTCGATCATACTTTATTGACAGACTCCGTGGCGCAATCGATTAGACGCCGCCTGTGAAACGAGAGGCCGCGGGTTCGATCCCCGCACCGAGAGAAATGTGCGGCCCACAAATATTTCTTTCGGGTCTGGGTGTTTGTCAGACCGAAAAGTCTCTCGTAATTCCTGATACCCACGACACAAGACTCGATCTTAGTGTGGGGTCAGGACTATGTATGTGGCTGTTGGGTGTTATTTATTTATTTACTTATTAATTTATTTATTTATTTTATTTATTTCATCTAAGCTTGAAACTTAGAATCATATGGATATAGTTCAAGATCAAATTAGCATAGGAAATTAGTTCGAAGCATTCCATATGCTCTTGATTTACCTACAATAGAAATAAAATTCACTTAACATGTTAGTGGTAATAAATAATATTTGCATATTTCATACCTACCAACATTACTTGATCCAATACTTTTGGTTTGTGAGAAAATAGGTAATGTCGGTTGAGCCTAAGATATTCCTCTAATCATTATCAGCCCGTTGCAGTCCAGTGTTGGACAAAGGCTTCTACCAAAGTACGCCACAGAGTCTGTTCTGCTGCTTTACGCATCCAGTCGCTGCCGGCCCTCTTGTGTAAGTCGTCCCGTCATCTGGCTAGAGGGCATCCCACGCTACGTTTGCCAAGACGCGGTCTTCACTGCAAGATACTATCAGTTAGCAAAGTTAGTCCCCCTGTTATCTTCAACTAATTCAGAAGTTAGTATTGATCTCTTTATAAGTTATAATTTGTATCGTGATCATCTCGTCCTATTGGTACTGGATCTATTCCACAAATTAATTTCACGATTAATACATTATTACCGAGTTGCTCTTGACCACTTCATTATGAGCTTAAAATTATACATAGAAGGTTCTATATTCAACCGTTATGTAATATTAAAAAATATAACCAAGAGGAGGGTTTTTATAGCATACGGTTTTAAAAAGGATATTTATTATAATTTATTTTAATTTTCTAGGGTTGTTGTCATCTGTAACAGATCTGTATCTATAATGGAGAACAATATAAAAGGGTTTAGGCTGGCCTAGTACGGGTTGGCGAATTAACATAGAAATTTACAGAAATTGCTATGGTATGTACGATGTTTTCTTTCACCGTTATCATGGTATGGGTATAGTGGTTATTGACTATCTATACACACATGACTCCGAAAAGCCAAAGGTGTACTCTGGGATTTTAAGCCGCGACCACCGTGAACATGTCGACAGCCGCGTCAGGTCCGCTGCCAACAGAACACAATGCACACACATAGTTATAATACGAAATGGTTTTTCGTAAACCCGATTAATAAAACTCTTTTAATTTAGTTTAATTTATTTTTACAATACATTATCTTCAATTTCTTGTTACTAACACTAACTGTTGATAACAATATTAAATAATGTAAATTAATATTAACCTATACTATAAGTATATAAGTAAAAAATACACCCAACACCCAACAGTCACATAGTCCTGCCCGCACACTAAGATCGAGTCTTGTGTCGTGGGTATCAGGAACTAAGAAAGACTTTTCGGTCTCACAAACGACCAGACCCGAAACAAATACCTGTGGTTCACACAAATATTTGTTCCGCTGCGGAGATCGAACCCGCGGCCTCTCGTAACACTGGCTGGAGGCTGTCTATATCCTCAAAATATTACCAGTCTGTTTGTGCAATACTCAGTATCAAATAATATTTTAAGTAGTACCAAATAAACAAACATTTTCCATTAATGTTACGGTATCATATTATTTCATTTTCAGCTTCAAATGCGCTTCCCCGTAACCTTGCATTAGGTACCTAATTTAAATTGGCAATTCGTTTAAATTTCCACAATACCAGCTCATGTCACATCATGAATAGTTCAATTCAGTTTCACATTAGTTCGTATTTCTCTTGTCTTGTCCAAGGTTAGAGGCCTCCTCCATTGTAGCTGGTAGTTTAGTCCCGAGGGTCTCTGGGGTGATGAAAGTCAATAATCCGGATAAGAAGGCGAAGCTTGCGAACAGCACAAACGGCAGGTCGTCGAATGTTGATGCACCCTGGATTAAAATTAGACCCATATTAATATTTTCATAAAATGCTTGAAAGAATATAATATGCACCTTGGAAAAGAAAAATAAAAAAAAAACATTAAGGCATTGAATTTAATATTAATTCTTACCATGGCAGGTGTAAGCGGGGCAACAATGGATCCAATTCTTCCCATCATAGAGGAGAAAGCGAAGAGAGTGTGTCTGTACTTGGTGGGGTACAGCTCAGCCGTGTAGACGTACACTGAGGACATCACGATTGCAATGCTGCACTTGCCGATAATGTACAAGGTGAGTGACGCGCCATACAAACCTTTAAAGCAAAGATAGTAGAAATGACTGACCAGGCAATATGCTCCATCTAAGACTTTCATAACAGACTACATTATTTTTGTTTAGACTGATAGCTCAAAAGTATAACAGTTATCTTTCGTAGTATAGACAAACTTTACCAGTATAACAAATTACCTTCGGGCATGAAAATGTATCCAATTTGGCACAATGCGCAAATCCAGAATGATCCGATGAGCACTGGCTTCCTTCCGATCTTTCCCATGAGGAACACAGCTAGCCAGTAGCCTGGGATCTCTGCTGCGGATACCGCGACGTAATTAAGGTACCGATTACCAGACATGTTCACGGCGTTGATCGACATTCCATAGTAGATAAAAGTGTTTGTGATCCACCATACAGGAGATACCATGCATCTGATGAGAATCTCCTTATATCTGAACACTTGTACGATCAACCAGGGCTCATTGATGCTTTGAGCTGCTTCTAGAGCCTTGGCTTTTTTGTCTTTTTCTGCTATCAACCTAAGTGCTACCAAAGACTTGTCCGATAGTTGTCTTCCATTGATATTAGCTGCTTTCCTAAGAACAGCTTCAGCTTCTTCAAAGCGACCTTTGCTCATGTACCACCTCATAGATTCCGTAACGAGCCAGATGTACAGGAGTGTTAGAAACTGTGGAATGTATAAAGTCAGGGTGAGAAGTCGCCAGTTGGGAACGGCCCACGCGATTAATCCCATCAGAACTTGGCCAATGGAGAAGAAAGTGTTAATTGTTGCTCCAGCTGCCACGCGGTATTTCGTGCCCACAATTTCCATCACTGTAATTAAAAAATATAGTTTATTATTATTAGCGGCAATCCTTAGCTACTAAATATTTTACAAACTTGATATCATAATGTTGAAATTGAGTCATGATCACGGAACAATACTTTTTCCGGTTTAATCTACCCACCCACATACGAGTATAATTGCAATATTTTTATACTTATATCAGCAGACGGCAATTTTATTCGCAACAACCACATCATAAACTTTTTATTAACTTCAACATGTTTTTGTAACATTGCCATAATAATTTTACTATACGCATGATCTCTACAAAGGGTCAAAAGCTGTATGTTCAAAAGAATAATTTTACTGGTATAGTTCGCGTCACGTAAAAAGAACGCTGTAAAAATGTGGAGGGGGTGTGTTTGCGCAGGATAACTCGCGCGCGAAAGTACTAGGCCTATTGTTTTATTTTGAACTAGTCTTGGCTTCGTATATTGTTTACTGGAAGGTACATTGAAAAATAGATATAATATCATGTAATAGAATTAAAAACATATTTGATTGAACGTAGAATGTTTAATAAAATTATAAAAAAAATAAGTAATGTTGAAACTCCTTCCATTAAGTCGTCTTGGGTGACTCTGCGGTTCGTTTCATACAATGTTTTAAATTATCAACTGCATCATTATCAGATTCTATCTAAATATTTTTTCTCACTTTTTTATGTAAGACCATTTTGTAATTAAAACTTTTATGCGCGATAATATTTTGGAAACGAACGTAATATGTACGAACCAATAGCGCAATGGCAAGCGTGCGGCGCGTGACCCGCCCGCCCGCGCCTCATCGCCTACCACAAAATAGACCCATAAATCGCCTACTGCGTAGCTTAACCGCCAGCGTTCTTTTTACGTGACGCGAACTAAAGATAATCATCTATTTTTTGAAATGACGAAGCTATGATATTTGTGCTGGACTAAGATGTTTATAAAGCATAGATGCGATGTCCGAGCTTTATGATGACAAGACGATTGCAAGGTAGTTGCCTCGCTTGCAATCAGTCACGCTTCAACCAGTGTCGCGGATACACGTTTCTCTGACTATTTGTATTCTCAAAACAAAATGCGGAAAAATAGATTAGAGTGATTTAAAATAATGTACAAATTATTCTGAAACTGTGAAACAAAAAAAAATATTTTATTTAGTGCGCAAGTACACACTAATTTAATTTTTTATCAAATAAAATTAATAAATTCGCTCTCATGGCAACGTTTGACAGCTCTCGCCACGTTATCCCGTACTTCATGCTTGGTGCTACGTCACACGTGCTTTGGCCAATAACCGTGCGGCACTTATCGTTACGTAACTAGCGATGTCTATTCATCTTCTTCTAACATAGGTATCTTGCGTTTTTTACTCTTTCTTCGAACCAATTTGAAATTACAATACGCATCGCGTCATTTTTTTGTGCCAATATGTTAGTGTATGACGTGTCTATTTGTAAAACGTCATTGGTGCTGGATAGTAAGAGTGATCATGGGAACAAAAATTATTTTTTTTAAATAAATAAATAAATTAAAATTTATATACTGTTTATTTGCTATCAAAAAAATATTTATATCGTCTTGGAATTATCAGTGCATTATAATACCTAGAAAATCGTACTATTTTAGCGTCATTTGGTAATAACCCAAAATTCATGAGAATTCACTAATCTGTACAAAAAATTAGTTTAAACTTGAAACAATAAACTCTTTGAAGGTAAAGTTAGTATTATATTGCAAGGAGAATAACATGGTATAATTGAGTCTGAAATCGAAGCATTGGACAAAATAATTAGTCGTGGAAGGTCTGCTGAGTGAAAATAGAAAATAATAAAGACCATAAGGACACAACGAACTCTGGTGAAATAACACTTCGAATTCCCAAGAATAGTATTAAGAATAGTTAACAACAAGTGTTTTACTAATTAATTATGTATATGACTGTATAACCCAAGGGGTACAATAAAAAAACTTGTTACAAATCGAGACGTGGTACATCTCTTTATTTTGATATTGTATGTTAAATAGGCACTCTTAATATCAGAATACCCAAAATGATGAGAAATATTCCATTATTGCGCATTCAGCACGAAATTTTGAGAATTGTTTGTATATATCTATTTGCTTCCAACCTTAAGTTTCTTCGTTACTAAAATAATTTAGATTAAAGACCATAAAATAATCCCAAAAATTGGCGATAATAAAATTAGGATGGCGACAGATAATTATAATATTTAAAAATATAAATGGCTTTGTGAATAGATAAGACAATGTTGATTATCTACCTTCATTTCTATAGTCATACTATAAAGAAATACTATAAGAAGCTTTTAATATTAATTTCCATTAAATACAAAATTTTGGAACGAGAGAAGTTCGATTTACAATGGTCTTATTCTTCCCTAAACGTATTTATGAACATACTTAAACTCACGCCTTTTTCACGTAAGGGGTAGGTGGAGATGAAATCAGGACACCCATGTTTCGCCTTGTAATTTCCGTGATGTGAAAGGGTGCACACCTGTTGCCATATAGGGTACAAATTTCTGACTCTGAAAACCAATGTCACTATGCTCGACCCGGGATTCGAACACGAGACTTCAGCGTTGTAATCATATCGTATTACAACTGCGCCACCGGCATAATTGTATCGAATGGCATGGGGCTGCCGTCTGATGCCATTCGATACTTTGCCTGGACTGCATTTGCGCTTACCATCAGGCGCAGTGTTGTCATTATACCGGGCCAGTGGAAAAAAGTCTAAACAAATTTTTAACGAGAATATCACCTCAACTTACATAATATATAAGCTGTAGAGAATCCACCAGAACCAAACATGGCTTCAGCGAATTCAGAGATGACGAAGCCGATGTACGTGTCGGCCCAATACCTGGTGACACCTATCCACGCGGTGTTAAAAGCATTGATGACGAGGGCCGTCTTCCTGCCCCAGCGGTCCGACACGAAGCCAGTGATAGGCAGAGCTGTTAAGGTGCCAAAGGTTCTGATAGAACCAATCATTGACCGGCGCCAATCGTCACAGGCCAAGCCATACTGGAAACGAGATCACAATAACATTATTGTATACTGGCGAATATTAATGAATGTAGTCACACTGCAAATGATTTTAAATGAAACAGTTAAGATTCAATCAAAGCCCAAATGGCTTGTAATGTTTTGATTATGTGACCTAAGGTGGGTCAGTTTTATTTTGAAACTAATAACTAAAAATTGAGATACTCAAAACCCATAAAGAATAAGTATTTTAAAATAGGAGATCATGTACAATAATTGGTAGCCTGATAAAATAAGAAAAAAATGTTTAAAAAAATGTTGGTATCAATAGAACCAATATAAGTATTGAGATAACTCACATCATAAACAACGCTGTGCGTATTCTCAAACACGTACTCTTGACAGCTGATGACGTTGTTGGAATCGAACAGGGTAGCAGGACAAGTTCCCCCGATGACATCAACGCTGGCGGTAGTGTTGGCGAACCGCTGGCAGTTGTCGAAGCCAGAGCCGGCTGCAGGCACAGCATTGAGGATCCACTCCGGAGAGAACACGGCCGTGGAGGAAGACTCGCATTCCGGTATCAAGCATCTAATGAGGAATCATTGTTTAGGGGAAAAGTTACAAGCGAACATTGCATTGTTATTCAACTGATTCAAAGATAAGAGATAATTAGATGATCAGGGAACTTTTAAACATAATTTAATGCATTATTTACATTCGTAAAAAATCTGCATGAGAAATTTCGTATGTTACTGATGACAGGAACACTCTTAGTACCTATTCGAAGTTATGATCACGATCAGTAAGACCACAATATTTCGTTATAAAAAACAAAAATATTATTGTTCTTGTTTTTCTGAGTTTTTTATCTTAATATTCCTGCCGTGTGCAATTAAATATTCGTAGTTATTTGACGGTATTATCTATATATCATATGCGTGAAATTGGAATCGTTTATTCAACAGACCATAACTAATCACAAACACACACATGGGAACAATAAATTGTTTTAACAATAACACATGTGCTCCACACATGTCCCTTTCATGAATATTACTTCGCGAAATTCTACATAATAACACAAAAATATCATTAAAAAGAAGAGCCAAGTAATGTTATATATAAGCCTTCATATTATTATCATTAGTATTTTTTTTAAACAATTACCAATGACTATTACCTGTGCCGACAAACTAAACATAAGCAAGTATGTACTAAGTTACTTGCAACTGAAGTATCAAGTACCTAAACTAAATATAGGAAGATACGTTGAAAATCATGTATGACGATACACAAATAACAGTCATTTTGTCAGGCACTATATTAAGAGAAAATAGGATATGCCTTGACCCCATATCATGAATGACGATACACAAAATAACAGTCAGGCACTATATTAAGAGAAAGTAAACATATGCCGACTCACCTGGTGCCGATTCTAGCCGTAGTAAAGACATACTCTGTGGCTGCCCACGCGCAGAATATCACGAGTAACGCCGCCAGTGCCACGCTCCTCAATTGAAACTTCCCGAACTGGCCTAATTCTTCCACCAGGATCGTATCCAAATCTACCTTAGGCTCAGGAGGGTCCATATCGAATTCCTGTGTGGGCGAATCCTTAGAGTTCATGGTCGAAGTTGCGAGAACCGACCCCGGTCTCTCTCCCAACCGCACTGGCGAATGTTCGTCCTTTTGTTATAAATAATTATCTGCTAAATGATAAAACGCACGCCCTCGTCTACCTAAATATATTTATTGATTTACAGCATGCATTGAAAGTGAAATTGACTCACATGTTGATCATAACATAATTTACTTGAACTATAACAACACCAAACAACGCCAAACAGCAGTATAAATGCACTGTTCTGTTTCGGTTTGAAGAACATTTTGGCCAGAGTAACTACTGGACATATTGAGACTTAACATCTTATGTCTCAGGATGTCGAGCGCAGTGGAATGTCAAGCATTACTTTGTAATTCAAAGTTGGTTTTGCTACTGTTCATGAGCGGTCGTATCGGTTACCATCAGGCGAACGGCATGCTCGCCTCACCATTAATTCCAATAAAAAAAGTTTGGTTTTTAATATAATAAGGAGTGTCAATTCTCAATAAGAAGGTAGAAATCGATCGGTCTCCTAAATCGAAGGTCACAGATTGGAGCCTGAAGATTGCACCTGCGACTTTTAGAAGCGGCGAGTGTATTCGATTATAAAAAATGGGTTACAATAACAACGAAATAAAAATAATAAAGAAACTAGCATATGTGAGTTTTCCCCTTCATAACTTTAAAAGTATACAAACAGAAGCGTTCAAACAATAAATTATTGGTACATACATACATAAGCTCACGCCTTTTTCCAAGAAGACCTGCCTATTCTAGGCAGAGGTGCAACCATGACACCCACGTCCGTCATTTATTTTGTGTGACGTGTTAGGGGGCGAGCCTATCGCCATATCGGGCAAGAACTGACTCCAGGCTGATAATGAATATAAAAATCACAGCTTTGCAATTATACTGTGCAATTGCGCCACCGGGGCAGTAAATTATTGCTATGATACACAATATCAGTAATTTTTTTGACAACAAAGTCCCTGCTAATCTTATATGTTTTATATAGAAACCTTTCTATCATTTTAAGAATCCTGTTTCATAATCATCCATGATTAACGGTGAAGGAAAACATCGTGATGCATACTATAGCGAATTTGTAATAATTTCTATGGTATGTAACGTCCGCCAACCCGCACTAGGCAAGCGTGGTAGACTATATTATGTCCTAATCACTCTTAATCGTACTCTCGATTTAAGAAGAGGCATGTGCCCTGCAATGGCAAGTATATGGGCTGATACAATAATCATCCATGATTCATGAATGAGTACTGAGTCAATTAGTTGTATTCTGATTAAAAACAATATTCAATAAACAACTGCAGTACAAAGTACGGTGGTCTAATATATTGAAGTGCGCCTGTTGAATGCTCTTAGAATATTCCCCCAGCTATCCACATTAGAATAAATTAAGGCGCCTGAGTCTTGTATCGATAAAACCTAATGGTTCGTATCCCTCACGTAATAAATTTAAGTATTTTTAAGGACATAACGGTCAAGAATTTCGCAATGGATTATACCGGCGACCAAGAGTATTGAGGATGGAAGGAGAGAGAAAAAAAAAAGAGAAATAAAAAATATGATATATACTATAGAAAAAATTGTCAAAAATTGCTAATAAAACAACTATGGAATTCAACATTTTATTTTTTTCAAAAGAGTTCTTTCAATTATATATATCATAACAAACAATTTTCTAAAGAACAATAAGTTTCAAGTCTCAATAAGTTCCTTCGAAGATTTTTTCATAGCAGTCAGTATGTGCTATTTGATTTTAAATATTATCGAGTAAACTCTTATCTTAACATACGACTCCAGTATGTTGTGGAAGTAACATTGATCTATATTAAGTAAGTAGCCACTAATCCCACTTCATCTGATTTCACTAATATGGACATTTCGGAATCACAATATACCGATAAAAGACTGTATCTATCACAACTTACAATGGTATTAATTAATCTTAATGTTGATAACAATATTGCCCAATTTAATTGGGCGTAAGATACATTAAATGTTTCTTATAAGTTTTTATATACAGGGTATATCAAGACTGCTACCGAAAACGAAGCCGGGTGGTAGTCTAAGCGACTTCAGACACAATGCAACAGAAAAAGTTGGAAAAAAAAGCGACAATTTTTTTTTTTTGTTATTTTTTTCCTATGACCGTATTTGCGTGGTAAATATTTTTTTTCCTAAAATAATAATGTATACTCTTTTATTTATCAATAATCTAAGGTATAAAAGAGTTTAAATTATTATTTTAGCAAAAACTATGAGTTTACCACCCAAAAATGACGATATTTAAAAAATCATAAAAAATAATTGTCGCGTTTCTTTGCGAAATTTTTGTTTGCATTGTGTTTGTAGTCACTAAAACTACCACCCGGCTTCGTTTTCGGTAGCAGTCTTGAGATACCCAGTATATTATATTTAAGGTATTCGAAAGAACATATGTATTTACATCAACCTCATAATCCCGTTATTACTGCCATGCACAGACGGCCATTTGACGAATTTCAAATCATTTATTATACTATTTAGCACTTCTTAACTAATTATTTTCTACAAAGTGTGTGACAAGTTCTAATTGAAATTGTATTTCCATGGTACAAAACACTTTAACACGCTCTTACTGGAATATTAGAAGAAAAAAACGAGAATTGGTACATGTATATAAAAAAAATATGTAAAAGTCACACACCAAAGATCGGAACAATGCTCTTTACTTTGAATTTTCTTATTACTTTGTTTTTATTCACCACTCCATTTCACAGTTGCCTTAGCCGAAATAAAATAAGTAGACATCACCATCAAAATTATAAATTTTGTTTAAAATATACGGGAATTCGTCATGGACTATTAAACTACGCCAGTTAAACTTATTGAAGTATGAACTTCCCTAAATTAATGAATCTAAAAATCCATATTAATCTAAAATACATTAAATATTTCTTAAAATACTAGTCTTTGTAATCGCTTACATACTAAATTAAGTTTTAGTTTGAGGTCCAATTTCCACAGAACTCCCATCACCAATTCTTCACATATGAGGTTAATTGTAGTTTTTCTTCTTTTGTCCAAGGTTGGAAGCCTCCTCCATCGTATCAGGTAGTTTAGTGCCAAGAGTCTCCGGTGTGATAAAAATCAGTAGCCCAGATAAGAACGCAAAACTTGCGAACAAGACGAAAGGTAGCTCATCAAAGGTTGAAGCACCCTGTATCGAGAAGACAAATATGAATTAGTTTTGAAAAATTAAAAATCTTACAGCTATTTTACCTTATATGTTGTTAAAATCGTCTTAAAACAAAAACACAACTGCGCTTTAAAAGATGAATCTTAATTGAGACAGGAGAAACTTGAAAACTAAAGCAGTATATTTGATAGAAATACGTACCATAGCTGGTGTCAACGGTGCGACGATAGACCCAATCCTGCCCATCATAGAAGAGAAGGCAAATAAACTGTGCCTATGTTTAGTGGGGTACAACTCCGTAGTATACACGTACACAGACGTCATCACCATCGCGATACTGTACTTGCCGATCAGGTACACCGTGAGTGAGACTGCGTACATATCTAGGAACAAAGATTAATACGATAACATCTGATAACATCGCTACTTATGCTACTAAATGTCTAAAGAAGGATTAAGTGCCACGTGCTAATAAGGCTGTTGAATCGCTTTATTAAAAGCTATTCAATGTCGAAGTAATATCTACAAAGACACTTGTGCCACTAAATTTAATTGTTTCCTATTATATGGTTCTGCTAGCTTTCTAACAATTATAAAAATCTTTTAATTAATAAAAACTAAAATAATAATTTAAGCAAAAATCACCTTGAGGTAAGAAAATGTATCCAATCTGGCATGCGGCACACACCCAGAACGCTCCAATAAGCACTGGTTTTCTTCCGATCTTGTCCATGAGATACACAGCGGTCCAGTAGCCAGGGATCTCCGCCGCGGAGACGGCAACATAATTCAGGTAGCGGTTTCCAGACATATTCACAGAATTAATGGACATGCCATAGTATATGAAGGTGTTCGTAATCCACCACACAGGGGAAACCATGCATCTAATGAGGATCTTCTTATGTTGGAAAACTTTCACGATCAGCCACGGTTCATGGACCTTCTGAGCCGCTTCTAAAGCTCTGTTCTTCCTTTCTTCCTCGGCCGTCTGTCTCAACGCTGCTAAAGATTTCTCTGACAGTTGTGTTCCATTGATCTTTGCTGCTTTCTTGAGAACAGCTTCAGATTCTTGGAAGCGGCCTTTGCTCATGTACCACCGGACGGATTCCGAAATAAGCCAGATGTAGAGGAGGGTGATGAACTGCGGGATGTATAGGGTCAAGGTGAGGAGTCGCCAGTTGGGCACTCCCCATGCTATAAGACCCATCAGGACTTGGCCCACGGAGAAGAAGGTGTTCATTGTGGCTCCAGCTGACACGCGGTATTTCGGGCCCACTATTTCCATCACTACGAAAAAAAAATTATTGTTAATATTTTCGATGATAGTCTTCAAAATAATGATGTTAATAATCCGTCCTATATGGATCCCGATGCCGGCCATGGCCCTTTTTTATAATCGGGAGTTTGATTGAGAGGGGGCTTTTGAACGGCATAGCATTCATAATACTAGAGTAGATTATTTACTTATATAGCTAAAGTCAAAATCTCAACTGAAAGTTTCTGAAAGCTACGTAGCTTTTCTAAAAATACTCCTATTATTAAGTTTTAGTTTTATTTACATTTAAGTGCGTGGTGGCCTGTTGGTAAACGGACCAGACGCGGCTGCCAACATGGTCACGGTGGTCGCGGGTTCAAATCCCAGGGCACACCTCTGACTTTTCGGAGTCATGTGTGTATTGATAATCAATCACCACGCACTAAAACGGTGAAGGAAAACATCGTGAGGAAACCTGCATACCATAGCGATTCATAAGAATTTATATGGTATGTAAGTCCGCCAACCCGCACTAGGCCAGCGTGGTGGACTATATGGCCTAACCACTCTCAATCGTACTCTCGATTGTAGAGTAGGCCCGTGCCCTGCAGTGGGACGTATATGGGCTGATCCAATCCAATCCAAAAGTTTTATTTACAGCAGGTATAAACTACTCTGTAACTGATTAATAAAATAGATAATTGGCATGAGGACGACACTATTTTCAATGTAATCCGTCCAACCACGTGCCTGCTATGTTTCCACACTACATCAATAATCTACAATGTTTATTGTTACTTTGTTCGATACAATATTATACATATCGCTATTTAGTTTGATATCTTATTAATACATTTAAATTATTAGGAATTAACAGAAAGATACATTTAATTGATAATGTTTGCAAGTTAAGCTTCCTCGACCTTTGTTGCAACATCAAGCTCATTATTTCCTAAATGTTCCGCATTTTTGTGTTATTACGCTTGTATAGTGAAAATGGAATTCTGGAAATCAGCCAATAGTCCCTCCACGTGCCAAACACGAGTACGTTTGGAAGACAATCAATCGAATCTCAGATAACAAACCAAAGTCCGGGAAATCCAAATACATTTATGAAGGAATTAAATACGTCGTAAGCTATTAAAATACGTAGAAAATAATCGATGCCATAAAAAAGTAAAATTTATCGTGGCGTCATCTATATTTTCATTTTATGCTATGTGAACGCTATCAATTAAATCCTTATATTGTGTTGGAATTATCGATGCAGCGTAGGAAACTAGTGCAACCTTGACAGAGGACTTTTTGATACCGTCTGGGTAATACGACTTAACTATTGTTATAATCTCAAAATAGGAAATCGATACTCCTAGTCTATAATCCGTACAAATCCCTTGATTGCCCTTGGCGCAGTTAATACTCTGAAGGTTAAGATTGGTTTGTTACAAGAAGAAGATACCAATTTCTTGATACTGACTGAATAAATCAATACTAAATTAACTGTACCTAGAAATATAAATGACAACTTCGCTTACAAAGTTGATCGTATAAGTAGCGCTTCTATTGAAGAAACGAACGTGGTATCGTAGCGGATCCTATTATAAATGTTGAGCACGCAGGTACTACGCTTCGTAACTACTTATATTTTTGTCAATTAGAGTACTAAAAATATAATTACTAAAATCATCGAAAGTAAAACTATAAACATATTAAATAAATACAGCTTGCTCTCACACACAAATAATGAAATAGCACATATTATGTACATAGTTCTGACCAGGCCACTGAAGATTTAAGAAGTTTTATGTCGTGAGTAACAGAAACAGAAATAAGAGGATCCTTATAAGTCTCACAAACAAACAAACTATAAACAATATTTTTAGTTTTAATTATAATAATTTTTAGATACCCCAGACTGATAAGGTATAATCCACGGTGGCATTAACAAAAGAGGACATCGTTACTATAAATATTTATACTGTATCTGTATCTGTATCAGCCCATATACGTCCCACTGCAGGGCACGGGCCTACTCTACAATCGAGAATATGATTGAGAGTGGTTAGGCCATATATATATACATATAGACATATAGTTCACCACGCTGGCCTAGTGCGGGTTGGCGGACTTACATACCATAGAAATTCTTATAAATCGCTATGGTATGCAGGTTTCCTCACGATGTTTTCCTTCACCGTTTTAGTGCGTGGTGATTGATTATCAATACACACATGACTCCGAAAAGTCAGAGGTGTGCCCTGGGATTCGAACCCGCGACCACCGTGAACATGTTGGCAGTCGCGTCTAGTCCGTTTACCAACAGGCCACCACGCACTTATATTAAATATTTATACTATTGGTTACCATTGTTTGTTTAAATATTCGATTACTAAATCAAACAAATTAATTAGAAACATACTTTATCAGAAATTTAATTGAAATCGAGATTCATTTTACTTATAAAATATGGACAACGCTTTTAGTATTTAATCTGTTCAAAATAATAATTGCTCACAGTAGCGCCTGTAACACACCTTCTTCTTTTTAACCTTCCTTTTTCTTCTGTTTCTCATCTTCTTTAAATTGTTATTTTAGAAAGCTTATGTATAAAAAAAAACACTTACACAAGATATAAGCGCTAGAGAATCCACCAGAGCCAATCATGGCCTCGACGAACTCAGAAATAACGAACCCGATGTAGGTGCCAGCCCAGTACCGGATGGTGCCGAGCCAGGCTGTGTTGAAGGCATTGATAACGAGGGCGGTCTTCCTGCCCCATCTGTCTGAGACGTAGCCCGTGATGGGCAGAGCTGTGAGGGCCCCGACGGTTCGGATGGAACCGATCAGTGTTCGGCGCCATTCGTCACAAGC
This sequence comes from Hyles euphorbiae, assembly GCA_023078785.2. Taxonomy (NCBI): domain Eukaryota; kingdom Metazoa; phylum Arthropoda; class Insecta; order Lepidoptera; family Sphingidae; genus Hyles; species Hyles euphorbiae. Next base: position 17,812,445 of record CM041051.1, read on the forward strand.
TAGTCCATACTAGAAAGAATATAAAATAATTACGTTTAACAGATACAGATATGATATTTTTATGATAGAATCATTCAATTCCTTGTCGCTTACTTAAAAATAAGTATTTTTTGAAAACATGTTAGATCGCCAAGTTGTGTCGGATTTTAATTATTATCATGGATTTAAATAATAAATAATGCCCAACATTCACATACATAGGCCCGACCCCACACTAAGATCCAGTCTTGTGTCGTGGGTATCAGGATCTACGAGAGACTTTTTGGTCTCACAAACACCCAGACCCGGAAGAAATATTTGTGGGCTGCACAAACATTTCTCTTGGTGCGGGGATCGAACCCGCGGCCTCTCGTTTCACAGGCGGCGTCTAACCAACTGCGCCACGGAGGCTGTCAAATTTGCGACGACCCTATCAAAATTATCACTGAAATAAATTTTTATTATTTTAAGGCTATACAATTTTGACAATATGGTATTCCCCATAAGGAAAAATATTTTATATCAATCCTTAAGATTTCTAGCTCAACGAACGCGCCACTTAATACGAATGATAAATTTGTTCATCCAACATTTGCATGGAGATTAAATCGAGATAGGAAGTGGGATCATTACTATGTAAAGTGTAATGCAAATACCGAAGCAACAATGTAACTTGATGGAGGTTGATGCATCATGTTAGGACTTTATGATAATTATCATACTCATTGGAATACTAATGATTAAAGATACACATCTGCTGATTGAAAATCAAGTAGTGAGTTTATTAGTTCAATCAACTTGCTGGTGGATCGAAATCCTTTTGCTAGCTTACTAATTGAAAACCGTTCTTATTATTGATACCAATTTTGGTCCTAAAACTTCAATCCCTTTTATGTAACTAATGAAAAGAGAAAAGCATCTAGCTTCGAAAAACAGCTGATCAAAGCTCCATTTTAACTAAGACTATGACTGACATAGAAGGTATAAAAAACGATAGTAATGTAAACAATAGGTAAGGGTAACAATATAAAAACTTACATCATAAACAACGCTGTGAGTGTTGTCATAGACGTACTCGTCACAGGCGAGGAGATTGTTGGTATCGAACAGGGCAGCAGGACAGGTGCCATTGATGACGTTGGCGCTGGTAGTGATGTTGGCGAAACGCTGGCAGTTGTCGAAGCCAGATCCGGCTGAGGGCACGGCGTTGAGGATCCATTCCGGAGAAAACACGGCTGAAGAGGATGATTCGCACTCCGGGATCAGGCATCTGGACCAGAATGAAGCATTTTTAAATATCTGCGGCCATTCAGTCCGGCGTCCTGCGTTGGTGCCGTAATATTAATACCGCCCCGAGTCCTTTATGCAACACCCTACACCGGGATACCGACCAAAACCATCGATAACTATCTTCGCACATATTACAGTAACTTCAACGCTTGCTTGTATTCCGCATCCTACCTATGCGGTACCGAAACACAGAGCTTTAGCCATCTCGTTGTGAGTAGGCCCTGATATGCCTCCAATAGTTCAGTTGCTCTCGGAATCACTTTCGTGGAAGGCCTCTGAAGTGCATTTGGAAAAACGCAGATCCCAAGTAACCGCCTTCTACTACACAAGGGGATACCGTGGTAAAATTCTAACGCCCCTTTGCCACCGTGATATGACTTCGTACGCAATAAAAAACGTTATTTAAAAGTCCAATTGTCACTATCATCAAAAATCATAATGCATTGTAAAACAATATTTAGATAAGCATGATTGTTGTTTTCCAGTCAAAACATATTTGAAATGTCGAATATCTAAGGTCAGCTTTTATATTTGTTTTAATTGGTCAGTATTAATTCATGAGAAAACCCTCTTTAAGCCAGGGGATAAGAAATATATAATATCTGAAATATAAAAAATCTGAACCGAAAAGTTTAAAAGCACTTTTTTCTTCACAAAGACTTCATTATTTTTTTTGGTTTGTTATATTGTTGAAGTTAGTTATGGAAATACGCGAATAGGGAAAAAATTCATTCTTCCACAAATACGGTTAGGACCCCACTGTGGAACCCCATGATAAAATATGTATTATGTCATGACTTACACAGCTGACTAATATTTTGTTCTTGTTTTAACGTCGGCAAAATGATATCTAAATTTCTTTTAAAGTATATTAATTTAAAGCATTTGACTTAATAAACATACTCGTGTTAATAACAAGTTGCATGCAAAGAATATAAAGTTAAATTATTCTAAACACATCCCAATGTAAATCGTTCACACGTGTATCGTGGTCTCATAGTGCAACGTAATAAAATAAAATATAACAAAAAATATTTAGAATCAGGGAGATTCGAGTTTTATAAAACCTTTTTTAATGCAGTTATAAATAATATGTTGTATGCGCCAAAATAAATTAATATTTGATTCAACATAAATAATAATGGTAATTTAAAAGTAAGAAAGACTGGATTTAATTTAAACCATAATTTATATGTGGTTAATATTATACAGGCTGCATCCAGACTGCAACCGAAAACGAAGCCAGGTGGAAGTTGTAGTGGTTTCAGACGCAATGCAACTAATAATTGAAATAAAACTATTATTTACGGATTTTATCGCGAATTTAGTTTAATTTTTTACATTTCCGACTTCCCGACATTTCGATTACTTTACAGCTTTCGTGGTCACGGGGCGGACTGAGGTATTAGACGTCCGCTCTGTGACTGTTACAGCTGTAAAGTAATCGAAACGTCGGGAAGTCGAAAATGTATAAAATTAAACTAAATTCGCGATAAAATCCGTAAATAAAAGTTTTATTTCAATGTGTAACATTCGCGTAAATCTAAGAAACCATTAAACTAATAATTGTGCAAGAAACGCGACTATATTACTGCGACGAAGTATTTAGTTGGTAAATACATAGTTTTTCCTAAAATAATAATGTACATCCTTTTATTTTTATAGACAACGCTATAATACGCAAGGGTTTGTATTATTATTCAAGCAAAATCTATTGTCCCATCCAAACAGGATGATATTTAAAACTTCACAAAAAATCGTCATTTTTAGTTGCATTGTGTCTTTGACCACTAAGGCTACCCGGGTTTATTTTCAGTCTTGATATATCATGTATGATAATATGTGAAAAATGTGAGCGGCAGATATCGAATTAAAACTTCGTGTGAAAATAAGCTCAGAGAACTGCGTACTGTGTGTAACTGCCTACTACCGCAGATACCTACCTCTACATGCATGAGCTTATACTAAAAAATATTATGATCACTCAAATATTTTAGCCAAAACCGAAACAGAATCTAAACATTCTATTAATATCTCACCTGGTACTAATTCTGGCCGTAGTAAACACATACTCGCTGGCTCCCCACGCTCCGAATATCACCACAATAGCCGCTAACACCACATTCCTTAGCTGGAACCAGCCGAACTGTCCCAGCTCCTCCACCAGGATAGTGTCCAGGTCTACCTTGGTCTTCGGAGACTCGGACTCCAGGTCCTGAGTCAGTGGCTCCTTCTTGGACTCCATAGCGTGGTGGTCGGGCGAGCAGCGTGTCTCGACTGCAATGCCGTCCGTTCGTCCTTTTGTTATAAATAATTATCTATTTAATGATAATAAAAGCGCGTGCCCTCGTGTGCCTAAATACATTTATTGGATTATTTATGGCGAGGATTGCCGATATAAAGTGAAATTGAGTCATGGGTGTAATGATCATATTATATAAATCTGAACCATAGGGCACTTTGCTTGATCTCAAATTAGGCACAATGTTTGTGAAGTTTTCTTTTCAATAAAGCTCTGCTCTGATTTGGTAGGTGGAGTTTTCCATAGTACCATTTAAATTCGCCAAGCATATTTATATTCTTAAATGTGGTAGGGGCGAGCTAATCGCCTTATAACCAAAAAATTGCTGTTCCATAAATCAACAATCAACTCTGTTTTTTTTTTCGTAATAATCGTTGTAAGGTCGTTTGTAAGTCGGTGTTGAAATAAAACTATTATTAATTAATTTTATAGCAGGTTTGGTTTAATTTTTACATTATTGACTTCCCGATGTCTCGATTACTTTACAGCATTCGTAGTAACGGGGCGGGCGGAGTGCGCCCAAAAATGTAAATATTAAAAGAAATCCGCAAGGAAATCCGTAAATAATAGTTTTATTTCAATGTGTAAATCTAAAAAACCGTTACAAAGTTGGTGTATTAACACAAAGAAAAAGCATTCCACAAGATACAATAATAATGCTTCGTAATCTTTTATCCTACATAGATGAGAATGAAAATGAAATTGCCAATTCGTTCCAATATACATTTTGCAGACGCGTGTGACGAAGGTGGTGTGACGTCATTTATGATTTATATGCTCATACAAAGTAATGACATGTGTGTATATTAAATGTCTATAAATTCCTAATAAAACCATATTGTAAACATGATAATAGACATTATTTTTAAATTTCCTTGAGGTGTCTTTCGTACACACATTGTGTTATATGAAATATGATGAAATATGAAATATATTGCAATAATGTCAATAAAATACTGTTATATTTGAGATTTTACAATGTATTTCACCGATATAGTGCGTAGTGAATGGTGATTGACTATCACTACACACATGACTCCGAAAAATCAGAGGTGTGCCCTGAGATTTGAACCGGCAACCACGATATGTGGGCCGTCGCGTTTGGTTTGTTTACCAACAGTTCGCTACGCGTTTCAATATACAGTAAAGTCGTGAAAATACTGTTTTTTTAAGAACTCTTGCGGTAAATTTCGTAAAGTTCTATTCTAGTGTTTTTTAACTGACAATATTTAAAACAAGCAGAATATTTTTTCAAACGGGAGCAGTTTAAAAATGTTATAATGTCTTCAGAATACTCTAAAGTCTAAGAATAATCAATATTTATGGCGTAAACCAGAGTCAAAGTTGGAAAAATCATTTTTACTTCGATTTAATATTAATCAGCTCCAAATTTTTATGGAGCTCTCTAGTAAACAAATACGAAGAGAATAAAATTATCTTCAAAAGCTTTACGATCTCTGAAATTCGGAATTTCCTACACGCTATGAATGGGTGATGGATATTTACGGATGGTGCTTCGCTCGTGCTCGGCTCCTAGCGTAGACCCAGCTTTACCTTACTTGTTTGGAGCTTCGTCATATTGACGTCACCATAATTGCCACCAGGCGCATTAGTAATTTGGGAGTTTACACAGTAAATAATAAATAACACCCAACAGTCACATACATAGTCCTGATCCCACACTAAGATCGAGTCTTGTGTCGTGGGTATCATGGACTACGAGAGACTTTTCGGTCTCACAAACACCCAGACCCGAAATAAATATTTGTGGGCCGCACAAACATTTCTCTCGGTGCGGGGATCGAACCCGCGGCCTCTCGTTTCACAGGCGACCTCTAACCAACTGCGCCACGGAGGCTGTCAGTACACAGTGTCACAGTATAGTACAATTCAATAATGAAAAATCCATATCGTAGAAATATCATTTATTATAAGAGGTAATGAGATCAGGATGTGGTTTTCTTCTTGCCGAGCTGCTCCGCCTCCTCGATGGTGTCGGGCAGCTTGGTGCCCAGCGTCTCCGGCGTCGTGAAGATGAGCAGCCCTGACAGCAGCGCAAAGCTGCCGAACAGCACTGAGGGTAGGCTCCCCCAGACTGTCAGGGCCTGGAAAGAAAGAAATCATGGTGAACGGTATTATTATGATGGAAAGTTCTTATTATGTTCTTATTATTGCAAAGTTATGTTGCTTATTATTGTTAAAGATTTAGTATTTTTTCAAATGATAGGTTGGATTATGATATGATTGACTGCAAAGGCAACCCGTGTCTACTTAGATTTCAGTTTTGATACACTGCTATAATTTAAATACAGCATAAAATTGAATTGAAGCGGGAATCACAAATACGGTCATTGCATCAAATTGCTCGTAAAATTATTTATCATTGACATTCAAAACTGTCTAGCTAGTATTTAATTATATTTTTCTTTATTTTGCAAGTGAGTATCACACAATGCATTTTAAAGCTGTGTGTTAGTCACAGGACATCGTCCTCAGCAGTGCAACTGATAACTGCACGGCCTGTATTCGTGCGACTATCAACACTGATAAACAGATTGTTGTTCTCATCATTTCTTTTTTTATTAATAGTCACTTAGAATTGAACTAAACAAATGTTTCATTTACACAACTCATATTTTACATGCTTTCCATTCTGGTAGCCAAACATATCGAAATTCCAGTGCTGGCCAACTGGTAGATAAAATATATTAAAACGAATATCCAACAGCATATACTCTCTCTTCAGGAAATCTAATACTGATTATTTATTCGAGAATATCAACAGCGACCCATTGAATGCGGCGTCATCTAGCAACTTTCTACAACCTCGACTAAATCTTACAGCTTACTACCTACATATATTAGCCAAAAGATTATTCTTCTCTAACTACAGTCTGATCTGTAAAGTTGACGTACCAGTGCAGGGGTGAGCGGCGCAGTGATGGACCCGAGTCTTCCAACCATGGATGAGAACGCGAACAAATTGTGGCGGTACTTGGTGGGGTACAGCTCCGCGGTGTACACGTACACTGAAGTCATCACGATCGCGATGAAGTACTTGCCGAACAAGTACACTGTCAGTGAGAGAGCTGTGTTGCCTGCAAATATGGAAGTAGATTGTTATTAAAACAGTCATTATATGCAACCTCCTTTGATGTTACTGGGTTTGAAGCTGCTTGGTTTGGTAAATCTATTATAATAAATATACCTATTATTAACAATGCAAACGCATCTGAGTCACTATCAAATATACTAGAGACATATCACTTTAATTGATGCAGGAATTGAACCCAAGACGCGTACGGTAACGTGTTATCAAATGCGGTTATATATGTTATATAGTTTCGAAAAAAACAAAATTACCTGTAGGCATGAACGCAAACGCGAACTGGCAGGCCGCGCACAGCCAATACGCGCAGATCAACACCGGCTTACGACCAATCTTGTCCAACAGGAATATCGCCGTCCAGTACCCAGGGATCTCCACAGCGGCCACCGCTACGTAATTCAGGTACCGATTGCCGGACATGTTCACAGCATTGATACCCATGCCGTAGTACACTAGAGTATTGGTCACCCACCAGACAGGGGATACGAGGCAACGGGACAAAATGATTCGCGATCTGAACACCAGTATCGGCAGCCAAGCTTCCTTGGGCTTCTCCACCAATTTCTCTGCTTCTGCCGTCGCTCGCAGCGCTTGCAGAGACTTCTCCGATAATTCTGTCTTGTTCCTCTTAGCGACTTTCTTCAAAATTTCTTCGGCTTCTTCATATCTTCCTTTGGACATCAACCAACGCACTGATTCCGAGAGGATCCAGAAGTATAGTACGACTAATAGTTGAGGAGCGTAGAGGACTTGTGTAAGGGGACGCCAGGATGGTACTCCCCAGGCGATCAGGCCGAGGAACACTTGACCGAGAGCGAACATGGTTGAAATGGTTGCTCCAGCCACCACTCTGTATTTAGGACCGACCAGCTCAGTCACTGAAACAATGAAAAAACAAGTGTTACTGTTACGATTACTGTATTACCGAATATCGAAGTTCAATCAAAAAATCTCTTTTCTTTTAGAATTTATTACTAATGAATATAAAAATACAGATAGATCTTTAGTTGTCGCACCCAAAATATAACAAGATGAGTAAGCCCCAGCACCAACAGTGGACTCAATAACTTCAAGCGCAAGGAACCACTCATAGGAGTTGACAAAGGACCGCACAAGGCCGAAAAAGCCGGTGTTGAAGGCATTGATGATGAGGGCCACGCGCCGCCCCCACCGGTCTGAGATGTAGCCAGTGATGGGCAGCACCAACAGCGTGCCGATGGTACGGATGGACCCAATCTGAGAGCGACGCCATTCGTCGCACGCCAAGCCGAACTGGAAGGAATAATTAAAAGAGCTTCGTCACATTGAATTAAAACATTTTTAAAGAAAAAATCTTTTGGCTGAAGCAAAGAATCAGTAATCTCACAAAATCAAACGAAGTAAAAGAGTTTGCCGCCGAATCCTATTCTTGGCCAGTACTGGTACATCTACAGTAATGCTATTACAGATTTCTAAGGCGCATCAAATAAAACGTTTACCAATGCGGCAAACAACTGATTTTTATAAAAATGTTATAGATTGATTATATTGAAAAGATAAATGTGGGCACAACTTGAAAAAAAATCGAGAAACTTACGTCATAGACCACACTGAGCGTGTTCTCATAAACATGTTCCTGACATTCCACGGTAGAAGAAGTGTCGAAGAGTGTAGTAGGGCAGGTGCCAGGAGTGACGGGAGTCTGCAGGCTGCTGTTGGAGTATTTCTCACAGGCCTCGAAGGAGGTTGGGCTAGTTCCAGGGATAGCATTGAGGACCCAAGAGGGAGCAAACTCAGGGTTGGCTGTGTCGCACTGAGGGATTAGGCATCTAGAAATAATAGATATAAATTGATATAAAGCGCATTATAAAAATAATTACTCGGGAGTGGTAAACCCATACTTTAGTATGGGTTTCGATTGTGTCGCGTTTCAGTGGTAGTTTTGTGCATATGCACATGATATACCTATAGCTGGGACAGCTGTGTTGACTCTATATTCTATACGATATTTGTTCTAAACTCTTCACTTAGCATCAGATGATAGTAATACATCGTTACTTCACCGTGACATTTTATAAATAAATGTAGATCTGGAAAATATTTGCCTCGCCGCCGAAAACCTAATTCCTCTTCAAAATTGTATACTGTATACATACATACATAAACGCACGCCTTTTTCCCAGAAGGGTTAGGCAGAGGTGCCAGGACACCCACATTTCGCCTTGTATGTTCCGTCCCACGATGTGATAGGTGGCGAGCCTATCGCCATATCGGGCACAAGTTCCTGATACTTGGCTGATAATGAATAGAGCAATCCAATATCACTTTGCCCAACCCGGGATTCGAACCCGAGACCTCAGTTTTGTAACCGTACCCTAGTACAACTACGCTACCGAGGCAGTCAAAATTGTATGACTGTAAAAATATGGCTTAATACATGGTAGACCGATCCTCCAAATATTAATTGACAGCATATAGATACTAATGGCGTGTTTACGGCAAAAGGACGCTAAATACAAATTATCGATATCAAACGAAGGATTAGGAATAATAAATGATAATTCATAATATATGGAGGTGATAAATTGTGTGGATAATACGAGATACGAATATACATATATCTATAATTGTTAATTAATAATATGACCAAGTGAATTTACATACAACATTCGCGATCAGAACTTTCAAAATACGAGATACGAGAGTATGGGATATAACAGGACAAGGCGGGAGAGCAGTATCGTGGATAGCAATCAAATTGAATTTAAATGTAAAACCGTTAGTACACGAAATAATATCATGTTGTTGATGTGGAATAGACTCAAAAAAATATCTGCACCCGAGCTAAGCCGGGTCCGACCGCTAGTGATCAGATAACAATACACAAGGATTTTTATAAAATACAATAATTATATTAAATGATTTCCGCCATAAACTGCTTAGAATTTATGGATGATAGATAGGGTTTTTCTCGGAACCAGATAAAACCGTAGGTTTAAAGAATGGTGATTACAATTCATATTATATATGTATTCTGTCTTATTTTGGCATTAAGTGAAATCCACCAATCCGCGTTACGCCAGCGTGGTGATAATTATCTTAAGGGTTGATATCAAATATGCGGGTGGTGGTAAAATTATAAACCACTATAATCTGTATCTGTATCAGCCTATATACGTTCCACTGCAGGGCACGGGCCTACTCTACAATCGAGGGTACGAATAAGAGTGAAAGATGAAAGAACGAGCTTACATACTTTGGAAATTATTGTAAAAAAGAAAGCAACATACAGTCGAATTTATTTATTTATTTAGTTTTTGTAAATAGGCCACTAGGGGCACTTTTACACGTCATCATTTTTAAATTCATTACATACATTATAAATATATTAATCATTACAATTATTATTAAGTTACAATAGTGGGAAAACAATATTATAGGGTACCAGCGTATTTCTGACATGGCGACCAGGCATGTTTATCATTAATGTATTCGGTGACATTGTAATAAGCTTTTTGTATTAACTGTATTTTGATTTCTTGTTTGAATTTTTCTATTGGCAATTCTTGCAAGTGCAGAGGTATCTTATTAAAGAAGCGAATACCCAACCCCACAAAAGAAGAATGTACTTTTTGCAAACGATAGAATTGCGTACATAATTTATTTTTAGTTCTAGTATTGAAAGAATGTATCTCACTTTTCTTCTTAAATAAATGAATATTATGCCTGATATGCATTATATTGTCATAAATATATTGACTAGCTACGGTCAAGACATTAATATTCTTGAAAACATCTCTGAGTGAGGCCCTAGTATCCAACTGATATATTGAGCGAATCGCTCGTTTCTGCAAAATAAAAATACTCTCAATATCAGCAGCCCTGCCCCACAACAAAATACCGTAAGACATAAGACTATGAAAGTTACTAAAGTAAACTAAACGTGCAGTATCCACATTTGTTAGCTGTCTAACCTTCCTAATAGCATACACCGCTGAACTAAGTTTTCCAGCAAGACAAGCTATGTGTGCACTCCATTGAAGTTTTCTGTCTAACGTAATACCTAAAAATATTGTAGAATCGAGGGTGTTCAAAATCTCATTGTTTAAAATGATGTTTGGTCCTAAGTTTGTAACATTCGGGGTGGTAAATTTTACGCATTTTGTTTTTTTGGCATTAAGGACAAGATTATTTGCCGTAAACCATTGCGTTACTTTTGAAAGAGTAATATTAATTTCGTCAAAATTGTCTCTATTCCTATCTACCTTAAAAAGGAGGGAAGTGTCATCAGCAAATAGTACAACATTACACATATCTTTTAAATAAAAAGGTAAATCGTTAATATAAACTAAAAACAAGAATGGACCCAGAATAGATCCTTGGGGTACACCCAGTTTTACAGGAAGATCCTTGGATTTCATTCCACCTACCTCCACGCACTGAACTCGCTCACTGAGATAAGACGAAACAACATCAAGGGCAGTGTCACGTATACCATAATGACGTTGCTTTCGCAAGAGCGTAGCATGATGCACACAGTCAAATGCCTTTGAGAGGTCACAAAACACCCCAATAGCATTTTGAGAACTCTCCCAGGCTTCGAATACGTATTTAATTAGTGCAACACCGGCGTCGGCTGTTGAACGTCCCTTTGTAAAACCAAACTGATTATTATGCAGGAGCTTGTTTGTATTAAAATGGTTAGTTAATTGTTTCAAAATAAGCTTCTCAAAAATCTTGCTAAATACTGGTAGGATTGAGATTGGTCGGAAGTTACAGAGTTCATCTTTACCTCCTGATTTAAATAAGGGTATAATTTTACTAAGCTTCATTAAGTCTGGAAAAATACCAATATCAATACACTTATTAAAAATTTTGGAAAAATATGGGGCTACAATGTCTATGATGTTTTGTATAATATAAACAGAAATGCCCCAAAAGTCACCCGTTTTCTTTTTGTTTAATTCTTTAACAATCTTAACTATTTCAGCTGATGTAGTATGCTCAAACTGAAATAAGGTCTTACATTCAGATACGTTCCGCCTAAGTAAAGATTCGGAAAGTTCAGGTGAGGAGTTCAAGGAACTGGTAGTAATTACAGGTATGTTAGCAAAAAAAATATTAAATTCCTGAGCAGCTTCGACATTATCATGTATGATTTTATTGTTAACTTTTATTTCAAACTGTTTATCTTTCATTTGGATCTTTCCGGTTTCTTTATTAATAATGTTCCAGGTGATTTTAGTTTTGTTTTGTGAGTTTTTAATTTTATTACTAATAAAGTTTGATTTTGCTGTATGGCAAGCTTTTTTAAATGTCTTAGAGTAATTTCTAACATATTGCAAGAATTTATTGTCGAATTTATATTTTTTCATTTCATATAGCTCATATAATTTAGATCGACTTTTATAAATTCCGGGAGTTGCCCATTCATTAAAACTAGAGGATGAATGTGATGTTATTCTGGTTGGTGTGTGAAATATGTTCCTTAGATTAAAAGAATTAAATAAGTTCAACAGCCTGGTACTGATTGAAGAGGCTTCTAAAATATTAACATTAAAATCACCACACACTATTAGCCCCTTATTTGTTTTACATATCTTTGCAAGTACATCTTCGATAATTGATTCAAATAAATTAAAGTCACTAAGTGGAGGTCGATATACACAAATTACAATGTGTCGCTCAAGTTCTACACAAGACAACTCAGCTGTGCGTTCAACAGAAACACCAACGATGTCTTTTCTGGGTCTACATCTTATATTTGAAGATACTACAATTAAGGAACCACCACGGCTAGAATTTTCTCTTATGAATTGAGAACCTCCTCCTTTTTTGAAGTCGGTTTATAAGTAACGAAATTTATAACATCTTTACGCATAATAATTAGCAGTTTATCTATAATTAAAGATATTATCGGACCCAAGGTATTAATTAAAATTTTAACAATACAGGATTTTATAAGATTGTTGCCAAAGCTTACATGGATTAGTTGGACTCACGGGGACGGACAATTATTTTAATTAATTAGGATTTTAATTAGTGGGGCATAGACCATTTTTTATGTTAACCTTAAGACCCATTTACACTGTTTAAGTTTCCTGAATTTTACTTTAAAAATTCAGGTTTAATTTTATAAAATATTCCGCAGTGTTTACACGATGCTTTTTAATAATGGTTTTATTTTATTATAAGCAACAAGGAGGGCACGTGCACAAAGTAAATGTTACTGTGAGAAATTAAATTAAGTCAGCTTTATAGATTTCCTGTCATGGGAATCTACTAGCATTCTGACAGCCTCTGTGGCGCAGTTGGTTAAACTCCGACTGTGAAATGAGAGGCTATGGGTTCAAACCCCGTACCGAGACAAATAGTTGTTTAATCCACCGGTATTTATTTCGGGTCTAGGTGTTTGTGAGACCGAAAAGTCTGTCGTAGTTTCTGATAGCCACCACACAAGATTCGAGCTCTGTGTGGAATCAGAACTGTGTATTTGACTGTTGGGTGTATTTATTTATTTATTCAGAGAAGTGAGACTTCACATTGTTATAGCAGTTAACAAATACCTTTATAACATCCTCATAATTCCGCAAAAAACATAAAATATTGACGTGCAAGGACTTTAACCAACAAAACAAAAAATATTACGATGCTTTTGTAATTGACCTTTAATTTTGTATGCATAAAGTAATGATTACTGATATCTAATCCATAACTTATCGCGAGATAAATGAAATAAAAGCACGAGACCATGAAATTATAATTTAACATTTTTAATTCAACGTAAACATTGTCATGAATGGGTCCTCGAGGTGTCAAATTATAATCGAATCGTTTTCTTAACTAAATTAAGATAATTTTTTTCATGTAATTATTCCTCTGCAATTAATTAATAGGAACGAATATAAATGTTAATAAAACAGTTATGTATGGCATGTATAGTTTTAAAATTCAGTGGACATGCGTATTACGAGTATATACCCCAAAGTAAATATAAATGTAATAAATAAGTAAATGGTTTAAAAAAGAAGGCAATCACACTAGTAACTCAAAATAGAAAAACAAAGGAAGGAGGACTGTACATGAGATGATACTAATTAACAAAGTCGTTTATTAGTCATGTAGGCAATTAAATAGCTCTTATGACAAGTTGATGGACATCGTTATTAATCTCACTTGTTATAATATTATTTATATTACATATACTAGTATTTCGGTAATATTATAAAATATTATTCAAGTACTATTTTATGGTAATAAATAAAAAAAGCACAACTTTGATGATAATAATTCGATGGGACATGGTATTCTTGTTTTTTAGATTGTCAAACACAAATGGCTATAATTCCGGATTCTGTGTACGTATTTATTGTTCTTCTGATAACCAAATTTAAATTATTGATAAAGTAATATTTATCAATGCCATTCGGTATCTTCGCACGTGGCTACCTGGTCACATGTGTAAAAACAATTAGCGTATTATCAAATCTTATAATTAAGACCAGTGTAAACTCATTAGTCTAAACACGTAATTGTACTACGAATCCTGAAGTCCTGGGTTCATGTCCCTAGTTGGGCAACTTACACTTAGTGAGATTTTTGTTTGAGAAGTCTTACAATATACAGGGACTGGAATTTGATTAAGGGACTGAAACTAGTGTGGTAATAGACTAGCTCTATATAACTTCATGGGCTAGTAGTAAATTTGATGAACATGGGTGGTACCAATATGGGTGCCAATTGCGGTGGGCGCCATTAGCCACTATGTGGGCATGCAACAATTTAAACTATGGACGGTTGAAAAAGTCGCTTTTTCGTAACGAGGTAAAAACGCAATTAGGATAGTTTATATCTAAGTAAATGTAAGCATTAAGAAGTTTTTAGAAATATATGTATAGGAAGTATAAAATTCTATGACGCTAAATCCACAGGCAAATATTGAGACGCAGACCAGCTTTGTAAAAGCTTTTCAATTTCCAATGGTGTAATTGTATTACCTACTCTCAAAGTAGAGACTGGTAATTTATAATAAATAACATTATTTCAACAATTTTATTTTCTTTTAGACACATTTTAATTGCTCATTGCGTGGAACCAACCATAGTGACTTTATTAGCATCCCAATAGTTTTTGTAAGCACTCACAATTTTTTAGCAATATTTACGTAAAATAAATACAACAAATATTAGCTATCCCCGAGAGCACCAATTTACAAAACTTTAAATTCTCGTCTAGACCCCTTTCCAAGGGGATCTACAATGGGTCATAAATAGGCCGAAATTTATTATTAAAACATTACCTGGTATTAATTCTGGCAGTGGTGAAAATGTATTCTCCAGAGGCGAAGGCAGAGAACATAACAGGGAAAGCAGCAAGCAGCAGCGTGAGGATCTGGTACCGGCCGAACTGGCCCACTTCATCCTCCAGGATCTGGTCCAGATCCACTCCAGGCTTGGGCTCTCCCTTTTCCGCAGCAGACATGTCGACTGCACCACTGCGGCTCGCGATACCAAATGTGACACCTCCGGCCTGTTAGACCATATCTGCTGTCTTCGGGCGGGGCGGTCTTATCGTCTTTGTTTTAGTGATAATTTAACACACGTTTATGCTAATCGATTAATTTGTTTTTCAACTAGTACAACTCTTTGGAGACATTAATCGCGGATTGAATATTATTATGTAGGATATCTATCGTTGGTGGATACTTGGATTGTACTCCAGTCACTACTGGGTGTCCGTTAGTTGTGCCAGTAAATGAAAAATATTATTCATTTTATAAAGTTTATCCGCTTGCTTTTCAATTTATTCAGGTAACAGATAAATTTGACTTAATTAATAGTAATTAGTAACTGACGTTTTATTGTTCTCAGCTGTCTTTTTGGCCTTTTCAGTTAGTAATTTAGTTGACAGACTTAACAAATTTCTGAAATTCCCATCATGAATTCTCAAGTATTGCATTTGCATTCCTGCTAATGTTTTCTTCGGGGGTAAGCGATAAATTACTCTAAATCCATTTCATTACTCTGAATCATCGTAGGTCATTTAACGATTAGAATATAAAACTGAAGTCATATTAACAAGAATCATAATATTTACTAATTACGCCGTATGCGTACTTAAAATTATTTAATACGATACGGTAATTAGCGATACGGATATTTGATAATTATTACATAAAATTACGATAGGCATCCATTATCGAGATATCCAACCAACCTATTACTACCGATTGATTTATCCTTATTATAAGAAATATTATCATGGCTGCAACACCGGTCTACTATTACGTGGTGGCCTGTTGGTAAACGGACTAGACGCGGCTGCCAACATGTTCACGGCGGTCGCGGGTTCGAATCCCAGGGCACACCTCTGACTTTTCGGAGTCATTTATTTATTTATTTCTTACACTTTATTGTACTACACAAAACAAAAAAAATACACAACAAAAATCTTAACCTATATTTACAGTACAATGGGCGGTCTTATCGCAGTCAGTCATGTGTGTATTGATAGTCGATCACCACGCACTAAAACGGTGAAGGAAAACATCGTGAGGAAACCTGCATAACATAGCGATTTATAAGAATTTCTATGGTATGTAAGTCGGCCAACCCGCACTAGGCCAGCGTGATGGACTAGATGGCTTAGCCACTCTCAATCGTATTCTCGATTGTACAGGAGAGCCGTGCTCAACAATGGGCGTTTATAGGCTGATACAGATAGGTACTATTAAAAAGCAGTTTAAACAAATAAACGAAATTTTCTCTCTCGCTATAAAATAAAATGTCATAAGCTATATAGCGTATTTGACACATTTCCAATACAACGTAAGTAGCATAGAGTAGGACCTCGTTCAAGACCTTAGAGTAAAGACCCTCAAATTAAGCGTCAGAAGGCTAGTCATCAGTTAAAGTAACCCGTAACATTACTTGTCAATTTCACGACGCTCAAGTAACACTCACCCTATTAGTACACTATTAGCGTATGTACTTGATGGTTAAAATAAGGTAAAAAATCTCAAACTCCATCGTATATGTATTAAGTACTTAATAACTAAATATGTAGGCTCTTCGGCGGGAGGCAGGGCTTACTTGAAGATGTAAAAGGCCATAAGTGAACATCTTGTATCGTCTTGCAAGAAACGACTAGTAATTAGTATAAGTTAGAAAATAAATGTCGAATTCTACCAACCTTAAGTTATTTATGTAGAAAATTACTCTTTATCATAATAATAAGAGTCAGACATGTTATATTTGCTGACGATACGTCTATTATACTAAAAGTTATCCGGAAAGACGAAAGTTTCGATACACCTTAATTTAATTTCGTAAACGTTGCAACGACTAGATTGGTATATTTCGCAAATTAAATAATTTGTAAATTATAAAACGAAATTAAAATTAGATAACGTCCGTAATCAATTCATTGAATATAAGACTACCGAAAAACAAGTAAATATAATATTTTTACTAATGTTTTGTATATCATCAAAATTAAGTACTAATTGCATACATGACCGATAAATAACATTTCATTTTATTGTCTTTTAGTTTTTATTTATTTATTTTATTTATTTAATAAAGACACACCAACAACATATGCATTAAAAATTAACTGAAACACTTATTAAATACAATGCTGATGCACATGCCTATTAGAGGTGTGTACAACACTCACAAGGAGAGGGTAATATGCACTAGTAGGAAAACATTAAAAATAAACTATATACAAACAAAAATAACATGAAATCATATAAAATCACTGAAATAAAATAAAATAGACTAACATAAAATAAAAATAACGTAAATCTAGGTAAGGAAAAGAGACGGCATTATAAATTTACTTAATTTTTATGCAGTAGGGTCAGTGCTTGTTTTTTGAATTTCGATATTGGAGTATTAAATATATCGAGAGTTGAAGTTTTAGTGTTCAAAGTATTGTATGTGCTACACATTCTAATGATTGGTGAGTTGAGTCCAGTGTTTGTCCGAATCGATGGTATATGAAATGTCTTAGTGATGCGATGTCTTGGTAATTTGTAGGGAACAGTTAAACAAATACGGTTAGTTGTCTAAAATACTACAAAAATCAAAGATTTCATTGTTTAAAGTGATAACTATTTTCATATTTGTACTCATGCCTTTTTCCCAGAAGTGGTAGGCAGAATAAGTGCGTGGTGGCATGTTGGTAAACGGACTAGACGCGGCTGCCAACATGTTCACGGGTTCGAATCCCAGGGCACACCTCAGACTTTTCGGAGTCATGTGTGTATTGATAGTCAATCACCACGCACTAAAACGGTGAAGGAAAACATCTTGAGGAAACCTGCATAACATAGCGATTTATAAGAATTTCTATGGTATGTAAGTCCGCCAACCCGCACTAGGCCAGCGTGGTGGACTATATGGCCTAACCACTCTCAATCGTATTCTCGATTGTAGAGTAGGCCCGTGCCCTGCAGTGGGACGTATATGGGCTGATTCAGATTCAGATTCGGTAGGCAGAAGTGCTACTATGACCCGCACGTTTCGATTTCAATGTTCCTTCCCACTATGTGAAATGGGGCGAGCCTATCGTCATTTCAGGCACAAATTCCTGACTCTAGGTTGATAATGATTCCAAAAAATTATTTATCACATGCCTGACCCGCGATTTGAAATTGAAACCTCAAATTTACAATCGAGGTATTTGCACCGTACCAGTTCTACAAAGATTTTTAAATACATTGCACACGCGAAAAGGACCAACAAATCCGTTTCGTAGTTGTGACAAAGTCAAACAGTAATTACTTCATTGATAAAATAGTTTAAGGTTTCGATGTCATAAAATGTCGGGAACAAAGCGATAACATTTCGTTATTTACGATATCTTAATTATCCGCGAATCTCCTTTATCAGCCGATATGTTATCAATAAACACAAGATAAATATTTTAATGCTCCAGTTTATGATTTTTTTTATCATGATAACAAACGCTCATTATCCTTATAACACAACAGACGCACTTCTAAAATAATTACATTTTATGACACGTGCCTCGTCATTTTATGACTTTGTTATCAATATTATTTCGGATACATCCTTTTAGATATTTTTTTAGATATCTATAAACTTCTAAATTATTTAAATTTATACCACAATGATGTCTATACATGTCTATAGATACTAATAACGCTAAATGATTTTAGCCCAAGTGACCCAAGAATCGTATTTACATTTCGGTAATGATCCTCACTTTTAGGATCTGAAAATAAAACTAGTCCTTGTCTTATGTCTACTTTTATAAACACGCTTATTTAAAAAGTACATTTAATAATTCTTACTTCAATAAGTAAGTCTGAATTATGTTAATCCTCCTCAATGATGCGTATATAAAAGTATGTTGATATCAATTAAACATATTTAAATAATTTATGACCCACATCCTCCGCTATTTGCATTTATGATCTCAAATAAAACAAGTTATTAAACTATGCTATATTTGTACAACAATCCTTAAACGATTTTTTCTTAATATGATATTTTTATAATAATTTTGAACACCAATTTCAACCATTCGCTATACGTCCATTAGCTTTGCCATTTATCATAATAACAATTTTACAAAACCACAAGTTATTATCAACATAACTCTTTGTCATTCGCTTTCACTGTCCATATTTGGCATTTTTTCTTGCTTCATTGTTAATTTCTGCCGATCCCTCATCCTAAGATTCTTCAATAATTTTATCACCAATATTCGAAACTCCAGTTTTGAGTCCTCCGATAGTCTCTTTACAGTAGGCGTTATAGACTTAAAAAAAGCACGGTCTTCATCGTCCTCTCTCTGTATTAGGTTTGCGAGAAAACCTACAACATTTTCTGCGTCATGGAAACCTTTGGGGTACTCTTTAGGCTCCTGCTTAATTCTCTTCGCTGACAAATCATGCTGGTCTCCATTAAGATCAGTGTCAACAAATACTTCGTCTATCCAACTGACTACTTCTTCTGCGTCGTTTTCTACTTCTTCGTTGGAGACTCTGTCTTCTTCGTCATCGTGTCCTCGTTTCTTGTTGGATGAAGGGTCGCTGAATATGCTGGAATCTAGGAACTTCATTTCCTCGGAGTATATGTACGGGCGTTTGCTGGTGCGAATGGGTTTCCTTGATTTCACATACGAGTCTCTGATGTTGCACCATTTCTTTGTAATGAACGTACCTGTAAATATCAACATATTATCGTAAATATTGCAATGCAACAAATATATTTCAACGTATTGATACTAAAGTAAAATATATTTTATTACAAAGTCACGTGCTTTTGGATAGATTATAGCCGTGATAATATGCCATAAATTACTCATTTTTACATTTTTCAAAAATATATTAAAGACTGTTAGTGCGTAGTGGCCTGTTGGTAAACGGACTAGGGGGGTTACTATAGAATCCGTTACGAAGAACGAAACTTCGGATAACGGATGTCAGTGACGAAATAAATGTACCACAGAGCATGTGAACCATCCGAAATGTTGAAAATTCATCGTAACCATAGACTAACTTCGGACTGAATGATAATTGTCATAGATATTCTTATGGATTTTAGAAGGAGAAAAACAGCATTATCTGTGATCATTATTCTCCAACAGTGTTGCCACCTAAGTGATTTTTCCACTATTTATATGGTAATTTAGACCACGCATGTAGTGGGGAAAAATGATATTTATTGGTTAGTGGTTTTTCTAGATGATTTGCAGTGCTCGAAAATTATAGAAAAGATAACGTAGGTTAATTTTCTGACGTTTCACTTCTATCGGATGTGAATTGCAATACTTTTTTACAAATCTTTATTTAAAAATAATATTACGTGTTTTAATTTTTAATCATAGCCGTGCAGGGCTATCAAGAATAAATGATTTCTTTCTTTCTATTTGTTTTAGATAAATGATTTGTCCCACGGAACCCTAAATATTTTTTACAGCAAACTAAATCGAAGAAACATAATGAACTCAGACACTCTCTTGTCATTATAGTAGGTATTTTTAAAAATAACCGCAAAATTTAAGAGATATTTTTTTTTGCGGTACTCTAATTTGTTATTCAAAACTTAAATAGCCCAAGTTACTCCCGCAATAAAAAATATAGCACGACATAAAAGAGTAGAAATTAATTAATTGGGAACTAAAAGCAAAACATTTCCTAGCAACACCAGAATGGAGTACACGAGCTGTCAGTCATTGCTATTATTTGACATTTTTCACGAGTTTTTTTAGAATAGTGTGTTAATTTCGAATCGTGAACAATAAAACTAAGTTATTATGAACAAAGTAATTCGAGGCGGTGCCCGTGAAATAATATACAAAGTTTTGATGTGGTGTATGGACGAATATAAAGCCGAGAAGTTGTTAACAAATTAAGACGATGTTTACAAACGAAGGGCTGATTGTACTGGTAAGTAATAGTTGAAAATTGTACAAAACACTAAAAAGAACGAACTAACATATGCATATAATGGATATTCTTGTGATTACCAATGAATATTGTTTATTTAACCATATTTTTGAGGTTATACAAACATAAACATAACCTGGAGTATTTATAGCAGACTGCCACATTTTGAGCATCGTCACTTATTCTTTCATTTATTAAAAAAATTATACACAAGTACAAATAATTCAATAAGACGTAAACTATTTCAAGAAACATTATTTTTAAAATAACATTCTTTGTTTGTCCACATTAGTCTAAAATACATAGTATAACGGAAACAGGAAAAGTAAAATATATTTGGTGTTTTTTTCTAAATTATTTATTTCTTGATTGTACATCTCGGTGTAATAATATTTTTTTGTTATTGTTTTAGGTGTTTCTGAGAGTTCATTACGCACGGATAGCGTTACATGGTGCTGAAAAAGGTGGAAAGTTTCGTCGAAAGAAAAGAAAGGGTCGTCCTGCAAAGGCAATAGACGATTTTGATACATGTGCGATTCGACAGAAAATTTATTTATTTTATATCGTTCAAAAGAAGTGCCTACAATTAGTTAAATATAAGCCAAATAAAGGGAATACATTGGTTATGATGAGCGATACTGCAGACTATTGCATAATAAATAAAATATTTTTAACGAAACAGTATTTTTTATTCCCTTATAACTAATTAAATATATTTATGGCGATTACATATGTTTTGTCAGGAAAAATAACCTTTATTATTTCTTATTTATACGGTCTACCGTATAATAAAAGTCCCGTCAAAAATCTGTCCAGCCGTTCTCGAGATAAGCGATTACAAACAGAACGACAGACAGACAAAAACTCTTTTCAGATCATTTTTGTATAGATATGTGTAGGTATACGAGTATAACGATATGTTAGTTGGACAAATTTGTTTAGTTTCACTTTACAGACACTTATTTTTTATTTATGTGTATGCCACCGCAATGTCTATTTCTACCGTGAAACAACACTGCGTAAATGCACTGTTGTGTTTCGGATTGAAGGACATTGTAGCCAGAGTAACTACTGGACATATTGAGACTTAACATCTTATGTCTCAGGATGGCGAGCGCAGTGGAATGTCATATATAAGTGTATTAACTATGGTGGAAGCGGTCGTATTGCTTACCATCAGGCGAACGGCTTGCTCGTCTCGCCATTCATTGCAATAATTAAAAAAAAATCTATAAAATAACAATGTACTCCCGACAGAAAATACAGGGATAATTCAAAATAAAACCCAAAACCGGTATAATGGAAGAAAACATTTAACAAGAACAAAACGGCAACACCTATTATCTACAGTTTAAGATAAATTGAATAAATGTTGGTGTCATGTGGAAAGAATATAGTGTAGAACATGGTGGATATTTCAAACCAACCAAAAAGATGGCAAAAAGGATACAACTATATTTTGGATGATATTTACAACGAGAAGACCCCCTAAACTTTATTTAAGAGGAAATCTTTTAAAGGGTTGTTTCTTCAAAGTTTAATCTTATTTATACTTTTTGTACCCAAAAAATATTGCTATAAAACACTTAAATAAATTAATTGTAGATAGTAATTAACATATTTTATTAAACTTTTGATATTACTAAATAAAATTGTTTTCTTCACCTTATGATTATTGGTATGTTCATAGCTCAATATCAGCTTACATTGTGAGGAATAGAAAAGTCAATATTACTAATAAGTACCTACAAGTAGTTACATAATAAAACAATGTGATATATAGTGCATATTTTAATTTTCTCTAATAACAAGCTTACATATGAGTTTCACACACATTCAATGATATGGCATAGTACCTACCTATTTGTTTTGATAAACTCTGCATGATAAATAATTAGACAGTCACTTATGAACAAAATATTAATTGAAATCTTTTATTACATGGATAAAAACTTCAATTGTATGTATTTTGTTTATTTAAAACTTTTTCCAAAAGTTAATTAAGAAGCATTGATTATAAACCAACCATAAAGATGTCAGGAAAGGAATAGGTTTTGTTAGAATGAGTTTAGATAAATAATAAACAAACTAATATCTACCTATCTCTTTAGAGCAAAATCAAAGTATAATTAATTTCTAATTTTAATAAAATCAATATAAAATTATTATCCAATCAAACTATATTAACTTTACATAATAAGTATTTAACCTAATGTGAAGATCATCAGCTAATTTTAAATAATATATTTTTTTTCATTGCTTTCTTAAATTATTTATATGAAACAGAAACTCTTTCAAATGGATGTAATATACTGTAATTGAAACATCAGGAAATGTACATACATACTTAAAAAATTGAAATAATTATTTGTAGTGCTTTATATACATAAATATAAGTAGTATAACTTATTTCACACAAATTACTGCCAAGGTAACAAATAAAATACAAATAAAACATTTATTTCAACATATTCCATTTACAACAGTTTTCACTAATGATTGAAGATTTGATGTTCATTATCCCAGAAAAAAGAGGATCTCATTGTTGTGGTTGAATCATCCGCAAAGTACAAGCGATAACTTCAAGTAGTTAAATTCTGGAACCCAAAATAGTAATCTATTAAAACATATTTACAACCTAGTGTTTCATGTTATTATAAGTCAATGTACACTACCAAATCATTCCAAACACAAGTTATTAACTAACTAAAGACTTTAATCATATACTTTGTGAATATTGATAACGTGTGTGTGTGACTATTAACTGTATTAAATAACCACTAGTGGGAACTTCTTTCCATCCCAACAAAGTTGTATGTTTGAGCGCGACACGTAATAAGTAGGTAAAATATTTGTTAGGCCGCTTGAAGGAAATATAACAAGGAATATCAACCCAGTTTCGATAATTGATCATTATGGCATTAAAAAGACATAATAATTTTAAAAATAAGAAACTTATTGTGTTAATAAAATAATTTGTACAAATACTTACTTTTGTCAACATTAAAGAATTTTTAAACATTAAATTTTAATTATAATAATATCTCCATATACAATGTACTCTGTGAAATATTATTTATTTATCTACGTTTCTTGTAAATGTTTACAATTTTTTTTTTACGGTTTGACGTTTGATAGTTGATACTTGTTGTTTTTTTACATTTAACCTATCAAAGGCAAAGTCCCCAGCCGTACAGCCTAGTGTAATATATTGAAAGGAGATGGGCCAGAAATGTATGGACCTTGGGCCGTTTGTAGTACATTACACCAAATTTACTTAGTGAAATGGCATTCGATTTCTGTATGAAATAACTATTATACGTTGCATATTAGCTTTATACAAAAAATAAATACCAAGCCAAGAAACAGCAACACTACAAGGGGACAATATGGCGTCTGAAACGGCATGTTTGACAACCGATGTCAAAACTTGACATTTATGAAATATGAAGTCGTAATTCGTTTTCCTTAAATCAAATATTATTTTTAAGTCGTCTGTGCTATAAATTACTGTACTCTATATAACTCGTAAATGTTTTTACGTCAACGGAATTAGTATCATACTTTATTGATCATCTAATATAATATAACATAATGTCTTACAATAAATTGCAACAAGTCTGTCAGAATCTCGTCATGTTTATAGTTATTTAATATTAAGAAAGTGTACCTATATCTGGCCGTAAGTGCGGTGCATAATATCTGCTAAACAACCTATATTAAATAATCAACAATAAAAATCAGCTAGGCATGAGATACAGCCAAGGATACAGCACACCGTTTTAGTGCGTGGTGAATGACTATCAATACACACATGACTCCGAAAAATCAGAGGTGTGCCCTATGTGCATATGAATAAATAATCATTTTATTATTAGGTATATGCACTTAATAAGCTCTTAGTTATTATAGTCCATACAAATGAATATGCTATAAAAATGGAATCGAATCTAATAGCAGCCATGTTTATTTCTATACCTTAATGTCTAGTAAAAGAACTTACTAGCAATCATTTCTGTACAAGCTAACATTTTAAAAATTATATTTGGTCTACCCCTAGAAGTCTAATATACTTTGGTATATTAGACTTCTGCATACTTAAAAATAATATTATCCTAAGTTCTAAGATATTATTTTTCAAATAATGTATTTGACATTAATTCTAACTGGTTATTTCTGAGCACACATAAGGAAAAAGTAGGATTAATTAATGAAAGAAAACTAAAATCAAACAAAACTTAAGGACAATAAAGTACAACCAGATCTTGCTTTATATTTTTTTATTTATATTCGCCTAAAAATAATCTCCAGTCAAAATATCTAGGAACAATGCCGATGCTCCGATGATATTGTACTATTGCCTAGCCCAACCTAAAGGCTAAATACCACAGTATGATCATGGTATGAGTACAGCAACCCACTGTCCAGTGTCCAGCTATGTTCCTTTCAACATGAAGCACTTGTGGGTGTTACATATGTCCAAAAGAATCGAGATTGATACAATCTTCTTACGGCGGAGTTGGAATAAAATCTTGCTCATTGTCTACAGCTTGATTTATTTGCAGCCAGCAGTTTGTACAGATAATTGCTTGTTCTGATAGCTAAAACAAAATAAAAAAGATTTAATATTGAAGTTATCGAAGAATTATGATGGATAAATAACTCTTTGCAGTCACATGTGTTCCCTTCTTCCTATGATCCCAGGTCTTTCCACTATTGTTTAAAGAAGCATCTTAGCAGGCCGGCCGGATAATTGTATGAAATGTCTTGGGACAGTCGTCTGATGCCCTTAGATATTCCGCCTGAACGGCATTTGTGCTTACCATCAGACATAGTGTTGTTATTATGGAAATAATAATAATATAATATATTATACATAACACAAGATCATTTGAGTGTCCGGAGGGTAATAAAAGAAAATGTAATTTATTTAACAATTTAAACAACTATATATAAAATATCACTTCTTACATATTTATGTACTAGTAGACTTGTCCTGTGGACACAATGCAATTCAGCTCTAACATTAATACTTTTGTAATACTCCATACTTTTTATTGACCTCGATTAATTGGCATAAAACATACATTTCCCTAGTTATTGAAGATAATAGAATACTTACTTCTTGTTCTGCCATTTCAGCAATAAAACGTTTTGAAATACTCTACACGAGAGTGTATTGGCATCCCATGTAGTTACTAAGATTCTGTTGAATGATAGAATCCATTTCAATTTTTGATTGCAGAAGTGCAATTCAACCATTTCACAACAATTGCAGAAGTGCAATTCAAGCAAAGCGCCACTTTTGATGTGCTGAAAAGCAGAATAGTGGGTTAGAAGAGAAATATGAACATAGAAAAACATAAAAGTATTACTTACATGTGGCATTCTAAATATATGTTTACTCACCAAAATACGAACTAGTAATTGCGTTTAAACGTCAAGATATATCATCTGCGAGAATCAGAATCCATAAAACAAAGCCAGGTCAATAAAGAAGCAAATACACATTTGCGAAATGAATGCGAATAATAAAAATAATACGAATTACGGCCACAGACGTACACAGATAACACCAATGGATAGCACAGAGTTTTGCAATTGCTGTCAAATTAAACATTTTCGTTCTTAAACTAAAATCATGTAATATAAATAAAATAATAAAAGTGACTTCTTCAACAACATATATCGTCTTTTAAAAAGCGAAGAATATAGAAAAAGAAATATAGACAATAATTATATTTTGTAGGGGGGTTTTAAAAATAAGATATATTCAAGTTAAAGATAATGGGTTCGCGCATTTTTGAACGAAATGACAATTAGGCATCATGGAGGACAGATTATAGAAGAAAATATTGCTTCTGTACTAAAACAATCACATTTTTGTATAAAGCCCCCTGTTGTCCAAGAAATCTAAATGTATTTTATTTGAATTCCACATTTTTTTCTAGAATTTGTGTTAGACGTACACAAAACGGCCCAAGATAGCACATCTCCTTTTTCAATTTATGTTATTTTATTAGGAAGTGAGAACCATAGGCTCGCCCATGTCATGCTTTAAATAAATTAGTAAAGGTGCTTTATTGAGATTTTATATGACAGCTCCTGTGCCACAGGCTAGGCGGTTAGCTGATGATGCCATGCCGCGAAACGAAAGGCCGCGGGTTCGATCCCCGCACCGAGAGAAAGGTTTGTGAGGCCCACAAATATTTTTCGTGGGCCTCTTTGTGGGGCGTTAGGATTATGTATGTAACTATGGGGATGTTATTTATTTATATGAAACTAGCTGTGCCCGCGACTTCATCCGCGTGGATTTTAACAAAAACATTATTTTTCTAAAATAAATGTAGCCTAAGTTACTCCTTATTATATCAGCTACCTGACAAAAAAAGCCCCGTCAAAATCGGTCCAGCCATTTCAGACATTAGCCGGAACAAACAGACAGACAGACAAAAAAATAAAGTTTTTGTTAAATTCCACGCGGACGAAGTTGCGGGCATATAAATAAAATTGAAGTGTCTGTTTGTAAAGTGAAAATAATAAAAAATGTCCAACTACATATCGTTGTATACACGATACCTATAACGAAAATGACCTTAGAATTTTTTTTGTCTGTCTGTCTGTTTGTTCCGGCTAATCTCTGAAATGGCTGGACCGATTTGACGGGACTTTTTTTGTCAGGTAGCTGATATAATAAGGAGTAACTTAGGCTACATTTATTTTAGGGAAGTTCTTTAAGTATTTTAGAAAAATAAAGTTTTTATTAAATTTCACGCGGACGAAGTCGCGGGCACAGCTAGTTTCATATAAATAAATAACATCCCCATAGTTACATACATAATCCTGACGCCCCACAAAGAGGCCCACAAAAAAATATTTGTGGGCCTCACAAACCTTTCTCTCGGTGCGGGATCGAACCCGCGGCCTTTCGTTTCGCAGGCGGCATGGCATCATCAGCTAACCGCCTAGCCTGTGGCACAGGAGCTGTCATATACCAATATAACAATCTAATTAAGTTATTTTCATATTACATAAAATCTCAATAAAGCATCTAAATTACTAATTTATTTAACGCATGACATGGGCGAGCTTATGGTTCTTACTTCGTATGTAATAAAAGAACTTAAATTGAAGAATTTCAATATATTACACTAGGCTGTACGGCTGGGACTTTTGCCTTTAGATAGGTTAAATGTAAAAAAACAACAAGTATCAACTATCAACTATCAAACGTCAAAACGTATAAAAATTTAAATTGTGAACATTTACAAAAAACTTAATTATTAAATAATACATTGTATATGGAGATATTATTATAATTAAAATTCAATGTTTAAAATTCTTGAATGTTGACAAAAGTAAGTATTTGTACAAAATATTTTATTAAAACGGTAAGTTTCTTATTTTTAAATTATTATATCTATTTAATGCCATAATGATCAATTATCAAACTGGGTTGATATGCCTTGTTATATTTCCTTCAAGCGCCTAACAAATATTTTACCTACTTATACGTGTCGCGCTCCAACATGCAACTTTGTTGGGATGGAAAGAAGTTCCCACTAGTGGTTATTTAATACAGTTAATAGTCACACACACGTTATCAATATTCACAAAGTATATGATTAAAGTCTTTAGTTAGTTAATAACTTGTGTTTGGAATGATTTGGTAGTGTACATTGACTTATAATAACATGAAACACTAGGTTGTAAATATGTTTTAATAGATTAATATTTTGGGTTACAGGATTTAACTACTTGAAGTTATCGCTTGGTACTTTGCGGATGATTCAACCACAACAATGAGATCCTCTTTTTTCTGGGATAATGAACATCAAATCTTCAATCATTAGTGAAAACTGTTGTAAATGGAATATGTTGAAATAAATGTTTTATTTGTATTTTATTTGTTACCTGGCAGTAATTTGTGTGAAACAAGTTATACTAACTTATATTTATGTATATAAAGCACTACAAATAATTCTTTCCATTTTTAAGTATGTATGTACATTTCTTGATGTTTCAATTACAGTATATTACATCCATTTGAAAGAGTTTCTGTTTCATATAAATAATTTAAGAAAGCAATTGAAAAATATATATTATTTAAATTAACTGATGATCTTCACATTAGGTTAAATACTTATTATGTGAAAATAATAAGATATCAGATAGTACAAATAATTATTTCCATTAAATTTTAAGTATGTCTATATTTCTTGATGATTCAATTACAGTATATAACATTCATTTCAAAGAGCCTACTTTCTGTTTCATAGAAATAATTAAAGGAAGCACTTGAAAAAGATATTTTGTCAAAATTAACCGGTGATCTTCAAATTAGGTTAAATTATTATTATGTGACGATATTAAGATACCACATATTACAAATAATTATTTCCATTCAATTTTGAGTAGGTATGCATCTATATTTCTTGATGATTCAATTACAGTACATTACATCTATTTGAAAGAGTTTCTGTTTCATATAAATAATTAAAGGAAGCACTTGAAAAATATATATTGTCAAAATTAACCGGTGATCTTCACATTAGGTTAAATACTTATTATGTGAAATTAATATAGTTTGATTGGATAATAATATTATATTGATTTTATTAAAATTAGAAATTACTTTGATTTTGCTCTAAAGTAGATAGATATTAGTTTGTTTTGTTATTTATCTAAA
Organism: Hyles euphorbiae; assembly: GCA_023078785.2. Classification (NCBI taxonomy): domain Eukaryota; kingdom Metazoa; phylum Arthropoda; class Insecta; order Lepidoptera; family Sphingidae; genus Hyles; species Hyles euphorbiae. The sequence continues at coordinate 17,842,218 of CM041051.1, forward strand.
CTCATTCTAACAAAACCTTTTCCTTTCCTGACATCTTTATGGTTGGTTATAATTAATGCTTCTTAATTAACTTTTCGAAAAAGTTTTAAATAAACAAGATACAATACAAACAATTGAAGTTTTTATGCATGTAATAAAAGATTTCAATTAATATTTTGTTCAAAAGTGACTGTCTAATTTTTATCATACAGAGTTTATCAAAACAAATAGGTAGGTACTATGCCATAACATTGAATGTGTTTGAAACTCATATGTAAGCTTGTTATTAGAGAAAATTAAAATATGCACTATATATCACATTGTTTTATTATGTAACTACTTGTAAGATACTTATTAGTAATATTGACTTTTCTATTCCTCACAATGTAGCTGATATTGAGCTATGAACATACCAATAATTATAAGGTGTAAAGAAAACAATTTTATTTAGTAATATCAAAAGTTTAATAAAATATGTTAATTACTATCTACAATTAATTTATTTAAGTGTTTTATAGCAATATTTTTTGGGTACAAAAAGTATAAATAAGATAAACTTTGAAGAAACACCTTTAAAAGATTTCCTCTTAAATAAAGTTTAGGGGGTCTTCTCGTTGTAAATATCAGCCAAAATATAGTTGTATCCTTTTTGCCATCTTTTTGGTTTGTTTGAAATATCCACCATGTTCTACACTATATTCTTTCACATTGACACCAATATTTATTCAATAATCAATTTATCATAAACTGTAGGTAATAGGTATTGCCGTTTTGTTCTTGTTAAATGTTTTTCTCCATTATACCGGTTTTGGGTTTTATTTTGAATTATCCCTGTATTTTCTGTCGGGAGTACATTGTTATTTTACGCCACAATCAAAAACAAATCTTGAAATAATAATATCGAGTCTCATTGTGATTGTGAACGTCCTATCGCGTCGTATAAACTTATTTACTCGTCTGTGATGTAAACGGTACGCTTCATCTCGTACTTTTAATTCCTGGTGGTGTGCATCCTCTTCCCCACTATAATTTCCAAGATATTCACAGGCATTTCTAATATCCAGGGCAAACAATCTTCATTTTTTGTTGAGCTGCGTTATTGTTGTTCGAACTTTTATTACTAGTTTTTCTTAGAATCACCGCTGTTACATGCCATTTTAATTAAGCCTTTTAGCATTCCTTTTAGTTAAGATTTTGCACTTGATATATGGTCTAAAGTCACTCCACAAACAAAATTAAAAAATTTATCGAGACTTTGGGAAATATGCAATGAAATATGACATTGTCGTCCATGTTGATTTAAAATTTTCGTCTCTGACAGTTATTTCGGACGACGAAGTATTGACGAAAAATTCAAATCATTCGTTCTTTTTACGGATTTCGTGTAACGAAGTAACATCCGTCCGAAAAATGTCACGAAACTTCGAGTTACGGATTCTATAGTAACCCCCTAGACGCGACCGCCAACATGTCCACGGAGGTCGTGGGTTTGAATCCCAGAGCATACATCTGATTTTTCGAAGTCATGTGTATATTGATAGTCAATCACCACGCACTAAAACGGTGAAAAAAAAACATCGTGAGGAAACCTGCATGGCATAGCGATTTATAAAACTTCTATGGTACGTAAGTCCGCCAACCCGCACTAGGCAGGGTGGTGGACTCTATGGCCTAACCACTCTCAATCGTACTGTCGGTTATAGAGGAGGCCCGTGCCCTGCAGTGGGACGTTTATGGGCTGATACAGATACAAATATTAAAGACTATTGATAATTATGCTTTGAAGCATATGTTTTGCAAACGAAGAGGCATTATGTATTTATAGACATTCTATGTTATTGTCAATTAAAGTACATATACTAGATATTTTTGCCATCTTGAAAGCAACGACCATACACTTCGGTAGAATATCCGACATGGTAACTCACACCTATGTCCCGTTTCTGATTTAGTCTCAGTACATTCGAATTTCAGTAGGTCCAACATGCTAATAGACATAGAATATCCATAGTGATTAATAGTCTATTAGGTACATAGCTCTGTGCTTTGAAATTGGTGTAGGACGTCGGAGTAATAAATAACCTTTGTAAAACTACTGGAAAGTGATAAATGAGAAATGAGAACCAGGTTCTTTAGCTTATATTTGGGGAAGGCTGCGTGCAACAGTAGATTGCTGATTTCCCTCCACTTTCCATCAATGACATTACACTTATTCACATCGGTATTAATTACATACTTATCTGGTTTTTCTCTGCTGGACTGAGGTTGTCGTAGTTGGGCTGAAATTCTTGGAAGATGTTATGCCAGGCCTTGTCCTTGGCGACGCGGTTCCTGTACTCGGGCACGGCGCGGTCCCACAGGCAGCTGTTGCGACGCACCAGCTCGATCAGCTCCCGCGTCTGCACCTCCGTCTTTAGGCTCTTCGTTACTGTCGTGCTGAGGAGTATTTGTATAGATTATTGTATAGATATTATGGTATTATTGTATTATTTTATATTCTTTATTTGTAATTGTTATAAGGTATTGCGTTATTGATTAGGTGAAGCAAATGGGCGCCTAGAAGGTAGACGAAAGGGCAAATTAAGTTTGCAGGATGTTGTTATAGAAAACCATAGGAGAAAGCCAATATAAAAAAAAGTAACGGAATTTCGCCATGTTTAATATTGTAAAAGATGGAATAAAAACAATTTGGTATAAATATATAATATTTAATAAATTAATCGGAGTTATAAAAGACATATTTTATGCATGCGTAATGTTAGATAACTTAATGCAAATAATTCTTGACCAAATACGTTTTTCCTTTAAAGCATATGAGTTTCGGATTTCGCTAATCAATGTCGCTTAATGTCAATTTATCCTTAACAAATCTTTTAGTAGGTAATACATTTATCGCTAAGCTGGTAGCTTGTACTCTTGTGCATCATTTAGGCCGGGATCCGATTCCCAAATGTAACATTTTAATTTATCTGAGTTTTTTTGGTTATTATTGTCACACAGGTTTGAGATTGTGCCCAAAAGAAGTGTATCATCTTAACCTCTATCTCATTTTAGTAAGGAAATAAGCCCGGAATAGCTTATGCTCTAGTGATCTCTTTACTAACCTAAGCACGGTGTGTTTTTTTATCTATATTATTTGTAAATTATGTATTGGACATCAAGAACATTATATCAGTAATAACAAATTAAAACCGCTTATAATTAGTTTGACAATCGGCGGCCTCATCATTCACCGGCGATGTCTTCCAGACAACCTTTTACAAGCAGGCTTTTGTATCTTTATATTACTATACCTACGCTTTAACCAATCTTTGTACCACATTTTTGAACGATCTTATTTTAGTGGGACAAACCCTGCAATCTATAGCATAATCGATTTTACGGTTATTTAAGTCCAATCCCGGGAGAAGTTCACGGAACCTACTTTCTTGTGGGCAGTATGTTATTTATCTCCTGTCTTTATATCAACTACTGTGCACGAGATAAAGAACATGTAATGTTAACTCTAAAGTTATCCTAACGCCATCCTAATCTGTCAATTTAAAAATAGCTTATGCCAAATTGGGCCAATGATACTTAATAGTTCCGCAAGTCCAAAGAAAACCTATGTGTAGAAATAGTTTTTCTGTCGCATTTCATTAAGTCACATTGCCAGAGGTGCAATGAACCAAGATTTTCTTTCCTCCGCTGGCCTTGTGAGTGGTAACGGTGGCACTGACCACTTAACATCAAATCAGCCTATTAATAGAAATGGTTGATACAAAACATAAGCTTTTTTCAGTGTACTGACATAAGTACTTCTTATGTCTCTGGATGGCGGGTGCAGTAGAATGCCAAGCTTTGCTTTGTAATTCATGGTGTTGTTTGGTTTTGCTACAGTCCGTGAGTTGTCACAACGCTTACCATCAAGCGAATGGAAAGCTGGCCTTGCCATTACATTAAATAAAAGAAAAATAATTATAAATCCCAAGCAAAATAAACGTTCGTTTCACAGCCGGCGTCCAACCAACTGCGTCACGAATGCTTTCAAAAAATAAATACTTATATCTCTTTATTCATTAGATTAGAAAAGTTGATTCAAATTTTTGAAATACAATTTTATAAGTAGTAGAGCCACGCTATTGTCAGTCATGAATCAGCATGAATGGTCAGGCTCGTCCTGGATGGTACCACTATCTCACAGAAGAAGGACGTTAAGCGACACTTCTCCTGTCGTATTTAGTTCAGTGAGTGAGATTGTTGGATACACAATACCCCTTTCCTGTACCCATCCTTTTTCCTTCCCGCTCTCCTCCCGATTTGATAAACCGGCAAAACATCCACACACACATCACATTTATTTACATATGTATTCATATATATATTAGGCATTCTATATTACATATTCATTTAATATTCACTCCTTTTTATGTTATTTTTGGTTATTTGGTCTTTATTTATGCGCCTACCTCGATTTCTCTACACCATCCAAGGGATGACTGGGAGAGAATACCTCAGGCATTAAGTCCGCCAGTATACTTTTTAAATAAAGCGTTAACAAATTAATAAACATAAATGATCCAAGCATTATGGATGTTCATGGGTGGCGGTGATCACTTACCGTCAGGTGATCTCTTAGCTCGTTTGCCAGAACTTATAAAAAAAGGGAACTAAAGACAATTCAGAATGAGAAATTACACACATAGTCTTAATCCTATTAAGATATAATTAAGTTTAAGAATTTAATTAATGTAATTGGTGTATACCGTTTTAATTAAATTAAAATAAATAAAACTTAAATAGGATTTACGTCACACGTCACAGTACGTATCGTAGCACGTAGGTATCAGAAACTGCGAGAGTCTCTTTATCTTACTATTGACAACACAAGTCACGAAACAAATATCTTTAGTTGTCACAACCATTTCACTCAGGCCATGAATGGAACCCATTGCTTTTGGTTTGACAGTCGGTGTCTCAACTAGTTTAAAGAGATTGGGAAATTATTAGTAACATGTTTTTACGGAGTCGAAAATGGACCGAAGAAGTTTCCAATGAGTATAAATGTCTTAAGGCGACATAAATACCTGCATAATAATTAAAGTTTGTGTTGTTGTATAATTGGTCAGGCGATACATTCAAGCAGCGTTCGACCTTCGAGGCATACTCTACACAGCAATTACATAAACTTTCTAAAAAAACAACACAACTTTAAATTGCCTAGTTGCAACTGTCTTCACCCATTATGCACAGATAATTATTATAAACTCACGGCTGTTTCCCAAATGGGTAGGCAGAGTTACCACTAGTTCACCGTTCCAAGATAATATACTAGAGAGCATACCCATCGTCATGACGAGTACAAAGTCTAATCTCAAGAAAATCACACATTAAAATATGGAAACTGGGAATCGAACCTTGGACTTGACGGTTCACAGCTTACACACCCTGTCACTCAATCAATAAAGCGACCACAAAAATCTTAATTAATTATTAACATAATTGTGAGTAAATGAACTCATTGCATTAGAAAAAGATTAACAAAGAACCATGTTCTGATTGCAAGTCAAAGTATAAAAATAGTGTTATCTCGTGGTACTATTTTAAACGTAGTCCGCGACCGTGTCGGTATGAACTCACCTATCCGAATCTGACATCGCGCCCGTATCCGGTTCCAAAATGGCCGACACACTGCACTCCGTCACTATACAAACACTTTCTAATAACTATTTTTAGCTGTATTAGCATTTGCCATAGGAATTTAACAGTAATTTGTTTGGTAAAGATATAAAAATGATAAGAATAGGAGTGTACGTGTAAGAGTAGCGCCGGTGTGCGCGTCACTGCGGCTCGGAGCGATTCGGAACACGGCGCCGGCCGGCCGCGTCCGGTCGCAGAGCGGCAACGTCGCGCCGACCCGCTGTGTGTGTGAGCAGCACAGCGCTGTGTGTGCGTGTGTGTGTGTATGTGTATGTGTTATAAACAATTGTGTGAAACTAGTGGGACGCACAGTTATCGCGGATGTATAAACAATATTTTGTTCGTATTTTGAATTTTTGTTTTAAGTATAAAGTAGTTTTTGTAATAAACATATCAAAGAAACAATATAATTAAAATGTTGTTAAGAGGTCTCGATAGTGAATACAAGAAAAATAGGCGTTAACAGATATACCTAAGTGATTACTTACTTTATAAATAGAATATAACCGACCGCGGTGGCGCGGTTGTAGAGGAGTATGGTCGCAAAGTTGCAGTCTCGGGTTCGAATCCCGCTTCGGCAAAATGATATAGAATAGAAAGACATATTTATTTGTCACGCTATCTTAATAACATTTAAACATAAAAATGTACATGCAACAATAAAAATGATTTTTTCTCTTGATTATCAACCCAGAGTCAGGATTTTGTGCACGATATGACGACAAGCTCGGCCACTTTCATTTCGTGGAACGGAAAATACAAGGCAAAACGTTGGTGTCCTGGTTCCATCTCTGCCAACCCCTTCTGGAAAAAAGGCGTGAGTTTATGTACTTACTGTAGTAAAATACAAACAATAGTTTATAATTGTTGTATTAAGGGCGATTATGCATTGGCTTAAAATATGTACATGCCATTACAATCAAATATAAAATAAACTATAAACTCCATGGAAAAAATACCCTTTTTTAAACAGCGTATTGTTAGTGCACTTATCAAAGAGTCAAATACGAGGTAATATGAATGACCTATTTTGAGGCAGCTGACTGTAAAATCAATACTTGTTAATGACTAAATACCTTTAGTTCATGAATACAATGTCATTGGTTCAATGCACTTGCGTACTGAGAGTTATAACATAATAAGGAATTTCGCATTAAAACATTGTTAAAACTTTAAAATTTATTACGACAAATATTTATAAACCATTTGTTAATTATTCAAAACTTTACAAAGTTCGTCCATACCATATCCACATGATTTACAAGAACATCACATACAGAGTACATTTTTTCTTAGATACTTAGCCTTTACATCTATACATATAAATAAAACTGAAGTGTCTGTTTGTAAAGTGAAAATAAAAAAAAATGTCCAACTACATATTGTTATATACACGATACCTATAACGAAAATGACCTTAGATTTTTTTTGTCTGTCTGTCTGTTTGTTCCGGCTAATCTCTGAAATGGCTCGACCGATTTTGACGGGATTTTTATTGTCAGGTAGCTGATATAATAAGGAGTAACTTAGGCTACATTTATTTTAGAAAAATTATTTTATTTTAGAATAAAGTAATGCGCGCAGCTCACGCGCATGCCACCACTGGGCCGTCACGTCGGGCGCCTCCCACCACTTCTCCCACCAACGAGTCAATATCACAAAGGCTGTATTCAGGTGTAGAGTGGAATGAAAGAATATCTCCACCCAGGCGAAGCTGGGCCGGGCCGCTAGTTTAAAATAAACATAGGTATAGTTGCAACAAATACAACCACATTAAATGGATTTGTCTTCAGAACTATATTATTTTTAACTTTGATGTAATTTGAACACAACGTAGATATACGTGGAAATTCGATTTTCCGTATCATTTTTCTATAGCCTACATAACCACACGAAAAACAAATAGAAGACACATACCAGAGAAGGTAAAAATGCCTATATTCATTAATTTACTTCTGGTGGCTGAAAAATCGCATTTTATTGGTACAAAATCTACTAATAAGCTTCTTACAAAACAATTTCATAAACCTGACATTCTTTAGCAATTATCACGTGTCTCTTCTTTATTTTTATTTTTAGAAAGCTAAATTGTTCTTTATTTCTAATAAATTGCAGTGGAAATATCTGAGGAGAAGATTTCCGTGGCAGAGGAATATAAAAAGACTCAGATGATTTATGGTTGTCGTCAGTAGTCAGAGTCCGAGTCTTCAGGCAGGTCCCTGGACTTGATGATGCCGAGCTTAGTGGCGAGCGCGGCCACGTTGGCGCGCACCTCTTCTTGCACCAGGTTGAAGGACATCGCCAGCAGCGCGATACCGAAGAGCAGGTACAGCGAGCAGAGAGCGATCGAGTGTACCGCCGCCGCCGCGTCGTCTACTCGCTGACCCTGGATACATTAATAAATTACAGCCTCCGTGCCGCAATTGATAGACGCTCACTGTGAAAGGAGAAGTCGCAGGTGCGAATGTTTGTGTGGCCCACAAATATGTGTCGGGTCTGGGTGTTTTTGAGACCGTAAAGTCTCTCCTAGTTTCTGATGCCCATGACACAAGACTTAATTGATCTTAATGTGGGGTCAGAAGTACATATGTATGTAACTGCTGGGCGTATTTATCTATATATTAATACGTGATGCAAAAACTTTGGATCCCTTTTTACGAAAATTGCGCGGACGCAGGAGCATAAAATTTGGCACACTTATAGTTTATGTGTAGGAGAAGTGGAGAATGCTAATATTTTTCAATAATAATGCTTAAAAGTACATTAAATCAAAAAATAAAACATTACACACACTGCCATGCATTTCACACACACATCCATACACAAGTATACATACTCTGGTGTCAAATTGTTTCTTTTCTTTTTCATTTTGTTCTTCTGACATAGACATATAAAAAAAAAGGTTTTATTTGCCTAATGAGGTAATAATATTAATATTAAAAGAGAATATTAATTTTAAATGAGGCAATAATATTAATATTAAGCCTAATATTAAATGTAATATAAAACAAGATTTTAATAATAATGCATAAAAAGTACATTAAATCAATAAATAAACCAGCATGCATTTGACACACGCATACACAAGTATTTGTACACGTATACATACTCTTTGGTCAAATTGTTTCTTTGCTTTATTATAGACATATGTAGTTGAATGTCAATCAGAAAAAATTGTTTACTGTGGTTTTGTTGAATATCAAACACTGTGATCAAACAGAAAAGATTTATTTGACGAATACTACGTGAAATACTGAGCGCTATCATTAATTATATGTATAAAGAAAGTTCTGTAGCAGCAATCTGCAATAACAACATTCAGGTACAAAAAATGTGCACGAATTATCAGAATAACAACATCATCATACAGGTAAAAACTTTTTCTCTTCTTGATTTGGTCGAATTTCGATCACTAGGCGACCACTAGTTTATTTAAATACGCTAAACCATCAACTTTCCATACTAAGATATATCTTCTGCGGAGATATCAAAATTTATTAAACTTTTCTAAAAAATATACCTATAGTATAGCCCGGCTCTACCACTCTTTAAACATCGATCACAATAAAAATACTGGGCTTACCTGTGCTGGCACGAAGTCCCCGAAGCCGATGGTGGTGAGCGTGATGAAGCAGAAGTAGGCGGCGTCCAGGTAGGCCCAACCCTCCCACTGCTTGAACAGGAATGTGCCCGCCACGATGTACGACGCTACCAGGAGGACGCACAACCAGATCGGTACCGGCTTTATCTGAAATAACCATTTCATGAACATGTTTGTCAAGAAATATTTATTTATTTTATTTGGAAACAAATAAAATATTAAGCCTATATACAACACAATCTAGTAATCTTTGAACCATTTATAAGTTTTCGCACTTATGATTCTAAAGAAAAAACCTTGTTGCTTCGCTATTTTAACTATTAAAATAAGACTTATAATTAAAAGCAAGAAGTTCTTCAAATTGAGTATTTCTCCTCCTTAATGACACTGTTAAGGATAATATTTACTGCGGTTTTCAGCTAGTTAAAGAGCCTGAGACATTACCTACCGAGATTTGTACTGTTTTGGGCACCTAGCTGATCATTATTTGCAACTTATCATTTCAGTCGCATGAACAAATTGTCCTTTGATAAGTATATGCTTTCCTACTTTATCTGTATAAGTATGGACTCTGGTGCACTATGCCACCAAAATTGATTAAATTTATACATTTGGTACCTCTTCCTTGATGGCGACTTCTGAAGGTGCCGGATATATCTCTGACTGCCTGGATCCCCATGCTGCAACAAAACGACACACGTAGATAATAATTCAACCATCAATTAAGATTTTAGTATTTTAAATTCAAACCTTGAGGCGGTGGTCGGCTGCGTCGAGGCACCACTTCATCACTCCAGTCATCGCGATCTGGAGACGGCGACTGAAAAAACATGTTTGTAAAACTCATTTATAATACACGTAAAATATACTGAGGGAAAGATTTTACTATTTTTTAGCAAATATATTTATATTTTTCACCTGTAAGGATAGTACACACTGTCTAAAACTGTAATGTTTTATGTTTTTGTATGTTTTGTGTTACTGACGTTGAGGTGTCTTTTAAATAAATAAAATAACATGATATAAAATCTTATTACTATATTATGGTGATCAAATCATCTGATTTCCACCCGTTGTACGTAATTGTAATTGTTTGGTCGAATTTCGACCACTAGGCGACCACTAGTACTATTAAATAGAAAATTAACAAAAAAGCATCACAGCAGTCCTCTGTCCAATGAAAAATAAGAAAGCAGCCTACATATCTCAGCTGTGGTCTAGAATCGTCAACAGTTTGTAGCCTCCGCAGTCTCCTGCCTCGTGGCTCATTCCTGTCGAGCCTGTCCAGCCTGTCAGGCCTGTCGAGCCTGTCCAGCCTGTCGTCCCGGGGCTCGTCCCAGTGCTGTTCGTAGTCGTACACAGCGCTGCGGGCGCGCCGCTGCCGTCGACGATCCCAGGGTTCCTCGCGCTCACGCTCGTAATACTCGGAACGACCGCGGTCGTATCTACAGGAATGAGCATGTATTTACTTCAAACTTGCCTACTGGATCACAGGTCTCCTTTACGATGGAGGAGCTTTAGGACAGCGTATACCTCGCTGGCCTGGTAATAATTGTAATTTATTTTAAAATATAAGGAAATCTTGAAACAAATACGACAGACACTGTGAAAGAGCAAATGATTCAATCAAAAAGAAAACACTAAACATTATATTTTTAACAAATTTTATGCTCTTCAAAGCATCAAATTTAGTCTTACCAGTTTCCGAACTCCAATTTATAGCTCGCAAGATCGCACTACGGCCTTCTCAAATACTATTGCAATTAAAAACCCTCTCACCTCCCATCATGTTTAGGTCTTCTCCTAGGACTATCAAACTCATAATCCTCATCCTCGGGGTCGTATCCTCTATCCCTGACACCATAATCATCTCTCTCCCCCTTTCTTTCTCTTTCTAATGCCTTCCTCTCCTTATAGTTCTCGTAGTCAACGTCATGAAGGTCATGCATCTCGAACATATCCTTAGGGTCTTCTATGTCATAGTGCCTCTCGTCAAAGTCCCTCCGAGGACCAAACTCAGACTTGGGTTTCGCAGGCCGTGGAAGCGACTTGCTACGAAGGTCCGGCTTTGAGGCTTTGTGTTGATGGTTTTCCAGTTCCTTCAACGCTGCTTCCAGGTCTTGCAGCGGCAGTGAGATCCTCGGAAAGTCCTCTGATAAAAGTAAAACAATGATAAGTGACAATAGAACAAGATGTCTTTTATAAAACAGTGTTAAGAAATAATAAATAAAGGTGAAAAAGGTATTTACTTAATTTTTAACAAAGTTATAAAGTGTGTTTAACAAAATAATAAAGAGAGCTCGATAACTTATTGAATGAAATTGTTCAGCCTAAACAAATACCACCTTCGATGTTTTTCTTCCGAACTTGAGAATAATTACGCATCAAATATTTACAAAACGTATAAAAGTACCAATAAGTAACCTTCAAAAGAAAAACCTAGAGAGATTGATATAACATGAAACTATGTTAGTTCATTATTCTTATTAGAAATATGAAAATTATATATCAGTGGCGGGATATAAGACACGAGGCACGCGGTTGCTATGACACAAATGTAAGGCGCACATTACCGTCGTCTTCTTCATAGGGCTCCTTATCTCTTCCGTACCGCTCATACCGCACCGGGGAACGGTCTTCCGGCTCGAAGTCCCGTGAAACTGTAATAAAACGAAGTGTTCATTGTTATTAATATTATACTGTATCATACGTGAAAACAAAGGTTATATAACTATTTACTAATGGTTTTTTAAAAAATATCTTATGATTTACGAGTACTATAGTTTGCTGAATTTTGTTAAATCTCTAAATTGCAAAGGTAGAGTTTGGCGAAATATCTTTATTACACAACAAAATTAACGATTTTGTTATTAAAGTTTCATATCAATAAATAACTAGGGAATGCAAATCTCGCGAGATTAGGGCTCAAGCGAGATCTCGCGAGTTTATGAATAACAATACTGCGAGATCTCGCCAATTTCGAGATCTCGCGAGATTAGTAGTTAGATAAGTGTTTTTTTTTTTTTGCAAATAATCACAATATTTGAAAAAATTCAAATCTCAAGCCATTGATGCAATGTTGATGCGATCGACCGAGATGGATCTGAATTTGTCTGGGTCTGTGAATTAGTCAGATTGTATTGCGGATGCAAACGCTCTTTGAGTGGTTTAATTTCATTTCGAATCATATTTTATGTTCGAGTGTAATCTCGTTAAACTTGCGAGATCAATTTCGCTAAAAAAGGCCGAGATCTCGCGAGAACGAGATTGCATTCCCTATAAACAACTATATGTTTATATAATTTACATACATGCTCTCACACCTGAACACCCGAAAAGATAGGCGGAGATGATATTAAACTCTCAGTGTCCTCGAGATTTTTACCTATGGAATTGATGACTTACCTGTAAAATAAGGGTAATTAAATAATAAACCTCATTGAACATACATAGAAAACTAATACCTCATTCCCCCCGTGACTATGTAAGCTATAAACTATTCGAAACTTCGGAAAGAAAATATCTAAAAAATAGTTATATTTTAATATGTACCATTGGCGTAGTAATGTTTACTAGACTGTAGCGATTTACAAAAATTCTGTGGTATGTAAAATCCGCTAACCCTCATTAGAGCAGCGTGAGGGACTATATGGCCTAACCACTCTCAATCGTACTCTCGATTGTAGAGGAGGCCCGTGTCCTGCAGTGGGAGGTATATGGACTGATACAGAGAGAGATGTTTACTAACAGTGTCCCCTGTGCAGTGCCGGCGGCTGCGAGCGGGTGCGCGCGGCGGGGGGCGCGGGGTGTGCGGGGGGCGGCGCGGGCGCGGGCAGCGGCACCGGCGCACGCGGCCGACGGATGCGACCGCTGCTGTACCCACTGTCGCGGTACCTGGATATGACACATTAACTATTATTAGGCGTATCATTGATTATACATAGGATGGCAATCGGGAGAGAGAGTGACCAGCTTACAAACGAATGGAGAACTCTAAGAAAAGAAAGAGCGATTTACGTCATTCCATACTAGAGGTATTATTAATTAATAACCCCTACTATGATTAATGTTTTATAAACATTCGGTATTGAGTAAGCTTGAGCCATAGAAAATAAAATAAGCTTGTCAACTAATAGATAAAACAGAATTAAATGATATTATTTATATTTTATTAGTTTAGTTCAGTTAGTTTTGAAAATGTACATTCTTGGCTACACGTTATGCTTTCCCCTCTCTGTGTGGTATCTAGTGAAACATAATTATCTAATGTATCACCTGCAGTCAGTGTCAGAATGTGCTCGTTCTATGGGCGGTCGCCTTCTACGCGTCGAACCTCGCCCGCTGCCGCCGCGCACCGATCGCCTGCCAACATTATCATAACTATAGTTTTGTGCATGGTAGAGTCACAGTGTAGATGCCGTAGACAACTGATACAATGTTCTTCTTCTTTATTACTGATACAATGATTAATGAACTTACGGATACAAAGTTTCCGTTCTTCTCTAGAGAAAACCGCTTTTCGAACCGGGTGGTAGGTAAAAAATTACTGAATCTAAATGATATAGAACATTTTAATGCATTCATTTTCATTATTTTCATTTTATTTCAATAAACCAGCTCGACTGGTACTACCGTGTTATAGAAAACTGAAGTATAATTACAAATTTGGTGTTATACTTTGTTTGCTTAAAAAAATCCGAAAAATGTGTAATAGTCCTCTACTCTTCCAATTGAATTTTTTTCCATTTCCCTTTCTATTTCGATACTCTATCAACTTATTCAAGTGTGCTTGAAGTTTACTAGGCTTTATTTCCAGATCCTTGCAATAAGATATATTGGTAGAAGTTTTCCAGTGATTGACCTGCTATAAATTAAACTATTAATTGAACCTACCTAGTAGAAATGTGATGATGTCGATTTCGTCTCTTGGGCGGCCTCGTGCACACGTAACAACACATGCGCCAATACAGAAACCTATAATATAAACATTTATAATCATATTTATGTATATCCATATTTTAAATACATAATATATCTGTACATCTGTACAGTCATCAAAAGTTATTGCATAATAATATGACGCCTACAAATTTTTTTATAGCAATGTTACAGATCGATGATAGAATGTTGACGCAAGGGACGTTAAAAATATTAAAGTAAAGAATATAATATTTATTTTGATTACTTCATGCCTTTCTTTAAAAATAATGCAGTAGATCCTGTAAGATATCATAAACAATCCCTATTTAAATATTCTTCATTATATTGACGGAAAACCTATAAGTAAAGTTGACCGTAGGACCTATATTTCTAGTAATATTGGATGTATGGATTCCAAAAATAAGTATGTAATGAAAGACCTGAATGAGGAAGCCATGACGTCGCCGATATTGGAAAGACACAGCAACATCAGCGGGATGCCCAGGATGGCGTAAAATATTGTCACCACCTTGCCTGTTTGTGTCTTCGGCGCTATGTGACCGTAACCTGTGGACAATTCAAATGTAGAACAAATCCGTAACCTCTGGTTTCAGATGGCCAACCAACTGCACTAGGGAGATGTAATTAAATTCAAGTCTTGTTTTCTAGGTAGAGTAGACAGACTTCCAAGACACCTTGTGTAACACCTTTCGTAATTGTGTCTTCCGTCCCTCTATGTGATAAGTGCAAGCTCAATCGTCATATTAGTCAAAAATTCCTGACGCCAGGCTGATAATAAAATTTTATAATTTATTTACCGAACTGCAAGCAAAGTGTTACCCCATGTCGTGAAGATCCTGGTGATCACAGGTGAACACAGGCCCTGCCTATATCAGACGCCAGTCTCACATCAAATATGTACTTTTTAACATGTTTGTACCCTTTTTCTCTATGAGAGAAATAAATGATTATTAATACAATTTTGCCCTATCCGGGATTCGAATCCGAGACTTCAGCGTTGTCATTGTACCATAGCCGCCACTGCGCCACCTAGACACTTAAAAAAATAATTCGGTGTGTATTTGTGAGCGTCCGATATTTCGATTACCTAACGTAGTATCGTTCGCGGCATGTAGGTCACGGTCGAGACTCGCTTACAACTGGTTATGACGTCATACTCGCTTCACCAATCACATCAACGGAATTACTAAACGTGTATTTCGACAACCATGGTATCAGCATCGGTGGTTCAGTGGTAGAATGCTCGCCTGCCACGCGGGCGGCCCGGGTTCGATTCCCGGCCGATGCATATCTCTTTTTTAATTTTGTTTGCATTAAAAGACGTGATATTATGAAGAACAGTTAAGGAAATAAATTTAAAAAAATAAAATGCTAGATAAATACACATAATATACGTTTTATATTTATGATGCCGCTAATTTTGTTCTAACGACTCAAAAGTTATCTACATCAATTTATATGCAATATAACTATTAGATAAAATTAAACTATTGTATGACAAATGTTGTCAACATTTTTTGTAATTTTTAACTGACTTCGCATTGCGTTGTTAGTTGCATAAAGTAAACAAATGTCCAACATCCCTATATGTATAGTGAACATACAATTACACTATGATAGTAGAAAATTAGTATCACTTTTTGAGATTTAAAACTGGTATTTAACCATTTTAAATGTAGGTATGTAGTTTGATGTTTTGTGCATTGTGCAACTATAAATTGTATTTCTAATTAGCTTCACATAAAAATCTCGGGTTATAAATTACAATGATTCAGACTCAAATATATTTTCCTTGATCCGATTAATAACAAAGTGAATTATAAAACAATTAGTATTGTGTGCAACGGATACTGTTCGTGAAATGAGTTGGTGTGGCGGATACCCGCGAGGCCGTAGTCTTGTATCTCCACCAAAATGCGTAGCGTCATGGCATGCAATCAGACCTTAAATGGTTAAATATTGTATAATGGTCGTAGGTTTTTTCTTAATACTACTTAATATATTACTACCCAGAATACAAACCCAGTATACGATGGTGGAATATCTGATATAGTGATCAAGTATTTTCAATCATACTCCCGATTGTAATATTTCTCGACAAGGTGCGTGATTAGGCTGCTGTATTAAACAATAACAAATTTTAAAAGAGTATATTGAATTTTATATAATAAAATAAATTAATAATACCAACTGGTTTTGTCATTATTATTTTAAGATCACCTTACAGCCATATTCACAGTCCTGATCCCACAGTAAGATCAATTAAGTTTTGTGTCGTGGGTAATGAGCAACTACAAGAGAGTAGAGACTGCGATATGACAAGCAACACCCAGATAAAAAATAACTGTTTGTGGTTCATACAAACATTTGTCTCGGTCTGGGGATCAAACCCAGCCTCTTGTTTTTCAGCTGGCGTCTAAACAACTGTGCCATGGAGGCGTTTCTCTATTTACATACAAAAATCATAATAGTCCCTACTATACGGTCCTGTACAGTGTACACCATAAATTAGTCAGATAGTTAGTATCTGCGAAAATTAACCTTCGATGGTTGAGATAACGAGCACAATCGCGTGGGAAATGACTCGACGCGGCCTCCGTGCTTTCCCGCCGGCGCCAGACCCCAGCGCCGTCACCACCGACCTTCAACTTAAACCGCATAAGAATTTAATTTAAGGTAAGAGCGCTGCTAAAATTATGTTATCAATATTTTTGTGTAGATTACTAATTATAACAGGAATTGATAAGAAATAACTCAAAGACACACACACAAACAATATAAAGTTTAAATTGAATTCAATCATAGAGAATGATGGAAAAAATTGATCTCGATCACCCATGATCATCTCTACGTAAAGTACAGTCAATTAGAAACAATCATAAGTTCTAATTCGGCTTAAGTAACTTGGTCTATTCTATTCGATTTTGATGTTTTGCTGAAAACTATGTTATAGGGTTACTAACACCTGGTTCGAAATACTATTTCACAGTAACTATATAATTTTCTATATTCCGAATAGGAATTCGATTTGTTTATAAAACTTTGAAGTAGTTAAAACATTTATTAGGTTAATAATACATAATGGGAGAACAATATGCAGAGATATGTATCTTTAACATAAGCAATAATGTAGCAACTACTGGTTGTCCATAAATAAAGAAATATGTATAAGATAGATAAGTACTCGTAAAACCTAGATTATTTTTAAGTTAAATAGAAACGCCTTGGTAGGAACGTGACTTTACACAAGTACGATTTTACTGTCCGAAATTAAGTGTATGAGTTAATTTATTTATATTATGTATACTTTATTTTACCTGCACCAAAATTAATAAAAAAGAAACAATGAAACAGACAATTCTTAAAACTAAAGGCGTGGTTCAATTGGCAGCCTTATCGCTAACAGTGATGTCTTCCAAACAACCTTTTGCATACAGTTTATTGAATTAAAAATCTAACAAAAATGTTAACCATAACGTATAATGTAATATATAACATTTAATGCACTTTTAGAATAAGAGTGACCCAACTAAAAATATCTTATTTTTTGGAAAACGTTTATTAAAGATTTGTAACATAAGAAATTTTGTACTTATGGGTTACACATACATACATCTCTGGTTTGTACATACATCTAGAAAACCGATTTTTACATATTTCTGCCTTTCATGCTTCATAGGTCCTTCTTTAATAACGGGTCGATAGGTCATTTTGGGCCGAAATATGATGAATAGCCAAAATCTTTTTTTTTATTACGTCGCGTCGCTCTAATTATAAAGATGCGATATATTATATATGCCAATAATTATAAACTTAACAACACAAGCGTGCAGTATTGCAACAGAGTAAGCGATCATTTTGCCGGCCCGAGCTCGCCGCGGTCCACACGCCTCACTCCGATAAGAGAGGGCGCGCAGGCCGGCCGACACAGAACTTACTACCCGCAACAACAAGTGTGGACTATGGATACAGGTCAGAAATATTTTTATTTATTTATCTTAATGACTACCCTGCCCATCCACCTCTGAGATTCGTATCAGAAAAAATCGACAATAATACGCAAACATATCGACGCAGGAAAGCGATTTTGTCGTATCTCGAAATAAGCAATTTTACACCAGGTTCAAAAAAAAAATAATTAGAAAATGAATAACCACTAACTTGAAAACTTAGGAATACCATTTCTTTATTAATAACATTTTAAAATAAAACCATGCATTTTCACAAGAAAATTCAATGCGGTATTTTTTTTATGAATTAAATAAAATACAAAACGCACCTATGCATTTTTTGAGATACGACAAAATCGCTTTCCTGCGTCGATATATTTTTTAAATACTCAAACTTAACAAAAAATATATTGAATTCTTGATTTAAAAACCTTAAGAATTCGTTAAAAAATATTAAAAGCCTTTTTACAATAGAAACATGTCGGCGATTTTTTTTAAACTAATGAGAGAGCATATAATTCAAAATAATAAATGTTATAGAGGTTTGAAATATATGGAATTGTTTCGAAATATGCTTGTTTTTAATAAATACAATTAGATTTTGTAGATACATCTTGTGCCGATCTTAAAACAAGAGCTAGCTAGTGTCTACGTAGGCTTCACGTTGATTCTAAGTACCATAAATCACAAATCTGTAATTATTACACAATATAAAAATAATCTGAAAGTTCACTGTACAAAAAAAATCGAATTCGTATAGTAGTGCGAAATAACACTGCTGTTTTTTAGCCAGCTTTTATATATATTTTTTTAGGTATTGTGTACGCTATCTATATTGATAATTATGTTGATTACGGAACTAAATTCAACTTTTATTTTTATTTACAACAATAATATAACTACAATAATTAACTCGTTAATATTTTTAACAGTACAATACGTACTCCATAAAAGTATTTGATCATAACCATATTTTTTATGTATTTTTATAGCATGTCTAATTTTCTAAATAGGCTTAGGCCTCGATAAGTCCTTTTAAAACAATATTTGCGCAACCCCAGTCCGCCCGCCCACGGTGCTCTACACATATTTTTAAGGTGGAACATATTTACTCTAATTATCATTTCATCATACATTGTCTCACATGTATTAATCGTTACTAGAAGGGTACATACTGTCCCAGCAATGTAAACGATATCGTAAATAGTTACGTGTTGTGGTAGAGTCACCAGCCGCGTTTGCGGTTCCCTTTAAGGTCAGTTTCGTAAGGGCCTAGTAAGTGTATACTTTGTTTATTGCCATTGCTTTTACAACATTAAAGGGCGAGGTTTGGAAATTCCACATAAATCATTGTATGTGTTTCTTACTCTTACAACGTGGCCTAAACACTACAAATGACTCAACCCTTTAACGATAATTACTATAAATGTGTAAGGTATGACAACAAAAATATTTACCTAAGAAAAAATATAGAAAAGTAGAAAAGCTCAGAGATTCTTAAAAAATATTAAGCTGGTGTATTTACGTTTGCATATTTTTAAGTATGTGGATATTAGTTTGAACTGAGGATAAGAACTGATATACTGACAATATTTATTTGTATGTGATTTTTACTGGTAGGTCTCTCATATGTGAGAGGCCGCTTGGGTAGGTCCACCCAATTTCTATTTCTTCCGCCAAACAGCACTGCTGTTGTGTAAATGCACTGTTGTGTTCCGCTGTGAAAGATATTGTAGCCAGAGTAACTACTAGACATAATGAGACTTAACATCTTATGTGTCAGGATCTCGAGTCAATCATTGCTTTGTAATTAATGGTGTTATTTGGTATATTGTTGCTAATGTCCCTGAGTGGTCGTATTGTTTACCACCAGGCAAATGGCATGCTCGAATCACCATTTATTAAATAAATAAATAAATAACACCCAACAGTCACATACATAGTCCTGACCCCGCACTAAGATCGAGTCTTATGTCGTGGGTATCAGGAACTACGAGAGACTTTTCGGTCTCACAAACACCCAGACCCGGAAGAAATATTTGTGGGCCACACAAACATTTCTCTCGGTGCGGGGATCGAACCCGCCGTCTCTCGTTTCACAGGCGGCGTCTAACCAACTGCGCCACGGAGGCTGTCAAACTTATTGCTATAACAAAGTGATCATTTTATTAATATAATGAGTTCTAATCCCGTCGCGAGCAGGTCCAAATCCAAAATGTCACTCTTAATTTATTTACTCCGATATTAGCATGTTGTTTACACTATGGGACGAAAATTACACGGCCAAACGTGTGTGTCAATGTTGCACCTCTGTCTGTCCTGGTAAAAGGCATAAGTTTATACATATATATGTAAATATTTACATGTCATATATATATCAATTAGTCTTGTTTTAAATTGTAGTTTTCACTTTTCCTCTTCTCTACCATACTTCTTCAATTCACATCTTTCCCTAGCCCATCCCTTTAGATACAGGTGTGATGTACATACATTATTATATTGTTAGTAAGTTACACATGTAAAAGTAAATAATACAATGAGTCGTCCCAGCGCGCTCCTGCCGGTGCAAATGTTTGTAAACTCACTCCTTCCTACTGTATTGTTATCAAAACTTAATATTATTATATTAAGTTATAATAACTACCATCGTTGTGCAAGCTGACATACTTTCTTATTGTATTATAAATATACTGCACTAATGACCATTGTAATCTTTTACATACCCTTTTCATACATATACTCATAGGTCGGATAATGGCAGTAAGTTGTAAATTATATAAGTTTTATAAACTTATCCGATCTTATCAGCAAATGATACAATTCTGAATAAAAACATAATCAACATTCACATAAAATTCTTTCAATAATTCTACATTAATTCAAACTGGAAGAAAAAATCCACAACAACCCTGACTTAGAAATTAGATCTTAGCAATAGATAGTCTTGTCTTTCGAGTTTCTAGAATTTACGAGATAAATTTTGTTCTCACAACACCTAGACTAGAACAAATACTATTTAGATATTTTGTTCTGAACTTAGTGCTATAGGACGAAAATCGTTTGTACTGTCTTCTATTCATGACAGCATATCCTACTTGTATTTTGTTTTGGTTCGAAACTACATCTAAATTTAACAATAGTGATAGTAAACACCTTGCCATTCATTAATAGTTAAACATTTCTCAAACTTCACGATTAGTTGATTCAAGTAATTATGCGGTCATGAGTCAGACCCTCAGGGCAGACAATGCATTGAGGTCATCAGCAATTACAGGTTCTAGGCACTATCATCGACGATGTTTGTCGCGTCGGCGCCTGCTCAGTATACCTTGGAATTAATGAAATAGCTGGGAATACCACGGAGTAATATGGTATTTAGGAAGCTCGGCTTGTGGAAGTCAAGGCGAGTTGCTACTTGATTCTAAAGTCAAGGGTATTTGAGGAATACAACCTATTTGCAACTGAATTGAATAGAAGAAAAGTTAGAGGATGTATAAAGTCAAACTGTTAGCCTGATGGTGGTTTAAGTATTTATTAGGGACTTTAAATATTTCACCATGCTGGAGCAATGGCAAGATACTTCTGTTATTAAAAATATTAGAGGAAGTGCAAGAAAGCAACACAATATCGTTCTTTTGCGCTTACCTTGACTGATCGGAAATCAGTAGAACTTTTGTCACCCATGAGTAGGGAATGCAATCTCGTTCTCGCGAGATCTCCTCGCCCTTTTTAGCGAAATTGATCTCGGACGAAAAGAAGGCGAGATCTCGCGAGTTTAACGAGATTGAACTCGAGCATAAAATGTGATTCGAACTGAAATTAAACCACAATATAATCTGAGTAATTCACAGACACAGACAAATTCAGATCCATCTTGGTCGATCGCATCAATTAGCTGCCACTGCTAAGGATATAGCTGAATTTGATGATGACCCTAATGAACCACTTTCATCTCTTTCTGAGACACGCAAGAGTATTTCATTGCAAGAAGAACTTCAGGAAACATTGACGGCTGAGTTCATTTTTTTTTATTTAATTATTTGCTAATACTACTAATCTCGCGAGATCTCGAAATTGGCGAGATCTCGCAGTATTGTTATTCATAATCTCGCGGGATCTCGCTTGTGCCCCAATCTCGCGAGATTTGCATTCCCTACCCATGAGTTTTATGAAGCTATAACTCTAGCATATAATATGTATGCACTCCTGACCGGAAATTATGACACCAAAAAAACTATCTCCAATAAATGTACTTGAATCTAAGGTATTTTCCTATCCATTTCCAGGCACGTGGTGGTGCCTGATGGTGCTGGTTGTGGGCAGCCGGGGGGAGAAGTGGCAGTTCCCGGGGGAGAGCGCCGCGGCGTCGGTGCGGATCGACTCCAAGGTCAAGTTCCTGGATGGAGGTCACTTTGATACTGACAAGTGAGTGCAGTAATTTCTATTAATCTGTCTGAATAATAAATAATTGATTAATGCGCTATTCCGTCATCACAGAGATCTATATTACGAGTATATACCTCCATATCTGTAGAAGTGGTAGTTGTGATTCATAAAATCTTATAAATAAATAATAATTAAACTTGACATGTTTTGACCTAATTAGAAGAAAAAACAATAGAAAAATAGATAAAATAGTTGAAAGGCTATACGAGTATAAAATCAACAATAATCGAGTTAGGGGTATACACAGCACATTCAATTATTTCATAAAACGTGATGATAGCTCTATTGTTATATCAGTCGTAATGATCGCTAATAACCTTCCGAAGTAAGACAGCCTCCAAGCAGATGAGGTGAGGTCGTGGGATCTATTCCCATGTACGGAAGTGACCTACGCTATTTAGATAATATACGGAAAATTTCATAGAAGTTAGGTTCATACAAATTTGAGCAACGAGGTTGTATTGTATTTAGTAGATCTTAAAATAATTTTAGTATTATTGGCATGTATGATAACTGGATTAGGAGACTATTACATCAAATTGTGATTTTATTTTATTAATTAAAGGTTCTTCAACATTATACACGTTTGATATTATCACGACAAGACATTCTTTGATACAATAATATTGGCTGATTGAATGGCTTGAAATCGGGGACGCAGCCGCTTGTTTAACTATAAACTTTAATATAAGTTATAACAAAGCTAAAATAACATGTTGTGAAGATACCATGTTACTACGAGTAGAAGCTTAAGTTAGAAAAATAAATTCAATTTTATAAAAGTTGCACGTTATCACTATAATCTATTTTATTATTTTTTTAAATCTAATGCTATGAGATGATAGTTCACAACACCCACAATATTATTCCCAGTTTGGGTGGGGACCGTGAATATTTAATACTTCTAGATTCGGTAGGAATATTAACAAATTTGTATATTTTACCTTGAAAGTGTCAATGTCGCGCGAGTCATAACTTTTGCCAAAATTATGATTTCGCAAAACCGGCAAGGCGGTTCGGTGCATGCGTCAACAGCACGCTCTGGAGCAAGGCTTTATGAAGTCCTTCGTGCTGTCAATACTACGCAATTTACAACCTTTAAGATTATATTTTAAAAAAACGACAGCCCGTGGTCAGACTGTCAAATCAGAGGCCCGAAGTTCGTACCCAGGGCACACTCTTTTGACTTTTTGAAGATTTATTTAACGCTCGACATAAAATAAAAGAAAAATGTTATTAGAACAACTTTACAGCTGA
Source organism: Hyles euphorbiae (assembly GCA_023078785.2). Taxonomy (NCBI): domain Eukaryota; kingdom Metazoa; phylum Arthropoda; class Insecta; order Lepidoptera; family Sphingidae; genus Hyles; species Hyles euphorbiae. The sequence continues at coordinate 17,866,071 of CM041051.1, forward strand.
TAGATTTTCATACAAATTTGTAGTTCACTAATCAGACCAACGGGCTAACATGTAAACTGCTTCCAATGTTAAAATAGAACCGAGGTAATACGTACATAATTTCATACCATTTTGTAAGCAAACAAAGTCAGCTGATGTCAGTCATAACTCCGCATGAATAGGTTTGTCCGGGGCAGTTAGTACCGCCGGTTAGTTAGTTAGTCTTTCAAGAAATTGACGTGAAGCGACAGCTTTGCTGCCGCGTTCGTCGTTCGTTCAGTGTCTGAGATTGCCGGAAGCCTCTTCTCTGTTCCCATCCTTTTTCCTTCCTGCTCCTTTTCCGATTTGATGGGTCACATCCATGATCTAAGGTTATGAATGTTCATGGGGGGCAGTGATCACTTACCATTAGTAACCTGTTAGCTCGTTTGCCGGATCTAGGCAAAAAAATATATTCAATAAACCGTATTTTTTTAGTCATTAATCACTGTGGAGCAAGATAAGTCTTGTCACTTACATATTGCGTTGGCAACGTATTGTTCCTTCTGAGTACGTGGGTCTATTGTGGAGTCTGGCGGAGTAATAATCACTTGCGTCACTCGCGAAATTGCCTACAAATTGCAACTATTTTATTAGTTCTTTATTGCATCTAGACACTGTTAGGAAGTAACAAGAAATTCCATTTATTGGTTAGTTTTTTGTTGTTTGATTTGGATAAATATTAGGTCAATTTATTGTTGCAAATTTCGAGAGTCTTGATGGCATGCTACTGATTTTCAGTTGACGATGCTTAATGAGTATGGAACAACGGATTAATCTGTCTGCCTCAGTAGTAGATACTATCCTATCTTGACTGTAGCGATATGTTATAAAATATTTCCTGTGGCAAACAAGCATGAAATTTTTTAATGATAATAATCACCATCTTTGAAAGTCAATATTTTTATCAATGTGGTATGTTAATTATTATTGTTGTAATGTTAAAAATTAAAATTCTTAATATAATAAACACAATTAATGTTATTTTTCTCGGCTTCAAGAAGGGTAAATTATTGAAATAAAACTATTATTTACGGATTTTATCGCGGCTTTGGTTTAATTTTTACATTTTTTGAGTTCCCGACGTTTCGATTACTTTACAGCTTTCGTGGTCACGGGGCGAACTGAGGTATTAGACGTCCGCTCTGTGACTCCACTAACACTAGGGTAAATTATATTCCCATTGCTATATTTTTTTACATTCTTGAAAAACATAAGAAATATTTCAAGAAAAAATTTTGTGACTCAGATAGCAGATTGCACAAACCGTCACGCTATATAGTCATTTTAATGGAATACTTAGAATTTTCAGGCGTATGGTGACGTAACATACATATTATATATAGTATTTTCATTTACTTTAATCCTCAACCTGAAACGAGAATTGAGAGTGGTTAGACCATATAGTCCATCACGCTGGCCTAATGCGGAATGGTGGAATTTACGTAGGATAGATTTTTTTATAAATGATGTTTTAGTGCGTCGTGAGTGAATATGAATACACACATGACTTCGAAAAGTCAGTGGTGAGCCCTGGAATTCGAACCCGCGACCGCTGTGAATATGTTGGCACTTGGCAGCCACGTCTGGTTACCGTTTATCAACAAGTAACCACGCACTCTCAAACTCTCACTAAATTGCAATGTTTTACAATAATGTATATCAATTAATAGGAATTAATGCCAATATGTTAACGCAATGTAAGCTAATCATTTATGGGTCTTTCTGATTTTTTATAATAAGGGCTTAAACTACTACCTGAGGCATTAAGAAAAAGAAATAACAGTCATTCATCAAAGAATATCACACTAGCTAAAAACGAATTTAAAAAGTTTTATGTACATACTCAGTATCCATAGCCAACAAGAGATCATGTACTTAAGCCAATTAGACCAGACAATGAACAAAACCTACAACCTAGTTAAATCTAGGCGTGAGTGAGTAGACCTAGCAATTGCGTGATCGCTTCTATTAAGTTTCCACACAATTGCTCATTAGGTTACTGCAACCTGTAATTACCTCGGGTTTATGAATCATGATTCCTAATAAGTAATACAAACAAAAATAATTACTCATAGGCTTTAAAGTATATTGAATTTTTTTATTGGATTGGATTGGAATATCTATGTTTTAATTTTAATTGTATGCAAGATACCCTAAGCAAGTTTATCGCAATACTGTAGCATTGAAAGAATGAACACAATTCATTATGACAAAATACTTCATAACATAATAAGCACGGATCCCATATGTTTGACAGGTTGAAGTTAAATAACATTAATTCTTGACATAACACATCTTGCACTGATCCCATGTGATTGAGAGGTGGAAATTCCTATCCCATCAAAAACATCCTGTAAAAAAATTCCAAGTCTCGCAGCTCAGGTTTTCTACCGCAAAAAGTTGTGAGATGCATGTAATACCAAGTCGATTAATTTATTTAGTCCTTAAGGGACCTTCTATATTATAAAGTTACTACGTTAGTTATAACCATATCAATCTTAAAAATTCTTTACGATTTAAATAAATGGATCGACTTGACCATCGCATGAAAACATAATGTATCGTACAATTTATACATAATGCTGCTGGACTTGGAATTTTTTTACAGGATGTTTTTGATGGGATCTCACGTCTTTTTGTAGAGTCCTACTTTTTTCCTTTTCGGTACTTCTTACTTCTAGAATATCACTAACGATTTTTCTTAAAGCCTCTGTCTTATGGATTTTTCTTATTTTTGTAGGCATCAATTTATCACAAATATAGCGGATTTGATTATTAATGTTCTTTCTTTCATTGTAATTGAAATTTTCGAGCTATTTAGTCTATTTATTTGCAAGGGCATGTGACATGCTGAATACACCATTTCCTTCTCTATATCCCCTCCTGTTATGCCTCATATATATAGATATCTATCTACAACTATTATTCCATTATATACGGATACAATGATTCATTAACTGCAAATGTAACTTTGTAATCCTATACATTTATATGGGATTACAAAGTTATCCGCACCGCCGCTCATGCCCGTCAAGGTTAAAATAGTAATACAAATTGCCCTTAGTGCGACCGAAATGGCCATATTTAACGGATTTCTAATGTATCCAAACGCGCCACGTCATGTCAACTACTAGTTGACAGTTGGTCTATCTAGAAAACTAGACACAAATTATGAAATGTTTGAATTTTCCCTTACTTTAGACACTAAACACTAATTATATTCTAAATTTGAAGGTTCTATGTCTGCTAGAAGTGCCTTAGACTTTTGATGATCGGTCAGTCAGTCAGTGAGTGACAAAATTAAGAAAGTTTGACTAGTTACAATGCTTAAACTACTGGTTCAAATTGAATGAAATTTTAAATATACCGTGTTTACACAATGCCTGCTTAGTAACTAAAAATTCAGGCTTCATGCTTTAGCCACAACGAAGTTATAGGGGGTTGAAAATGGTTTGAATTGCTTCGAGAAAAGGATGTTACGGCCTATAGCTCGACTTGGACGGGGGCTCGGCCGCGCCCCCAGATATAACAAAGTACTCCGTGGGCGGAAATGCGTATATAGGTAGGTAAATTAAAAATAATAGAAATTGAAGTGCCTCACAGTAACGAATATTAGGTACGACATAGATAGAGAAATATCACTCACTATCTCAGAAAAAATCTTAGTTGTCATTGTCCGGTATATTAATGTGATTAACGGATCTTACTTTTCCCATTCCATATTTCCTTCAAATGGTGTTCTCAATCTAACTGAGCTGTTTTCTCGTTTTATTTTATTCAATAATTCCCGGTTAATGAGCAAATCGGTCACCTGGCCAACCAATGGCAAGCGATCACTACTTCCCATGATCATTCACAATGCTACAATCATAGATGTGTTTCCAACAGGGTGGCTCATCCATTTCCCCGGATTTATGCAAAACAAGCAATGAGTATTCTAAACTACCATAGTAGATTTTGAAGTAAAATACCAATGTTGTTTACACATTTATGTTGACATTGAAGCGTCAAGTTCGTGTGACGAAAGCACTCTCCGAATGTAGCAAGCGTTGGACTAGACAGTGTTTCGTAAAAAACCGCGCAGTAAAAGTAACATTACTGGCAATCCAATAGTTGCTACACAAGTTGCCAAACTGACTCGATAAGTGATCGCAAACTCATTGAAATATTTATTGTAATTATTTAATTTTAACTAGACTTATTATGTTACGTGAAGTTAGTATAAATGTTTCATTAAGCGGAAATGACGCGTCAAATTCAAGTAGGTGCATACAAACATGTCATCACAAAAAATAGACGCGTTGCCCAAACAACGTAGATGCAATAAGGTGTTAGAAGAACTGACATCTATTTCCCATTGCAAAAGGCTAAAACTATAGCGCGATAAATGTTCCGGATTAAAAAAACCCCTACCTCATCTTGTTTCTTAAATGCGGTACCGTAAGATATCAGCCTAAATCGAGACTATTTTTTTTTATTTATTTCTTTATTGCTAAGAATCGTGAGACAAGCTTGCCATTCGTCTGATGTAAGCGATACGACCGCTCGTGAACAGTAGTAAAACCAAACAACACCTTGAATCACAAAGCAATGCTTGGCATTCCACTGCGCTCGCCATCCTGAGACCAAAGATGTAAAGTCTCAATACGTCCAGTAGTTACTCTGGCTACAATGCCCTTCAATCCACATTTACATTGGTGTTTAGCGGGAGATATAGACATTGCAGTGGTACCTAGCCAGGCGGCCTCTCACATATGAGACACCTACCAACAGTAAAACATCAATAATGTATGTTACCATATAATTTCAGAAGACAGAGCGAGTCGCGAGTGCAGGCCGTGCAGGCAGATGAGCTGCCGTTCCGAGAGCCCACCGACACTGACGGCTTCTACAACCGACCTCCCGGGGTGGGCCGGTATCCGGTCACAGTGCAGGAGCATCCTCAAAGGGCGCCCTACAGGGTCAACGGACAGGCCATATACCCGGTGTATAACAGGTATGTACTTCACAATCGATGTACCAACCCGCATTAGGCCAGCGTGGTGGACTATATATGGCCTAACCACTCTCAATCGTACTCTCGATTATAGAGAAGGCCCGTGCCCTGCAGTGGGACGTACATGGGCTGCTAAAGAAGAAGTAGAAGAATCGATGTACATTGACTAGTCTTGAACTCCGTGGCGCAGTCGATTAGATGCCGCCTGTGGAACGAGAGGCCACGGGTTCGATCCCCGCATAGAGAGAAATGTTTGTGCGGCCCACAAATATTCCATATTATTATTGTAAAGGATGTTTTTGGTCATAGTTTCTATAGGGGAGAAATAAATAAAGTGATCCCATAAATGAGCAAATGCCACCATCAACCCTATCCACTTTTCTCCATTTCTTAGTACGAAGGTTCATTCTACTGAAATAGTTGAGTTCGTCACTACGCGAAATGCAATATTTTGCTAACTCATGTGGTGAACATTTAAATGTCAGAATTGCCCTTGCAACAAAATCCTTATTTTGTGTAAAATATGTCCATTTAAGCATTAAGAACTCGACAAAGTGCTCGACACTCTACCTCAGAGTAAGCGCCTTTGAAGATATTTATATGCTAGTTTATTCAGGACATACAATGGATAACCTCTGCATATTTAAAAATCTATAAATATTATTCACCCATAACTTAGAGACAAAGTGTAGCAGTAATACATAGGTACAGGAGCTATGCCCGTCGAGATCTCAGCCAGTTTATACAATTCTATTTTGGCGCCAAATGTTATGGGCCATAAATTCGCTCCATACACTACCGAGTACAGTTGTGCTCCAATGAATTCTCAAGCACTAACATCTTGCTGAAAGTGCGCGTATATCTCACACGATTACTGTATGGGTTCTCAGTGATTCTATTTTAAATAAAATCCACTGAATGGCAATAATTTTAAAATATTGTATTTGTTTAACAATTTAATTCTTTGTTCAATCATTCGTTTATTAATCATAGTTACAAAAAATAAGAGACCAATTTTACTAAATTGTTTTCAAATGCCATTTAAAAATCATTCTAGGCGTCGAAGTTGAAATTAACGCGTCCAAATATATAAGAAATAATAGGGCTATCCTTATAACAGACCACTGATATTTTTGACGCTGCCTGATCCTTCAAGTCGTGTTAAGATCTCCTTTAAAAAGATGTAAGACAACCTACCTTGAATCTTCTTCTCTAATCACAATCTAATTGATGTGGCATCGACTACAAATTACTGGCTAAATATTTGTATGGCCTACAGACATTTGTTCCAAATCTAGACATGTTTACGTGTTATTTGTGTTGTAAACTCAACGTGCGGATAACCTTATAATCAGACATTAAGAACGCCCAGCAGTAAATTAAAACTAAAACAAGGTTTATATAAGAAATTCCAATGGAGTCATTAATTTTATTCTTCTACTTGGGTTTTTAATAACATCCTTTGTCCTATTATTGTAAACATTTGTATGAACAATCATTATCAACATTTATTGAATTTCACAATCTATTAAGAATCCAATTATACTGCGTTGTGTGTATTATAAGTGTTAATTATATATTTAAGTCGATGTAGGATAGAGACTATCACACCCGCTATTGTAGCTCGTGTAAGATTCTAGATTAATTTTGGTTCCAGGCCAAAGAACTACGAGTCAGACGGGACACTGGACTCGCTACAATTCTGCAAGTGTGTCTCCACTCCCGACTGCCGCCCGCATGCTGACTCCGAGGTAAAATTAAAAAAATCATCTACCACTATAACTCCCACACACATCATACAACTTTAAGACTTAACATAAAAAGACAAATTGAGTATAAATTTAATTCCACTATCGCATATTTAGAATAGAGTTTCCAGATTTAAAATTTTCACTTGGCACCCTATGTCCAGTAATGGACAAATATTAGTTGAATCGACTGTCAGAAATAACCCCATCACTTAACAATAGAAGCTTTCAAAAAATTAACATCTCTTAGATAGAAGTGATTAAATCCGAGAAAATTGTGTAGGAAAATTTAATTACGACTGATGATGAATCATAAACTTATATTTAGCTGCACCACCTCATTGTAAATGTGTTGCTACAACAAAATCGCCAGGAAAATAGACTGTAATTGTAGGGTTTAAAAACATACAAAACAACCAAGTTTATGAGTTTTTCCATTCATTTGAAGAACGTTGTTCGTCCAACATTGCACAAGCCCATCATTGTTACAGATTCATGCACTATTCACTTTCTTCTTATTGGATGTAAATATAGATGTAATGTAAATGCACGTAGTAGACTATTATTGAGCTCTGAAGCTGAGGCATGCTAAGTACTTGGTTAACTGGTAGAAAATGCCGACGGCATTAAGTACTGTACATATGGAATAAAGTTTATATAATAAATAAATGTGCATTATGCATTAATACAAATTGTTTGTAATCATAAATGTTTTTATTTGGCAGCGAGCGTGCGGCGCCCAGAAGTATCTGTGTTGTTACAAGAGAGGCAATCAAGAAGGCATACCGCACTCAGGTACCGGATTTTACTAGAGAAAGTAATTAAGTATCTCAATTTAGATACAACAATATTCAATGTAAATTTCTTACAGAATATTTCAATGAAATCGAAGACGAGCGTCCTTCATTGCTCCCTGGGCAAGAGAATTTCGCCAGACCATTCCCACCAGCACCTGGTTCCGGATTTGTACCCGGAAACTACAACGGAGGAGCTATAAACAGGCCACAAAGCCCCACCGGCAACATCGGCAGCCCAGGAGTGTTGGTTGGCCCAGGAGGACCTACTGGAGTTATAGGCCCAGCGCAACAGAAGCCAGCTGTTTTAACCGGTCCAAATGGCCCCACTGGTATTATCGGACCAGTAAATAACCAAGCATTCGCCGGCTCAGAGGGATCTAAAGATAATCTTGAACCGAATGAGTCGGCACAAAGAGGAGTGTTAGTCGGTCCTGGGGGCCCAACAGGAATCATTGGTCCAGCTGGAGGAGGAGGCTTTGGGAGGCCAGTACTTGTTGGTCCCGGCGGACCAACGGGTATCATTGGACCAGTGAGGACTGGAAGACAAGGTATTCTAGTAGGACCTGGAGGTCCAACTGGTATTATTGGGCCAGGGTACGGCAGACCCGCAGGACCTGGCATACTCGTTGGCCCTGGCGGTCCCACGGGCACCATCGGTCCCGGACGAGGAGTGCTTGTCGGTCCCGGCGGTCCCACGGGACGAATAGGGCCGCGCTTCTTCGACTACTAATTGTGATGTGTTGTGATATCTAATATTTAATATATTAACATAGTTATAAGCGAGGCGTACTTTATGACTGAGGCAGTTCGGCCGCGCATGTGGTAGTGTAGCTATCGAACCAGTGCTAACCAGCGCAAACCGCGGAGCTTTGACTGTTGTTTCTGTTGTTGTGTTCATATTAAGTTGCCAGAGTCTGTTACCTGCATATGCCGTACACTGTATGGGTTCTTTGCAGAGTGTTCGCGTAAGAAAAGGAAGGAAGTGAAGACTTCATCTACTAAGCCAGTGCTAGGCAAACCTATAGACAGTAAAAATGTAACGACGTGTACCTGTGCTAAATATAAGTCTTAATACGTACAGGTTATTTCATTATTATTTTAAGATCAACCAACAGCCACATACATAGTCCTGATCCCACACTAAGATCGAGTCTTGTGTCGTGATTATCAGGAACTACGAAAGACTTTTCGGTGTCACTAACATCGTGCCCGAAACAAATACCTGTGTTTCACACAAATATTTGCCTCAGTGCGGATATCGAACCCGCGGCCTCACGTTTGACAGCCGGCGTCTAACGTCATTGTCTGTTGTATTGCACAATATTTACCGTCCTATAGATTACGGAGACGTCGAATATTTTCGTCGATGTGGACCTAAATATGACTTCCCGTCGTGAATCTGTCGAATTTATTGTAAAAATAAAACTGGTGCGAGGCGCGACGTATAGTTGGAATATAAAATTTGACGGATGGCGGAGTCTGGCGGCGATCCAGCGCGGCCGACGCTCCGGAGCCGACGCCGCGCCGTCGCACGCACCGGCTCCCGACAAAATCATCACTCTAGCCGACGTCTAACCCCAGGTGAAAACTGCTGGCACTAATTTATATCCAGTAATAATCGATCAATACATTGACAAATAAAACTTTAATTACTACGCACTTCCAAAGCTAGCAAGAGTTTCAATGTTTCAATGTTCATCCCCTAATTTAAATAATTAAAAATTTTAAACTTAAAAATTAATCAATATACAATTAAATTAATCAATTAAATTATAACTAAGTATATAATGATTAATTAATGCCAATTAAAATCATATGACGACCGATCGAGAAAACAATTAAAAATAATAATATGGCAAATCTTTGTAAGACAAGTCACAAATATTTATTTTAGTAAATTGACCAAAATCAAGCCCACTGAGTTTGACTCGCTGGATCTACTCAGAAATGGGTCGCGCCGCGTAGTATCCAGTGGTAAAGTAAAGCCCGCTGAGTTTGTTCGCCGGGTCTTCTCAGTCAGGGCCGCGTTGGATCCGGCAGTAAGCCTAAACATACGGGACGTTTCGGAAATACTTATGGTCGTTGTCTTAAATTGGACCCAAAACAAGCCCACTGAGTCTTATTCGCTGGATATACTCAGGACTGGGTCGCGTCGCGTAGTTCCAGTGGTAGTGTAAGCCCACTGAGTTTGTTTCGCCGGGTCTTCTCAGGAGGGCCGCGTTGGATCCGGTGGTAACAATAAACCGCTACGCACCGTTGTAATGATATTCATTAGGCCAGTCAATAAAGCCTCAAACCCCTAAGTAATTCGTAACTCGTTCAAATTTTGAGGGTTTGTTAAGGAAGGTAAAATAACTTACCGTGTGATTTTGCAGCGTTCTGGGGTGTACGGAAAGGGTTGAAAAGGGGTGAAAAGTGTTTTTTGTTAATAATATTGCCAAAAAAATTACTAACACGCTGCAAATTTGTAAGTATGTTGGTCTTACCATTTTGTAACATGTATTAAATTTGCAGCGTTCTGCATCATACGGAACATTGTTTATTATCAAAAAACAATAAAATTTGTTAATAACATATCCAAAAAAATTACTAACACGCTGCAAATTTGAAACTATGTTGTTCTTACCATTTTGTAACATGTATTAAATTTGCAGCGTTTTGCAACATACGGAACATTGTTTATTATTAAAAAACAATAAAATTTATTAATAACATATCCAAAAAAATTACTAACACGCTGCAAATTTGAAACTATGTTGTTCTTACCATTTTGTAACATGTATCGAATAAATTATTCTTAAATTTCAACCAAAGGAGATGGGCCAGAAATGTATGAACCTTGGGCCGTTTGTAGTACATTACACCAAATTTACTTAGTGAAATTGGCATTCGATTTCTGTATGAAATACTACTATACGTTGCATATTAGCTTTATACAAAAATAAATACCAAGCCAAGAACAGCAACACTACAACGGGACAATATGGCGTCTGATACGGCATGTTTGACAACCGACGTCAAAACTTGACATTTATAAAATATGAAGTCGTAATTCGTTTTCCTATAAATCAAATATTATTTTTAGTCGTCTGTGCTATAAATTACTGTACTCTATATAACTCGTAAATGTGTTTACGTCAACGGAATTAGTATTATACTTTGTTGATCATCTAATATAATATAACATAATGTCTATACAATAAATTGCAACGAGTCTGTCAGAATCTCGTCATGTTTATAGTTATTTAATATTAAGAAAGTGTACCTATATCTGGCCGTAAGTGCGGTGCATAATACCTGCTAAACAACCTATTTAAATAATCCACAATAAAAATCTGCTAGGCATGAGATACAGCACGGCACAGACTGATCACTTGTCGCGACTGCTAGCATCTGTATCAGCCCATATACGTCCCACTGCAGGGCACGGGCCTACTCTACAATCAAGAATACGATTGAGAGTGATTAGACCATATAGTCCACCACGCTGGCCTAGTGCGGGTTGGCGGACTTACATACCATAGAAATTATTATGAATCGCTATGGTATGCAGGTTTCCTCACGATGTTTTTCTTCACCGTTTTAGTGCATGGTGATTGACTATCAATACATACATGACTCCGAAAAGTCAGCAGTGTGCCCTATGTGCATATGAATAAATAATCATTTTATTATTAGATATCTTAGTTATTATAGTCCATACAAATGAATATGCTATAAAAATGGAATCGAATCTGATAGCAGCCATGTTTATTTCTATACCTTAATGTCTAGTAAAAGAACTTACTAGCAATCATTTCTGTACAAGCTAACATTTTAAACATTATATTTGGACTACCCCTAGAAGTCTAGTATACTTTGGTATATTAGATTGTTTGGTATATTGGTATATTTACTGGTGGTAGGTCTCTCATATGTGAGAGGCTGCCTGGGTGGGTGCCACCGCAATGTCTATTTCTCCCGTCAAACAGCAGTTTAAATGCACTGTTGTGTTTCGGATTGAAGGACATTGTAGCCAGCGTAACTACTGGACATATTGACACTTAACATCTTATGTCTCAGGATGGCGAGCGCAGTGGAATGCCAAGCATTGCTTTGTAATTCAAGGTGTTGTTTGGTTTTGCTACTGTTCATGAGCGGTCGCATCGCTTACCATCAGGTGAACGGCATGCTCGTCTCGCCATCCATTGCAATAAAAAAAAAAAAAAAAAACTTAAAAATAATATTATCCTAAGGTCTAAGATATTATTTTTCAAATAATGTATTTGACATTAATTCTAACTGGTTATTTCTGAGCACACATAAGGAAAAAGTAGGATTAATTGATGAAAGAAAACTAAAATCAAACAAAACTTAAGTACTATAAAGTACAACCAGATCTTGCTTTATATTTTTTATTTATATTCGCCTAAAAATAATCTCCAGTCAAAACATCTAGGAACAATGCCGGTGCTCCCATATTGTACTATTGCCTAGCCCAACCTAAAGGCTAAATACCACAGTATGATCATGGTATGAGTACAGCAACCCACTTTCCAGTGTCCAGCTATGTTCCTTTCAACATGAAGCACTTGTGGGTGTTATACATGTCCAAAAGAATCGAGATTGATACAATCTTCTTACGGCGGAGTGTGAATAAAATCTTGCTCATTGTCTACAGCTTGATTTATTTGCAGCCAGCAGTTTGTACAGATAATTGCTTGTTCTAATAACTAAAACAAAATAAAAAAGATTTAATATTGAAGATATCGAAGAATTATGTTAATTATTAATATATTAAATAACTCTTTGCAGTCACATGTGTTCCCTCCTTCCTATGATCCCGCTATTGTTTAAAGAGGCATCTTAGCAGGCCGGCTGGATAATTGTATGAAATCTCTTGGGACAGTCGTCTGATGCCATTTATTCCGCCTGGACGACATTTGTGCTTACCATCACACATAGTGTTGTTATTATGGAAATAATAATAATATAATATATTATACATAACACAAGATCATCTCAGTGTCCAGAGGGAAATAAAAGAAAATGTAATTCATTTAACCATTTAAACAACAATATATAAAATATCATATTTATGTACTAGTATCCTGTGGACACAATGCAATTCAGCTCTAACATGAATACTTTTGTAATACTCCATACTTTGTATTGACCTTGATTAATTGGCATAAAACATACATTTCCCAAGTTAATGAAGAAAATAGAATACTTACTTCTTGTTCTGCCATTTCAATAAAACGTTGAAATACGTTGAAATACTCTACACGAGAGTGAATTGGCATCCCATGTAGTTACTAAGATTCTGTTGAATGATAGAATCCATTTCAATTTTTGATTGCAGAAGTGCAATTCAACCATTTCACAACAATTGCAGAAGTGCAATTCAAGCAAAGCGCCACTTTTGATGTGCTGAAAAGCAGAATTGTGGCTTAGAAGAGAAATATGAACATGTGGCATTCTAAATAATATACATGTTTACTCACCAAAATACGAACTAGTAATTGCGTTTAAACGTCAAGATATATCATCTGCGAGAATTAGAATTCATAAAACAAAGCCAGGTCAACAGAAGCAAATACACATTTGCGAAATGTATGCGAATAATAAAAAATAATACGAATTACGGCCACAGACGTAGACAGATAACACAGAGTTTTGCAATTGCTGTCAAGTTAAACATTTTCGTTCTTAAATTAAAATCATGTAATATAAATAAAATAATAAAAGTGACTTCTTTAACAACATATATCGTCTTTTAAAAAGCGAAGAATATAGAAAAATAAATATAGACAATAGTTATAATTTGTAGGGGGTTTTTAAAAATAAGACATATTCAAGTTAAAGATAATGTGTTCGCGCATTTTTGAACGAAATGACAATTAGGCATCATGGAGGACAGATTATCGAAGAAAATATTGCTTCTGTACTAAAACAATCACATTTTTGTATAAAGCCCCCTGTTGTCCAAGAAATCTAAATGTATTTTATTTGAATTCCATATTTTTTTCTAGAATTTGTATTAGGCGTACACTAAACGGCCCAAGATAAAACATCTCCAAAATTTTTTGATAAGTTCTGTTGTATAACTATAATTTCACTGCTATATTTACATTACTATTATTTTAAGATTTATTACTTATTAAAATGATTATTCTTATTTCAAAATTATGAAAAATTATTAATGTACTATAACAACAATGAAAATTTCTTATTATAAACCTTGATTAAATAATAATGATAACATTCTATTGACGTTATCAATTTTCTTTCAGAAAAGTATTATTGAAATATTTTATTTATTGTTCGATACTATTGTTAATATAAAACAGTAATTTTGCAAAGTTAAAAAATGTTTTGAAAAGGTGTAAACAAGGTAATAACAGATTTACAACGAGTTACTATTTTTTTTTACCCCCTCTTCTTAACAAATTTTATTGTTATTTAATAATAAACAATGTTCCGTATGTTGCAAAACGCTGCAAATTTGATACATATTACAAAGTGGTAAGAACAACATAGTTCCAAATTTACAACGAGTTACTAATTTTTTTTACCCCTCTTATTAACAAATTTTATTGTTTTTTAATAATAAACAATGTTCCGTATGTTGCAAAACGCTGCAAATTTGATACATGTTACAAAATGGTAAGAACAACATAGTTTCAAATTTGCAGCGTGTTAGTAATTTTTTTGGATATGTTATTAACAAATTTTATTGTTTTTTAATAATAAACAATGTTCCGTATGTTGCAGAACGCTGCAAATTTAATACATGTTACAAAATGGTAAGACCAACATACTTACAAATTTGCAGCGTGTTAGTAATTTTTTTGGCAATGTTATTAACAAAAAACACTTTTCACCCCTTTTCAACCCTTTCCGTACACCCCAGAACGCTGCAAAATCACACGGTAAGTTATTTTACCTTCCTTAACAAACCCTCAAAATTTGAACGAGTTACGAATTACTTAGGGGTTTGAGGCTTTATTGACTGGCCTACATGGTCCACTAATTAATTTAATTTGACCAACGTACATATTGTATTTCTTTGAAAAATAAATTACCATAAAGTCATAACTAATACTTTAAATAAAATAAGAATAAAAAGGAAACAAATAAATAAAACTAATTCTAAATAAAATAAAATTAATTTAAAATAAATAAATTACATAAATAAATTAATTAAAATAAGGAATACTAAGTATAGGAAATATATTGTTTATAGAGATTAAGTTCTATGTGTATTGACTTGTCATAAGAGCTTTTAAATTGCCTACGTGACCAATAAATACATTTCATTTCATTTCATTTCAATGGTTGAAACCTAAAATAGACCAGTATTGCTGACTATAGCCAAAAGTTTTACTTATCGAAATCGTGCTCAGCACTGGGCGATTGTGAGCTAGTTTACTTAATCGTCACACCTGTATCCCATAGGGGTTGGCAGACACTAGAGGTCGCCACTTTGCTCGATCCTGACATATGATATATATTCAGTAATGAGAGACATAATATATAATTACGCAAATCTTTCGAGGTAACATCACGTTTGTCTTCCAAATGTCTTAACTATAAGCATAAATCAACATACTGGAATTTTTAAATTATCTCATACATCATTTCGCATAAACTTCGTAGTGTTAAATATAAATTGGTCAGTGCTGTTTATATCATTAGCTCCTCATAATGTAATCGAGGGAAACAACATAAATATCAAATAGATTCTAAACTCTTTATAGTTAGAAACGAGATCAAATAGCTACTTGTTGCAACAAAATATATTACATCCTACATTACTGCTCGCACATTGTGTACCGGATTTCTTGTGCTCTAAAATAGTTTAGCGGCATAATCTATACGATATTGTTCGCATAAAATCAATGTTTGTATGAAAAATGTGTATATTGTCGAAATAAATCACAGTTTATAGCCACAGGGATAACATCCATCCTACGCAATAATCCCTCTTGTGATTGAAATAGATTATTACGTGATTTACAGTTTCTAGATTAATAGATTAGTACTAAATCACTTATATGATACCATTTCTTTTACACTTGGCCATAGAACGAACACCTTTCATACAATGGGTTCCGTAGTAATGAATTTTATCGAAAATACAAACAAATATAGAACAGTAAGATCCTGTGTTTAATTTCTAGATTGAAAATTATAGTAATGAAGTGACTTTAGACTCTTTCATACTGAGATATTGAAGCTATTACTAAAGTTGTTAAATAAAAACCTATGCATCTCAACCTATACACAAACTTATGCTGAAAACATTAACATTTGGTCATCATCATATTGGTCATACATAACAGGCATTGCCTAGTGTAGGGACCGCTGGCATAGTAATTTGTTTCCCTTTTTATTATAAATTATGTTCTTAAATTATTATAGCTTTAAGGAATGTAAAACGAAATGTGATTAATAAAGTTACTATTATTGTTAATAAAGTATGAAAGTTCTGTAAGAGGTAACTGACCGATGGTGGTGATGACGATGATGGAGTAGAAGAGCGCGCCGGTGAACGTCCACTGGATGTGGTCGGTGCTCTCGTTGCCGTCCCAGCCGCGCACCTTCATCTCGAGGAGAATCGCGTTCTCGAAGTCCTGCGTACAAACCAAACACCAATGATGATGCTATGATGCGATCTTACACAGGATATCCTTATCATATACATTGTCACATTTTGACAAGGACATTGAAATCACATGTATAAACCAATACATGTAGAAGACAAGCAAGTCCCGATCGCATAATAAGTTACAAGTCTCAAGTCTAGGAGCCAGAAACTACGAAAGTCTTAGAGCATACGACACCAAGGCGCGAAACAAATATTTGTGGCCCTTTTTACTTTAATCTGGTGATCGAGCCCGCTAATTCTCGTTTCACAGCCCGATCTCATCAACGGACAACTGACAGCTTCCGTGGCGGAGTTAGTTAGTCGCTCGCCGTGAAACATGAGGCCTCAGGTTCGATCCCGGCACCAAAAAAATATGATTCGAAAAATATGTATTACGTCGGGTCTGAGTGATTCTGAAACTAAAAAGTCTCTCCTAGTTTCTGATTGTGACTTTTGGGTGTACTTATTTATTTCACTGCGTCCAAGAGACAAGCGGCCTTATTCATAGTCTGTTTAGAAACCTTTTTTAGATATCAAATATAATGTTTTGTCCCTTTCGAACAACTTTTAATACAGTTTGAGCGATGAAGACAAAACATTCGATAACTAAAATAAGTTTACAACCGACTATGAATGAGGCCGTAACAATAAAACAAGTTCGCACTTGTACTCTGCCTACAGTCAATGTTTATCATAGAACAAAATTGTAGTTCGATAACAGATTTATAGTCGCAATGCAACATTCGGTTTCAACGTAGACTACTTACGCCAATCAACGTGATAATATTTTATGCAAAACATATTGGAATTTTCTTAAAAAATATATTTGGTGATGACGTCGATTTGTTTGGGACGACGACGGTGGTATGCTAAGAATGGCTTTCATTATTAAATCAAAGGATATCGGGATCGGCTTTGCAGATGCATTCTGTCTAATTCTGCCTAAGACGGATTCAGAGTAACCCTTTATTAAGCACGTTAGTATTTTTCTTTGGAATATTAGGAAATTCGATCTGCGTTAAGACACTATCTTTGAATGCACTGACTTATTTATTTATTTATTCAAATCTTTATTGTACACATAAAAAAAATACAACATACAGAAACTAAAAGACAGACTTATCATGATAAATCTATATTTTATGCAATATTCTTAGTTATATTAATGCTTTATCTATGCACATTCTCAGATCTCAGCGTTAAATTATTAGAATGCCTACTATCCCGGTATGATTCTAATTTTCATCGATTCAGTATTCCGTATTCACTTATCGAGAATCGTTCTATATGTCTTTAAGATACCATAATAACTCAGCGTCGAATTGTTACAATACCTACAATCAAATTACGGTTCTAATTTTCAATTTAGTATTCCATACTACCTACTCTAGAACCGTTCTATACGTCTCTAAGTTAGTGATACCATATCATCCGTATCAGCACACGGTATTAGTGGTGATATAAACCTTGAGCATGTCGACGGTGGCGGTGGTCCAGTTGGTGTGGTTGAGCAGGGTGACACTCCGCGTCATGCTCCAGATGCTGTGCGTCGTGTTGCTGCGGATCTGAGAGATGTTCATCTTCACCTGGACACAATGTTAATTGTATGGTAAAACAATATGTCAGCAATATGACCTAGCTCAAATTACGATTGTTATTGTTTTCGTGGTTCGAGAATGTGACTGCTCTGCAACGATGCCTAGTGAGTGTATCTGTTATGGGCCAAGTGATTAATGCAGGCAGTATTCACAATGCCCGGGCAGTATGAATATGGCCGAGCCATATTGGGCCAAGTGATTAATTACAATCTAAACTCACCTATTTATCACATTGCCAGGGCATTATGAATGTGGCTACATGATGATCGGGCAGTGTGATTAATAGGTGTTTTTTACGTGGTGCGCTGCCGCATTGTGGCATCTGCGATGGACCCATGAATTAGAAAGATTGAATTGATCTGCTTATGTTTAGTTGCTTTTTAACGTCCGAAACATTATCTTCAAAAGAAAATTAGTGTACCCACTTTATGGATCAGTTAGGTCGACTGTGCCCCAAAACCGACTCGGAACATGCCGACTTCACGTAGTCTTTTGGCTACCGACCCTAGAGTGTATATAAAAAGCCGGAGGCGCGGAGGGAGAGCAGCCCCCGCCCGCTGTAACGAAGGATAGGCAACCGTGCGAGCCGCAGCGGCTGAGGCTGGTCGCCGGAGGCGACCAGCAAGCCGAAGCTGCGGAGGTGAGCATGGTTGCCTATCTTTTGTTACGCAAGGGCGAAGGGGCTGAACTTCCCGTAGCGCCGGAGACGATGCAGAAGCTAATTTGTATTGACAACTAGTGTTTTAAGGGTTAGGTTGCTATAATAGATATTTCTCAGGAATGGTGCGTTACCTTTTCATGGGAGTGGTACCAGGGGAGGTGCAACACTCCCTCCACTCCTGCCAACCCACCCCCTCGTGCTGCCCTATTCTAAATTCTACTACTTCGGCTCATTGTTTTGATTTTGATTCGCTTTACATCACTCTGCCCAATAGGCACTTGGCATTATTCATAATGCCCGGGCAATGTGATAAATTGACTGGTTGTAATCACATTGCCCGCTCTTATTGGGCATTATTCATATTGCCCGGGCATGATGAATAATGCCCGATTAATCACTTGGCCCATAACATATCGATTTCCAATCTACGTTTTAAGCCCTATCTTTAATTACTATATCCCTAGATTACAGATGTTCCTGCATCTCCAGATCTATTTCGTGTTTATTTGTAAAATTTATTATCTGTTAGTAGGCAAATCACTCGTTTATTGTTTGATTCTTTAAAATCTGCCGAAATGATTGATTCTACATGATTCAACTCTTCATTTCCTTGCGGCGTATTTTCGGTATAAATCTATTTTCTTATATTAAATTCGCTATTATTTGTAAATGGCTCCTCAGTAGCGTATTACGCTAACTCGTAGCGGGTTGATGTAGTGTTTTTAAACTTGAGTCTAGTGCCAGGATGTTTAATGAATCGTGAATAACAAGCATTAATGAGACAACTAGCGTCGCCTGATGACAACTATTGTCAATCATTCATTCCGTTTGAATTTTTACAGTCGCGAAGAAAAAATTGAGGATAAAACTTTCACATTTTCTGTGCTATGAAGACAATTTGAGAATTGTGGAATATATAAAATAATTCTACAAAATATAGACTTAAAAACATTTTTCCATGCAAATTAAGTACTGAGATTAAAATGTTACTGGAATCAATTCTATTTCGTAATTTGAAAGTGCTTTGAAAGCTCGCTTTTAAAACACATTGATTAAAACACTATTCTTTTTAACTGCTGTTAATCTTGTTGATAATAAGGTATTATATACAGCGCCGATAGATTTAGCTTTATACTTTCACTCGAAAATTGGCCAACCACTTTAGGCTAATATAGCGAATGGACGGGATCCGTCAACGTGATACAAGAAAATCAAAATGTCTCACAGAAAACTGAAGGTTTTGTTGACTTGTTTCATTCCGTGAGTAAGATTGCCGGATGTCTCAAACAAGACGTGTATTAGTTTGGCGGACCAATGTTAGATAAAAAATGTTAATTCTACCATGTATATGCATAATCTTTTTAAAAACCAATCACTTTTGAGCTGAAGATTAAAGATTAAAGATTAAAGAAGACAGTACCAATAATTATTAAAGCTTCCATGAATTCAACCTAGCTGCTTTACTAACCTTTAAAAAACAAAGGTAAAAATATTTACACGAATGAAGTCGTTTCCCACATTTATTCTGTGATTCCTTCCAGTTGAAACGTTGGAAAAACGCTCAAATAAACACCTCATTCGCACCGCCCGCTGATTGATTGACAGCGGAGTGAAAAGTTGCCATCATCAGTTGCGCTCGTCGGGCGGGCGCGGCGCGGCGCCTCATTACTACGGCTAAATATCGGTTTTATTTTGAATTAACACTTGTGAAATTACTTTGTTATTATGCATGTGTTAAGATGATATATTCTGTTTCAATATCAGCCAATATACTTCCCACTGAAGGGCCTCATCTACAATAGAGAGTACGACTGAAAGTGGTTAGGGCATATACAATATACATAGTCCACCACGCTGGCCTAGTGCAAGTTGGCGAAATTTACATATCTTAGACATTCTTATAAATCGCTGTGGTATGCAGGTTTTCTCACGATGCACTTTGGATACATACAATAATTTGTTTTGGCCAAAAGTTTATTATAGACACATATTAAAATCACCTGTTTCGTCGAATAACACGGTATATTGAAAATCACTTAAGATTCTAGAACTCATTGCGAGATTCTGATTCTCTGAATTCTGAATATAACTATGTCGGTGCTCATGAAATACAAATATTGTTGTAATATAGTTCACAAAAAAATATAATACAGTCTTTTAAATATAACGAATACACCTATGACACCTTTCAATTACGTTTTCTACGAACAATAAAACGTAGAAACAGCCGAACTCCAGGTAATATTTTTTCAGCACAAGTCGTATATCAAAGACTCCGGGCAGTCATTAAAGATGGAACGTGCGTGTAAATTACGAGCTCTATTTCGGCGTGGTTTAGGGTCGACACACATTAACGCGACGCTGAATTTTGCGCTACGGCAAACGAGCATTCTGCTTACCCGGTAAATAATAGACTCCGAAAAACACATCAATCATCATCATAGGAATGGAAAGGAGAAAGAAAAAAACCGGAGACTGTCCCTCACACCCGCCACTATAACTCCTGTGAGCCAGGATCAACAGTGGCACGCAATGTAATTACACCGAGCATTCAAGTTCGGCGAGTTCCCGGGACTGTATAACTTGTCTTTAACCGGCAACGAAATCAGAAAGTTAAATTAATAGGAGAGTTGAAAAAGTATTTGATTTATGGCAACGATGGATGCGAAAATGTGTAGCACGCTTTGCGCCACGCCGCGCCGCGTTGAAATGTGTCAGACTTTTCTTGCTGTGGTCGGTTTATAAAAGTCAACGCCACGTCGCGTCGCGTCGGTGCCACACACACATCTGACATTTAGTTTTGACAAACGGCGTAAAGTCTACATTTCAGTATTATTTATTGAGTTCGATGTGGGACGAGACTGTCATGTCGACTCGCTTGTCATACTTCTGTTTTAATTTGATATACTTTAATGAAGTGCTCTTTGTTATATTTTCTAGCTACCTCGTGATAAATTCTGAGAATTTTGTAAGGTATATAAAAAAAATCATGCCACGATAGCCATAAATCATAAACATCTAACAACTGGCATTAGTTTACTCTTAATGCCGCTCGTTAAAGCTACAGTAAAACGGATGAACTCTTTCGGCATGGTACAACCGCCTCACAGAATATCGACGTCAACGTTTTCTCTCGCATTTTTTTTGGAGTGAGAATATCCACAACACAATTTTAGATGATGGATGTGTTACCGGCCCATCAAATCGGGAGAAGAGGGGGAAAGGAAAGGGATGAGGCATTGGTGTATGTAAGGTCTCACCTCTCGCTCGTGGTTGGCCTCGAGGCGCTCGAAGGTGACGGCGCCGAGGATGCAGTAGGCCACCACCAGACTGATCATCACGAAGTGCGAGAACACCACCGAGCACAGCTTCCACGTGTAGTACAGGAACTGGAACAAGTAACAACACACATGTATAAATACCATCATTATTTTCTTTTTTTTTTTATTTACTTTTTGTTCTATATTCAAAAACTTTTAAATCACCTTCTCATATTATGATCGTTCTCCTGAAGACATGTAGTCTGTCTATATAAGTTTACCATAAATAATAAAATTACCTTTATGTATCTCTCTATTGCTAATCATTTATTGTCAGGCTATCAAATATTTTTTTCCACTGTGGGAAAATTTTTCTACATTTCTAGCGCTACAAAGGGGTTACAATTATTTGGTGTTTTGTGCAATGTACCTACAGCACCTAATAGCTACGGTATCCTGATATATCTTCCTGATATCCTATCTTCCGCCAGTTGATAAAATCATGGTAGCCTGGACGATACCTGATTTTCCCAAACTAAACTCGGAGCAACACAAACTGGCATTGATCACTCTGTATTTTCCACCACTATGCGCGGGGGTTGCTATGCAGGGAAGGCTATTCCATCCAAATAAACACCAGCTTATCTGTATAGTTTTATATTGTCTACATATCTATTTTCATACAATGCTCTATACAAGGTGTTCTCTTTACCCTTGAACATGTTTACAACATAATTTTTCCGACACACAAACACCTAGACTCTAAATTAATATCTGTACAAATATTTATCCGTGCGGGGATTGAACCCGCAACCTTCTAGAGCAGAAAACCAACTGTATAGCACCTGCGGTATTCACAACAATAATTATTGAAAACAAAATTAAACAACACTTTCGATGGCACTGTTTCAGCAGTAGTATTCCTAGCAAAAGCAAATTTAGCACTAGTGGTACTATCGGCGCTATTTCTACAGAGTCCCTACCTACCAAAAAACCCATACGATCTAGATTGTATGTAACACCTATCTAGATCGCTCGCGCCCCAGGCGATCGCAAACCAAAGCGCATGAGTACTAGAGGGTTTGTAAAACATAGGGTAGGTTTGAATTTGTTCAACAATTAAGCAGAGAGCTCATCGTTTGATAAGATTTATAAGCCTTATAAAATTTTAAAACATGAATAATAAAACAAGTAGTGGATCGGAAACAGAAAACGTGGCCTGAAGGTAACTGAGTTGAGAACGGAAACCATGGCCATCCAGAAAATGCAGTAGATATATTTGATTGACCACATTGTTACGCCGACGGTTTATATACTATTTTCAACACCCTTTTAAAACTTTGATTTTAGGGTTATTTAGGCACCGGCCTCTTCAACAATAATTGAGGTTTCTATCGAGATGGGGTTAGGGCATAGTCTGAAGTAGCTAAATTATAGAACCAATAAAAAAGAGTACTGACTTTGGCACACTTGCTGGGTGGGGGTAGCGGGTACTCCCCGCGCTCGGCGCGAGCCTCCCTTCGCGACATCACGACCTATCAAACCACTATCACCTGCACTGCACACACACACACATCACTATGGAAAACACATCACAACAGAACACTGCAGTATCCACACACATCTTAGAAGAGATTCAACTAAGGTCCACTGCACGACAAGTTCTCTAACTGATTTCTATATCAACACACTCAATACGTATCAAGGGTATCGATAGGACCCGATAAATGCAAAAAAAATATTAATTCAAAATTGGAATCGAATTGAAAAAGGAACAAAGATGCGCCGTAACCCAATATGGGTATAATAATAAAACTTGAAAACACTCGCAGGTAAAATAATATGTATCGGGTTTGTATCACAATATCCTTGATACAGTCGGAATAGCGAGCTGGTGTCTCGCCGGCCGCGCCACGTCTGCGCCCGACCACCATTCATGAACTGCGCACCTCTAAATAGAACTAACCCACATTTATAATTAACGTTTATGTGTAGGTACCGCTATTCCACGTCTACGGAATAGTCTGTCGCAAGCCAAGGCTCGGCTAAACCCCATCATTTATATAGGAATTGTTTCATGGTCTGGAATTGTTTCAGAGTCTATTAGATGCTGCACAGCAAGTACCATCGGGTTTCCTGCCGATTCCTGTTGTTAACTTTTGGTTAATTGGAGTAAAATTAAATAGACATCTACAATAACAATGAGAACGATGGCATCGGGAATTACTGATGTTATCAGAGCTAAGCTTAAGGACCAAACTTTAGTTAACATACAATTTAGAATTGATATTAAGTGTTTATGTGTGTATGGGTGTGTGTGTGTATGTGTTTTTATTGCGGTAAGTGTATCATAGAGAGATACTACTGGAAATCATACATACACAGGCTAAGCCCGAAATGCGATGAATTCTCTACGAAGGAGTTACCACGGTGCGGCTTTTATATAGCCTGATATAAGAATCTGCTGTTACAAAGTCTCATATCTCAATCATATATTTCATTTAAAATCTAATGTATAAAATTTTACCTAAGAGCTATCTATCGAATAATATTAAAATGTGGGGTTTGTTCTCTGACTATCTTGAAATTTATTATAAGGTTTTCCACCGTAAACATAATACGAATAAGTCTCAAATGTCCTGAATTCCAGAAGCATAACACCCATATAAAATACAGAAATTATGTCAATATACTTGTCACTACTTTGTTCACAAAAATGATTTAAAAAAGTCGAATTCAACGCTAATTGCAAAAAGCTTTTAGTTATATTTGCCGACGACTATTAAATCGCAAATAATATTGTTATTGCGACAAAATACGGGTAATTCACTTGAATGTATATTACTGGTGGTAGGTCTCTCATATATGAGAGGCTGCCTGGGTGGGTACCACCGCAATGTCTATTTCTCTCGTCAAACAGCAGTTTAAATGCACTGTTGTGTTTCGGATTGAAGGACATTGTAGCCAGAGTAACTATTGGACATATTGAGACTTAACATCTTATGTGTCAGTGGAATGCCAAGCATTGCTTTGTATTTCAAGGTATTGTTTGGTTTTGCTACTGTTCATGAGCGGTCGCATCGCTTACCATCAGGCGAACGGCATGCTCGTCTCGCCATTCAGTGTAATAAAAAAAAAATGTTAAAATATTTACTTTTCCAACTGATCTAGAATTTTACAATTTCTTATAATATCGTAAGTTATGATCGGACGTGGAGCGCGCTTTAGATTTTATTTATGAGAAACGACTTCCGGTGGCACATGTTCGATATTCACGCTCCTCGGGTTGGCCGACTCAACCAAAATACACTCGCAATTTCAATATATCATCTCACTTCGTCACGCACGAACGCAACTCACATAACAATATTAATTAATTAGTAAATAAATAAAAAATATTATACGTACCCGTAAAAGTGCGTGGTGGCCTGTTGGTAAACGGACTAGACGCGGCTGCCTACATGTTCACGGTGGTCGCGGGTTCGAATCCCAGGGCACACCTCTGAATTTTCGGAGTCATGTGTGTATTGATAATCAATCACCACGCACTAAAACGGTGAAGGAAAACATCGTGAGGAAACCTGCAGACCATAGCGAATTATAAGAATTTCTATGGTATGTAAGTCCGCCAACCCGCACTAGGCCAGCGTGGTGGACTATATGGCCTAACCACTCTCAATCGTATTCTCGATTGTAGAGTAGGTCCGTGCCCTGCAGTAGGACGTATATGGGCTGATACAGATACAGATACGTACCCGAGGGTATTCGAAATGGTGGAAAGCTATAATTGTTAAAATAGTCGACTTCATAAGAGCTCCATCTACTGGTACACGCTTGGACTACTTTCGAGCAATCAGTCAGGAATCAAATAAAAAACAATATAGTAGTAACATTTATAATATATACACATATTTACCTTACAAAATTAAATACGTACTAACTACTACAGTTATTTGTAAACGCACGCTCCACTTACGAAAATATATCGCGCGGAATTTATCACCTCGGGAATGCTTATTATAAACGTTTGGTAAAAATCGAACCACTATAAATCTGAGTACAAAAAATATACAAGTAGGCAATAAAATTGACAACAAATTACAATAAGAGGCAATATATAATGCAGTTGATGATGGGAAAACGTTTATGCTTCATTGTAATGCGAATAAATAAATTGACGTTTATTACAGTGGCATAATTTTTACCAACAAATATCACTTTAATGTTTAATTATTTATAAATAGTAATACACATTAAATTAGACATCACAAGTGTTGGCGCGTGGTACAGAAGGCGGGCAGCAGGCGCCACACATTTGTCAAACGCTATTGTAAACAAGGAACATGTGTTTGTAGTCGGCAGAACGAATGTTCGCGGAATACATCATCAATTATATGGCGTCGGAGAGAAACGCCAATTATTCAGATCAGCTGAATTTACTACTTAAATCATATATATATTTTTTTATGAAACTAGTAATTAACTAATTAGTAATTAAGGCTAACTAGTATTGTTAAAATGTGCAGTTATTGCTTCAAATCGAACATTGTATCACAGTTTTACGCCCGAATACTGGAACGCCATTCAAATAATAAGTTGCTCTTAGCAGCGCACGGCCCACTTAGCCAGTACATTTAATCGGGATTAACGTACTTAAGCGCCATTTATATTTAAGTTGCGTTCCAGTATTTGGGCGTAAGTATCGTCATCGCTAAATGCGGTGGTTAAATTTAAATCTAAAATGTTTGTAAATACAATAGCTTTTTTAATTCGGCTTTCTAAAATATTCAAACTCGTATACATACAATTATTATCTATTACATTTTGGTACTAGTTTATATTGGAAGACATTGCGATACAACCAGGTTTTCTTAATTCATAATATATTATGAAACGTAACTTGAATCACTTTATAGGCACTAATTGTACTAAAATATTTTGTAACTTAGCCCTAGGAATTTCTTTACATATTAAAAGAATATCAAACCATCTATAACCATTATTTGTAGAAAATTACAATTAACTCGAACTTTCATTAACTCTAGAGCAGAATCATGATCTTTAAAATAGAGAGAAACTTTACATTCGTAATAGTATTGAATGACCTACATTCATCAGAACTGGCACATCAACAAGACACAGTTTAAAAATAATAAATATCATACAAAAATATATTAAATATTTACTTAAATTATTTATGGCTTATCAGTTAATAATTTCATTTTCACTCCAACAGCACAGTAGCTCTAGCATGAACATCATATCACTATTCGTATAAATGTATCAATATTATTATTAATTATAATAATTATCATCTCAACAATACTATTTCCATTGACAACCTTGTGCAAGGTACAAACCATCTTAATAGGTGATATAGTTATAGGATAGTCCATAACACGGGCCGTTACAAGCGGGCTACCACGAAACACGATATTCAATATATCGTGCGATTCTTCGTTTTGACATTTACTCCTACTGACTTCAGTTTATTATGATGTTGATGAATTTTCTTCTATTCCGAGAACATTCTCTATGCAGCACCTGTCAACATTGTGGAATCATTCAGTAATCACGATGACTGAGAACGAAAGCACTAGAAGGTTTCCCAGGATTCCCACGATATAAGTTTTTGGAATCCTGAGTTAATGGTTTCACACTAAAAGGTTTAAACGCGCAGAATCGCATGATATATGTGTGTCGTAGCCCCCCCTGGGTTGATGGTCTTTCTAATAATGTTAGTTTTAATGTTCGTGCTTGACCTAATCTCCTCAGCATCTACTACAAGTGTGCTTGACCTAATCTCGTCATGTACTACAAGTTCCTCGTCATCTGCATGTCGTCGTTCTTCTGCGTGCTCTGCGGCCGGCGCGCTAGCTGCTCGGCCTCCCTGATGGTGTCAGGCAGGCGCGTGTGCAACGTCTCCGGCGTGGTCATCATCAGCGCGCCCGCTACCAGCGCCGTCGACCCGAACAGCACTGATGGTAGCCACTCTACATAGATCGCCTGAAAAGCAAAATACTTCGTTTAATCATGAGGATTAATGCAAAAATTAGATAAATTATAATTAATACACCCAACAGTCATTCATAGACTCCACATTAAGATCGAGTCTTGTGTCGTGGGCATTACAAACTACGAAAGCCTCTTCGGTCTCACAAATGCCTAGAACCGAAACTAATACCTGTGGTTCACACAAATATTTGTTAGACGTAGGTAAATATTATGTCCAGCTCTTGCATTTCCTGTGACCTTTTTAAACTAGATAAACTTTTTTTTCTTTATCGAAAAATGCTCCAATTTATTAAATAATTGGAAGTTCAAATGTTATTTAAAGATCCAATTATTTTAAGCGCTATTAGCATGATAATTACTTATGAGTATTGAGAAAGACGTCGAACAAAAAACATAGTAACATGTGACTTTTTCGTACTATTCAGTTACCTTAATGTCAATCTCAGACTAAATACTCTGTAGTCTGTCTGAGTATTTAGTCTGAGATGTCAATAAAAAAATTAGACATACAATTTTGCGGAGTATATACGCACACAAGTGCGTCAGAAACCTATTTAGCATTACTTCAGCAGTTTGAAGATAACAAGACAAAGAGCTCGTGACTAGATGAAGATGACGAGGAAGTTTTTGTCCAGTTTCAATGTCGTGCGGATGTGTCCAATTACTAATTGTCAACTAGCCAGCAATTACACAATGACAAGGCAATACCGCATCACTTATATCGTTGAATGTATCAACTTCACAGCACAAATGATTACAGGCTCAGGTAAACTTAAATATTATGCTTGGTCCATGATCGTATGTAATGAAAGAGTAGGTCCTAGTTAGTAAACTTGTTTGAAACTCTACTATTATTTTTCATACTGGCTTCATAAATATTACTCTGTCTTTCTCATCATTGTATACCCTAGGTTAAATCTGGTATATGATGAACTGATCCAGACGAGTTTTGTACTCTTGGCTATTCTTAGCATAAAAATGTTTACCAAAAAAAAGAAACATTATAATACAGCAATGCAGATAAATCAAAATACGCAATAAGTCAAAAGTCAAAGTCTGCCCAAAAAATAGAGCCCATTTTATTATCAGACAACAATTTTTTTTTCTCAATAATGAATTTCAAATCCAAGACATGTTAAGAAGTTTAAGTGGGGATGGTGTTATTAATATTGCCCAAAATATTAACACGTGAGCATAGGAAAAGGAAGAAGGCGATTCTCACCAGCAGCGGCATCTGCGGCGCCACAATGGATCCGATCCGTCCCACCATGGAGCAGAAGCCGAGCAGCGAGTGCCGCGCGTGCGTGGGGAACAGCTCCGACGTGTACATGTAGATGCCGCTAAACGCCTGTGTGATCGCGATCTTGCCCACCAGGTACAGCAGCGTCGCCAGCCACGCCATCGCTGGAAACCAAACACGGAAATTAGCTCTCACGTTATAAACGGCATTTTCTATGTGGACTATACACAAAAACGAAGGGATATCGTTGCGAGAATTTCCTTGCCATCTACTTCATCTACCTCATAATCATTTTTATGGGAATAATTGAAATATTTATGAATAATAAGATTTTACTTATAATTTAATAGGTCATAAAATAATAATTATGTGATTGTTAGAAACTGTCTATAACATGGCATTCTGAATATCATTAGTATGATAATATCAATACAATTAA
The DNA here is from genome assembly GCA_023078785.2 of Hyles euphorbiae. NCBI lineage: Eukaryota > Metazoa > Arthropoda > Insecta > Lepidoptera > Sphingidae > Hyles > Hyles euphorbiae. Next base: position 17,895,478 of record CM041051.1, read on the forward strand.
CGTATTTAGAAATTTTGCGCCATATGTAACAAACACCTAATTAGGTTTCAAGGACGACCCATTGAAATTATCGGAGTTGCTTAATCATCATAAATTCAAATTTCACTACAGTTGATTGCATGTTTTGAATAATAGTCAATTCAAATGGTTGTGTGTGAAGCACTATTATTATACGACACACCTTTTGCTAGCGTTACTCAAGCGTTACTATGAAAGGTATTTGGCGGTTAGATCTGAACTCGGACAAGGTGACCACTTGTAACATTGCAGACAAGAGTGTGGCGAGGTCGAACGCTCCAAATACTCATCGACGGCTCATTGAGAACTCTAATGCAAACATAAATATACTACAAACATTCAATCCCAGACACTAACACATAGTGATTGTTGAGTGCACAATCGAGGCACTTGAACATCAAGATCAATAAGATGTATTAAATTTCGGTCAGTGTTAATATAAAATGTTTTTTAAGAGGAGGGGTAACGCCAATGACCTTGCTCGAACGGGCGGCACCAAATCTCATGCACCGGCGCACGCCGGCTCACGACGTGCGAGCGAGCGCGCTGCTTTATACCTATTCATTCATTATTTCGCTGCGGACAAAACGATATATTCGTAGTGTTATTTCACTCGATGTTCCCATCGAGTACAGTTAGGACCGTAGTGTATGATTAATTCACTTACAAACGTCAGAGCTATCGTGGCAGAATTGCACGAACGCTGACTGTTAAACGAGAAGACGCGGGTTCGGTCCCCGCACTTGTAGTTCAATTTTTGTGTTTACTTATTTCATCTATCTATACCAATATTACATTTTAGATTTTAAATATTTTTATTTTTGTTTTTCTTTTGTAATATTACAAAGAGGATAGATACATTTATATTTTTGGATTTTTATTTACAATGAAACTCAAAAATTACTGGACCAATTTAAAAAAAATATTTCGATTTTCTAATGGTCTAATCCGGGATTAACAGAACTATATATTTACCTGAAGAGGTAAATATATAGTTTATAAGGGTTTAAATGGAAAATAAAAATGTTCAAAAAAAATTATCTCGAATGGTTTTTATTTTTCATTTCAACCCTTATTTCAACTCCTTTAGCCAAACATACAGCCAATGTTACTCCAGGATAATGTTGGATTCGAATGGTGAAAGAATTTTAAGATTAAGTCGGTCGGTTAAGTAATTTTTGTGTTTATTCATAATAAACAAATATCGAAATATTCAAAAATCTAAAATACAAAAATGTAAAAATACACATGTTACAAAAATGCAAAAAATGAAATGTTTCTTTTATAAAATATTATAGGTTAGACATATAGATGAATTTATAAACAAAAACAATCGTATCGATGCGGGGATCGAACCTGCGGCCACAACAATCATCTAGCGATCGGTCAAACCTTCGGGCCAACAATACTTACTGCTCGGTGACTAAATTACCGGTAACTATCTATTATATTAGTGCCTATTTTGGTGTTTAAATGTTACCTACTATTTCAAATATGATCGGAACATAACAATTCATTTATTTATATGTTGGGTAGGTCTCTCATAAGTTGCATGAAATTCAATTGAAATATTAAAACATCGCACGATACTTATATTTTGCTATGTAGGTACAATATTATGATCGTTAACTTTAACAAAATAAATATACTATTATAGTACAGTTACTTTCTACTAAGAACATAAATAATAATTTTATAAAATATGGTAGAATATTTTTTTCAAAAAAATATCTTCAATGATTTTTATTTTCCATTTTAACTCATGTCAACCCCTTTAGGCAAATATACAGCCTATGTTACTCCAGGATAATGTTGGAATCGGATGGTGAAAGAATTTTAAGATCGGTTGAGTAATTTCTGGTTTATTCATAATAAACAAAAATCGTAATATTCAAAAATCAAAAATACAAAAATGTTAAATAAAAATGTTACAAAAATGCAAGAAATCAAATGTTTCCTATATAAAATATTGGGTTAGATAGTAGATAAATGAATTTATAAATAAAAACATTTGTTTCGATGCGGGATCGAACCCGCGGCCACACGTTTTTATTTGGCATCCAAGCAACAGCGCCACAGTTGCAGTGACGTAGTATAGTAATTTACTACGGTTAGACCGGCCGTAACCGTTCTCAATGAATGTGTCGAGCGAAATAGCAATATTAAATTTACGTAGATATTGCGAAGACAAGCGACATAGGTCCGTTTAGCACGGCGGTTCGTCCCGCAATGATTTGTTGGGCGACAGCGGGGACGTGCTCGCGATTTAGAGTATCGATAATGTGAAAAATTCGTTAAAAATAAATGAGACAGAAATTAGAAAAAATAAAAAGAAGGTCCCATCCGCCTTGCATTTCTTAACATCCTGATGATAATAAAATAATCCTAGTGCTCGTAGTTTAAGAGAAAAAACGTTGTAAATGCGAAAATAGAGGTCACTTTGCAATTTTATTTCAAGTACTTTTAATACACTTTTAAGAATTCTGAAAAGAAGGGCCCAAGCTCCATATAGTGTAGATCAACATATATTTTTTTTGAACACCTAATAATAAAGATCACCAAGAAAAAACGTTGTGAAAAAGGCCATTTCACATAGACCCCACTCTTAATACTCACTGCTTGGCACGAAGGGTATAGCGACGCAGGCGAAGCCACAGACCACGTACGCGACGAGCAGCGTCCTCTTGCGGCCAATTCGGTCAAGCACCAGCGCGTTGGTGACCACCGAGATCACCTCCACACCCACCACTAACATATAGTTCGTGTATTTATCTCCTGCCAGCGATACCGAGTTGATCGCCAACCCGTAAAACACGAATGTGCAAGTAATCCACCACCACGAACAGATCGCGAGCCGCGTCATTATTATCGGCGACTTCATCACTTGCATCCACAGCCCTTCTTCCTCAGTGTTATCTTTTTTCTCCTCCACCGGTTTTATTTTCTCCTCTGACAACTGCTTCATAGTCTCATCTGATAGCGTTATATTGTTCATCTTGGCGGCTTTCATTATGATCTCTACTGCTTCTTCTTTCCTTCCCTTCGATAACAACCATCTTATACTTTCCGGTAACAGGTATATATACGAGAGGAAGAGTAACGAAGGAGGATAGGCGACGAGGATGAACGTCCGCCAGTACTGGAAGGCCTTAGCTAGCAATGCGAAAGCAATTCCACCTATCACCAACATTATTCCGAGGAATGCCGTTGTGAGAACTCGCTTGTCCTGGCCGAGCAGCTCGATTGCTAGAAAATGAATAATATTTATTGAAACTATATTTTAAGCTATAATCACGCATTGAAAACTAACAATTTTGCGTCTAGTAAGTCTATTAATTCCATAATCGCTGTTGAATTGACACATTCCCCGCAGACGCATTATTATCGATTTAGCTTAAATTAACGCAAAGAGTATGTTGTATAACTTTAGAATCTTATATCTAAAGATACAAGCTCTCGCTAGGCATCATCGTGTGAATAATTATACAGTGTTCTTACTAAGAATGTAGGCAGCAGGGAAAGCGCTGGCTCCGGCGACTGTTTCGAGGAACTCCACGATGATGTACATCTCGTAGTTGATGGAGAACGCCTTGAGCGAGCCGATCACACCCACCAGCGTGCAACTCAGGATCAGAGCGCGTTTTCGACCCCAACTGAAAGTTTATACGAGGATTATGATAATAATCATTTAGTGCAATTAAAAATTTAGCTCCAAACATACGCCAAATGGCATATTTCTAACTGTATACGTTATCATAGCCAAGCACTGTTATAATTGTAAGAAATTTACAAGATGTCTTGTACAAGCTATATTTTACTTTTAAAAAAATTAATATATACATATCTTGTCAACTATTTTAAAACATAATAAATTATTGTCAAAGATTGAATAACATTTATAGCTGACACAGAAATTAATCTTCGGAAGACGCTGACGCACAAATTGTTTGATGATATTTTTGGAATGTATTGAAGAACCAACGTGAACTACCTAGTCACTTGGTCTTTGGTCCTTCAGCCGTTGCGGCATTTTAGCGGGCCAGCATGATTGTGTCGAGGGGCATTCAATACTCTTATTTGTCTGTGCCGAGTATGAATAAAATATAAAACAAAAAAAAACTTGGCTGTAAACATATATCCAATAAATATAGTCTCACCGATCGGATATGTATCCGAAGATGGGCAGCGACACTAGCATGCCGATGTTGTGGATGGTGCCTACTAGCGTTCTCTTCCATTCTTGACATGCCAAATTGAACTGAAACAAAGCAAAAAAAAAGATAAGAATCAGTACATCAGTGAAGTTACGACAAAATAGTAGCATCGGGTAGGGCATACAGATAGGGTAGGGCACGGTTTTATGGCGCCAGAAATAAAGGGGAAAGTTTTATTAGTTTTGAGGTGGTTGTAATGATAGCAAACGCTGTAGTAATTTCGCCCAGGCGTGTGAATTATTTCAACGGGAGTAACGGTTGTACTGAAACAGAAAATATTAATATCATTATTTAGATATAGATATAGTATAGTATGATTGATAATTTATAGACAGCCTCCGTGACTTAGTTGGTTAGACGCCGGCTGTGAAATGAGAGGCCGCGGGTTCAATCTCCACACCGAAACAAATATGTTTGTGACCCACAAGTATTTGTCTCGGGTCTGGGTGTTTGTGAGACCGAAAAGTCCATCGTAGTTCCTGATACCCACAACACAAGACGCGATCTATTTATTTATTTATTTATGGTGGACTTTCTGCAATACCTAAATGAGACTACGCTTTCTGGTAACAATAGCTTGGATAATAGGTATCGGGCAAGTAATTAAACGCTGAATTAATTATAGATTAAAATAAATGGTCAACAAAACCACAAAAAAGCAACTGTCTCATAAGAATTCATAGTTAAAATTATTGTATTTTATAATAACCGAGTTCATAAGCCACGGGACGCCATTGGCCGCAGTGTCTGTGAGCGCGTAGACGGTGGATGTGTGTCAGGGGCGCCACACTTGTCGCTAACACTTCATTACTTGGTAATTAGATCTGACAATATACCACTCACATACGTGATACATTCCACTGTCAATTCACATTTATTAATGACAATGTTGAACTTGTTCGCGGTTGACTCGCGAATTTTAATTATAAATTAATTTGAATACAAAAGTATCACCTTAAGCCCCGTTTACACGTGAAGAGATTTTCACCTCATAGATACAATTATTATAGTAAGGATATAAAAACGTTGCATCATGTAAACATTTTTAAGAACACAATAATCTGATGGCGGTTACGTCATGCCGCATGCGATAATAAAGACACCTGTGCCCCTGGTAGAGGAATCAGACACAGCCTCAAGCTTATTTCCTATATTCTCCATACATCTTAATCATATTGTTATCATTACTAATCGTAACTATTTTTTTATCTCCCATTGTTTTTGCTTTCCTTATAAATAAACTACTAAGACTAGGAGAGGCTGTATAAAAGCGCTGCTCGGTACCTGTGTACCGGTCAACATGAGTTGCGACTTTTGCCTTTTTAAATGTTTCATGATGATGTAAGGAGGCAATATTAAAAAAATATATAAAAATGTACGTAGTTGCAGGTCGGCAGAAAAAATGTTCCGGTGCATATTCAATATCCATGACCTTTCATTTGGAGCGGGTTTTTCACCGGAGAGGTCACCGAGTCGCCAGAGTCAACGAGGCTCTTGCCCTATGCATTCGCGGGAAGCGGAAGAAATATATTTACTCTTCAACATGCAAAAAGATCAAAATATTTACTTCTTCCTAGTCTTGATAATCTCGTACCTGTTAAAGTCGTCATGTAGAGCTAATCCTTAACATCGTGGTACCTCTGCATTATAAGAAGGAAAGCCTATCAAGTTTTGATTTTTTTCAACAAAAGCTAACGCATTGTTAGGTTGCTCGCTTAGTCGCAAACATTATCGCAATTTGTTTTACCAATAATTGTCATTCAATATCTATTTAAATAACAAATACGTAGATAAATTATTAAATAATACTACAAGCCTTACGAACACCAAAGTTAGTGAACCTTTTATTATTAATACTTTTAAACTACCATCTAAAAATCCTATTTGAAAATGTCATGAATAGTCAAATTTTACCGCAGTATTACGCAATTATAAATAAAAGCAAAAGCAATAATCCAAAGACCATTAAAATCGATTACACGCAGAAACACATAACTCGATGATTTAATTAGTCAAATGTTCAGCTTTGATTACAAAAGCATGCGTGATTAGTTTAACTGCAATTTACGTAATCGTTTTGATTCATTATAAAAAGTTTATTGCAAAAAGATTCACAACATTCATTCACCCACTTTTCGCAAAACTCACTTCCCACAAAACCCTTAAACTACACATTACATACAATTATACATCATTTAATTGCATATCTTCCTATCAAAGCACATAGCTCCATTAACATTAACATTATAATATACTAATCTCAAGCAGTCAACCATATGTTTCCTAACCAAGATCACAGATGGTGTTAGTGTAACAAGAACAAAATTAAATTAAACGCGAAGTTACATTCTAAAATACGATTAGTAATCGATAAAAATGTTTTGAAATACCATAATAATTATAAGCATATTTCGCATGCCATTCATAAAGTTACGCTTGAAGTATTGCGTCTTGTAATAATCGAACACAGTTCTCACGATAGTTTATGTAATATGCGATGATAATAATTAAATATCTAAATTCTAAACTCATCAGTATGTGACTGTTGGGTGTTATAATTATTATATTATTATTTTATTATTATCAGTATTGAATGCTATGTGACCAATTTGAAAATGGAATGTATTTTCATTCATTTAATTTATATTTAATTTTAAGTATTTCATAAGTTCGGTAAGCGATTTATTAAATGTTTTAACAAAATATAATTAGTGAATTTTTTAATTATATCCAGTTTTATTCAAGCTAGTGTATAAACAATGATTTCAGCTAGAACCTTCTCCTACACAAATGGTGAGAGGTGTTATGAAAAAAATTTAGTAACACGACATATTTTGTGACTGTAACTCTAGTCATTGTGATTATGTTAAAGTATTATTCGTAAGCACCGAAGCGGAAACTTGTTGCGGAATTATTACGATTTTCTATATACTCGTCTTTGAACTAGGTTTCATAGTGACGTAAGCTATGAAAATATCCCACGATGGAAAAACGTTTGTTAGCGGGTCGGCACTATCATTACTTAGAATTAACATTGTGCGGATTTAAGTTCTTAGTTTGAAAATGTCCATTAGATAAAAAAAACGCAAAATGATTAATAAATACTATTTATGACAGCCTACGTGGCGCAGTAAGTTAGAAGCTGACTCTGAAACGAGAAGCCGTGGATTTGATCCCTGCACCGAGATTAATGTTTGCGAGGCCCGCAAGTATTGGTCTGGGTGTTTATGAGATCGAAAAGTCTCTCATAGCTTCTGATACGCACGACACAATACTTAATAATTGATCTTATTGTGACGTCAGGACTGGTACATGACAGGAGTATGTATGTGCATGTTGGGTTTATTTAGTTATTTATTTAAATATTTGGGGTAGGAAGAAATTCTACCCGGATAACCACCTTGTGTGTTTCGTCTCACGATGTGATAGGGAACGAGCCTATCGCTGTAACGGGCACAAATTCTTAATTTTTCCAGACCCGGATTCGATCCCGAGACCTCAGCTTTGTCATCGAATCATAGTACAACTTCGCCACGAAGACAGTCAAGTATATGCAAACTAGCGTTGCCCTGTGGCTCATGCTGCGTAACATTATACTGAGTGGTCACCTCAACGTAGCGGAAAGCGCAGCGTAGGACGTGGTGGACCCACAAGGTGGTCAAACGACCTGGTAAAGGTCGCGGAACGTCGCTGGATGCAGGCTGCCTCCAACAGGTCTCTGTGGAAATCATTGAAGGAGGCCTATGTTCAGCAGTGGACTTCCTTTGGCTGATGGATGGATGTATGGTCACCTCAATGTCACATCGATGGGGCGCGTAAACTTCTTCTACATTATTATTTTTAGTTATCTTTGTATGTAATTTTAAGTTTTGCGTGAGGTAGTGCATTTTATTGTTGTGACAATTCTTTTTTCTATATTCAAATGTTCAGATTACAAAACTATGTAACATTTGAATAAAAACAATTGAATTGATGCTGTTTCTAAATTACGTCTAAATTCGTGGAAGTCGTTCGGATCGCATTCCTCCCCCCTCTGGTGCAGATGACAGAAGGCGGCATTGTGTGCTTATCTGACCGCCCAGACACGTTATCATCCAGATATACTCCGACAATAATGTACCATTATATTGACACTTTCGTGACTTCCACCACGCATGCAGCGTTTGTTACAGTATAATGTAATAAGTACATACCTTAACTGTTGTAATACTAATTATCATAATAGACAGCCACAAGCAAAGGCCTGTGATTCGAGATCCCACGGGTTCGATCCCCACACCGAGAGAAATGTTTGTGCGGCACACAAATATTTCTTTCGGGTCTCGGTGGTTGTGATACCGAAAAAGTCTCTCGTCCTGGTACCCAAGACACAAATGTTAATTAATTAATGTGGAGTCAGGACTATGTAACTATTGGGTGTTATTGATTGACATATTTATACTAATATAAAAATTATAAAATATTATAATCATCATAAACTTTTCGAAGTAACAAACCTACGCTGTGGTCATAAATGGGCAGGCTCGTCCTGGGCGCTATCACAGTCTCACAAGAAATCAACATTAAGATGAGTTAGGTTGCCGAATACCCAATAACCCTCTTCCCCATCTTCCTTTCCTTTTTTCTCCCACTCTCCCCTTGATTTGATGGGCATTTGTGCCTTTTTGCGACGGGTTTGTGCATTTGCCGGACATATGCAATGTAAAATAACTTCACCCACAATAAACATTTTCGCCAAAGATAACTTCAGGTTTCACAATATGCCGTAAATATAATTATCACTACTAAATTGCATTAAATAATAAATAAATAAATAAATTTCTTTATTCAGATAACAAAGATCCCAATATAATTGTGTTAGTACTTACAAAAGATTTATTTATACTTTATTAGTAGAATACATTCACAAGCAATAAAAATTCCTCCTGATTAAGGTATGCATTGAATGTTTCACAAAAGGAGCATCAAAGCTGTCTGCTATCATTTTCATTAAGAATCAAAAGGAAAATTACAGCCATAAAACGAAAAAAAATCATAATTAAAGACTATAGAGGAATAACAAAGTAGAGCCATGCATAAACTGAATTCGACCATTGTTATGGTGATTGACAAGACATCCGCGCATTGCGTTATTGCCTAGTTCTTAGTTAGTTTTCCTCCCAGATACCAGGCTGGCCTCGACCGCGCCTCTAACCGCAGTTCCGCTAGTTGGAACCCATCACACGCACCATTCGAGCTGGAATAGATTATCACTGTGATACGTTGCTTGTACTGGGTGCTTCGCGGCCTTGACCATCACATGAGATCATTTTAATCACTGAGGCTTGTGCGTCGTACTGCGAACTTTTGCATTTATCTGCTGCCTTTTGTTTGTTTGTTTATATTTCCTGGAGCTTATTATTGTTCTCAACAGGTATCTTTTGAGTATGAAACCTACCATTTATGATCAAAAACAACTATAGTTTTTTAATTTGTGAATGCAAGTACATAAAAGATTTAATTTGTAAGTGGAAAAAGAATATTACGGAATTTATGAAAATCGTAATATCAATAGACTACGGATTATCATCATCGTCATCATCAATTATTCTACTGCTGGACATAACCCTTTTAAGGTGACATCAATTTTGTTGCGATCCTACTAGAGCGCTCTATACCTTACTTGTTCTGCGCAGCACTTGGGGGCAAATTAGATTGCGCCCGTTTTTTAATACGCTTCTTATCTTCAATTCTACTGATTCATTTCCGCTACTATTTTACATTGGCTGGTGTTCTATCCAACCAATGCTTTTATTCATGCTTACTTACTTTCATTACCCCTATTCCATACAGATAGATGTATGTAGGGCTAAATGACACAACTCGGCAAGCACAACTTCGAGAAAAAATTAGACCGAAGAATTCGATTAAACTGGACAGCATTTGGGGACCTACGCAATATTTTCAAGTCGTTGTTCACTTATTACCTAAGACTAGAATCTTCAACCAGTGCGTCCTACCAGTAATTACTGATGAAGCCGAATCGTGAACACTCACTAGTGGTTTTGTCCACAAGCTAAAAGTCACTCAGCGTGCTATGGTGCGTGCATTGTCGCTTATTTGGGAAAACGATGTCTAGCAATGTACGGCGATTTGCTGAATACATTCCAGACTAGATTTTGACGCTTCTGCTCTTTAATTTGCTATTCTTTTGGGCAATTGTGTTAACTTGAAATGTTATCTCGATAATAATATGTGTATAAAAGGAACAACAAGACTATATGGAGGATTCCTGGGTTAGGCCTATGCTCAGCAGTAGACTTTCTGTCGCTGTGATGATGATGATGAATACAAAGAATAAAATACATGTACATAAGTATAATATGTTTTTCATGCGTATATTTCCATGGTACTGTAGAGCAATAGTTACGCTCGGTCGAGCACACTACGAATGTCATGGTGGACACAATTCACGTGAACGATTCGTGTACATAATTATACGCGGCTATATTTATTTTGCGTTCCGTTAGAGGACATTTCCATACATGCGTGATTTGTATATGGAATTCGTAAACTCTTTAAAATAGGGCTATTTTATTTTGTATAGTTTATTTTCAAGCGACGCAGCTGGTAGCCCAGTTTAAATTAGGCAAAAACATCTGTGCTTACAATTTGTGTAAATATAAAAATATTAATTATGTTGACAATGAATAAATATTACTAACAGCTACAAACATAATATGGTTATTTATGTGGAGTTAAATCTATATATAACTCCACATAAATAACCATGTAAGGTCAACGTTATTATTAGGTCTATTCGACACAAGTCTATGGCTGAAAAAATATATACGATTGTTACTTTGCATAGTTAATTGGGCGTCCACAGCAAGGCCAGGACTACGCATTTATTTTCTAAATACAACTGTGGTAGAGCAGACCCATTCCTGCCGAAGTCTCAAATACGATGTGGCTCTACCACTTATTAATGAAATAAATAACTAATAATTGTTACAAGGTGGACAGACGACGTAGTTCAGGTTTCAAGAAGTATTATTCAAACCCCTTTTAACAGGTCAATGTGAAGATCCTTGAGGGAGGTCCAGTTCATCTGTTGATTTCATGTACCTGACAAGAAGGAGTAAGAGACATAGAATGGTTACCTCAGCAACGATAGTGTTGTTGGCACCATACAGCCAGTGGTCACAAGTATGCAGCTCTTCGCTGAAGGGCGTGTCCTCAGCGCAGGGCGGGTCGTAGAGCGGCACCCGACGCATGCACCGCCGATCGCGCCCCGCCGCCGGCAACGCGCTGTCTACCCACGCCGGACTGTAGACACTACTGTTGGAGAATTCGCACTCCGGCACCACGCATCTACAATGACAAACATTTATAAGTTAGTCATATAATATGAAGTAAGCAAGGCCGAAACATAGCAGGGAGTTGTTGTATATAGGCACTTGGAAGAGGTAGCAGTGGAAATTCTGAGAGAATTTTGAAAAGTGCATTTTTAAGTTTGAAGATGACGATGAAAAGGAAATGAAAGTAAAATATCCAAATACTTTTGATAGATATACATGATACGTTACACGCGTCTAATTAATTAAATCTAAATGAATAATTCGTTTTATTTTTCATAATATGTATACCTTCTACATGCACGCCATTGGTCCTGAATGTATTTATTTTTTTATCACACATTTTCTTTTGTAATTAGCAAAGAAATACGTGTATGTAATATCATGCAGCCATATTCCAGATTAACACCAAACGCTTTGCTATATTAAAAAATTCATTAACATTAGAGTGGTAAATTTTGCACATCATTCCATTTATGGAGGACCTTTATGTGTATATTTTATTTTTATTCTTTGCAAATTATGCATATGCGTCCCAAATGCATCCAACAATAGATACTGATTACGTAAACCTGCGTAAATTATACACGCTCTGACAATTAACATTTAATTATACCATCAAATAAATTAAATATCCGAGGACGGCTATAAAGTAATGGCACAATAGAATAAAAATTCTTAATTCCGGTCGGTATATAGATAAGTGGCCTAACCTCTCTCAATCGTACTCTCGATTGTAGAGGACACCCGTGATTATTTTAACAGACATCATTATTTTGCGAAAGGATTAAAATGTGCATGAACATTATATTGATGATTATTGATTAATTAAAAGGCTCAAAGTCACTCAACGAGCCTACGAGATGGAATCAGAAATGAGAAGATCCGTAGGAGAACCAAGGTTACCGACATAGCCCACAGGATTGGCAAGTTGAAGTGGCAGTGGGCCGGGCACATAGCTCGTAGAACCGATGGCCGTTGGGGCCGAAAGGTTCTCGAGTGGAGGCCACGTATAGGCAAGCGAAATGTCGGACGCCCGCCTACAAGGTGGACGGACGATCTGACTAAGGTTGCAGGAAGTCGCTGAATGCAGGCCGCTTCCAACAGGTCACTGTAGAGATCCTTGGCTATGTTCGGCAGTGGACTTCCTGTGGCTGATATGATGATGATGATTATATTGATGGTCTTAGAATTATCATTTTATTTACTTTAATAAAATGCTGTAGGATCATATTTACTTGGGAGCTAATACGTTTAAGATATTAATATTGTTTTAATGTTAATAATTTTATAACACCTCTTTCTAAAATAAACAGTGTTAAGTGTACTTTATAGCTGTAATTTAATGATGCCAGTGACTGACGACGTGACGGTATAAAATTACCTCTTAATCATTTAAGTAATTACAGGTGCTATTATACCCAGGACGCTTTTGTAGATAGAGACAATATATAAAATGGATAAATTTATACTAAATGTATCAAGGCTATTGATAATCAAACTCTGCGCACTAAAACGGTGAAGGAAAACATCGTGAGGAAAACTGCATATATAGCGATTTACAAGAATTTAAATGGTATGTAAAGTCTGCCAACCCGCATTAGGCCAGCGTAGTGGAATTTATAGCCTAGCCACTCTCAATCGTGCTCTCGATTGTAGAGAAAGCCCGAGCCCTGCAGTGGGACCCATATGGTCTGATACAGATAGCAAGGTAGTAGCAACCAGTACCTAACCACTAACTGACTGACACAGGTTTGAACCCGCACCGAAATAAATACATATATTGACACCAACATATATTTGTTTGGAGTCTGGGTTTGTAACCCACGAAAGAAAACTTGTTCTTATTGAATGTGACTGTGTGTATGCTGATACTAATTTTCTATCGTGTTTTCAAGCGCTGTGTCTCGCCAAGCATTGCTTTGTAATTCATAGTTCAGTTTGTTTAGGCTGTACATGAGCGGTCGTAACGCTTACCATTGGGCGAATGACATGCTCGTCTCACCATTAAAAGGAAACAAACAAAAAAAGAAAAAATCATAACTAGACATGCTAGTCGTCACTTACTACTGTTACTTTACGTAAACTCTCTCATTGTAGGTAACAATAAATCATTATACAAACCACAACAAATGAAAATATATATAATATGTAATGAACTACGATAAATTGACAACGTTTTGAATGCTAACTACTTGTTGACATTAATTTAACTAGGTATTAACAGATTCGTTCCGACCGCATGCTTCATTTTACCAAACAATGCTGTACCTATATTTGAAAAATGCCTGAGTCTATTGTATTATATTTAGGCAGTTGGTCTAAACTGAATTTGCCTGGGTATAAACAGGTCATATGTTAATCTAGTATTCTAAATAAATAATGTCAATATTAATCCTATTTCTGCGAGTTAAATGCGATATATTATTTTTACTTTTATGCAGGTTTTCAGGCTTTATCTTCTCAACCGGTTATAATGAACAAACATATATACAAAATTCACGCTTTTTTTACCAGAAGGGGTAGACAGACGTGCTACTAAGTCATCCACATTTCGCCTTGTATGTTCTGTCTCATACGATGTCCGATGTCGATGACAAATTCCTGACTCCAAGATGATAATGAATAGAAAAATCCACTATCATTTTGCCCAACCCGGTATTCGAACACCGTAGGACAATTACTCCACCAAGACAGTCTATATTATAATGTACTCTTCAGAAATGAGTGTTTTTCCAAAGATTAATATTATATAAAAGCCCACATGTACACTCTACCACAATTCTACAAGTACATCCTGGACAGCAATATATTTTTTGTTGATAAACATTGCAACATCTTCGTTGTTATTTCAAATAGTTGTGCAACGATTATGTAGATATTAATATTTCGTCAATTACATTTTTTATTGTGTCTTCGCAAATCACTCTTTTGTGACAATCATTTAACTAATAAGTGGTAGAGCCATCATATAGTTTTGAGTAACCTCGAGAAGGTACATAAATAGCCGTTGTCAGCCTTTGTTAAGGTACACTTTACAGCTTCTAAGGTAATAAAAAATCAAAACATAATTTATAGCTACCTTGATGTACCATGTTTTTCGAGACAAACACTATTTTGTCACGTTGTAACAAATATTGGATAAATGAACATCTGCCTCGATCGGGGAAGTACCTTGGAAGGTGCTTCGTAATTCGGTGTTAAATAGTATATATATATTTATCTTGATATTATATTAGTCAATGTGATTACGAATATCTGAAAATATTCTAGTGGGTGTTCTCAAGTTTTATTTTATTGTGTGAATTATGCAATTGCAAAAACGATTGACGTCAAGCACGCTACCCGAAATGAAATTATATGTAAATAAAAATGCAATTACTTGATTAAAATGTTATTCTTTTCTTTAAAATGTTATATAATATTTAGATTCAGACACTTTATTTTATCTACCATATGGTTCGCAAGGCTGTTTTCGCGAGAGAAGTACGGACAAGAAACTCTAACGTTGCTTTTTTCAAAACAAGTTTACAACACAGTGAAGATACATAAAATGACGTATAATCAGTTGAATATTGGTTAAGTTATTTTGTACAGCTGGGATAAGTACAGTCCCCAAGAATGCAGAATCAATATAAACTACGCATACGTAATCAAAATATTTCTTTAAGAATAATAACAATAGATTTCTTTTTCATAGCAAAGCATAACTAGACATCGTTATTTACCATCAGTACAGCTCATAGTCAAACGCGTAACCTACAAACTTTTTAATTAATAATAATAAATGCTGATAAAAGTAAGAAAGTACCCTATTAGGACGCAAACAATGTGCATATGGTTAAACGGGCAATTGTCTCGCAGTCCCGCTCATAAATTCAATTGTTGAAGATTATTCAGTTATCCGCATTACGAGCGGTAAACAGAATACTCTGCATTACCACATCTACTTACATCCAAGTAAACGATTTATTTAGTAAACGATTTAGGACAAATGTATCGATTTATTTTTGCAAATAGTTTTGGATTTTTTATCTGTTTGCTGAATTTGTCGCCCCTGATGTAATAGAGCGTCTACAAGCTGTAGCTCTTAAGGACCTGGGTTCGATTCTCAGGCCTTGCAATTCACTATAAATTTTACCCTACCAGGTGAACGAGTATGCATCGTCACGGTTCATCAAACATAACTACAATTATATCTGTTTCCAGGTTAATAAAAAATACATAAACCAGAGGTACTGATTGACAGCAACTATACTTTTACAAATATCAAAAATTAAATGCAATGCGTATATTTATGATTTCAAACGAAAATTGAGAATAATACATTAATGATTATACTCTGTGAGGTATTCAGACTTATGTTTTTGTATTTTATTTCTAAAACACAATATCCCAGCGCGGTCGCTTGCCAAACGACCTATAAGACACTGAGGACATTATCTAATAAATATCAATATTAAATAAATATTCTTAAACAATATAAACCAGTACTGACCACATAGTTTTTTTTTATATTTGTAAATAATTTATTGAGCAAAAAAATAATTAATGTAAAATAAATTATGACTTATCAGCAATATACCTGTTTATAAAGCCTCTGACGTGATGACAATGAAACGAATGCTCGTAAATCATGCGATAATGATTATAGTCTACACTGTAATAAAAAGAAAATAGGTTAATGTCTGTTAACGGTATGTGAGTCTATTTATCTGTATCAGCCCATATACGTCCCACTGCAGGGCACGGGCCTCCTCTACAATCGAGAGTACGATTGAGAGTGGTTAGGCCATATAGTCCACCACGCTGGCCTAGTGCGGGTTGGCGGACTTACATACCATATAAATTTTTATAAATCGCTATGGTATGCAGGTTTCCTCACGATGTTTTCCTTCACCGTTTTAGTGCGTGGTGATTGACTATCAATACACACATGACTCCGAAAAGTCAGAGGTGTGCCCTGGGATTCGAACCCGCGACCACCGTGAACCGTGAGTCTATTTATCACTTCATTATAAAATTAGCGGATAAGGACTGCGAATTGTTCCCTCGGGCCTTTATTCGATTTCTGTATTCGATTCCTACGCTGTGCTATCGTTTTTTTTAAAGCCGTCCTAGGTCGATGAGCT
Source organism: Hyles euphorbiae (assembly GCA_023078785.2). Taxonomy (NCBI): domain Eukaryota; kingdom Metazoa; phylum Arthropoda; class Insecta; order Lepidoptera; family Sphingidae; genus Hyles; species Hyles euphorbiae. The sequence continues at coordinate 17,912,179 of CM041051.1, forward strand.
ACTAGCGATTCGCCTAATAGTAAGTGGCTACCGCTGGTCATGGACTCTATACTGGGTATCTCAAGACTGCTATCGAAAACGAAGCCGAATGGAAGTTTAAGCGACTACAAACACAATGCAACTAAAAATTTCGCTAAGAAACGCGACAATTATATGTTATTATTTTTTAAATTTCGTAATTTTTGGGTGGTAAATCCATAGTTTTTGCTAAAATAGTAATTTAAACTCTTTTATTCCTTAGAGTATATATAAATAAAAGGGAATACACTATTTATTTAAGAAAAAAATGTATTTACCACCCAAATATGGAAAAAAATAACAAAAAAAAAATGACGCTTTTTTTTTGCAACTTTTCTTGTTGCATTGTGTCTGAAGTCGCTTAAACTTCCACCCGGCTTCGTTTTCGGTAGCAGTGTTGAAATACCCTGTATATTATATAAGTATAAATTTTTGTTCATTGGAATGTATGCCTGGCACGACTAAAAATTTGCGCCTGTAGCGCCAACCGAAAGTAAACCAGAAAACTATGTGTAATAACATGACTAACTACTCATGAAACGGTATACAAAGAGGTGCGTTCTGGCGACGAAATAATTAATAGAATTGTACAGATTAGTAATTACTAATCGACACGGATGGGCTAATTGTATAAAGCCTTCATTTAGACTTAATTCATACGCTAAGTGAATACATTGACGAAATTCAGTCGACGCGGCGCGGCGCCACAAGTAGGTGAAATGCAGTTTGAAGATCTTACTGCAGCGTTGATAAACGTTCGTTTCACACCAATAAAATAACGAATCACTATAGCGAACTAGCCTATATATGTGCATATAACTATTCTATTTATCGCATTTATATACCATAGTTGATTGTACTTTAGAATTAAATAAATACATATTTTAAGAGATTCAAAATAATTTTGGAACACTGTAGACCCTGGTTTTTATCCCTTACTTTAATTACCTGATCTAAAAGCATAGAATAAAGTCTCAGTGAATTTTGGTGCGAGTGTTAATGCCTAGAAGACATCGTGATCTTGTCGAAGGGCTTGTGTGTACATGTAACGGATCTGAAGCGGCGGCGTGAGAGTGTAGTGAACACCTGCGTGCATATGTAACTGGGTCAGCAGACTTATTCTAATGAGATGTCGATAATATCTATCATACATTATAGCCCGACACAAAGATCTAACGTAAAATTAATATTAGTATAAATCGTGTATCTTAAAAAACAAACAGCTACGCCATTATAATTTATAAAAATATAGGCAAGGGGTGCAAAAAGTGCAAATTAAAGAAATAATTTCCGATTAAATTGCGTATAAATTATGGGACTAGATAAATCTGCAGTTGTATTTAGTATAAAGCATTGAATAACACACTTAAAAAAATAATGCATTAATCTTTAAAGATTAAAATATCCATATTTTACCATTAATAATATATACACGTTGTTTTTCTTTTGATGATTTGCCAAACCAAAAGATTTAGTTTTTTGTGCTTATCATACTAACATTGTAGATGTAAATATGCTTTTGTTTTTCTTCAAAGTAATAAAAAATAAAATTATAAGATGTTTCATAATGATAACTTATAAGTTACATATTTACATTTACATCGATAGATGCACAGTTCCAAGATCTCAGAGGAAATGTTTCGGGGACCCGGAATAGAAACAAGTTTTTTTAATAATGTTTTATTTTTATTTATGTAGACACATTGTGCGTCTGCTGGGCGTTCTATTAAAACTCAGCGCAGCACTATTTTTTTGGTAAACTGGGTGGCGTATTATTGAGGTACTACATTAAATATTCAATGCTAGTAATAATGGCTTCACACGATTTGTGTATATAATCAGTCCTCATTTATAATTTTTGTCTACTAATTTTCCCAATTGATTCATCACAGTCCAGTTACCATCATTGTCTAATATTCAGCAGAAGTCAACAGCGAAGGCAACATTACCAAAACTTTTGATATAGCCCAGCGAAAAAATCGAATCAGTCACATAAAACACTCCTGCTTAACCCATACTGCACTTGTTTACCTTAATAGTACTATATGGAAAAAAAAATGCCTTCTACTTTATGCAATAAAACTGTAAAATTTTGAAAATAAAATTAATGAAAATAAAACAAGAGTTATAGGTAATTCCTTCGATTGTCTCGCCAAACTCTTCAGCCGACTTGTTATTCAAAATATAATCTTCAATATTCGTTTGTTTAATGTATTTGTACTGCACACTGTGCTAACATGTATGATGACACTAAACATTCGCAAGTTTTTTGTTTCTCTCGAGTATTATGTTTGCTTATTATAATCAGACGGATGTTGGATAATGCTAATTTGCAAGTCAACAACAATCGATTAAATGATGATACACGCGCGTGCTTCAATAATATTCAAAAAAATTGTAAGCATTTATACTTTTTTATCTGAGGAATTTGTTTTTTTCAAAACGACCAATGATTGCGGTAGATAAGGCGCTATAACCAAATACTTAATTATAAATTAAGTCAAATATACTGAAAAAATACGCCGGATGTAATGACATTGGCATACATAACTTTTATTAACAAAATCGCGATCAATTATGTCCAAACGGTCCTTTATAAGTCACAACACGGTGATAATTAGGTGACAATTCATAACTTGACAGTTCAGATAAGTAACCAAGACGAATAAAATAAAATAGAACATAACATTCTGTTGAACATACAAGCTGTATATTGTCAACCGAATGATAATAAACAGACTATAATAAAGTTGACAAAAGACTATTGCTATAACTATTGCTATAACTATAACTACATTGACAGCCTCCGTGGCGCGGCTTATTAGACGTAGGTTGTGAAACGAGAGGCCGTGAGTTCGAGCCCCGCACCTAGACAAATATTTGTGTGATCCACAGGTATTTGTTTCGTATCTAGGTGTTAGTGATATCAAAAAGACTCTCGCAGTTTCTGGCACCAATGACACAGGGCTCGATCTTAGTATGGGCTCAGGACTTTGTATGTAACTATTGAGTTTATTTATTATTACTTTTATTAACTAAAAATATTTGTTTATGAGAACTTTTCTATAATCGATCTCCAAATCAAGCAAGCAAGCAAACAATCAATTCATCCATAAACTCATAATAGAAAGATCACTTTGCTCGACCCGGGAATCGAACCATTCCGTGCATGCCACCGAGGCAATTTTTAATTTGTCCTTTTAATAGAAATTAAAAACATCAAGCGGCAACTGGCCTACTTGTGCCTAACGTTTACAGCCATGAGCGAAGCAATATCTTACAGTATATTTTGTATCAACCGCAGAAGGTCCGTAAACAATGATTTCTCAGTAAACTGTTATAAAAAGCTTAAAGTGCGTGTGACATGACATCAAGGAACACATAATATAAATGCTAATGATTGTTTTTGTTTCGCTTTGCCTGTTTGTGCACAAATCACACAAGAGATCCGTTCTCACTTTACTTATTGTAGGTTTTTTGTCTATATCAATAACCACAGTACACAATAAATGAATCCTGATAAACGGACATCGAAACATAATATTGATAAAAAAAAATTAGCATCGCTCACTCTCAATCACTCAAGTGACTCACGCAAGTGCATCGCGATATGAAAACAACTAGAATGCACAATGTGACCAGCGCACTGCCACTTCAACTTGCAAATCAGTTGGGCTGTGTCGATTACCTTCTCTAAACAACATTCCTCTAAACGAGTCAATTTATTTCTCCGGAATAGTGTGGCTCGTAGGAGCGGCATCTCACATACTTCTAAGACAATGCAAGTGCCGTGAGAGCGGCGGAGCGGCGGAGCGGCGGCGCAGCGGCTTAGAGGCGACGCGGCGGATACCGCCCAATTACACCGCACGCAATGAGCCGCTTCCGTACCACGGTCGACCACGTCCTGTACCACAAGATGCTTTCTAGCACAATTACAAGTTGACTTGCATCAAAAAATGCAGCCGTTTTGTACGGCTACTTTTCAGATTTCAGCACTGCATGTGTAATCTAAATCTATCTGTGCTTGGGTCCAGGTCACTCAAGTATTAAGAACAGACTTTTTATCCTAACCTACATATATACCTATGAAGCTATGCATACATATATTTAATTCAAGTTCGGAACTATCCTCACAAAATATTTTTGACGGGAAAATCCAACCACTGAATGATGATTTTTCTCGAGAAGCCAAAACGCAAGCTTGTAAAACTTTCGAAGTTACAACCAGATTTCATTATTTAACCAACGCTCAGCAATTTTCTTTATCAGAAAATTTAATCAAAAGTTCTTTTTAATCGTTATGTAACACACCAAACCCCCCAAAACGATACAGCCGTAAAGAAAAAGAGTTGCTCCTTATAGATAAGCATGATAACACAGTGAATTGGTAGTGGAATGCGTGGCGACGCCCTCCGGTACTTGGCAGCGAGGTGGCGTGCGCACTTCCTTCAGGACTAACAACCGCGTCCGCTCCACCCGATGCATTCGAAGACGTACAGCCCATAATATTTGACAGCCTCCGTGGCGCAGTTGGTTAGACGCCGGCGGTGACACGAGAGGCTGCGGGCTCGATACCCGCACTGAGACGAATGACTGTGTGAACCACAAGTATTTGTTTCGGGTCTGGGTGTTTATGAGACCGAAAAGTCTCTCGTAGTTTCTGATGCCCAGTGCCAACGAATCAAGACTCGATCTCAGTGTGCGGTCAGAGAGAAGGCTACGGCGCCAGACCCTATCAAACGCCTTGGCTATGTCGAGGCTCACAGCAAGAGCCTCGCCACACCGGCCAATAAAACTGACAACAAAGCCAGGTGGTAGCTTTAGTGACTTTAAATTTTTTTTTTTAATATCATCGTGTTTTGGTAAACGTATCGTTTATGCTAAAATTGTACTTTAAACGCTTGTTCACCATGCTTGATTGCTTGCTTGGTTCTTTCTACGTTTTTAAAGTTAAAGCGCGTTCTTTAGATATTATGTACTCTAACTTTCAATTACATTGGCGAAAACGTATTGAAAGATATAACCTTATACAGTTCCTGGTGCAGTGTAGTCAATTATTTCAAAAGTCAAGTAAAAAATAAAACATAAGGTGGTTACACTAATAGCAGCAACTAGCAACTGATCTCAGTCTTGTTACAGGAGGAGACGAGCATTTAAAACACCATCCGGCTCATCAATTACAAGACACAATGACGGAAAAACCGTTCAAGTGCTTTACAATTAACTTGTACATTGTACAGCCAACTGTATCGGTATTATGGTATGAGAAAAATAATGATTAATGAATTTATTCATTTACATAAACTCCACAACATCTTTTTTATTGCTGTGAATGACGAGATGGGCATGCCGTCTACCAGATTGTAAGCGTTACGACCGCTCATGAAAAGTGGCAAAACCAAACAACATCTTGAATTAAAAAGCAATGCAATGTATACGGAAAAAATATACAGGTCCTATTATTAATTAACATTCCACAGTGACGAATTCAAGCAAAATTTACTTTGTGTCTACGTACTTAATGACAACACATTAAAATAGCATTCACTCAGATAATTTGACAAAAGTATATTACGACGTGTAATTAACCTTGTTTACTGTTGCCCTACTTGACTGTAAACAATTATCACCGTAACCGTCAAGTAATCAAACCATGTAGGAAAGAAACTAGTAAGTTACCTGCTTAAAAGGGTTAAGATAACAACGCGACTAATATACGAAAACCGTGGAATATGGAGAATAACAACTGAGGAGTTAATTCAGTACACCGCTGTTGAGAAATTTGTTTTAAGGTCCTAAATTACCATCACCTTTAGGCTAAGCTGCAAGGCCGATGACCGCAATATACCTCAGACTTATCCATCTTAAAGGAAGCCATAAGCTTCACTTAAAAAAGTCGAGCAAAGGTTTTCAATCTCTCGCAGGGTATGATTACAAAGTACAAAGGTCTCTACATAATAGCATACCATGACAATATGAATGCCGAAAGACAAAAAATATACTTTGCAGGAAATACCACAGAACACTGCCATATAAACTGATTTATCATCATCATGTTATTGGGCATAATAACTTGTTATTTCATACAAAGTACAAAACTTTATTGCCCAATAAGTTCATCCCACAGTCATGGTATAGTGAAATTGGCTGAGGCAGTTGGTTTTCTTTAACATATCCATACATTTAAAACAAACATTTGCAGATGGAAAGTTATTTTCCAACACACGAATCCATAACTTTCTATTCTGATGGCCACTTTCCAGTCACCACGCATCTCATCAAATAAAGTGAATAGACAATAAAGAACGCAAGATGGTGTGGGCGTGCGGAGTCTTGATAAGGATGTTCTAAGCGGGTGCAACGCACTGCATTGGCAAACTACACAAACACGAGGAATATTTAAAAAGATATTCATTACTGAGAAAGTATACAAAAGTGTTATTCTGCTTGGCTTACTCCAATCATACGTCAACAAGGCACAATATTACTTATGATACATAGTATAAAGACATTACTAACAAATCCATTTTTTAACAATAGACATCCTGACTTATGTTTGTCCAAGATATAGAAATAAAAACAAAGCACATAGATAAGTGGATTGACTACAGAACCTCTACTCACAACGCAGACAAATTTCTACCGAACCAACAAATATAAACTTTGAATGAAAATGTTTTAGATTATCCTTTCTTTGACAGCCTCCGTGGCGCAGTTGGTTAGACGCCGCCTATGAAACGAGAGGCGGTGGGTTCGATCCCCGCACCGAGAGAAATGTTTGTGCGGCCCACAAATATTTCTTCCGGGTCTGGGTGTTTGTGAGACCAAAAAGTATCTTGTAGTTCCAGATACCCACGACACAAGACTCGATCTTAGTGTAGATTCAGGACTATGTATGTGACTGTTGGGTGTTATTTATTTATTTATCCTAATGCATAACAATGTGATCCGATAATTTCCGCTATACTACGGTCCAAACGTCCCCTCCTCAATGCGAATAGACATATTGTTCAGAAGCATTGTAGTTGGTATTGGCGTGTTTACTGCTTCATCTTCCGAACGTCTGTAGTGAATTACTACTGACTTTTTAGAATGGCACGTTAGAGTGTCTAAAGCACCTGACGATAGACCCGAGATAGATTGTCTACCAACGTGACGTCATTTCCCGATCGACATCTAATTGTATCCGTACTCATGCGGATATATCGCACTTACGGTGATCGTGGCAAATATAAATACAAGCGAAGTTTCTTTGAACAAATTAAACCGCAATCAGATTTCTATTGAATATAATTTACACCTTTTTATCAATGCTTATGGTATTCATTTGTATTCTTTCTTATTAATGAAACGTATATTCCTAATAACATATTTTTAATGTTAAATCCCCTTAACAACGACTTGACATGAGGAAAATAGTTAAACGTCCTGCTAAATGTCGAATAAGTTGTTGCTACTTCCTACAAACAAGAATAATATAGATGCTTAGCATTCGAGGTTGGCCTAACATGCGCTGGCGTCGTTAAAGAAGATAACATAACTGTAAGTGGTCTTAGAATTGGCGACTTTAAAGATTAGGCGAATTGGGGGAGACTCCAATACAAACTGCCGTCCTACGTAGTATCTCCTGCCTGGGTACAACCGAACCCTTTGCTTCCGGTAGCCAATAGGTAAAGGTATATTTTCTAAATCGGTACTTTGGATAGACTGCTCCTATGATAAATTACATTACTGTCAGCCTAGTGTTGTCTACTGTTGGACATAGGCCTCCTTCAAATTGCGATATTTCACCCTGCCTTCGTCTTGTCGCATCCAGAATTTTCCAGTGGATATGATCAAGCAAAAAGAATTACATATCTTCAGCAGTAGCAACGATGACATTGTTATCACAATAAAAAATACCACTGTCGATGTGAAAATCTACTTCAAGGATTAACAATGTAAGGATAATAATCATAAATACATATCTAGTAACATCCAAAATGTCGCGGTAATGAGGAAGCATACATACTCGCATATCAACAGACAAACAAACGTTTCCCTTAACCTAATAAAGAGCGGAAGATTTATTAACACAATATTTACCCACTTATCACTAAAATAATAAAAGTATTTACATTCGGAACTCTCATTGACACAGACAACTGGCGCGGCTTAACATCGTCTCAAACTCCGAAATAGCAGGGATTAGGTATATTAATATAAAACATCATTAATTTGCGTGACACGAATCTTTTTGTCCTTCACTACAGTGACAAATAGAGCAAGTAAGCGATCCACTCGTCCATTAAACGTAACCTTTAAACATAAAGAAGAGAAAACAAGAAAAAAATGCTTATATTATTCATGGATTCTAAGTATGTTTGGTTTTAAATGTAACTAATTTACATGCAAAGGAATCCTCTTGGATAATACGCCTGATAGTGCATAGTGTTGTCGACGTACAGTACTCCGTATCATCAGATGAGAGATAACTTTAAAGTTGTCAAACCTACTACTACACGTTGGAGTTTTTTTATAGCAAAAAATGTGAGACGAACATGACATTGGCCTGATGGTAGGTAAGTGAACGAGCGGTCATAGACAGTAGCAAAACCAAACACCATGAATTGCAAGGCAATGCTTAGCACCATATAGATACACCGAAATTCTTTGGCATGAAACATATTTTAAATATATTTTGAATAAAATCAGATATTAAGTGATATCTTATTGACCTAATCAGACCCATCGCTTTTTCTTGCGTCATTTCAAACTTGTTTTAATCTTAACACATTTATTTCACTATGTCAAGAGCAGAATAATCAAGGCTAAGTAGTCCCTAAGAGGTAGGTAGGTAGGTAGATAAAAAATTCAGTATTTTTGCAAAATAACAAGTTAATTATTGCCATCAGTAGCCGAGCCAAAATACTCAGTAATCTCTACTACTACGTTACACCAAAAGGTTTCCATTACATTGTTGCATACCCCTCCTCCATACAGCCAATTTACTCACTCAGCTCATGAATTCCTATCGAACAAGGTGCATGCTTCAGAGGCGCCAGTATCTGTCGCAACTGCTCATGTATGAATCACACTTGTAAATGCTAAGACGAGGTTAGCAGACTCACATAACTGACGATTTTGCACATACTAATTTAAGAGCATTATGTGGAGAATGCTGCTAGTAATGCCGACTCTGCAGTTGCAACACTAAGACATTGGGCTGCCAATCAAGTTCATGGCGACAACGCTGATACACCGCGACCCAACCGTACTATCAAAAATGAATACTAGCAGCCGGATTTCGTTTAATAGTAACAGACTTTAAATGATAGTCTTTCATTCATCGTAAATCACTAAAGGGAAATGCTAACTTGAACGTGGTGACGCCACCATCTTATAGAAATAGTAATGGTATTTCGTCGATAACGCAGATTGACAGAGACCGGATATCCTTATTTATTTATTTATTTATACACTTTATTGCACACAAAAAAAATACAAATAAAACGAAAATCACAATCCTTGTTTATCCTTGTTTCCTCCCATCAGAATGAAGAAATATTGTATAATTTTACTCAACATTCTACACGAAGAGAACAAAGCATTCGATAACTAAAATAGGTTTTAAAAGTCTATGAATAAGGCTGTCAAAATTCAAGTCACTTTACAACGGAGGTTAGTAGAATTAACCATCGAATTAAAAACCCATTGACTAGTATAGATTTGAACAAGACAATAAAATGTGTTAATGACGGGCCATTAGAAGATATCCTTCAGTTGCCGCGTCTCGTACGCCAGATGTCACTGCTAACCAGCCAGCACTAATGTGCTCGACTTATCTGAGGAAAACACCGTCAAGCACGCTAAACAACCATGACATTACATTACGAACACGTTGACACTGATACCAGTAATGGAAATGTTGACATCAATCGCACCCTGATCTATTCAGCATCTAAGATCCGGACAAAATTTATTAACTAATAATGTCCCCTCACGTTCCTGTATCTTAATGGTATTCAGTGTAATTGATAGATAAACATATTTATAATAAAAGTACTCTTATCTACATTTTATTTTTTGTGTATCTTGGATATGGTGTAGAGGTGTAGTATGTATGTAGATTTTCCGCTTTTTCGGTTTAAACATTTTCATAAGTGTTTCCCAGGAAGTTAGGCCGGCATAGCGATAACCTCCCATTACATTTTGGATGGCAGTCATTGATCATATTTTAGTGAAATATGAACCGTGTGATGTGTTGTTGGATGAAATAACATTTGACACCTAGCATTAAAAGACATAAGTCTGCTACCGCGCGCACTCATTGGACAAATGAAATAGCGTACGCTTCCCCTGTTTCCTGGCTGAAAAATATTTTTGCTGTGATTAATCCGGAACGAATCAAGTGTAATAGGAGAAATGCCCACAATATTAGAGGACTTCGGAGCAATGGTTCTTAAAAACTAATTTAAAATAACTTAAGATGTTCGTATCTATCCGTATAGAAGAGTCTCGTTACGAGCTTTGCTGTTGATTTTTGTTCCGTAAGTGAGAATGTAGAGGATGCACATTTCTTTTTCGAGAAGAAAACAATTTACTTCCTCTTTCGATAATCTAGAAGAGGCCGAAAGAAAAATGTTGGAATCATTTATTTCAACCTTCCAACATGGCACATATCTACATTTTACTATTACTTACTTTGTTCTTATTAATATTTGCTGTGATAACAAATTCTCAATACTAACACTGAGATATCATGAACTTATTTTTCAGAAGAAAAAAAAGGTTTTAAACTTTCCTTCCATTATCTGAGATGGCTGTAAGGGTATGCAAGTGTGTGTAAGTATTGTCCAGTACCTCGACATGCTGTTTATATTGTGGCCGGGCTCGGTCAATAATGAGTCCTAGGTCATAATATCGACTGAAACCGCTCAGCTCCGCATAACCTAGGTCGAGACATGTTCCATGGAAATCAACTAACTATGTAAATGAGAAGGCCAGTACCTACAAAGATAGACTAATATCTTACTAAGATGGATCTGTCGTCTGCGTAGATAAAGCCGTGTATATACCAAGTAGTTTAATCAAAGTACGTTGACTCCGGCCCTGAGTAAAACGCTAGCTGTAATTATGTACTTTGAATGTCAACTAGCTTGAGAAGTCCATTGTTTTCCGTATGATTTCGGCACTTTTTGTCCGTCATCGCAAGTACGCAAATAACATCTTGTATTCCTGCAATTATTGTACTGTGGTAATCAGTATAAAATTGGCCTGTAAATATGAGGACTGAAACACATTCATCATCATCATCATCATATCAGCCACAGGAAGTCCACTGCTGAACATAGGCCTCCCCCAATGATCTCCACAATGACCTGTTGGAAGCGGCCTGCATCCAGCGACTTCCTGCGACCTTAGTCAGATCGTCCGTCCACCTTGTGGGCGGGCGTCCGACACTTCGCTTGCCTGTACGTGGCCTCCACTCGAGAACCTTTCGGCCCCAACGGCCATCGGTTCTACGAGCTATGTGCCCGGCCCATTGCCACTTCAACTTGCCAATCCTATGGGCTATGTCGGTAACCTTGGTTCTCCTACGGATCTCCTCATTTCTGATTCGATCTCGTAGGGAAACACCGAGCATAGCCCGCTCCATGGCTCGTTGAGTGACTTTGAGCCTTTTAATGAGGCCCACAGTGAGAGGCCACGTCTCGGTGCCGTATGTCATCACTGGTAACACACAACTATCGAAGACTTTCGATTTTAAGCACTGAGGTATTTTGGACGAGAAGACGTCGCGAAGTTTCCCGAACGCTGCCCAACCGAGTTGGATTCATCAATATTAATTATCTTTTCATCTGTTGGATGCATTTTATTTGATTAAGGAACAAGAGATTCGCAAATTATATATGAGTAAATTAGCATTTAAGCGCTGAAGAAAATTATAATTTTTAATTGAAAATACCTAAGCATAAAATCTCATTTATGCATGTGTACGTATTTCCATAAAAAAATATTTAATTTAAATTGTAATAATATGCAAAACAAATCAATACCTGTGGTCTTTATGATTAAATCTGAATATTAATGAGCCACAACTGTTGGACGAGTTGAAATATCTCACTTTTAAATAATAAATGATAGAACTTGCAATGTATCAAAAAAGGCATTAAACCACCCTCCCAGAGCCGTGGGAATATTCGAAAGTGTATTCGTATAGATTGCAAGAAGAAAATTAGCAAATCTTTTAAGGGTTACTGTATACATTTCTATAATAAAGTTCCCACTCACATAAAAGCCTTAACTATAAATAAATTTAAATCTAATATTAAACGACAGTTGTGTAATAAAGCATATTATAAAATTTCATAATACTTAGATGATAGTGAGGCGTGGGAATAACATAAATCCCCGAACCGGATGTGTGTGTACTCTGTTAAATATAATTGAAATAATTATCCCACTTGTTTCACCATAGTTGTAGGCAATTTGAGTACGTCATGCTCGCTTAAAGGTCTGTGCTTGCGGCGGCGTCGTGTGCCGGGTCGGTCACTTCCCTATAACACGGTTGAGGAGACCGATGGCTGGCACATGGGTCATACTCGTGAACGGGTGCTGCTTGTGTAGACTGGTCTGCTCAATTTGCTTATAATGATAATATTAAATTACTTTTTTTTTATTTTTTATTGCCTTTCAATGCTTTTGCTGAACAGTGTATACCAATTCCGCGGTCAGGGCGACCACACTTAACTCAGCCGTACAATATAATTATTATTATGAATAATTCATGAACTGCTCTGAATTTCAACTCCTGTATGATCACTGTATTGTAAACTTATTTTGAAAAGAGCAACGCTAGAGTTTCTTGCTCGTTCTTCTCTGGCGAAAACAGCCTTGTGAACTGGGTGGTAGTGGAAGAAAAAGTGACTAAATCTAAATAGTGTATGTATGACATTTTATGGATTCAATAAATATTTTCATTTCATTTCAAGCTCATTGGAGTCCTAAATACCTGACTAAAATCTCACGGGCGGTGGTTGTCAAGCGCAAAAGATTACACCAGACTCGACCGTGATCTTTAACTGTATAATACAAACAATATACAAATCTATTCCGATTCAAGATGCCAAAAACTTTTCGCAAAAAAACAAACGCACGTGCTAGACAAAAACAACCTTAACGTGATCTGCGATCTAATGTACATCATGTTTATGTATTAACTGGAGTAATCGCGCAGGTCGCATTGGACTTAACAATGACCCATTAAAATTCGTACTTAGATTTAATAATTATATTTTACGATACAAAAGTTTCAAGACTGAAGAAAAAAATAATTTTGATATACGCAGTCATGTTCTAGAGAAGATTTAAACGCGTTGAACAGTAACGAAAATAATATTAAGCGCTAATTCCTTGCAATAATATATTAAACATTTAAGGTTTGCTCATCCGTGTTCGACCCAGGACAAGTAAAAACCAAACAACGAATGACAAGACACTAGAATGTAAAAGTTATGATTAATAAAGGCTAGATTAAACTAAAAACATGTTGTATCTCGAATCTCTCAGAGAAAATCTACACAACGCACGCGAGTATGAAAATGACTGCATTAAAAATGACTTAACTCTCAGATAATTATTCCATATTTTAAATCAGCTGCAACATTAAATCACGGAATCATCTAGTGACATTTCCGTTCTAATGATGATCTAACTTTGAATAACAAAACGTCTTTTATGTTTTGATTACAAAAAACATTTTCACATTTCTATTACTATAAAACAACACACATTAATTATAATAGGTGCAATGTTGTACAAGTCACCTGTAAGGCACGTCAGCGGCGAGGAACACGTAGTTGACAGCGTACACGGCGGCCACGAAAACAGTAATCGCCAGCAGTCCATAGTTGACCAGGTGAAACCGCTTGGACTGGCCCAGTTCCACCATCAGCCGCTCCGTGTCCACGCCACACGACGCACTACCCTCCGTCTTACACATCCTCACCACTTCGTTCCAAATTTAAAATATAAATTCCAATTTAATTTATAAATTCTGATAATTCGAATTTTAAATGCCAATTTATCTTATAAAATGGCCAGTTTAATTTATAAATGACAATTTCATTTATAAATCTGGACAATTTAATTAATAAATGGAATGCAACGGTCGAGTGCAGTGTGCGCTCGCTCCGAGTAGCAGTGCGTAGCGGCGGCTACCGGTGTCGCGCTCTCACTGACCGACTCGCTGCATTATACCAGCCACACTACCATGTACCATCCTACCAGCTACCACCTGCGACCAGCGACGGTCAACTTCACTTGTTGACATCTACACTGCGCTTTCTTCACAAATTATTTGTATTCTTTGTAAATATTCGGGGATTTTTGCTCAAAACACAATCTGGCGTATTATTTTATTTGTGGCAGTGAATTAATAACGAGGACGTCTAAGGTTAACTAGCATATCAACAAAAATACTAGTTGATCAACAAAGTTTTAGTGTCTGTACAATCAAAATCCCTCTGGTCAGAATTGAATGCGGCGACTTCTCGTATAGATGTAATTGCTTGTTATTATTCATCCTCGAATATGTTTAATATTACATTCAATGGACGCGCCATTGATTTTACTTAAATCAAAGATATAAAAAAACTAATCAAAACTAAACGAAGGTTAAACAAAATTAAAAAAACAATCAGAGGTTGCAAAACTTTTTAAAGCACATTTGTATGCATAATTATTGAGTAACACAATTTAAAAAGTCGAAAGTCAATGTCATTTTTATTTTTATCTTTTGGTAATTGTCCAAGTGAAGATTCTTGGAAATACCAAGGAATATCTTAATGCCAGAAATAACTTCCCCTAATAATGCACAATCCACACACATGAGAACTCTTCATGGGAAAATGGGTCATTCAACATGATGTCATACAATAACATGTCATACAGGTACTAAATAAATAAAGTATATCATCCAAGAACAAAATAACCGAACGAGATAATTTGAAGAATATAACTAAATCCTGTTTAACTGATAAACAACGAAAAGGATATTCCAAGATTCCCAAGTAGATAGGGATTTAAAAAAAACGATATTTATTTTATTTCTAAAATCTTGTTCAAGTGGGAAGCCTGTTACAAATATGTTTTTACACATACTTAAAACAATGATCATAGTATAAGTTGTTTCGAAATAAGCTGATAACATGAGATGACAGCGCCATCTACATGACAGATGCGTTACATAAAACGTTCTGCACACTAAGTTAGGATTAAGTTACAATAAATTATCAGAAGCATATACTATCAAGTAATTAAAATATTCCATAGAGACTATAATATATGTATTTTCATATACATTTTGTTTTTTAAGGGGCACACCTAGTGTGAAATTTCAAAAAAATCGATCTCTTGTTTTTTTCATATTTCGGTAGATTACACCTTTAAAAATAACATATTAAAATTTTAAATCGATATCTCAAATAGTTTTTGAGTTATAGCAATTTAAAGAGCAGCCGCTCGGCAGCTAGAGAGTCTCATTAGCTACGAGACGTACCTGACGTATTGTTCAGAGTCTACTGTCCCTTCCAGCCCCTATAACACGATTCAGGTTTCTATTGTTGGCTCTCAGGTATACTAAAATATATCATTATAATAATTTCTAGAAATTTCTAGATGTTTTTCGTTCACTGCCACGTAAAATATTTTCGGAGCCAGACACATCTTCATAATGGCTTCAAAACTATTGAATTGTCAAATAATTTTGCAACTGCAATATTTAATGACGGTTATTCGTCAATTTTGAAGATATTCAATGTAATGGGAGTGATAGTTGGACCTGCAGCAAGAGATTTTGCGGCTCTTAAGGACGAGACGAGAGTACGAATCGCTGATCATCGCCAAAGGGCTTCTTCAAAAGAAGGTCGATCATCTCGAAGAAAAGCTTCTTCAGCTGAACAAGCCCTTTTCGAGGAAGAGGAAGGTGAATTATATGGTCCTGGAATAGCAGATTAGCTGTAAGTATGATTTTAAACCACTTATAACAGTGAAAACGATCATTTTATCTTTAAACGCGTTTTTCTCGAAACAGCATTTTCCGAATTTGCTGCAGTGATTACTCAAAAACAAATGATCCGATCACTATCGATTTTTTTTTACATGTTCTATATATAGTTCTCCGTACAATGACCTATCGATTTTTGATCTGATCAAAAAATCGAATTTTGGCAGGCCAAAAACGACCAAAATGTTGGGTAAAATTCGACTATTTTTTTTAAAACGTCGCCATATTGTCAATTTTTGATTTATTTTTTTTATCGTAGGTCATTGTACAGACAATATTATCTAGTTTAACGAGAATTTATTTTTTTTAGATTTCATCCACAGAGAAGGCCGGAATCACTGCAGCAGTGAAGGACCTTTTTTTTTTCGCGCCGTTGGAGATCGACTATAACTTAAAAAATATTTAATTTTTTTCTTCAAAAATTTCACTGTATATTCTTGATACATGTATAAATATATTCTTAAAATTTTGAAATAATATATAAAGTACTTTTTTTAATAAAAATTCCCAAAAATCACCTTTTTTTTAGGCCATTACACTAGGTGTGCCCCTTAAGCTTTTTATACATTATGTTGTATAAAGGCGGACTTAATGCCTGAGGCATTCTCTAGCAGTAAAACCTTTGGGTGATGCAGATTGTACAAAGTAGGTGTTAATAGTTAATAATTTATTTATACATTTTTAAATCTCTAAATTTGAATTCCACCAACTCACACTTAGCCAGCTTGATGGACTACGGTCTATACACTCCATCGTAGAGGAGGCGAGTGCCCTGCGGTGGGACTAGGGAGGTTCATAATTCTTTTTTACAGTGTTATTTTGATGAATTCAAAGTTTATTAAGCACATTATTACGATATTATGTACTGCAAAGCACTTTTTTCTAAGCATATGTAATCCCTTTAAGGTAATGGAAAAGCGACTTTCAAAAATATAATTGCGGTCAATGATTAAAATGTGAGATTAAAAGAAATGTGACTTAAATATAAATCTTTTTATTAATCAAAGTTTGGCCTTTCTAATGACGCTACCGGTAACCGCAATTCAGTTTGCGCCATCTTGTTGATAAATGTGAACATCAATATGTTCGTTATTACGTATTATTAAAGAGAAGGAATGAAGAAAGGTAGTGCGGGGTGGCCTGTTGGTAAACGGACTAGACGCGACTGCCAACATGTTCACGGGTTCGAATCCCAGGGCACACCTCTGACTTTTCGGAGTCATGTGTGTATTGATAGTCAATCACCACGCACTAAAAACGGTAAAGGAAAACATCGTGAGGAAACCTGCATACCATAGCGATTTACAAAAATTTCTATGGTATGTAAGTCCGCCAACCCGCACTAGGCCAGCGTGGTGGACTATATGGCCTAACCATTCTCAATCGTACTCTCGATTGTAGAGGAGGCCCGTGCCCTGCAGTGGGACGTATATGGGCTGATACAGAAAGAAAAGGAATAATTATAGATTAGAATTACATACAGAGATAGAAGCGCAACTCTACTTTTTTTTTATTTTCCGACGTGATTTCGCCATCAGAGGGCGCGCTAGGCAAACGCGCGAAATTTTATATTTGTTATTCCAGTATTTCAAAATGTGTATCTTTCGTAACCTTTTGTAATTTTAGCCAATATCAAGTTGATTTTTTTTAATATCAAGAAAGTTCATAATATCAATATACAAAACATATTTCTTTGTTTAGTTGATACACTTCCGCCATTTAACAATTAGATTTAAACTAATTAAAAATAAATAAAGTTTTATTTATTTATTTAATTACAAGATAATTTCCCGTTCTCGCCAGAGCGTGGCGCTAGAATCGAAATTATTGTTTTCAATATTTTCCATGCACGAAGTCGCACCCGCATGGGAATAATTAAGAATAATACGGAATGAAAATAAATAGAAAAATGTGTACTAATATTATATAGGGAAAAGATTTAGTTGTTTGCATTGAATAGGCTCTGAAACTAGTGGGCATCTGGGCAGTGTTCTGGTAATCTGGTGAGAAAACTTATAGTCATTATCTCGATGTCAATCTCCTTATTAAACAAAACAATTACCCAACTGTACAGTATGTGTAACAGTAGAATACGTTATGCTTTTATTTGCAGAATGTAGTCGGTTTAGAGATGCGAGACAAGATTTGATGAAGCATGTACATACCTACGAGAATGACGTCGGGTATAATCATCATATTTTGTTAAAACCAGTGTCTTGACTTAGCCTATCGGGCTAGCCAGTAAACTTATGATTTAACGATTCTGAATGTGACTCTTTATTAATATTTTCATCAGTCTTTTAGTTGAGAATCGAATACTAAAGAAGAATAGAAAAACTCTTATTTGTTCATTTTAATCATTTAAAATAACTAAATTATAAACCACCTTACATAATTAAATAGGAGGAAAGCAGTAGTGATATTTCTAGCAAATACGAGGAAATTTTGTTCGTTTTTCATGGTCCGATTGGTCGATATTCTAAACTGATAGTCAGAATTAAACATTTTGACCGCCATTTTAAAACGTGTATGCACCCGGGCGGAGCCGGGCCCGACCGTAGTGTAATAAATTCAACGCTACCATGAAGTCCGTAGCGAATGGTTTGTGAGCTGGTAAATGTTTGTAAGCATAGTTGCATCATGGCGGAGTTATTGAAACTGTGGAGATGTTAAATGATTGCCTACAACTACTGTTAACAGCTGTTACTAAGTCAATAGTAATAGACCTTAGTTACGCACTCAAGGCTTTACGATACTGAAATCTAACTGGTAGTGCTGATAATGTTCGATAGATGGCGCTAGTATCGAAAATTTGTTATAGAATCAGTTACCCGCCGCGCCGTGGGTGATAGGCTCTTCTCCTATCATGTAAAATCGTAAAATAGACAAACTATGCGTGCCGTTAATGGCAACTTCTTCCGTAATCGACATAACCCTAAGTGACGATGACATCGATACGATTTGTAACAATTATTTATTATTACCACTTACACGTACTAGACTGAGATTAAAGTTCTACTTAAAAACTTGGGGAAACCGAATGTTTTTAAAAGGCTTAAAGACATTTGAAATGGTAGTCTTCCGTGTCTTTGTTGTCCACAAATGGCATATCAATTATTTTAGAAAGATATTTTTACCAGACATACTAAATCCGAGTTCAAATTCAATAATTTAATAAATGTTATTCATATCAAACAAAGATTACATACAATCATTCATAAATCTATAGGCCCCAAACTAGGGGAGCCTGTATTTTGGGAACCAAGCAACGTTATTGATAAATGAATAAAATGTATGGTAAGATGATATAAAATTACAAATATTACCCCATATTAAGTGGTATTGTTGACTGGACTGTTGCTCTACCACATCCAGTATTAGATCATTTGAGGTACATTATGGTGGTTTTAATGAAAGCGTGCGTTCGACGTCATGCTCTATAGATGCCATCGATCAACCGATCGACCGGCGTGGACCAATTGGCCCATTATACATCGATGCACAATGCACCTGAAGGCCGCGGCATTGTTGATGCTCAACGGAACTCTCATACACCAGTAGTAGTGACATTGTTACTGATCTCTAAAAAATCTAAATAAAAATATACTAATAAAAAGAACAAATAAATTATAGTGGACCTTACAGTTGTGTTTGAACAAAACTTTGCATCAAAACCACACTTTTTTATATTATAGGTGCGATAAACGAGCAAACAGGTCACCCGATGGTCATAAGGCTGAGTTTACTGAAAGTATACAAGCGGACTTAATGCCTGAGGCTTTCTTTGACACTCTACCTTATGACGGTGAAGAAATGGATTGCAAATGTGTTGCCGGCCCATTAAACCGGGAGGGCAGCGGAAAGGAAAAAAGATGCAAAGAGGAAATGGGTATTGCGTAGTATTTTAAAAGGAGATTAATAACCATAATGATTTCACTTTAAACGGCAAAGAGAAAACTTTTTGCCAAGGAATCCTCCCTAAAAACGTAGATAAGTGAAATAAAATTATTTAGTATGAGACCACAGACCAAGTAGTACGTATGACACGTTCGCCAGCCTGCATTACGCCAGTGTGGCGAAGTAAGGCCTTCCATCTCCCATTCATAATGAAGGTCGGCGCCAAGTAGTAGTACAGTTAAATTATAGGCTTAATTGATACTGAACCTATAATTTGTTGTAACGCAATGAAGACTGTTGTCGAAGCCGCGACGTCAGTACCAAATTCCAATATAATTATTGTCAATTATAACTTGAAGCCTTTGAAGAAATCAAGCACCTGTGTTTTGTTTTTGGGACAACGTATCTAATGCTTCTTATTCTATTTTATGTATTAGAATCTCCAACGAAGATAACATATTATTAAACATTTTATGGAACTTTTTAAAGAACTCTAGACGTTTATAAGGATAAATACCGACTAATATATTATTTAGCAAGTCTCGTAAGATATTTGCCATAGAAACACTATTTTGCTGCTGCTGTAGCTGTATCAGCCCATATACCTCTCACTGCAGGACACGGGCCTCCTCTACACTCGAGGCTATGATTGAAAGGAGTTAGGCCATAAAGTCCAGCACGCTGACCTATTTTGCATAATATTCATATTTTTCAGTGTATTCACTTGTGATTTTCCTCCACAACAAGTGAATCGCAATTCTCACCTAAGTAAAATTAACTGTGTACTTTCCTGATGAAAATCTGTTTTTCCTTTAACTATTCGTTTTATGTTATCGTTACAAAGCGAGGAAAATAAGTAACATAACTGGGTATTTAATGTGATAACGAATAATAATAACTATTGCTGGTGATTCTCTCATATGTGAGAGACCGCCTGGGTGGTTACCGCAATGTCTATTTCTTAAAAACACAACAGTGTATATACACTGGTTTGAAGGGTTTTGTAGCCAGAGTAACTACTGGACATATTGAGACTTGACATCTTATGTCTCAGGATGGTGAGCACAGTGGAATGCCAAACATTGCTTTGTTATTCAAGGAGTTGTTTCGTTTTGCTATTGTTCATAAGCAGTGGTATTGCTTACAATCAGGCGAACGGCGTGCTAATACGGTCATTCAGTGCAATAAAAAAATACATATTAGCCAGAAGGGTCTCGGAAAAGGGCATTAAAATTTATTTATGTATGTATATGTATTCAATGTGATAATTGTCTTTGAAATTTATAAAGGATTCCCAGGGTCACACCTTTTTTTTATTATGGCACTTAATTTTATTATATTTTTTATTGCATGGTACTTTTTATATTAAAATGTTAGTAAATCAGGATTTAAATATCCCACTTGCAAGCATTGCACGTGTTCCTTACTCACAAGAAAGGTATATAATCTGACAACTCACTCCACGAAGAGCGGTTACATCAGTTACGGTTCCCTCATGATTACATGTTAAAAGGTACTACAATATTTTCATAAAAATGGCAAGAACAGTAAACGTGTCTGGCAAAACAACATGCATCTATGAAAAACGTAAAAACGAAATGGTCATAGAAATAGCAGATTTAGTGAATGTCCGGGGCAGCTAAATAGTGTTTATACTCATCATAAAAAGGCAGTTTTTGGTGTTACCATGAACTGATCAAATCATCTTAAATGTAGTTACGAAGATAAGCGACATTATTTCTTGGTATTTGAAATCATTATACCCTATGAAAAAAAATGAAAATGATTTAACGAATTTATTAAAATGTTCAACATAATTTAGATTCAGTCATTTTTTTAATATACCACCCGGTTCGAAAGCGGTTTTCACAAGAGAAAAACGCGCGAGAAAATCTAGTGGTCCTCTTTTCAAAACCAATTTACAATGTAGTGATTATTGTAAAATTTACAAGTTGGTTCAAATCAGAGCAGTTCATTTATAATTTGTTGTAAATTTACAATAAATATTTTTAGACAGACCTATATTATAAAAAAAAACCATTTAATATAATTGTAATAAAATAATAAATTCTGACCTGTAAGGCACATCTGCGGCGAGGAAGATATATGTAGTGTGCAGGAGTCCCACTTGTATGGCTGCGAAGGCGACCAGCGCGTACATCCCCAGGTGGAAGCGGCCGGCCTGGCCCAGCTGCACCAACACGCGCTCCGCGTCCACGCCGCACGCCAGCGCAGCCCCCGGTGCCTTCGCCCCCACAGCCTTCACACCCTCGCCCATGTCTCACCAGCACCTGCGTAATGAAACAACCGCGGCGTGAGCGCATCGACTAACCACTGCGACATCAAAACGATATTTACTCCATATGTATAATATGTGAATGCGCCCGGATTTTATTTTGACTTATTGTTAAAGGAGGTTGATGAACTCCAATCAAATGTGATTGTGATGATTACGGTCAATAGTAAATATTATGATGTTAGCGCATCTCATAATCGAAGGTGATTTTATGTTATTTACTTAATACGTGGGTGTGTTTATTTAATAGAGAGTTTTTCCTTAAATAAAAACTTACCTATTATTTCTTGATCAATATCCGGAATCCATCTTGAGTCAAGCACCAGTCTTTCCTGCCTTGTGTCAGCGTATTTCCGGTTCCCTCTCCGTTTTACCCCCCATATCATCCCCACTGTGGTATAGCGCACGTGCCAGGTGGAGCTCTGATTTTTAATCATTATGGAACTCATGATGCACCAGGTAGCCCTTACCTGGATTCCGGATATTGATCAAGAAATAATAGGTAAGTTTTTATTTAAGGAAAAACTCTCTATTATTTGCTTAGTATCAATATCCGGAATCCATCTTGAGTGATGTGTTTGTTATCACCTGGTGCGCTATAGACGCTATAATGTGTACATATAAATATGATTAACGAATATTTGAATAAGCAATGAACAAAATAGAGGCTACAAATTGAAGCCTCATTTCGCGGGTTCGAAATATTTGAAAAATGATTTCAAATAGTTTTATATACCCGAATCTAAACTAATTGATTTGGTAATAGTTTTAAAATACATGAATCGTTTTTAAAACTTTGTGTTAGAATTCGGTCAATGAGAAATTCTCCACCAAGTTCCATGTGGATATTGCGGATCTAATAGATGCTGGAGTTGCAGTAATACCTGCCGATCTTAAATAAATAAAATTATTTAAGTATTCACAATCCTACAAACAAGGCTGATATTTACTCAATTTGCTCCAGAGCAAAGTCCAGGTGAATGTCATAAGCCGTCTAATAAATTGTTTATGTAAGACGGCATTTGTTTTCGAACAAAATGCTGGTCACAATAATGGATTCTGAGCTTGAGGCAAGTGGGTTCATGCTCTCATACCTCAGAGTACGCGATATAGGTCTGGAATCTTGTATAAAGAATCCTGTGCTCGGCGTTGAGCACCCGCTTGCTAAAACACTTGGTTCTGAAATTGAACGATTGGAGTGATCAATATGTTTCTCGAATCAGATATCGGAGTACTCTGCACGTGTGCCCGTGGCTTGGCCAAGAACACTACAATGCTCGGCCGTTATGTCACTGGTTAAAAATCGCGCTATAACCTCTAGGTTCGCGAACCTACTAGTTCACTGAAATGTACCTGTGTACCACATGGACTGTTTATGTGTTGGACGCAAAAGGGTTTATTTCTTGTGTGCGTCACATTTGAAAAAATGAATAAGTTGCCGTGCTGGTTAGTACCTATTCACAACATTTTTGGGGCAAAGTAAAGCGTTCCCTTCTGTATTGAATCTAACGTTAAAATAATGTGCCTTTAGATCTATTGTATATCCCCTTGATCCAGAATGTGGAGAAGTTGTCGGGTTTGATTCGGCAGTTTGTTTTTGTACCGCCGTCACTGTTTAAGTAGAATACACTAGTCCGATTGTCTGTTGGAAACAGCTTCTGAGCAGATTGTGTTGATGTTGTACTACTCTTATTTCTGCAACAAAACAAACCTGTCATTTCGTTCAAGTTAAGCCTAAGCTGCCAAGCTGTGTTCCCCAACCCGCATTAGGCCAGCGTGGTGGACTATATGGCCCAACCACCCTCAATCGTACTCTCGGTTGTACAGTAGGCCCGCGCCCCGCAGTGGGACGTATATGGGCTGATACAGAAATAAGCGACAGGGCTTTTATGAATCGGCGTGGTTTTCCAATGGCTACCACCATTTCCTCTCGAGCGAATTGGTCGCGGTATGCTCTTCTGAGGATACGGAATTTTGATCGATAAATGTCGGCTGATGGTTTGCAGTGTACGACAGTAAAATCGACCACTTAGAATATTGCCAAGTTGAATCCCCTTTTTTTTGGTTTTGGTTTTGTTAGAGGGACCACTTGCGTTTCGTGAACTGTTGCTAAAGCGCCTTGCATTTGGCATTTCCATTTCCTCTCGAGCGAATTGGTCGCGGTATACTCTTTTGAGGATACGGAATTTTGATCGATAAATGTCGGCTGATGGTTTGCAGTGTACGACAGTAAAATCGACCACTTAGAATATTGCCAAGCTGTATCCCCTCTTTTTTGGTTTTGGTTCTTGTTAGAGGGACCACTTGTTGTGGTGAACGCTATGTGAATGATACTATTTGGGAGACCACTTACGTTCTGTGACCTGTTGCTGAAGCGCCTTGCGTAGCGTTTGGCACTTCGGCTCCGACAGGGATTTTGCGTAGCGTATCCCATATGCCGAAAATTCTAGAGGCATTGTGCCGGAGCCAGCACAGACTTTTGAAGGTTGACTATCGAGCTCAACAATTTTGTCAGCTCTTGCTGAAGCGCCTTGCGTAGCGTTTGGCACTTCGGCTCTGACAAGGATTTTACGTGACGTATCCCAAGTTATGCCGGAAAACACGAGGCATATAGTGTCGGAGCCAGCACAGACTTTTGAAGTTTGATTGGCTAGCGGAATACCTGCAACAATTTTGTGGTGAACGCTATGTATACGATACTGTTTGAGATACCACTTACTTTCTGTGAGCTGTTGCTGAAGTTCCTTGCCGTTTGGCACTTCGGCTCCGACAGGGATTTTGCGTAGCGTATCCCGAGCTATGCCGAGAAAACTCAAGACATATTGTCGTAGCCAGCACAGGCTGTTGAGGGTTGACTGTCCAGTCCCATAACTGCAACACTTGAGTGGTAAATACTATGTAAATGATACTGTTTTAGGAACCACTAGCTTTTCGTGATATGTTGCTAAAGTGCCTTTCATAGCGTGTGGCACTTCGTCTCCGACGGGGATTTGCGTAGCGTTTTGTATCCCCTGTTATGCAGAGAACACTTAAGAACTGAAATCGTTTCTTTGAGAATGCTATGTCGTCGTGCATTTGCTTTTTCAGCTTGTTTGCTAGAAGAAAATCGTCGACATAGACCCCGCACCGATAGTGCGATTACTCAGAAATTCCTCCAATCAGTTAGCCATCGAGGCGAATGTTCTTAGTACCGACCATAGACCGATAAACAGGTAGGTTTGGAGCAACTGATCCTACTTCGGATCTGGTTGATAATTTAACCTCAGGAATATGTGAAATTGTTAGGCTAAAGTCTCATAAAATTAGGCCTGGCTCAACCCCACATTTACCATCCATTCCAATTTTTGAACAAAGGTAGGCACTCAAAAATGGCTGAATAATTGGTACGGGTTAGTCATGACAATGGATTCAGCTGTCGCAGGATGATAATTTGGGGAATATTTTGGTACGGTATGAGCACCAAATAAATAAATAGGAAGGTAGCTGGGACTTTGTTCCGCGTGTTTTATTAGGCCAGATAACAACATAGTTTATATGTGTGCGGTCATTTCAAGAGTTATTTGTTTTGTAGCATTGCAAAACTCTCGTCGCGTGATATATTAATGGCGGTGTTCGGAGAAATATATTTGTATGTCGTTAAAAAGTATACAAATTTTGTTTTGGTACACTCCAAATATAGTGAATTAGTTATAAGCCATCGCCGTGAAATAACAGTCATGGCGTTTTTTATTCGATGTAAGTACGCAACTTTGCATGCTTATAGGTTTGTCACGATAGACTTACCTTTGCGATTTGGTCGCCGATGTGACCCTTGCTTTTCGTGGTGGTTTCTTCGGTTTGCAATTGAATGTTTTTGGTATTGATAAGAAACATTCAATTAAGAATGAATATGACAACTGAATTTAAGAGTGTGCAGATAATTAATTACCCACACCCTCAAATGCATTGTTATCAAATAGGTATTCCGAACTGGGGGAATTTTACCCACCACATATTGAAGCAAAACATAAAATGTGAATTAGTAGTCGTAAATGTATAAAATCAGTTCGTCTTCCACACAATTTATACCAGCTCATCAGAAACTTTTCTGTGTGCGGAATCATGGGAAATAAGAATTTCACTTTGTCCACAAGGAAATATAAATATGAACGGGGGTATAGATACTCCAAAAACGCTTTAACCAGTCGTTTATTTCGAGCTCTATAAAACTAGAGCTATGAGAATTTTTAATTCTTGTATGTACTAACCTCGGACACAATATTAAATTTGATATTGTTGTCCACATTACATATTAGGTATGTCGGATTTCTGCACTTGTCAAATCCGTATATTTATAATCACATTGTTATTCAAAAGGATGCGCCAAGAAGGCCACTTGCAGCAAAATGAATTGTAAATAACTTACAGATTATTCAGTTCTCGCTGAGTACTTAAATCCATGTCCGTTGATAAATCAGCATCTGAACTCAACGCAGAATTTACTCGTCGTCGTCGTAGGTTCGATTTAAACTTACCCACTTCATCTGTTGCTTCTCCATAATAACCGGAGAGGGATTTCACAATCACAATAATTATGAAACTAAATACAACACTTCAATATTTATAGTGAATATTGCAAGATTTACTTGTGCTGACAACTTCGCGGCGTGAAAAACGACGCTATAATGATTAAAAATCAGAGCTCCACCTGGCACGTGCGCTATACCACAGTGGGGATGATATTTTTTATTTTATTTATTTATGAAAGGAATAGTTACAGCTGTATATAATAAGTGCTTAAAAATACGCTATTACAATTTGTTAGCCAATTACAACTATTCGCAAATTACGGAGTTACAAAACGGATACATATTTAAAGTTAAAGTTGATGTAAGGTTAAAATAAATTTTGTACATATAAATGCAAAAAGAATACAAGAAAAATAAAACAAATATAAAAATAGAGGTCGGATGAGACACTCAACGTACACAGATTTACAAAGTTTCATATTATGTTGTAATGTAGTTAGTTATATATGAAGTACAAAAAACAAAAAAACAATTTGTAAGAAATAGGTAATAATTAATAAACAATTTATCGCACACGTCAAGATAAATCCTCACTCGGGTCATATATAGAACATCTCACCTTACGCAAAAACATTTGTTTAGATCCTATAAATGGATCAACATTACTAAAATATTTGTTGTATGTATTTGGAAGTCTTGTAAGTATAGAATTTTTCCCATAATTTGTAGTATGTCTCGGTACAAAAAATAGTGGTGTGTGTCTAGTACGGCGTTTAGGTGCCGCGAGATATATAAGTTCGACCAGATCAGGGCAATCCAATTGACCGCAGATCACATCGTACAGGAAACCCATGTCGAGTACCTGTCGACGTTCTTCAAGCGTTAAAAGTCCGTAGGTATGACAGGTGTTTATATATCCTATAGACGGGTTGACTAATTTAAATTTAAAATTAAGATAGCGCACAAATTTCTTTTGGATGCCTTCAATTCGTGTGATATAAGTATTGTAACTAGGGGACCAAATTGGACTAGCATACTCCAACACACTGCGCACATATGCGTAAAATACAATCTTGAAACTTATGGGGTCGGAGAAAGGCCGACACGTTCTTATTAAAAATCCTAAGTTGCGGTAGGCCTTGGCAATGATCGTGTCAATATGTGTGGTCATCGACATCCTAGCATCAAGGAAAACCCCCAAGTCACGTATTGCATTAGTTCTCTCAATTGCAACACCATTAAACTGATAAGGAAATTGAATGGGTTTCTTTTTTCGAGTAAAGCTTATGCACTGACATTTGCCTATGCTGACTGTTATTCTATTTTGAGAGTAATAATTATATAGATTATCAAGATCATTTTGTAACCGCATACAGTCAGTAGACGAGCACACTTTCATATAAATTTTCTTATCATCTGCGTACAAGATATACTTTGCATTTTTGAAAACATTATGTATGTCAAAGAGATAAGCGTTGTAAAACAGAGGGCCCAAGTGGGATCCCTGAGGAACACCAGAAGGGATTGAAATATAGTTAGATCTAAATCCACCTAGGACCACCGCCTGGGAGCGATTCTTTAGGTAGGAAGAAACCCATCGTAGCAGATCCCCGTGAATACCAAGATATTGAAGCTTACGAAGAAGGATATCATGGTCTACACGATCGAAAGCTTTTTCTATATCGGTATATATTACGTCAACCTGGTGTCCGTTCTCCATTTCACAGAGCACGTAGTTAGAAAATAAAGCTAAATTAGAAATAGTGGAGCGACCTCGGAGAAAACCATGCTGCGTTACAGGTATACCCCGGGCAATAACAGGATAAATACGCTCATATATAAACAATTCAAATAGTTTACTAATGGAATTTAGAATCGAGATAGGACGATAATTACTAATCAAACATTTGGATCCTTTTTTATGAATTGGAACAATTTGTGCTTGTTTCCAAATGGTCGGAAAAACACATTCTTTAAGAGATCTACGGAACAAAATTGTGATAGGAAAAGATAAGCTATCTGCACAGAGTGAAAGGAATATCGGGGGGACCCCGTCACAGCCCGGTCCTTTGTTTTTATTCAGGGAACGAATTAATTTGGAAACAGCCTCTTCTGTTACATTTATATTACATATGCTATTATTACTTGAGTCGTTAATTATGGGGGGTAAAACGGAGAGGGAACCGGAAATACGCTGACACAAGGCAGGAAAGACTGGTGCTTGACTCAAGATGGATTCCGGATATTGATACTAAGCAAATAATATTAGTATCGCGTAAATCTAAGAGTGTACTTCGCTTATAAAAAAAATAACAACTACTTATTCCAATTTTGTTTACACATACATAGCGTTAAGCTTTAAAAAGTCTGGTGTAAATTATGGAAGGACACTACATTTGTACAAAAAATATGACGTCGTATTCCATCGCTTCACTAGACGACACAAACTTGTTATGAATCCACAAAAAATGGGAAACAGAATAAACAGATGAAAATACTTTAATGACCTTGGTCTAAGGTCAAAAATGTATGCCACTTGTGAGTGACTTTTTTGCCCTTAACTTTTATTGGATAAATCCGGTAAGCGGGCAAACTATATGTAAACGGTAAACGCATACATAAAAGTGCGTGGTAGCCTGTTGGTAAACGGACTAGACGCGACTGCCAACATGTTCACGGTGGTCGCGGGTTCGAATCCCAGGGCACAGCTCTGATTTTTCGGAGTCATGTGTGTATTGATAGTCAATCACCACGCACTAAAACGGTGAAGGAAAACATCGTGAGGAAACCTGCATACCATAGCGATTTATAAAAATTTCTATGGTATGTAAGTCCGCCAACCCGCACTAGGCCAGCGTGGTGGACTATATGGCCTAACCACTCTCAATCGTACTGTCGATTGTAGAGGAGGCCCGTGCCCTGCAGTGGGACGTATAAGGGCTGATACAGTGAAACGCATACAGCCGCCCATTAGCATCTATAACACTTTTAAAAACAGGCACTTGCAAAAGCAAGTGATTGGTGAATGAGGGCTTCTCGAGGTGGTTCGGGCTTACTTTGGGAGGCTTGCGTTAAATGGCAATAAGTGGAGTATATAACCTCTTCAAATAGTTAGTAATTAAGGTGTAAAAAGGATGGAGGTGCAAAGACATATACAGATTCCGGTAATCTCACTCACCGAACAATCATGACAACGACGACTTCGCTCCGATAGTAGTAGGCGAAACAGACGACTCCTGTCTACCCCATCGATCCCGCCTAGCCCAGACAGTAGTCTAAGCTATCTAAATGATGGCTCACCACTTTGAAATACTTAATCCGAAACACAACATCAAAGCCGGCCCTTCTCATCACTTATCAGACATTTTATGCAAAGATGTTTATGTACCTACATATTTTGTTAATTATTTGTGCAATTAAACAGCCGCTATTGTTATTGTCGAGGAGAACGACGACCTCCGCCGAGTTGATGATGACTACTCAGTGTGTCTTGGACAGCCTCAACTTTTTTTTTTTTATTGCAATGAATGGCGAGACGAGCAAGCCGTTCGCCAGATGGTAAGCGATACGACCGCTCATAAACAGTAGCAACATTCCACTGCGCTCGCCATCCTGAGACATAAGATGTTAAGTCTCAATATGTCCAGTAGTTACTCTGGCTACAATGTCCTTTAATCCGAAACACCACAGTGCATTTACGCAGTGTTGTTTCACGGGAGAAATAGACATTGCGGTGGTACCTACCCAGATGGCCTCTCACATATAAGAGGCCTACCACCAGTAAAACTTTATGGAACTTTAATCTTATTTAAATTTTTTAACCGAGGAAAGGTCGTGGTTCTAAAATTTCTTATCATTATTATAATCCAATATTTATTTTATGATAAATCAGTTTTATTTCTACATGGATTATTTCCGAGGAAATGTGATAACTTAAGGAAGTAAGATTAATGTAAGTAGTGCAGCGCCTCATTAGTTGTAAGGACTGTATCAGGAACAGAAAAGAAAACAAAAATAGGTAAAATACTTGCTTTATTGTTTACTTCGAAAACCAGCAAAGCATCTATGATTACAAGTGTTGTAAGTTTTCAATTGTATCGAAGATAATTTCTCGTAAATTAAATCGTTTGTTCAGCTATAGGTACGTTTGTTAAAAAGAGCTCATTTATACAATTTCGAAGATTGCAAGGGAGTCCGCGACATTTGTATAACCATTTGTATAATATAAAAATAGTAATACTTACTCGAGTTAATGAATCAATCCCGTTCAGAGAATATGCACCCGAATGTTTTCTAACTCAATTACAAATCTTTCTTAACTTTTCAAAAAGTTCGCTTAAATGGTGTAGTAATAACAGCTGCGTAAACATCTAACCGAAGGAGATCGCATCGTGTTCGATGCGTGTGTGACCAATCCGCTCAATGTTACAGTAACATTCGGTTCGCAAACATTCTAAACAATTAATTAATCAATCGTTATTGAGCTGGGAACAACTAAGAAGGTAACAATGTGACTGCACGCACCTCCCAAATTGAAACGTGCGGCTCCGTGACTAACGCGCAAAGGTCACTGTGCAGTGTGAACATATTTTCACGAAACCTAATCAAAATGCTTAGGCATTTCGTGCATTGTTGATACTGTAATATCATAAAACAAGTTCGAGCCAAAAGGTCGTTGATTTGATTCGATACAAGCCGAGTGTTTACATAATATTTGGTGAGGGGAACAATATTTTGTGTTTTTATCGATCATGAAGATTGCTGAACTACAATGCCTAAGGAAGGAAGGTCAGGTTTCTTGTTTCATATCAGTTCGGGATAAGTCTTTTCATAAGCAGCGAACTTCATTTTTCATGATTTGGTCTCAAATTTGGAAATCCAATCAGTATTTTTGTCTATTTCTTGGTGAACTGAGTGTATACATTCCGAAAGGGTTAATCTCAGCGAACTTAAGCACCATTTTACATGGGTACCGTTTCTCGCAGCACAGATACGATTATCGTAAGGATTTAAAAAAGAGGTTTTTTTTTTTTTATTGCTGTGAATGGCGAGACGAGCAAGCCGTTCGCCTGATGGTAAGCGATACGACCGCTCATAAACAGTAGCAACATTCCACTGCGCTCGCCATCCTGAGACATAAGATGTTAAGTCTCAATATGTCCAGTAGTTGCTCTGGCTACAATGTCCTTCAATCCGAAACACAACAGTGCATTTAAGCAGTGTTGTTTCACGGGAGAAATAGACATTGCGGTGGTACCTACCCAGATGGCCTCTCACATATGAGAGACCTACCACCAGTAAAAGGCTTCGTGTAAATCTTTGCCAGTATACGATAATCTTATAAAATATTTTTTTCATTCAGTATGTTACGCATATGTTATGATTTTCTGGCCAGTGGAGTGCCAGGTAAATTCCTAATTATCAACGTTTACAAGAACAATGAAATAGATATTATATGTTACTTTTTAGTTCATTTTTTCATATAAATCCTTTGAGAATTTCCATCATTTTAAATACAGTAATGTGGAAAGTTTCAGACGTTATTGGTCTAGTGTCATTCTGATCCTATACAATTTGCTCTGGAATGAAATTTGCTTTGCAAATGCTGGCTCGTTGATAATTTCGTTCTCTGCCATATTTAGAAAGAATATAATCTTCGTAATAATATAATGTTGACAAAAAATACCTTTCACTACCTCCTTCAAGATATCTGAGCTTAGGCATGTAATGTAAAGGGCACCCTACACATTCCATGACATTAAATTAATTTCAAAATTCCTAGAAATTACTATACAACTTCCAATATACATCCAATAAGTTTAATTCACTAATCCCCGAAGGGATTAATATTCGTAAAGATAACTCCGAGTCCATACTTTATTCGGACAACATATTTTTTTTATTGCAATGGCAAAACGAGCATGCCTGTCCCTAATGGTAAGCGATATGACCGCTCATAGACAATAGCAAAACCAAACAACACCATGAATTATAAAGCAATACTTGGCATTCCACTACTGGATATCCTTCAAACTAGAACACAACAGTGCACCTAAATTCCTGTACGGCGGGAGAAATAGACATTGCGGTGGTACCTACCCAGGCGATCTCTCATAAGAGAGACCTACGACAAGTAATCAAATAATTATACATTGAAATAAAATAAATTTGATATTTTTTATTTGGATTCAGCTGAGCAAACGAGCGACAAGCAATGCTGTCGAAATTTTACAATTTAATTATTTAAAACTAATAACTCAATAAGAACGCTACAGATCCAACCTTCCTATCGATGAAAATAACCATATATTAGAAAAAAAACTGTAAAGACACAAGATTATCGCGTAACATTGAGTTTGAGAGCAAATTCAGACTCGTGCCATGCTTAGTGTTTACATTCCATTGAACTTCACGCTACACCGCTCCTTACAATTACTTTACAGTTTACAAAATACAATAATAACAAGCATTGACATATTCTTATACATGCACTAGCTCAAAAGTAAATAAATAATTAATTCACCTTTCGCATAAATATATATTTTGGGCGAATTTTGGAGTTACATATTGTATTCTGATACAATACTGTTACGAAATGTTGACAAACAATTAATTATTAGACAAACTAAACAATATTCAAATTTATAATATAATTTTCCTAATCAACTATCCTATGTACTCACAAAAAGGTAATAATAATGACGATTAAAAATAAACTAATGTGAAAGAAAATTCTTATAATAATTCTAAAAACGGTCTTATCGCTCAAAATAATTAAAGATTGAATTCGATATAAATGAAATAACAAATTTTACTTACTTTTTATTATATGCGATGTGCGCGGATGCTACTTAGCACTCTACTTGGCAATGGGCAATTGGCACTTGGCGTTGCACGCTTATCGTCTGGCGCTAGTCTGGCACCTGCTGGCAGGTGTGTTGAGTGGCGGCGGCGGCGCAGCACTGAGGGCGGCTGGCGGCACTGGCACTGCTGCTCCTCGACAGTTATCAGGTCAAGGGCGCCACTCTCTCCACCTGCGCCCGCGTCGACTCGTTGCAACACATTACTTGCAGAATCTCGCTAGCTTTATTGTTCGCAATTCATAAAGTTCTGAGCAGCGCTTACGCTTATGTAATTACACGCGCATTTACGACCATTGTATCCGGCGGATTGACTCTGCTGTTAACTGATCTTATGTCACTACTACAGTTGTAGTCACTAGAGCGACTAATTGAAATCAAATTCGTTTGTTGATATTGCAGGCATCATAACTGTATTTTGCTATTTTTCCAAAATGGCATGATCTCACCGAGAACTATGTGGAGGAACAAAGGGGAGGCCTTTGCCCAGCAGTAGGATACAGTTTAATCTATTTTTTTAACTCTATGATAAACAAAATAAAGAGTATCGTGTACACACATACAAGACATAATATTCTCAAGATTCTCAATATTAGTGGCTATATTATATTAATTATTGTTTTATTTATAAAGGGCTGTAACTGTGACTGTAACCTACAACTACTAAATTCAGACAGATGCAATTAATCAGTCATCAACTACAGAAAGTCGCTACTTGAAAATCCGCTTCTCGTATAGATATTTTGCAAGTTTCATTTACAATACAAAATTACTTATAATTTATTAGTAACAGCCCTTACAAATCAGATGAAAGATTAAAAAAAAATAACATTTTCAAACGCAGGAACTGAGTTGACCTTGTATGACCCCTGGAAAATTCACCGAGACGCTTCCCACGATTGAGGAAAACCGGACGAGGAAAACTGCACCATGCAGACGGTTAATATTTGATTAATATTGATAACATAAACCCCACGTTGGATTATATGTATACGAGAGCCTACATGGCGCATCATCTTAGCAGCATAATTGTATCGAATGGCATGGCACTGCCGTCTAATTTCATTTGAAACTCGGGACGCCATTACACTGACCATCAAGTGCAGTATACCATTCGGGAATATTAAAAAAACACTGGCTGTAAAACGAGAAGCCGTGGGTTCGATCACAACACCGAAACAAATGTTTGTGTGATCCACAATTATTTATTTTGGGTCTGGGTATTTGAGAAACCTTAAAATCCCTCGTGGTTTCTGATATGGACACAAGACCGATTTAACTATTTAACTATTTATTGATTTCCCAAATAGAAATATCACAACAGTATCCTCGTCGTATCGTGGCGCAGTTTGTAAGAGATCTGACGACTCGAGAAGCTGAGGATTAATCCTCGTACTAACTTAAATGTTGAGATCTAACTTTTGGTTTTTCGGGTTCTTTATTATTCCTAATAGTCATTTATCGAGGGATAATAGTTACGATACCGAATATTTATGATGGAAGTGGAAGCAGAAAAACGGAAATGTAATAAATTAAGAATATATGATCTTAGAACGAAGACGTGCCAATTGCATCTGTTTTATGTGAGAATGTAGAACTATTACATCTGGTTTATTACGCTGTAATTTATACCCCACTACCACCATACACTTTGATGGAGACCTCAAATTGACAATCATCAATAGATGAATATTTATTGCCGCTTGCAGTATATGTATATAAATCTAAACTTGAAGCAGTGTCACTCTACTACATAAAAGTAAATAATAAAGTTTGTTTACTTTTACATAGCTCGCACATTTTATTTGCTATTCTACAATATAAATATTGTATTGGACGCGTGGAAATAACTTAATTATTTGAAAGTCAATTAAAGACTGCTTAATTATTTTTACAATAACACATAAATACAACAGCTGCATACTATTGTATGATAATAAAAAATATCGTATAACGTTTAATCACAATTGAATTAGAAGCAAATACTATGAGAAAATTAAAGACCACGATATAATTAATAGACTCTCTAAAGGACAATAACTAATTTTCAAGCACATCTCAGGTTAGAATAAGATGTATCTTCTTTTAGGTAATAATATCAGCTATGACGATGTTTCATTTTTGAAATTCATTAACAATACCAATTGCGACATATATGTATTTCGGATTTGAGTTGAACTAACTTATTAAACGTTTTTTTTACGTGTTGCCAAATTGTTTTTGACGTGACAACGTCTTAAATTAGGTTGCGGCTGGGAGTCACTTATGAAAAAGTGTAACGCCCGGTAACGTTACGATGAGTCACCGAACGAGAGAGAGGCCCGCCGAATGCCTTGCGTCTCTCTCCCACTCAACTATGATCGGTCTGCCGCGCGCGCAGCACTAGAGAATTAGGCGCATTGAATCGGCGCATGCTTGTGTCTCTGTCTTTGTCTTTCTCGAACGTTCTTGGCGTTGGAAAAACAAGAAAGCGTCACAATACAAGTTCACACGTGTGGTTAAAGTATCGTCAGCTGTGTCTGTAGTGAAAATATGGAGTGCTTAGATTCGTCATTACATGTACAATGTTTTAGTAAACAAAATATATTTCTATAGTTAAAATTTGTGCAATTCTTATTTTCATTCAATTCCTTGTTCCTATTGTGCAATTTAATTATATTCATATCAATAAATATTCTACCGAGAAAAAGACGTTGTCACGTAAAATCTTCGCCCGTAAAACCGACTTTACAGGCAACCATTTTGTTTTTTTTTGCCTTGTAAAATATACGGAATTTGCTATTGTTATTTCGCTTTGTAAATCGAATATTTTGTATTTTGGAATTAAAAAATGTAATTAAAATGGTATTATTATAACGTGGGCCCAAAAGAAAATAAGATTTATATTCTAATTAGATGGAAAGAGTGCGGTGAGAATCTAATGCCATTATCGCATAAATAACCGTTTTAAGATTTTCGTGTTCTGCTAAATGTTTACACGACTTTTTATATATCCTTACGATAGGTATGACCATGTATTAGGTGAGAAACTCTCCCTATCTTGATGTGGCTAGCATGATGATAATTAGTAGCTGTTACACAATGGTCCGCGGCAGTGGAGTCTGCAGGTCAGCGAGTCCGGTAGACGCGTGTGCAGCGTGTCGGGCACCAGCGGTCAGCAGCGGCAGCACGCGGAACACAGCCTGCACGCAGTATTAGAAATAGACATAAACCATCTTGCTGGAACCCATTTTTAATTGTTATCTGTTTTAAAAAGTTAAAAAAATGAAAAGTTTTCGCCAAGAAGTAAAATAATAATTAGCAAAAAGATTTTTGTAATTTGTGAGATCTGCCAACCCGCATTTATATCTCATTATAAGGCCAGCATGGTAGACTATATTTTAATATAAAAACCCTCTCAATCAAGTTCTCGATTGTAGGGAAAACCCGCTGTCAGTAGAGGGCAATAGGCGATTATGGCTAATGCAGTAATGTGCAGTAAATTGATATTAGCAGTATGTGCTGAGTACATTCCCGTTGATAGCTATGAATGTTCTCAATAACAATGTATGTATGGCTAATACTTATAGTTACAGTTTTAAACACAAACAGTGCTCATGGATGACTGACTACGTTTGTTTTACAAGTAAGTATTTATGTACTTAATTGAGCGTAAACTCTACTGATACAAATTACACATAATTTATCAATTATACCAGCGACCAACCCACACTAGGTCAGCTTGGTGGACTAAATGGTTTAACCCTTCTCAGTCAAACCCTCGATTGTAAAAGAAGCCCATGCCCTACAATGGGATGTATAGGGACTGATACACACACTGAACAGCTGGTTTCCTGTAAAGATGCCCAATTTAATATATTTTTCATTTCAAAAATCATACTGCCCGTCCTAGGCCTGTGTGGTGAAATATGGTGAGGCTGAAGTCGTTTAAATCAAATTCTCGGTTGTGGAGGAGTCTCGTGCTGCAGAGCACGTGTGGGCTGGTAGAGCTTGGCGAATAAATACAAATATATTATGGTAGAAATCAAGTAACAGTCCCATGCCAGTATATCATATCACGTTTCGGGTTCCAGCTAGATACACACTTCTCTCATCAATCAATGTGTGATTTTGTAGCTTACAGTCTCTTAAGCGCATTATTTACCCTGATTTTTGCCTAACCAGTGTTTAAATACTACTCTATATTCACCTATAGGCAGACATGACATGGCAGTGAGTGCAGTAGCAGTGAGTAGCAGTACAGCAACCAGCGTGGCTCTGCAGCCCACCCGGCCCAGCAGCACGATGTTGATGAGCAGCGCGGGCATCTCGGCCGCCGCCACCAGCGCGTAGTTGACATGCGCGGAGCCCGGCAGCACCGCCACGCCGACCACCACCACGCGCAACACACGCCCAGGTGACGGCGCAACTCACTGTACCTGCACACAACGATAATTATAATTCATTCTCTGATAAATTGTTCAATTTGTTCCTCTCCTTTCCATTCCTAAATAGAATATGCGTGCTGGCTTGCGAAGCCATAGCTTGATGGTACAAACCATCTCGTCATGAAGCAAAAGGTTCGCAAATTCTTTATTGTGCACCCTCCTTCCTAATCCTGGGCCCATCCACCGTAGTGTGAAGAGGCTATCATCTTAGCAGGCCGGCATAATTGTATCGAATGGCTTGAGACTGCCGTCTGATGTCGATACTCTGCCTGGACGGCATTTGCGTTTACCATCAAGCGCAATGTAACTTTATTATGCTGGGCCAGTATAAAAAAATATCATACTTTCATAGTTAAATCAATAAGACATAACTGGGATGCCCACACGTGGCCATCGAAAATAGGCGATTACGATGGTGTAAGTAAATAGGTTATTGCAGAGTTAAACTTTAAAGAAATGAATTGAGGTTTCAAACCCAACATTCAGATGGTCAATATCAATCCTGGAGCTGATGAAGAATATACATTTTGCCGAGCCAGTAAAAAAACTATTGCAATATTAGTAGGTACAGGTACGATAGCAACACCTTACTAAAAAAGGAAAGCCGTTAGTTTACCTTTAGATTTTCCTCCTTTCAAAATGACATTGGTAGTGTGGTAAGGGTAATTAATGCGGCGTTTCGTAAATATCACATCAACTCTGCGAATCGGAAGCCAATGTGTGCCAACAATATTAGTTTGATAGTGAAATAGAAGTCCTGCCCATTATATCAGACTTCGAAATGAATAGTGATAAACAAACATAAAGACAACTAAATAGCATAGAGAGCCGCGTAATATTAATTTTGTTATAATCTTATCCTGTTTTCCTTTCCGGGTTCATTCGGTTGAAGCGTCAAGGAGCAGTTACGGACGCCACGCATGACGCAGGCTTAATTAATAATCTCGAAATAATAAAAGCTGTCTGTGGCCAATTGATAATCTATTTGGATCACCATTAAGTATCCCTATTATCCTCAGGGTAAGTACAGTAATAATACCGTGCCAAAATGAAAAACATGAACACCAACACAAATACTCACTTCCTCAAAGCCGTCAACACACTCTCATCGCCATCCCTTTTATCAACCTTCTGGTTCTGCAGCAATTGTTCTATCGGCTCATCAGACACCTTTACCCTATTGTATCTCGCTGCTTGTTGGACCAGCGCAGTGGCTTCGTCCTATCTTCCTCGCGTGAGGAGCCAGCGCGCGCTCTCAGAGAGAAACCAGGGGTACCGGAGGAGCAGGAAGGAGTGCGTGTAAGCAATCCTGGCCCTCAGCCGCCAGGACCCGCACAGGTAGTCGAGTAGGGACAGCAACTTGGCCTAATGATAGGGGGATTCCAAGGACAAGGCTTGCCAAAATGCGTTGTTCTACTCCCAGCCATTCTAACACAGAAAAAATTACGTAGTTATATATTTTTAAATTTCTACTTATTTTTATTCATCGGGCTGGGTTTTTTCAGTGCGGCTAATCATTGAGAGAACTTAGTTTTCTCTCAATGATTAGCCGCACTGTGTATCAACTTACACTAAGCAATCATGGTACAGGCAGTGCCAAACTTTAAGGTAGTTTTATTTCTTAAAATAACCAAAAGTGAATTATACTAGTTCATATTGAAACACGCGACTTTATATATTAATATTAATCATCCGATAAGTGCACATCGACAGCAATGACCAGGATCTAAACCTCTTATTGATTGACCATAATTTAATATTCTTCAATTATTTCACTAAAACGGTGAAGGAAAACATCGTGAGGAAACCTGCATACCATAGCGATTTATAAGAATTTCTATGGTATGTAAGTCCGCCAACCCGCACTAGGCCAGCGTGGTGGACTATATTATGGTCTAACCACTCTCAATCGTATTCTCGATTGTAGAGTAGGCCCGTGCCCTGCAGTGGGACGTATATGGGCTGATACAATACAATACATTTCTGCAATAATGAATAATCACGTGTTATAGTCACGTGACTTCCAATCCTCACATCACCTCTCTAATGAGCTAACACGCGGTATATCAGCTACTAACTGTCCAATCACAAATTAGTAGCTAAGGAAAATACACTTAATAATATTTAGATGCAGATTTCTGTCTGATTACTAACAGCAACAAGTTTAGCCATAAGGAAAATTTTCTTGATAAGCGATATATACCAGTTAGGAGGTGATTGCGACAGAAATAATATCCTTCCTCTACTTCTTTTATCTTGAGGAAATCGAATAACCTATTTAACCAATTTGAATGATAACTTTCAAAATATAATTTACACTCATACTGTATTCACTAGACACTTTATGGAAAATATTATTAATTAACGAATCGGTACCAATACCAATATACCAATATATTTTTACTTTTGTGATGGCGCAGGCAATTGATGAGAATCTACATAGTCATTAGTTTCATTAAATTATTATTTTCGTAAAATTTGAAAGATATGTAAAGATGCCTTAAACAACCAACACAAATAATTATGTCGAGACTATATGGATAAGCATTACACAACGCCCCGAAGTGAGTACGACCGAAATACGTCGGCGTGACGCCCTGAAAGAAACTGCGTGAATCTCTGATCTTATAACTGAAGACGATATAAATCTGTCTTTCTCTGTTCAGTCTAATGAAGTCTACCACCGAACATATGCATCCTTGGATTTCCATAGCAACCTATTGATTGCGTTTTCTATCTAGGGGCTGTACGACAAGTACAACTATCAAAAGCCAAATAACTGAGTCATACTGAGCACAAACGTAGCAGGATACACGCTAGCTCCGAACACCGTCTCCAGCAGCTCCGCCAGCAGGTACACCTCGTACGAGGAGGCGTAGGACTTGGTCAGCCCCACCAGGCCCACGCCGCATCCGCTCACCAACAGGGCCGCGCGTCTGCCACACCTGTAGCATAAGGCTATAGCTAGACTCGAATTTATTGACAGCATTAGTTACCGGAAGGATGGAAGTAAAAAAAAATTCATTGATTCTCCCCTCGAAGCACGAGCTCCTGAATCAATCACCTTGTATATCACTGACCTTCAGGTCACAGTACCCCCCGTAGTTAAGGACATACTGTAGCAAAAGACATTATACTGTCACACGATTATTGTGTCAATGCACCTGATGTTAAATAATGTGATCTTCGAGTGTCCTATTCTGATGTGCTTTACTTATAACAAATCTATGGTTATATATTGCCAGTTGAAATAACTATACTAGTGAGTGCGTCGGGACAAATAATGATAACGATACGCGACATTACATTGGCCAGAAATCTATACTAAATATACCAGTTTTTTTATGACTATTAAAGGTGATCGCTAACCGGGAGGATACAAATGTCCCGGTCGACCCTTCCCCTCCATACGGATACTTGAAAGATATTATAGCAAGTCTCTACCACGTATACCTATTGCTTATTAATCAGTGTAAAACTAGTCCATAAGAAGCACGGTAAATACCTGTCAGAGAGTAGACCCATGAGCGGAAGAGAGATGAGCATGCCTACATTATGCACGGTACCAACCAGCGTACGCTTCCATTCCGCACATCCTAGATTGAACAGAAAAGAAGTATACGTCGCATTAGACTTATCAAAAATATTTTATATCGCGACTTGTACGGAACAACGGAAAAAATCTCGAACGCCTTTTGAAACCTAATTGCAATGTCACACGAATAAAACATAACTATTTATTAAGAAGGCGTGAGATTTTTTAATGTCAAATGTATGATTTATTTTGATATAAAACCATCAGTTTTCAAAGTTTGTGCTATCATAGTTCTATTTATGGACTATGGCGTTTTAATTTAGAACGATAGAGCAAGTTTTTTGTGGCCTCTCTTTAGGCTTTATTTCTCAGTTTATAATGCCCTAGTTGAAATTCATAAACGTAGGTACCTATTCGAATTTATTTACAGGTCGTTATAAAAAAAATCAAAAAGACATACATTTTAAAATGCAATAAGGCGAACTTAAAAATAAATAACTTGTTAGTAGAATACACGTTTCCCCCATGTTCCGTACCTTACTGACAATGCTACTTCCATGCTGGAGACGAAATCCTCAGGCAACGGTGATGTTTTGAAAGGACCTTAGTGACCAAGAGTCGCTGACTGGCTTCTTGCGGCGGCACTGCGTATCGTTGTGAAGGACCCATTGCGTCTAATCAGGAGCCCCAGTGGTCTCCTGATAAAATCCCGGAGTGATCACGTCCTCAGATCAGTATCTGCGGACGTAATCACTCCGGGATTTGACTCACATTCCGGAACGTAGCATCTAGAAACAATTAAATATTTTGCACTGTCTGGCACATAAAACAAGTATCACACATTCTGAATTTAATGGGATGTCACTGCTATTATTAACTGCGGTAAGATCTAAATAAAATGGGAGCCAATTTGCAAAACTTTTCGCGAAGCTACAGCCTTATAGCCTACAAATGTAGACAGTGCCAAGTAAACTCGTATGCAAGCTATATGTGACACAATTTTATATAATATAAAGTACCCGAAAGTAAAACCCGAAAATAAATAGGCCAATACAAAAAACTACACCATTGTTGATGATGAAGAAAAAATGATGTCTTGCATCAATGAATGAGTACCTATTATATTCAAGGTAAAAGGAGTTTTTGTAACAGATTTTTGGCCCATTTCGTATTCACTTGGTTAACTGTAAACATGTTTTGAAGCAGTGCTTGTGTTACTGAACTATTTCACGACGTTTTTATTTGCCACTTGAGTAAATAATATATTTCAATAATAATTTATATTGTTTAATTAACAGCCTATATACCGCTGCAGGCCACAAACCTCTTTGATGTGCGATTTTGGTGGTAAATACATAGATTTTGACAAAATTTACCACCAAAACACGACGATATGTAAACATTTCAAAAATAAAATCGTCGCTTCGTTTTGCGAAATTTTAAGTTGCAATATGTTTGAAGTCACTAAAAATACCATCTGGCATAATGTATACCCGGTATAGTGCAAAGAGCATATCCAACTTTTCTGTGGTGTAAAGTCACCTGTGCGGAGTGTGTGCGGCGAGGAACACGTAGTTGGTGCCGTATGCTCCTGTGAGCAGCACCGGCAGAGTCAGCAGCAGCGCCAGCCGCACCTGCCAGCGACCCCAGCCGTACTACACACCCTCCATACCACCCATTCAAACAGTATGCACATGTGTTCTGTTAACCAATTCCTTGGAGTAGTAACTCGGAACTATTATTTATACAGGGTATATCAAGACTGCTACCGAAAACGAAGCCGGGTGGTAGTTTAGAAAGAAGAAAGAAACAATGCAACAGAAAATGTTGAAAAAAAAGCGACAATTTTTTTTTATATGGTCGTATTTGGGTGGTAAATGCATTTGTTCGTAAAATAATAATGTATACCCTTTTATTTATACAGACTCTAAGGTATAAAAGAGATTAAAGTATTACTTTAGCAAAAACTATGGATTTACCACCCTAAAATGGTGATATTTAAAAAATGATAAAAATATTTGACACGTTTCTTAGCAAAATTTTTAGTTGCATTGTGTTTGTAGTCACTATAAGTACCACCCGGCTTCGTTTTCGGTAGCAATCTTGAGATACCCGGTATATAGGATTCACAATTGTATATAGATCTTACATACGCTGACAGCCTCCGTGGCATAGGCGATCAGAAGCCGCCTGTGAAACTCGTCGCCGCGGATTCGTTCCCCGCACCGAAAGAAATGTTTGTGCGGGCCATAAATATTTCTTTTGGATCTGGCTGTTTGTGGTACCGAAAAGTCTCTCGTAGTTCCTGATACCCATGACACAAGACTCGATCTTAGTGTCGGGTCAGTACTATGTATGTGACTGTTGGTCGTTATTATTTATTTATAGGAAACATTTGATGTATAACTTTATTTATCTAACAGTCGTCTAACAGAGACAGATGGAGAGAGATCATGCGGCGAGGAACACCAACGTTTAAGAAACAAAACATAATGGCCACGACAGCTCCGCCAGGAGTGAAACGAAGAAGAAGATACACATCATCTCTGGATGATGAAGTGTATCTTCATCTGTATGATGTGAGATCATCATCATCATCATCTTCCAACAAGTCTAAGTGGTACAAGCCCGGTTCAATTTGCCTATTCCTAAAGTAGATAGTTAAAGGTCACTGCAATGTGCCTCTACCGCTTCAAAACATTACGACAGCAAAACAACATTTCTTTAACTTTTAATGTAGACAAATTTTATTTTATGTACACAACACTTATTAATTACACACACGTAAACAAAAACAAGGGAAAATTACTTTAAAAAAACATGGTCTTGACGAGTAAATAATAAAAGATCATGAGCTACTATTATTCTCTTTATCTAAGTTTAAAATATTTGAATCAATTGTGGCAAAAATGTGCATGAGTAATTCAATTTTAGTGTGAAAATTGTTGATTTTATCCGTATTATTCGTATCAAATTTCTGAGATAATCCAAGAGATTACCTAC
The DNA here is from genome assembly GCA_023078785.2 of Hyles euphorbiae. NCBI lineage: Eukaryota > Metazoa > Arthropoda > Insecta > Lepidoptera > Sphingidae > Hyles > Hyles euphorbiae. The sequence continues at coordinate 17,956,771 of CM041051.1, forward strand.
TAGGTGAAATCGTACATCTGCATATTCTCATATGATTGCTAATCCAGATTTTTTAAAAGCCTAATGACCATTACAGATACTCTCAATAATTACAATTAGAAAAAAAGCGTGTAAAAAGGTGCACGCAACAATAAAATAATGTTATTATTTTTGTGCAGTCTTCAGCGCGATAGTATCGCATGTGACGTAATAGATTGCGGCGCCGCGTCACGCCGTCTTGCCCTGACACGTGGGAAATCTTATCTGCGTGTATGTGCCAATACCAGTCGCATCGACTACACACGGCGAATGCGCGTCGCCCGCGCAGCGCACTCACCGCCGCGCCATGCCGCCACACACCGCACACGCTACCTCCTCCGCCTCAGCGCCCGCTTCCGCGAGTATCTCCACGCCTTCTACCGCGCGCGTGTCCGCTTCCGCCACCGCTCCTGTGTTCCCGTGCACCCATGCGGCCACGCCGGATGACCCCCTTGAAGCGGCGTTGGAGCAACTCGGTCCTTTTGGACTGTACCAGCGCTATGTGCTCGTGATGTTATGCATCCCCAACATGTTCGCCGCCATGTACTCCCTCAACTACATCTTCGTCGCCGATAGCGTGCCTTTCCGGTAAGACCTTAATCAATAATATACACCATAACATTTATAAACATTTAACATAGGCCTGACCTAGAAGCATTCATTTGAAACTGTGAAAGACTTTATAGTTTTAGTCACTTGCTAGTTGCTTGCTCCTGATATCATTCCATTTGTGATCACGTTTGTGATTGTTGCATCTCATTATAATATATTTTCCGACTGCAATTATCAAAAATATAAGGAAGTTTATTAGCCAATATTCGTAAGGTGTATGTGTGGGATTATTGACCAAAAAAAATATGCGCCAACACATTGATCATAAAAATATTCGCAGGTTTCGTTCTTTAAGTTTTTACGAGTGTGCTTATGTATACGGCGTCATTTTCCGCGTGAATGTGTTTGAATTCAACGTACAGAGCATACAATGATTTGAAAAACACGTTTATGTCCTTTATATACCACAACACGGCACAATTCCACATAGAGAATGATAGTATGTGTGCGCGCATTACTTAGTACCTAATATCAAATATGTATAATTTCACTCTGCGTGTTCGTAACATAAAAAAATATATATATATAAAAGCGCTGAGCTGCGTTTCGAATGGTTATTTCTTCTTGTAACACTCACCTTATATCTAATACTTGCGACGTCACGGCTGTTTGCAAACATATCTCACCACGCTTACCACTAATGTCTGTAAACTGAAATAATAACGCGATATCAACGTAGTTCATGTTATGTTGTGACTAGGTGTGCATGAGTCTCCTGACAGAAATATTTGTATGTATATGAACTGTGAATTATACATTTCTTACACCAGTCGCAACCTTTTTTTTATTATTATTTTTTCTTCAAGAAGAAAAGCTATTAAGCTTCCCTTTCGGTACCCCGGGAGAGGCCCGGTACAAATGCAGATATTGTGGCCGAGCTGGGTCCCTAGCAATACCTACGCCAGCATACTGACTAAAAACCTCTTGACAGCCCTCACACGCATTGTGGGCAGCACCGGACATCCCAGGGCGAAGGGCGCCCCGATTTACGTCCGCGAACCGCCCCACGCAAAACCATTGCTGGGCCTTTGGTTACCATTATGAAGGCTCAGATTACCTCCACACCCCCTTTCGGACGCCCGCCATGCTGTTATGGGCGTCCATGACGGAGACGAGGCTCCACCACACGTCTCGGAGTCGTTATACGCGAGGGCGCACGGCCCCCGCCGTGTGCTCAGTGACTCCGATAACCCCTTTAGGTCGTCTCTTACGACGGGCAGAGGATACCGTGGCGGCATTCTTGTACCCCCAAACCACAGGGTAAAGGGTAAAGGCGCCGGTTCAGCCGTTTGTTACCCGGCGCCTTCTTCTTTGCAGGCGGCGAGCGAGATCGTTCTGCTCACGATCCCAATCTGCGCTCTCCTTCTGCGAAATTACACTCGACCATGGAGACACCAGTCGCTACCTAGTGCGAGATAATGAAATTTGTCAATTAACCTGGTATTACTTACTTTACTGGCGTATAATGGCTTTCCACTAATAACGCAAAAGATGAATAGGATAGTAGACACCATATTTATGTATTTGTAAGAATAAATACATGTAGAAAAGTGAGTATAATTAATAGAATCCTCCTACAGCCTATACTATCTTTCTTTGAATGGTACTTATAATTTGAACACTTCTTTTTTCCGAGTAGTTATATGTTTATTTATTTGAGAGTCACACGTCTTAATTTATCTCGATCAGTTTTCACAATTTTGTGAACATGTATATTGCTGGTTCTTGTCGAAAGTTCCCAAAAACGTTTAGTCCCCAACTTCTGTGATATTACATCGTAAGGTTTACTGAAATTCATGAAGATCAACGACAGTGTCCAGTATTTTGTTGCAATATCTAATATTTGTTATAACACAGTGGTGATTTGAACAACGCACAAATAGTAATTCTAATTGCTTTTTCACATTGTAATTTTGCTATACCTTGCTTAAAGGAACTACCCACAACTACAACACCTGCAAGTCTCGTTTCAACTATTCAAAATACTTAATCACTAATACCTACAAGATATCATTACTTACAAATTCAACGCGTATTGTTATTTGACAAATCATTTTGCTACACGCACAAAGTTACGGTGCTAGGCTACACGCACAAAGTACGGTGGTAAGTAGGAATAATTTACACGAGACTTGAATGAGAGAAAGATTAATAATAATATACGGTTTTATAATATCCATTCCCTGCTATCATCGTACCTTTACGCCAATGAGGAAAATATTAAAATATTCCTAATATCTGGTAAATACTTGTCGAGTCAAGAGCGTGTGAACATTTAATCATAAGTAGGTACTCAAAATAATTCGGTAAATTGTTAGGTCCTAACAATCTGCTGGAATTTACAAAAGGTTTTCTGCTGTAAACATAAATATGCAAAATGCTAATCTGTGAGTTAAGCTTACAAGTATATGCTTATCCAATAAAATTTGAATAACAATAAGATGATGCTCTTCCGTACGGAGGCAGTAAGAAACAATGACAAAGAGCAATTATACGGCACAAAACCTTATACTACTTTGTTCTTGCACCAGCGTGGACGACGTGGAGTCTATTTACAAGTCGGCCGTTAAACATACTTTAGCATTTTTATGTGAAAACTCCCTTGTAAGCTGCCCAGAACTGGATATAACCAGAGGATAGGGTCGCCTAGGTTTAAAGGACTTAATTGCAACCAAAGATCCAAGAGTACGGCGTATGTGGGAGCTAACATCAGTATCTTCATCAAGCCCTTTAGGGATACACGAGTAGGTAAGCTTATATATAATTTCTACAACAAATGATATCAGTGGAAATCCTGCCATTGGCATGATGTATGCGATTATTAATTTGCAAACGATAAGAGCGCCACAAATTGCGATACCGTCTTAATTGCAAACTATGGAATTTTTCATCGTTCGCTTTATGTACGCAGCGAAAACAGCGACGGAATAAATTTGACTATTAAGGTACAGCCGGATCTAGTTTTGCTAATTATACGTTAGTCTGAATTGTATTATAAGTCCTTCTTAAATTAAATATTTACTCGTAGAAAAAGATAAATATTCAAGAGATGGGAATGTGCTTCGCATGCCCAAGGTGTGCCATAAAACAACACGAAGTTAACTAAATGTTATGTTGGGTTTTATTATAATATTGTAAGTGTATCGCTTTTACAATATAACTATTGCCCACAGGTGATAACAAATTATCATAATTACTATTTCAGGCGCAAAAAAAATATATGTTTCCTATAGATAAAAAATATTCACATATCACTATTAGTAGGTCTCTCATATGTGTGGGAAGGTACCACCGCAATGTCTATTTCTCCCACCAAACACCAGTGAATTTATTCACTGTTGAGTTTCGGTTTCAAGGGCACTCTAGCCAGAGTAACTACTGGACATTATGAGACTTAATATATTATGTCTCAGAATGGCGAGGGTAGTGGAATGCCAACCATTGCTTTGTCATTCAACGTGTTGTTTGGTTTTACTACTGTTCCTGAGCGGTATTGCTTATTGCTTACCGTCATTAGGCCTGCTCGTCCCGCCATTTAATGTAGTAAAAAAGTCAGAAACACAGACGGTCAAACGATATCAGATTTTTAATCAATTTCCTTGCGCGTATCCTACAAATCACAGACATCTAATGCACTAGATATTTTGGGTTCTACTATCAGTATGTTTAAATCCGTTTTAGCGATGAACGCCGCCGATCCTCTCATGGCAACAAACGCAGCTGAGGTAAAACAACAGCATTATTACTCAACGAGCGCGGATTAGATAAGCGTCATTCAGCAATAGATAGCACATCTCCTACTTCACGCAATATTTCTCAAACCGGTCCAATGCTGTGATTCATAGTGTGCATGCACAAAAATGGATTGTCATCGAACATGTATCGGATTCATGTTTACATGTAGGCGCCATGTTATATCATCTTTTTACCTTTCTCGTTTAAAACTTTATGAAACAAGTTCGCCCACTTCTCAAGTTTCCGGATAAACTCGTTTGTTACTCATTTTTTATTTGTTAATTTGTAAGAATATAAATAGCGTATATGTTTTGAAAGTTTAATCTTTATGTTGACGTTTGATTTCTTATCTTCGGCTTACATGAGATGGAAAATACACATCGCATTTTTTATCCTTTCTAAATGTGAAGTTTTCCGTTGTCGGTTTGAGATGAAAATTGAAAAATTTATTTTTAGGACGCAGTTCTCACAAATCATCCACATCCCACCAAAAAAAAATTCATATAAAATGTAGCCAAAACGAGACCGTATAAACTGTCAAAACAGGTCTTATGTAGAACTATGTTTCTTACCTTCACACCCTAACTCTACAAGGACTAACTTTACAAACTCTATGTATTACCTATACCTTCATTAACATAGGCGTAAGATGAAAAATGAATCCCTGTCCATTGATCATCATCATCATCTCAGCCACGGGAAGTCTACTGCAGAACATAGGCCTCCCCCAAGGACCTCCACATCGACCTGTTGGAAGCAGCCTGCAGCGACTTAGTGCAACTTTAGCTAAGTTGTCCCTCCACCTTGTAGGCGGGCGTCCGAGATTTCCCTGTCCATTACTTTTCTGTTATATAATAGTTCTTGTAGTAACGATAATGGAACAGTGGGTGTGATCGTCCTTTATAATAAAAGCCTTCATAGTGTTTAACATTACAATATTCCGTGTCAGATGCGTGGTCCCGGAGTGCGAGGGGTTCAGCCCGGCGTTCGGCAACGACTCGGCGCTGGCGCTGTTGCCGGCGGGCGAGCGCTGCATGCGCTTCGCCCCGCTGCCGGACCTGCAGGAGGCCCAGGACGGAAGGTCCTGCCTGAGGGAACACTACCATCCCACCGACACCGTGCCCTGCGACGTATTCGTCTATGAGAACAAAGACACCACGTTCGCTGAGGTACGTGACTCTACCCGGCCCTTACAAAGCTGACTTACCATTTTGAAAATTAAACCATCCTATATATATGTACATACTAGGCCAGCGTGGTGGACTATATGGCCTAACCACTCTCAATCGTGTTCTCGATTGTAGAGTAGGCCTGTGCCCTGCAGTAGGGCGTATATGGGCTGATACGGATACGGATATATACATAAGTGGTACATCCATGTTCTACGTGAGTTTTCCAAGAAACAGAGTTACCACACGATTCCTACTGTACTTAAAGGTAACTGCAGTATAATAGCTCTACCACTTCGGTAAAAATCGCAACTAAGTCTACTAAGCAATTACAGTTATATACAATACAACAAATTTCTTTCTTTTTTCTATTAAGTACGTGTCTTAAACAAAACTAAATAAAACGGGAACAAATTACAACACAACAAAGAAATAATAATAATTGAAATCAGTGTCAATACTTATTAATCCCTAGTTGAGCATTGGAATTCTGGAAGCTGATTATAATGAAGAGGTATGTGAGTCCTTAAAGATGAAAATAAGTTAATTGTGTGTGTTTTCAGTTCGACCTGGGCTGCAGCGAGTGGCGGCGCACCCTGGTGGGCACGGTGCGCAACTCCGCGCTACCCATCGCCTTGATACTCACTGGATACCTCTCAGACTCGTAAGTTTTTCATAGACTGTCCCGCCCTCACACCCGCCACTGTAACTCCTGTGAGCCAGGATCAACAGTGGCACGCAGTGTAATGACACCGAGCATTGAAGCTCGGTGAGTCTCCGGGAATGTCTAACTTGTCTTTTACCCGCAACGAAATTAATCAGAAAGTTGAATTGATAGGAGGAGTTGGAAATAAATTATTGTCCACTTTCCTCCGTGCAAAGCGGGTGAACATTGAACTGAAGAGGTAAATAACCTCGCAAAAAGACTTTGGCTAATAGACGTAATAAACCGCCTTTGCACAAGTCCGAATTTAAAGATAGCCAATTTATATTCCACATTCGGTTTTCTTCAAGATATTTTCTTATACCATTAGCATGCGTGATGATTGACTATTAATACACACATGACTCCGAAAGGGCAAAGATGGGCTCTTGGATTTGAACCCTCGACCACCTTGAACAAGTTGGCAGCCGCGTCTGGTCCGTTATCAAAAAGCACGAACTTTAACAATTTAATAATTTATACACCAACCTGCATATTATATTTAAGATAAGTTAATCAAATATGCGCCACTCATAATCTTATCTTATCTTCCCAATAATAAAACATCATAACACCTTTACAACCATAGATTTAGTATAAAACATAGATCGGCAATGTGAAAGAGATAGAATAATTTAACTCATATGTTAAAGCGAGATGCATGATGCGACCATACGTTTACACAGAAGTAGCCTGCAGTGACCCAGAGTCAAAATATGTCAAAATAAGCGAGCAACAAAATTCGCTTATTTTCATAATTTATTTAATTTTACAGTACTTGGTTATATTTATTAAACGTAGTTTATTATAGTGCATTGTGCAGTGCCAAGGTGTGGTTCATGCAGGCGTAAAAATCCGAAATAATTAAAGTTTTCACAGGTACCGGCCACTTTTGCACAATACTATTTTGTGACGATATTATAGAATTAAATGGAAATCCGTGTATACATATCGGTAGAAAAGAATATAGTATTTCATTATATAAATACGCTGAAAGCATCCATTGCGTATAAAAAATAATATCAAATACGTGAATTTACAATAATTTCAACCAAAAGTTGCTAGGGATTGACTGACAGGTTCGATCAATAAAAGGTTGTCGATAAAATAGTCGATGACAACACATGTTTCCCTACATTTTTATGGAGCTTTAGTATGTTGTGATAGTGTGCATTCTTCTTCTACCTGGCGTTATCCCGGCCATTATTATAGTATTCATTCTACAATATTACTTATTACTTTACTTTTTCTCATTTTTTTATATTTGTGGAATAATCATTATAACACTTCATGTGTGTGATTTATGAATTAAGAACCTGTTTCAATCTCTGCCAAGAGGCTGTCAATTTATAATAGTAAAACAAAAACATATTCGATATTATTATAAAATATGCGATACTTCTATGCACAGTATCATCGTCCAAACCTTGAAGCAACATTATTCATTTATCATAACATTAGGTATAGGTTTAACATTTATAATTCTCATAGGAAAAACATTAGTTTAGGTGACGTGATCGAGAAAAGCTTCATAGTTTATTAAAATTTCTCTTTCTTCAGCCACAGGAATGCGACTAATGAACATAGGCCTTCCACAAGAATGTCTACATCAGTTTGTTGTAAGCTGCCTGCATCCAACGACTTCCTACAAGCTCCTCCGTACACCTCCAACGCGGCCTAGCAGGCGTCCAACACTTCCCAATGTGTTACAAGTCAATTAATTGACTTAAATAAGCATATTTTTTTAACTCTAGTATACATCATATAGTAAAAATGTGTTTCGTAGACTTACGCGAATGTTACTCATTGAAAAAAACTAATAATCTCGGATTTTGTTGCAGACTGAGTCCACCCTGTGACTACGAAAGCTGTAAAGTAATCGAAACTTCGCGACGGGAAATTAAAAATGAAAAAAATAAACCGAAAACGCTAAAACTTTGTAAATTATAGTCTTATTTTATAAAATTGTTTTTTATTCTCAGTTTAATTAGGTATATGTACTATGTATACATCACAATGAAAAAGATAATTTTGTTCAGGTGAACATAAAGACCCATACAAAACATCTTAAACAAAATGTTTTCAAATAATATGACAATATATCTTTATTTATTTGTGTGTTTATTGTTTATCAATCTTTATTGAAATAAACACATCAATAAATAAGTTTCTGTTAATATATAATAAAATGTCGCATATATCCATAACATTTTATTTCACAACTACAGGCCGACAGCTATATCGATATCGATATGATAGTATCGAGAGTGCATGGTACACCACTATATGTCAAGCACACATGTAAACTTCACGCACACAATCGTAAATCAGTTTTGGTCGCGCTCAAAATGACAGATTGCCGATCTATGTTCTATACTACATCTATGTTTACAACACTGTAGTTTTGTTTGGATCAACTTCAATTTGAAGTAGTTAATGATAGAGCTATAAAATTAAACCACATGTTAAACCTACTTAGACTCTCTGTCGTCGCGTATATATTTTTTACAGGACAGGTTTACATATTATATTCGTACAGCTGCAAGTACTTAAATATACAAACATTTACCAAGTGTGTACATAATTCAAACCGATACTATCATGACGTGGCGTAAATCATGAAAATTACTTTAGTACCATTCTAAAATGCACTGTTATTAAATTATTGTAGGAATGGTAAATAATCAGGAAAAGAATCTGCCAAATATACATATATGGGTAATCTTTGAAAAACTAAAATTGTAATCTATTTTCACACCTGCTGTCCTTCATTTTTAACCACCTTAAAGTAGACTGTTAGAGAATCAGGCATTAAGTCAGGTATACTTTTAGTATATGATGTTTTAAACAAATAAATTCCAATACTGTCCCTGTGATACCTATCTACGAAATAAAAGGTCGTGCTATGTAAAGATCACATTTGTATATTTCGTATACTGTCTCGATGAACACATTATGTATCGTTATGTTATGCAATCCGACAGATGTATCCAATTTTTTTTCCAATTTGTGAAAAAAGTTCTTTATAAAATATGAGAACGGACTATGATTGCTTGGTTAAGGTTCTGAATGTGTAAGTTAATTATAATATCTACAAATACGATCGTCGTGAAAATGTTGGCTAGTTCCGATAGTTTTTGTCATAATCATAATTTTAAATACATCATTGCATTTCCAGCTACGGTCGCCGCACCGCGTTCTGCATATTCTCCGCGTTTGCTGGCGTCCTGGGCATCGTCAAGGGACTGTCCATCAACTACCAGATGTACGTCGCCATGGAGTTCTTCGAGGCCGCGCTAGGATACGGGTTCAATAGCGCCGCCTATGTCATGAGTACGTTCATCGCTAAATACTAATCTAAACACACTCCCACCACTCGCCTCCTGTGCACCAGGATCGACAAAACCTAGCGAATTACAGCTTTATGTTTGGGTATACTCTGATCGCTACATACCGGGTATATCAAGAGTGCTACCGAAAACGAAGCCGGGTGGAAGTTTAAGTGACTACAAACACAATGTAATTAAAAATTTCGCACAGAAACGCGACAATGTTTATATATTATTTTTTAAATATCGTCGAATTCGGATGGTAAATCCATAGTTTTTGCTAAAAATAATAACATAAAGCCTCGCGTACAATAGCATCTTTAAAAATAAAAGGGTGTACATTATTATTTAAGAAAAAACTATGTATTTACCACCCTAATGCGACGATAGAAAAAAAAAGAACAAAAAAAATTCGTCATCATTTTTTGCACTAAATTTAGTTGCATTGTGTCTGAAGTCACTAAAACTACCACCCAGCTTCGTTTTCGGTAGCAGTCGTGATATACCCATATTTTACTGGGACTTATTTCGTATTTCTTAATAACGGCTGAAATCCACAGTTTCCAATTGTACAAGTAGTTGTTTACAACATTAATGTCAGGAGCCTCGTCTTTGAGCTTAATATTCTTATAATGAATTTGCAGTGGTGGAGCTGGCGCGTCCGTCTCTGCGCGCGGCATTCGCGTGCGCGACTGGCGTGGCGTACGGCGTGGGCGGCATGGTGTTCGCGCTGGTGGCGTGGCGCGCGCGCTACTGGCGCCACCTGCTGTTCACCATCCACGCGGGCGCGCTGCTGCTGCCGCTGTACTGGCTGCTGCTCGACGAGAGCGTGCGCTGGCTGCACGCGCGGGACCGCACGCACAGAGTCAGCGCTGTCATACGCAAGGCTGCTAAGTGGAACAAGGTGGATAGTTTATGTGTACACTTTTAAACTACTAGTTCATCATCATCTACTTAAGATTCACTTGGTACATAATTTGTACCTCAAGGGGAAAGGGACCCGCGCGCAGCGAATTTCTGCAACTTTCATAAGCCGTGTGTCTACGTAGACCTTGAACTCTGTGCGCACAGTCCAACACCACCCTCACGGGTTCCTGGTCCCCATTACAGAAGTGCTATCAAATATATATTTGATCGAAGGTATATAGACACTCACCTTACAACAATGGCAAAACCGGCAGGTACCTATAACCGCCAAGTGAAACAAAATCAAAATATTCTGATTTTGCATTTTAGATTTGCTTTTGCTGTAGAATTTGTTTAGTAAATTATAGTCAATATGTGATGCTTGCAGGTGATATTAAACGAGGAAGTTATGAAAAGACTCGAAGACGACAGCCGCAAGAAAGAAGATTCAACAGAGTCGTCCGCCTCGTCAAACCCGTGGCTGGAGTTGGTGAAGTCGCGCGTGTTGATGGGTCGGTTCGCGGCGTGCTGCTGGTGCTGGGTGGCGGTGTCCTTCGTGTACTACGGGCTCACCATCAACTCGGTGGCGCTGTCGGGCGACAAGTACGTGAACTTCGCGCTCAACATGGCCATGGAGGTGGTGGCGTCGCTGCTGCTCATGATGCTGCTGGAGCGCGTTGGCCGCAAGTGGACCATCTTTGGCGCCTTCGTGCTGTGCGGCGTCGCCTGCGTCACGCCCTTCTTTGTCGGTACGTTCGAGCGACGAAATCATATATTGTCTGTAGAATTTATTTGATGGCAAGGCATTGAAATCCATACACAAAATTAACCCATTCAAGTCTAAGTGCAACCTATTTATTTCCACTATCCAGGCCGGCATGATTGTGTCAACCGTCAATTTACATACAATACAGATTACACCGCACGTGCTCGGTACTGTCAAATACAATGTACCTATAGATAATTGAATGGTGTTGTGTATAGATCACGGGGGTGCTGGGCTGGCGCTGTTCTTCGTGGGCAAGCTGGCCATCACGGGCGCCTTCAACTGCATCTACGTGTTCAGCGCCGAGCTGTTCCCCACGGACACGCGCAGCTCCGCGCTGGCCGCCTGCTCGCTGGTCGGCCGCCTCGGCTCCATACTCGCGCCGCAGACGCCGCTGCTGGTAACGTCTACTCCTTACTATACACTTGTTATTGTCAGTAAATCCAATGCTAACTGAAGCTGATGTCAACACTTTTGGAAGGTTGACCTGATCTTCAGTAACCTTGTTCATGCACACATCATTTATCCTGTATCGATCATTTAATATGCCCTACGGGTTACGCTTGATATTAGAATGATAGTAACCAATTAGTTTCATAAACCAACTACTTACTTTATCTATGACTCTTAATAAAAAGCGCTCTACAATTGTAGAGCAGAATATCTGATGAAGTATTATGCTGTTTAGTCCACGGGACAGATGTTTTATATTTATCTGAGCGTATTATCGTGCAGAGTACTTCAGTGCAAGCGACGCTGTACGGCGCGTGTTGCGCGCTGGCGGCGCTGCTGGTGCTGTGGGTGCCGGAGACGCGGCGCGCGCGCCTGCCGCCGCACGCCAGCGACGCAGAGCGCATGCGCACCGAGCGACCAGCACCGCCGCTACCAGCACCCCAGCCGCACACGCCCAGGATACTCTCCGCCGACACCTGAACTACACTCACACTCCACGTTCTCAGCTGTAGAAGACACAGTCTTCAAAATTGGTCTTAACCATGGATTTCGATATCGACCTGTCGGAGGCGTCTTTACCAGTTCCATACACAGTTATTACCTCTATATCTGTATCAGCCCATATACGTCCCTCTTTAGGGCATGGGCCTTCTCTACAAACGAGAGTACGGTTGAGAGATAAATTACCATAATATCATAATACTTACTTTATTATTATTATTATTACTAAAATGAATGAAATCAGAGGATAAGAATAGGCCCTACGAATCATTCTTTGATGTATTTGTATCCGTCCTGAGAGATAACGAGCGATGTTGATCTCCCGTCAGTGGACACTCTGTCTGGATTGCACCGTACTTACCAATAGAGTTTATATAATAATAAATAACTACATAGTTATTGACAGAAATTACGTGTACATTAACTTTGATTGTAAGTGAAGTGTAAAGCTTTTGCATATTTTTCCACTGACTGCATGCTATCATATATATTTGAATGGTATAAAAGTATTTAAGAGTGCTTACTTTACAGTTTACTACACCGTCCGGAGTACTTATTTCTGGCGAGTAATACATATAATCCTATCTCTTTAGTACTATGGAGTCTATCTATATTACAGTGCTAGCTAGTTAGTTAACACTTCTGACATCCTGAGTAAGATCGATACAGCACATCTTCCATTCAAAAATCATCAGGGAAACACTAGAAAAAAAACTATGTTACCAGCGCCCCTTCATTTCTGCCGCCCTGGAATGTTGCCGAACTTGACTGCTGCTATTTATGTACTTACGTATTTTAAGATTATTTATAAGTTTGTCTGTGATAATGTTGTGAGACGCGTCATTATTTTATGAACGTTAACTGTTTTGCTAATATATTTTATTACGAACATTAAAATTTGGATTTTATTGACATACAAATAAAATACATACATGATACTGAGCTTGGTAAATTCTATTCATGCTGACCCAATTACATGTTGATACATTAATACGTTATCATTATGTTAATACAAAGGCTGTGTACAAAGGATACGAGTAACGCCATCTGTTGGCGAAGTACAACAACACAGTATAATAAAAACATTTTATTGTATAAATTACAACAAGTAAAATATTACCGTTACCAATTTATCTAAATATACAAAATTATAAAAGCAATTCCATCGTTGTAAAATAGTTTGTAGTTTGTACTGACTAACAAATACTAAACTTACAAATACACTTAGGAACACTAAACAAATCCATTTATACAAAACATACCTCTATAATAATATTTAATAACATCTAATAGCTCTAGTTCGCATTCCAGTCAAAAGATGTCGCTTTGCAGCACAGTACACGTGGACAATTATTATAATATTTTATTTATTAATGGTGACGCATAGGATATCGATAGTAAACATCACAGGCGTATCACACGTTAATTAACAAAGTACAAAAGAGTCCTAATTAAACCTACCTATTGAGGATAATTTTACTACTTATTATATTACCTATTTTATACGCAAAAACAATATTTAAATAAAATAATTTACTACCACAGTGAGTCCACAATGTACGTATGTATTCATCGGAAAATATTAATAGTAGGACAAAAATATACCAACACACTCAGTCTTATGTCTAGCTCTAAAGAACCGCACAAGGGCAGGTAGGACTGTGAATTGACTTCACTAACAAAATTCGAGATAAACTATTATCAGTGCTTAGTGTATGTAGGTGTGCGTGTGTGTGTATGTGTGTATGTGCCAGCTGCCCTCACATACAGATACAAGTCAATAGCACCGTGAGAGCGCCTCACTTTATGGCTTACTCTATTATATTATGTCACGTAAATATGTGCGTAAATAGCAGTAATCACGAGGCCACTGAACGCCCATTTGCCCATAGAAAATTAACATAGTGTATTGACTGAGTTTAATTAACTTTTGGTAAATAAATATATTGTGCAAGGTGTCAAGGTGTTGAATGAAGGGAACGTGGCACAGTGACCGCGGCCACGGTCACCCGCTGCCGAACTCTTTATGTGCGTGACTATAAATAGCACCGACACCACGAGCTCTCCTCACTATCACACTCACTTTTAAATAATTCATACAACACCGACATACGACAACAAACGTTCAGTACTACGCTACAGCATGACTATAGCATACTATTAAATTATGCGGCACAATACCTCGCGATGACAATTGGACATACCTAACAAAAGTAACATTATGTAAGTGGCAACATTATCGCTCACACTGTGAAATGAGCAGTTCCGCAGACCAAGGTTAGTCTAGTTAATGCTCCCTCCAAACATTGTTGCTAAGAGGAACTGACGCGGTAGCTACCACTGAAACTACGAACAAAATGATATGATCACGCCAACCGTCTGTAACGTAGTGTTCTATGTAATGCCGTCTTTCAATTATATTGAACGGATCACCTTTGAGTTTCAACGAAAACGTTGCAACAACCGCGCACGTGGCGCCAGCGTAGCACCAACATTAATTACTAAAAATACCGGCACAGTGACGTAATCACAGTAGTAAAAGACGGCGCCGCGAAGGGCGCTCGGTGACGTCACGTGGCGCCCTCCACCTTGCCCTCGTTCTTGTTGAGCGGCAGCAGCTCCTGCGCGGGCGGCGCCAGCGGCGGCGGCTGCAGGCGCGAGTACACCACGCGCAGCGCCACCAGCGCCGCGAACGTGAGCGTCGCCGTGCTGCCGAACGTGGCGTCCGGCCCGCGCCGCGCGTACACCGCCGACACGAACACCGGGCCCAGCGCGCGCGACAAGCAGCCCGCGCCAGTCAGCACGCCCATCCACACGCCCTGCCACAACGCATCATGCTCACCACCGACTCATACTCACACGCCTTCCGCACACACAACTATACTAACCTGCGGCCGCGGCCCCAGCACCTTGGAGAAGATGGTCTGTATGAGCGTGACGCCGAGCGAGTAGCCCACCGACACGCACGCGTAGCCCAGCAGGAACTGCGGCACGGTGAGGCCGCGTGAAGTGGCGCACCACGCCTGCGCCTGCTGCGGGCACCCGCCGCCCGCCTCCGTCGCGTTCAGCGGCGCTAGCTGCGGCGGACCCGGCCCCCACGGTATGCAGAACACCGACGCCATGCCCGTCAGCAGGAACCCACCCCACAGCAGTACCGCACTGACCATACAACATAATAGTTACTCATTGCACAATACAAAACGTTACCACAAAATTAACAGATTCTGTAGCAAAATATAAAAGTTCTTAGTGTTCTTACCGCTCCTCAAAGAACTTGGTGAGCGGTCCAATGAGCGCAAAGGTAGCGCAGGCGACGACGGCGCCGACGCTCATCAGTGCACCCATGTACTCGAGCGCCTGACGCTTGCTCCACGCGAACTGGTCCATGGTGAGTGGCGTGGCCAGCGTCTCCAGCAGCACGAAGTTGAACACCAGCACAAAGAACGCACCCACCAAAGTCCAGCTACTTATCAAGTCTGGTTTCAACGACTTTAACGCTTCCTTCTCTGGAAACAGAAACAACGTCGTTCAACTACTTACTCATATTACACCATTTAGTAGACTTGTGAATACTAATAACACCGACCGGACTCTTTCCCCTGAGCGATCATAGCCTCGCGCGCGGCGATCTTCCTTTCGGTGAAGCACCAGGGCAGGAAGAGGATGAAGTTGAGCGTGGCGAGCACCGCGTTGATCCAGCCGGCCGCCGTGAACATGTCGAGGCGCAGTACGGTCTCGGGCAGGCCGGGCGCGGCGTAGGGCGCGCCGGGCCCGAGCGGCGCGGCGGCCGCCTGCAGCGCCGGGCCCACCACGAAGCCCAGCACCTGCGCCAGCGACACCGCCGCCACCGCGCGCGTGCGCTCCGACACCAGCGTCGCCGCCGACAGGTACGACCGCGCCACCGCTATGTTCGCTGCAAAGGACCGCATCTCATCGTTATGACCGTTACATATTGACACTGTATCATTTAATAGCTATTTTCATTCCTTATATATGTCTGTTGCAAACTTTGTTCACCTTGTGCGATTAGTCACCCGTAACAAGCAATCGTTTACGTTTACTTCCGTCTGAAGCACTAAGATTAAGATACTATTAAATCAGTAGTGACCTGAGCTTACTCCGACGAGGAATCTGGCGAACACCATCCAGTACTTGGCGTATGGTCTGGTGAGGTGCAGGTGCGAGTAGAGCACGCTGGCCAGCACGAAGAGCGCCAGCGTGGCGAGCAGCGGGGGGCGCGCCGAGCCCGCGCGGTTGGCCCACAGCCCCAGCAGCGGCGAGAACAGCAGCTGCCCCAGCGGGTTGGCGCCCACCACCAGCCCCAGCACCTCCTTCTGTGCGCCCGGCTCCAGCTACACACACACACACACGTCGCTGTACCACACTCTGTTCATTGCCATACTTAATTAATTAATGCAATAGCAACAGTATATATACTTTAATGTATTATAATACTACTCGGACTGCACTGGTGGTGTAAATGTACTACGGTTTGGTTAAAAATCTGAGTTTTCGGTTCAACCCCGAGTCGGGCAAAGTAATATTGGATTTTTCTATTCATATTAGGTGGAAAGGAATTTGTGGCCAATAGGGCAATAGGCTCGCCCCATCACATCCTGAGACGGAACATAAAAGGCGAAATATGGGTGTCCTGGCACCTCTGCCTACCCCTTCTGAGGAAAAGACGTGAGTGTATGTATGTATGTATGTATGTATATTGTATATTATATTATAATACAACTGTATGAATAAACGATGTACGAAAAATGAAAATGGAACGAGGCGAATCAAAAGCAGGAATTTATATCACTGGCTGCGTATTAATGTAGTGTAATACTTATTATGTACGTATTGTGCAGATATTGGTATTGATTGCCGTCAATCGACATACATTGTAGTGCAGTATGTGGAGATGCACTCGGAACACGTGACTCGTGAGCACGCGCCGGACTCTGGCACCTCCGCCAACCGCCCGACATGCACACAATCCCAAAGTAGAAACCCTTGCACACACTCCAAACAGGACATTCTACAGCAATAACACGGGGAAACATTCCGGTGGCCCGTCACTGCCCGGACGATGACTCAGCACAACATCAACAGACTCGTTTTACCAAATTAATATGTTATTTTAACAAGTACAAGTTTTATTTAAACAAGTACAAGTGGCTAATAATGAGGTATCATTTTGAGTACAAAATGAGGCGGTAATCACACCCGTACAAAAGTATATTTATCGTCACGCAAGCTCTACGTTGCGAGCTGCAATGGTAAACAGTGTTTTTATAGAAGTCCAGCTTTATATATTCACTTTTTAAATATTGTGCAGATAAGTACCTACAGTTCAAAATATGTGAATCACCATGTATTTACGGCTACAGTCGACTCTACCTACTCGAAAGGCCCGTGAAAAAGTTTAAATAAATTCACAATATGGAAATGTTTCAGTGCATTAAATACAAATATTTACCCAAAGATAATCAATGGTTTAGCTAAAATTGGGAATGATAAGCTGGTAAATTAGTGATTTTATATTTAGAGTGTGAGTGGCGAGTCAGACGCGAGACGCGGCGCGACCGCGGCGCGGCGGGCGACAGTAGTCACCGCGCTGGCTGAATTGAGATGTTTGTAGTTTGTACTTGTGACATCACTCGCGTCTTGTTATTCAATGCAGGCATCTGTGATATGCTTTCGCTAGATAAACAATGCACGATACTGCTCTCATAATACACGTGGATTGTCAGATTGGCTATTAATCATGTTGTCATTGTTCTTCTAAAATTATCAGGTTTGTCTCTGTGCAGATATAATCAGATACAACTTCACAAGTTGAGGAAGTTAATAATGTGGATATCAAAACCATTTTTTAAGAATTATTTACAACATCAATTAAACAACATAAGCCAGGGGTCTGGAAGGATCTTGTGGCTTAAACTGTACATACACTTCCCCACAACTACTCCTGAGTCCTGACACTATCTAAAACCAAATATAAATGTATCGTAAAGATGCCTCGGTGTCGCAGTTATATCAAGGTGCGATTATAAAGCTGAGAATTCGGTTTCGAATCCCGAGTCGGACAAAATAATATTGGATTTTCTATATAATCAACCCAGAATCAGGAATTTGAGCCCGATATGAGAACAGAATCGTCCCCTATCATATCATCGTGTGGAACACACAAGGCGAAACGTGGGTAACCTGGAAACATCTTTGCCTACTCCTTCTGCGAAAAGGTATGTACAAATGTGTGTAAAGATATATTAATATATCAATGGCCACTGATAGAGTGGTATCAAAAATTGACCGTGAGTTGCAAAACCTGAAATTAAGTTCGATGTCAGAACAAACGGCAGTTTGCAGAAAATTTCCCTTCTGTTTGTGAAATATTCTTTTCACTCCATATACTATGAAGGGACGGTGAAGAAATATAATCACATTTAAGCTGTATTTGAACTAAATATCTGTTTACTTTTAAGCTTTACGATAAAGAAATTGACTCATATCTGACCTATAAATTCGGACTTTATCTCCAAAGGATTAGATAACGTATGTTGATTTAAAAAAGGAATTATGGCATCACTTATGTATAATCATTTAATCTTCTTTGTAGCTATCTACATTAGCAAATATTTGGTAGGCTCTCAAATGTTTTACCTTCTGTTTTTGTTGGAATTCATTTAAAGTGTAGCTTATTGGTCCTTTTCTATTAGCGAGAATGGTGAGATGAGTTTGTCGTTAGCCTTATGGTTAACGTCAAAAATGCCCATTAACAAAAGCCGCTTAGTAATCAGCACTGCACTGCGCTAGACATTATGCTCGAAGTATTATAGCAGGGCCTACAATACCACTCAATCCAGAACCCAACATTTCTTACACATTGCTACTCGACACTAGAAAGAGATAAAGCTAATGAAGTTGTACCTCCCAGTCAGCGCGGCGTGAGGCGTCCCGCATATTAAGGTTATATGACGACATAGTATTACAAAAATGTAGTAACACGAATACATTATACTTACACTCTTACAAATTTATTATTATTAATTTTGCGTGACATAACCCGGTAATTGAAATTATTACAAATACATACGTAACACCAAAAACCTCATTGTGTTTTTAATTTTTATAACATTATATAGATTACGGAGTAGCGCAAACAATTCATATTGATAATGTAAAGCACTCGTGCGCGTAATCAGTAATGAATAATGAGGTTTGTAGCGACGACGACACATGCTATTGTAGTAACTAAGGGACTGTATCAGAGTATCGGCGCCCTGTGACCCCGGGTACTGGGCTGTGTATATGTTATGGGCCAAGTGATTAATCGGGCATTATTCATAATGCCCGGGCAATATGAAAAATGCCCAATAAGAGCTGGCAATGTGATTATAACCAATCAATTTATCATATTGCCCGGGCATTATGAATAACGCCAAGTGCCTATTGGGCAGAGTGATGTAAAGCGAATCAAAATCAAAACAATGAGCCGAAGTGGTAGAATTTAGAATAGGGCAGCACGAGGGGTGGGTTGGGAGGAGTGGAGGGGGTGGGGGAGTGTCGCACCTCTCCTGATACCACTTGTTGTCAATACAAATTAGCTTCTGCATCGTTTCCGGCGATACGGGAAGTTCAGCCCCTTTGCCCTTGCGTAACAAAAGATAGGCAACCGTGCGAGCCGTAGCGGCTGAGGCTGGTCGCCGGAGGCGACCAGCAAGCCGAAGCTGCGGAGGTAAGGCTGCTCTCCCTCCGCGCCTCCGGCTTTTTATATACACTCTAGGGTCGGTAGCCAAAAGACTACGTGAAGTCGGGGTGTCCCGAGTTGGTTTTGGGGCACAGTCGACCTAACTGATCCATAAAGTGGGTACACTAATTTTCTTCTGAAGATAATGTTTCGGACGTTAAAAAACAACTAAACATAAGCAGGTCAATTCAACCTGTCTTATTTATGGGTCTATCGCAGATGCGACAATGCGGCGGCCCACCACGTTAAAAAATCACCTATTAATCACATTGCCCGATCATCATATAGCCCTATTCATAATGCCCGGGCTATGTGATAAATATGTGGCCCGTTATGGCTCGGCAATATTCATACTGCCGGGGCATTATGAATCCTGCCCGCATTATTCACTTGACCCATAACATATACAGTATACGCCACGGTCACTCTCAGTTAACAACAAGCCTCACGAGTCACGATACCCGTCAGTAGCGGCCACTACATGCATTCCATCACTGCCCTCCGTCGCCTCTTTGCGTCCTTAAAGGGCAGGTCATTACCCCCCACGTCGGCCTTCGCAGCGATAACCCGTTGTAATGGAATTTTAAACGCCAAGTAATTAAATATCAATTTTATTTATATTTGGGTTAACTTCAATTTTTTCTTTGTCTTTCTAGCTTCTAAGTCCAATTAATGTCCCCGACTAGATTATTAGAAGAATTGTTTTTTCGCCTTATATGGAGATAAAGAAGTACGAGTATTAATGGTCTACTTAGACTTTGCTTCTAATAAAAGCTTATTTTAATGTATATGAATCAATTAGTAACAGCAAGTATCAGTATAAAAGTCCTCTCGTAGAAAACTAAAGTTACCACCTAAGTAGCATCTATTGTAGTAGATATCTAATTGCAATCAGATAAATACAACAATGTTGTGTACAATGTAATAATTGTTATCTGCTTTTCACATGATTGTTGTTAGAGTGAAAGCTGAATTGATCACAAATACATGAGCAGAGTGAAAACACCTCGCCACATCAGCTAATATACTTACAGACAATAATAATTTAATTCGCGTGGATAATCAACTTAAAAAGAACAATTTTTGAAAGAACTAGACCTAACAGTAATTCATCATTCATAATAATCAGCCTATATTGTAGTCCACTGCTGGACATAGGCCTCCTCAAAATTGCGCCAATCCACCCTATCTTTGGCTTGTCGCGTCCAAAATCTGCCGAAAAATCCTACATGAGCTGAATATTACAGATTATCAGAAATTACGAGGTATTCTCGTCTCAAATCACCCTTGTCCGCTGGAGACTGATTTTTGTTCATTTAAGCTATGCTATGCCGGGTCTAAGCCCCTTAGTTTGACACCATCGCTGATTATTACATGACGCTGTCAAATTGCAGTGAAAGTAAACACCCCGTGTAACCTACATCCGTCGGTAATTGGAACCGATTTTATTCACATACATTAACTCTGTAAATAGAACGGGTATTGACAGCGGCGACGAGCTCGCTGCTTGAATAAAATGCAGAATAACTTTGCCTTTATAATTTTTCGTGTGACCCACATTTAAAGCCAGAACATTTCAGACAACATGTTATTCTACTGTCATGGAATTCAGTTACGAATTCTATCCCGTCATTTCATCCACAAGTTTTGTACCCAAGTGAAATAACTCTACTATACTTAGTTTGTGCACTTCTTGATTGATATATATTTTCAAAATATTAACAATGAAACGTTAATGATCTGATATATTTTGAAATGTATGCAATGTTAATTTTGCGAGTTGTCTTTAATTTCTTCAATACATAATATGCGAGCAATAACATCCGCCGTGTTACGAGTTATAAGTACTGCTTTTGAAATGTTCCGTTGAGACTTGAGAGTATGATTTCCTACTTCCCTACCGTATTTTTGTAATCATTTAGTAAATGATGTTCTAATCTGTATTACGTTGCTCTGTCAGCAGGTAGCCACCTACAATAAGCATCAATGTTAATGCATGAATAACAGTATCCAACGAATCTGGGTTTGTCATGTTTAACGATGACTTTTTAAGTATAGATAAGAAACATTTCCATTGTGTTCTATGATTGTTCAAATTGACGTATTTAATATGAAAATAATGATTGTTACTAACATATTTGTTGTTACCATCACGCTGTATCACTTGATAAACATGAAACATTGTGAATAACCCAGGGAAATACAATATGGCACCGGCTAATTCTCTTCTAATTATGTATTGGACGTCTGATCTTCCCGGTCGTCTGAATGTAGACTAAGCCGTATTTTAAATGCGCGTTGAACGTTGACGTTGTAAAATAAGCAGTGGTACTTGATAATATGGAGTATGAAAGTATTTGGAGGGCGCACGGCGGTGACGCGCACGCGACAACGTCCGATAAGTGCGCGATGATAATGCGCCGCGCCTCTGCTTCACGAGTGACCCACATTCATCTACCATTCTACCACCATACCAGAGGTACCACTGATTCCTCAGGTACAACTGCGCACGTGTACACGCGATCAACCTCACCGCTGTACCATCCTTACTTATGAACTAACGGTATAAGTTACAACACGTGTAGTCAAAATATCGAGAACCCCAGGCGAGAAGGTGAGGCGACGCCGGCGGCCGAGCAGCGGGAGCGGGGACTCTACTCGCAGATTTAAATTGCCCTTGGACGAGCACCCCGGGCGGCGGGCACAATGATCTCATTGACGCATCACACACGACAGAACGGAAACCAGCTCAAATGGACAATCTACACTTGCATGCAAATTTCACGCTGGCTAAAGACAAATTTATCTATGTATATGACTGTTCTATACTCATTGCCAGACGCACGTGTCACACACTGAATGTGATATAGTATACTAACAATTTGGTTACGACACATTTTTACTATCGCGGCCGTAAAGTCATAAATATGTAAGTTTATTTGTAACTTGAACATCCAACTGCCAGCGGCAACTAGCAAGAGGGACAAGTAGTCAATAGGTACTGAAAGAATAATGTTTACCTATAAAAATGAAAGAAGAGAGAAAATAATCCTCCTGAAAGAGTAATGTTTACCTATTTTTAATACGAATAGTCGTAGTCACTCGAACACAGTTTATTTAGTTTTATGACAACAGCTTTCACTTGGAGTATTTCTACATATTCATTTGTTTAACTAACATCAAGATGTAGTAAATCATAAATGTCCCATAAAAACTAAACAATAGTAAGTGATAGCAACGAGATTCCATTTCGGAGACAACATTGCGAAACGAGCAAAAAAAACTACGCGAGATAGAATTGCGCCGTCGCGTCGCGTCGCATCCACGAGATCAGGTGCACGTCATCAATTCACTTAAAATTTCACATCACTTGCTGAACTTTGTTATGACAAAATCCTTTCACAAGTGTCGTGCAAGTAATTGGCTTATCGTTTTAAATGTCGAAATGCTGTTATTAACATTGAATCAGGCATGAACAAGGTCTTTTAAATAACAAGTTGTACCTTTACTTAATTTATGTATGAAGTTATCATTCTCTATCGATATGTATTTACCTACTTCTATACATAACCAAACGAGCTGTACATTTTCATACAAGGACTCATACCTCATGGGATCTGAGAATATTAATATCGCTGTGGTAGAGTCGAATCTAATTCATGATAGAGCAACAATACTGGTACTTGCATGTCTCGTGGAGCGCGGCAACACTACGTCTTATTCCTATTGTGGCGTGTGCTCCACATTGAAAGCCTCCGTGGCGCATTCAGTTTGGCTGTGAAACGTAAGACCGCGATTTCGATCCCCGGAACGAAATATTTTTTGGTGCGATCCTGAAGTTTTTTATTTGGGTCTAGGCGTGTATGTGAAATGTCTCTGGTACATTGAAGCTTCTGATACCCACGACCCAAGACTTACTCGCAATGTATCTGAAACACTGAGGTATGAACTATAAATGTGACTATTGGATGTATTTATTGATTGTTTACCGTGTATTGACCATAAACCCAAGCAAACCTCACGAGTGGATAAAGGTATTTAGTGCCCTAGGGTGCTTCGTACATTTATCGCCGAGCATGACTCAGATTTTTGTTCAATCACCTAAAGTCCAAACACCAAACTCTTCTACATAACCGCAATTCAATCCGCACTGAGTCATATTTAGTTAGTTTATGTACAAGCAATTTTCATAGGTACATTATTCATAGGTACTTAATCAAAATTCATAATCAAGCGGAGCATGTAAACACCACTCTATATTTATTTAATACTTACACGAATCAAATCAAATTTTGTTGTTTCCTTTAATTTTAATAACTTAATTGGATGTAGAAATTCACGTACAAATTCTGAGAAAAATTCCGAAGAATCCGAAATAAGATTTTATAATTACAACAATAAAAACGGCAGTTAAAATTTTATATAGTTCTGTATAGTCTTGATTTTTCCATATTGCATAAATGCTCCATTTGTAAAGTAATTTAAATTTAATCTAGGATAAAAACTAAGTTAATTTTTTTTTAGACCAAATGCTACAATAAATAATTATCCTTTTCTCTAATCCTTTATCTCTAATATTCCCTGTGCATCTTTAAGAAATATTATTGCTGTGATGATATTGACACAAACATTAAACACCACCAAACCGCGTAATGTTTACAAACAATGATAGAAGCAGCCGCGGCAGTGGCATTGCAGCACGCAGCGGTGACCGACCCCGAGTAAATGGACGCCACATAGTGACAGTGTTGGTGAATGAGCAGTGTTGGCGGCGCGCACCTTGTCCAAGTAGGGGAACACGCCCGTCAGCACGATGCTGAAGCCCAGCGACATCTGGAACATGGTGAAGTAGATGACGTACACGCTGCGCCAGCGCTGTCGCCGCTCCTCCGGTGTCTCGAGCAAGCTCGTCGCCAGCGGCAACCCTGTGCCTGCACCACCGTCCCCAGCGTCGCCACTCGCCACCTCGCTGTCTGGCTCATCCCGCCGCACGCGCCCCGCCATCTCTTTCAACCACTTCATGTCACCGAACAATATC
This sequence comes from Hyles euphorbiae, assembly GCA_023078785.2. NCBI lineage: Eukaryota > Metazoa > Arthropoda > Insecta > Lepidoptera > Sphingidae > Hyles > Hyles euphorbiae. Next base: position 17,981,745 of record CM041051.1, read on the forward strand.
CATACCAAAGTCTAACTTATGTTTACATTGGGTTTGTGGTTCTTTGATTGAAAACAAACTAAACGCGTACGCGTGGAGCGCGTAGAGGCGCACACGGCCGACTCGCCCCACTCCCGCGCTTATACTGAACTATGTACTGAACTGAGAACTCGCTACTCGCTTGCGGCTAGTCGCCAGCACTGGCCTAGTGAGTAGCAGTGAGTAGTACCTAACGAACGCGCAGTGAGCCACACATCGTGCCAGCCACTCATAGAGTATAGTAATACACCGGCCACTAGATACTAGATAGTAGGCACAGCCACTAGCGACTAGTTGTGACACTCGTTTGTTGGCATTCTATACAATCTCGTAGTGTAATAAAATGAGATGACACTGATAAAATACAACTCGCCGCATTTCGGTTGAAATAACAAAAGAAATGCATACTTTAATATTATCTGTTCTTTATCGACATCTAATGACTCTACTAATTAAACTAGCTAATGCCTACTGTAACCTGTAGCAGCATGGACGAGAGATACAAAGTTATTAAAATTGGTGTCTTGCAGCTACCTACCTCATTTGTCGGATAACGGATTTACTAATTAATAAAACACAAAGGAATCCAACCGTTGTTAATTTTTTTCTCTAAACAGAGCCTTAAGTTCTGTGCATAGAAACAGCCCTGCAAGAAGCGGCTGACATAATACACGACCATTGTAAATAAATAAATAACACCCAACAGTCACATACATAGTCCTGACCCCACACTAAGATCGAGTCTTGTGTCGTGGGTATCAGAAACTATGAGAGACTTTTCGGTCTCACAAACACCCAGACCCGGAAGAAATATTTGTGGGCCGCACAATCATTTCTCTCGGTGCGGGGATCGAACCCGCGGCCTCTCGTTTCACAGGCGGCGTCTAACCAACTGCGCCACGGAGGCTGTCAATTGTAATTGCATATCGCTTAGTAACAATATGCAAAGCTGCCTCGATGTGATTAAAGCTCTGCCATTGAGGCTACTAACACTTCTCACTCACAGATCGATGGACTAGAATTGCGTGATGCTGGTAAATCTAATAAATCCTGGTTGACCTTTGAATTTGATGAGGCCAGTATAAGGACTCCACAAATCGGGAAAAATGAGATTTTTTATCATCTATTAAGTGTTGCATTAGTAATAATAAATTGTAAATACGTAAGTATTTCAAAATAGGTAGACTAATAGGTACCACTTTATAAAATAAATTCTTTAATAACTTTGTAAACCCTTTACCGGGATGCACGGAAGGCGGAAAGAGAGGTTTTTGCTCCGCAGTGGAACGCTACGAGCTCGTTATAATAATAATAACGTAGTAGCCTTGTTCTTTATATCTAATGCATATGCATATTAGTAAATTCATGTGGTTTTCTCGAAAAAATAGTATAGTAGTTTACCATTGGCTTCTGCACACACCCCTGTGACCAACCCTTATAGGAGCTATTAGGGTTCCAAAGTTGCTGAAACCTCTTCTATCCTGTTTAGTTAGGCATGGATGGTTATATAGTCATAACACGATGGAGGAACATCACATAGATGGTCGCGATCCTCAGTAGTGAGGGAACGATAAAAAATAAATATGATTAATTTATGTTGTCCCTGTTTTTATAATTTAATATATTCATCAGATTTTTAGGTTTAAAACGTTAAATTAAATAGCGATATATTATAGACTAGCATATCACTAAAAGGATAACAAGTGCAAGTATATTGGACGCTGATCTTACCTACCATTACCTACCTAGTACCTCGCTACAAGTTATGAATCAAATTAACGTGATATTCAGTAAATCACTTTGTAAACCCACCATAATATATAAAATACATGTAAGCATGTACTTTAAACTGTATCAAAATTACATTACCGGCTGGAGTAAAGTTTCCCGAGTTAATTTGATTGAAATCGAGCCAGCAATGCCGTTATCTGCTATTGTAGCTAGTTTTCTTATCTGTGGCAAACGGTGGGTTCCCAATCCAAATTGACAGCGCAAGACACAAGACATTTTATTTCAGACAAAATTGCCATTGGTCATTTCGACGAAGAGGTCCGAATCAATAATTAAAAAATTCTTTCATTGAGTGTTCACTCGCATAAAAAATGTTTGTGCCCCGCCAGGCTATTTCTAGATTACTTCAACAGACAGGTAATGTTCGCTTCTTACTCATTAAATAACACTATATTCGTGTATTGTCCAATTAAATCGAGTAGATTTTACAATACGCAAATAAGGTAAGGTTATTTCTTTATATAAGTAATACATTAAAGTAATAAGTGGTAGACTGCAGTGTCCTATATAAATTAGCATTCATTTATGTAAGTTACATAACATGTCGCTATAACCTATTTGGTTCGACTGAACATTTTCCTAGATAACAGCTACCTTAGTCCCCGTTCGTAATCGCTACTTAAAAACGCTGCAGTTGATTTGTCTACGTGATGCTTTGCTGATCTAGACTATTATAAAGGTATTAGATTATTAGATTCTTTATATTTCCTAAAAAAGGCGTTAATACTTCATTTCATTCCCTGTGCACTAGATAGGCAACGCAAAGGATGAAATTGAATGTTATATGATATATCTGCAAAAGTAGATTCGTGTCCTAACAATGTGTAATTTATTTGTTCTGCAGTCCGTCGCTACCATGACGGGCACTTCAAGCCGCCCACCATGGATGACTTGCCGGTACCCCGTGGCTCATGGCAAGCACAGTATGATGCCAACCAGCGCCGCTACAACACCGCCCTTGTCTTAGGACTTGCATTCGCCACCACCACTTTCATTGTGGTGAGTTTGACACTAATGTAATAGAGCTTCCTATTTAGAAATAAAGATTGTGTGTCAAGACCACAAGAGGGTAACATTAAGGCCTCTTATCCATGACACATTTTATCACTGTGCAATGGGATAGCAATATAATTAACTAAACATGCAAGCTTGTACATAACATGTCAAAGTTATGTCACAAGTAGACTAGCTCTCTAGTGATCCATACAGCACTGACAACTGTGCATACACAGGGCAAATTTACTGTAGATTTTTACACCAAAAAACCTGTGTATGGACAAGGGGGCTAATACTTTTACTGAGGGACAGGCTTATAACATTATACATATTAATATTATGAACTATATCTCCTTGCAGCTTGGGTGTATTACATAGGGTTATCACTTGTCAGATGTGTGATTGCTGCAGCTGAAGTTGTGCCTCATGGGTGTAAACACATAACATGATATATGTGTGACACAATCTTTAAATAGCATCTTTGCAGCAATCAAGCAACACAAATATAGGATACAGTAGATAATTTTGTAAGGATATAAAATGGTCAATTATGGTGCTTTAGTATACTATTATAGCTCATGTAAAGAATGTGTTATCAGAATCATGATCCAATATCCAATCAAAATTTATTATTAGCTAAGAACAAGCTTGATGCAAATACTGAAGAAATGTGAATTAACACTATGTTTTGTTTTGAATTGCAGGCCAAGAGTTCAGGACTGCTGTACCTGAACTTCTCGCCTCCCAAGACTTTGGACTAAGCTGATGTGATTAGAAGCCAGATCAGCATCCACACCAACACATGAGTAGTGCAAAGTGCTACGAGCAATGTATTGTATTTACTTCACAAGCTGACCTGTGCTATACTTAATGTTATTATAGTATTAAATAGATTTCTTGTTTTATTTTGTCTTGTTAATTAAATATTTTAATAGTCTGTATGATATTCTTATTCCTTGTTGATTTTATTTCCAATCCCTTCAGGCTGCTATGCAATATGGGCATATGTAAGGCACCCCATGAATTGGCAATATGTGTACCTGGTGTATTGCCTTCATTTTTCAGTTTCTACAATGCTACTTGGTAGCAGGAATAGTGAGAGCAGTGATGATCCTTCATGTACACTAATGTGGCCACTGGCTGCTATTTCATTAATGTAACAGGACTGCAACACTAATAAATGTTGTGGTGTTGGATCAGCAGTCAACATAACAACTGCTGAATACATAACAAGTTTAAACTACTTACGCTAAAATACTGGAACACAAATATAACTTGCGCTTAACTACGTTAATCCCGATTAAATGAACTGGCTAAGTCGGCCGTGCGCTGTTAAGAGCAACTTATTATTCGAATAGCGTTCCAGTATGCGGACGTATGCTCTTATTGACAGTAATTAACAAATCAACAGAAATATTTATTTGATAATATCAATAGGGAATAGGCATGAGTCCATAGAATTTACATTTATTATTTAATATTACTGTCAAAAGAGCCAAGAAGTGGAAACAACTATACTTTTTTGTTCTGTGTTAGACAACATGAAACAATTTATTTTTAGTAAAATAAATATTTTATTTATACACTTAATTCAACTTAGCAATCATAATATTTAGCCACTCGCTAAATGCTTCGCAGAATAGGTCTCTCCAAGTTTAAGAAACTTCGTTTCAAATACTCGTAATTTAAAATGGCAGTAAAGCAATCGAAGTTGAGGCTGTAGTGCGAAGTGCAGCAACGCGGTCAGTGTTCCCGGGCGATGTCGGAGAACGCATCGAGGATGTCCTGCGTGGTGAGCGGCAGCGCCAGCCCCGCCGCCGGGTAGCACGCCGCGATGCGAGCCTGCAACCAACCTCACTGCAGCACCTGCACCGACACTACCACACTACTACACTACAACACTAGCGCCACGCACCTGCAGCGCCACGTGCTGCGCGATGAACTCCTCCTGCATGGCGCGCCACACCACCTGCAGCAGCCCGCCCTCCTCGCTCAGGTGCTTCTCCACCGTGCGGTACAGCCGGTGCAGTGACTTGCGCACTGCAACAACCGCCGCTCTCAGCACGTCGCACGCACGCACACACACTCGCACGCACACACACTCGCACACACACACACTCGCACACACACACGCACGCACACACACTCCGCCAACCTTCATGCGCCGGGTACATCGCCAGCACGCGCCGCAGCTCGTGCTTACTGAAGGCGGCGCGGTAGCACACCTCGTCCTCGCGCACGCCCGACGCCACCGCCTCCGACACGCCCTGCAACACGCGTACTACGTCACCACCACTCGCGCACGCCGCGACCGCGCATCTTTCTCACACCCACCTCAAAGAACTGCGTCAATTTCTCCAACGGTCGGCCGAAGTACTGCGTGACGTAGGCGCGCAGCGCGTCCGAGTACCGCGCGCGACACTCCCGCCGCAGCGCCTCCAGCGCCGCCACGCGCAGCGCAGACAGCGCGCCGTGCAGCCGGTGGTAGTTCTCTGCGACACGACACACACGTCACACACGCCAGCCGCCGCCACCGCGCCTCTCACGCGCCGCACTCACCCATGTGCACGACGGCGCGCGGCGTGCGCGGGTGCTCGGCGTGCTGGATGGCGTGCATCATGGCCGACGCGAGCGACAGGTACCAGCGGTCCAGGTCGGCGCGGCGCCCGCTCGTCGCGAATATCGCCTCGCACGCGCCGCTCAACTCTTCCAGCTCCGCGAGGAACGCGAACAGCCCGCACTTGGGCTTCCGCGCCGCCTGCGCACACACAAGCGCCCAGTCATCACGAGTGGACGTCGCGACGAGCGACGGGCGGCACTCGTGCGAACCTGCTTGACGGCGTCCGGCAGCGCGGCGAGTCTGTCGGCGACGCTGCGGTCGGCGCCGCGCTTGGCCGCCACGGCCACGCCCGCCAGCGCCGCGCGCGCCCACCGCGCCTCCCCGGCCTCCGCCGCGCCCAGCACGCGCCGCCCCACGCACGCCAGCGCGCGCATGGCGCCGCTGCAACACACGCTCACTCAGCAGCGCCGCAACCCGCGCCGGCGCACACCACGCGACTACTCACTAGGGCTCGTGGCGCTCCACGTGTCCCACGAGCGCGACCAGCTCGGCCTCGAGCGAGGGGAACAGCTCGTGCATGAAGCGGCGAGTCTCGGCGCCGGCGCGCTTGCCGCCGTCCGCGCGCTCTCGCTCACCGCCCTCGCTCTTCTCGCTGCGCTCGCCGTCACTGCTGTCGCTCTGCGGTGTCGAGTTTAATATATAATGAATGCAGAATGTAACGATGACGAACTTAGAAATATTTAGCGAGATGAATGGATAATTGGAAATCATCTCACGTACCTTCACGTCTATGTCCAAATAGAAAAATTGCGTGCAGAAGTCTTGCTCGGCGTTGCACAGAGACTCCACTAGACTCAGCACCTGGAATCGATCGTTCAGAGCGTGGTGAAATGATCTGTGTGTGATCGCAGGGGCGATGCGCAAGTGGGTTGCGTGCTCACGTGGTCGAGCTGGTCGTCGCTGCGGTCCCGCGCCGCCAGCGCCGCGCGCGCCGCCTCGCACGCGCCGCGCACCTCGCGCTCGTACACGCGCGCCCACGACCCCGCGTACACCTGCCGCACACGCACGCACGATCATAGATGTAGTATAGAACATAGATCGGCAATGTGTCATTTTCAGCGCGACCAAAACTGATTTACGATTGTGTGCGTGAAGTTTACATGTGTGCTTGACATATAGTGGTGTACCATGCACTTTCGATAGTATCATACCGATATCGATATAGCTGTCGGCCTGTAGTTGTGAAATAAAATGTTATGGATATATGCGACATTTTATTATATATTAACAGAAACTTATTGATGTGTTTATTTCAATACAGATTGATAAACACACAAATAAATAAAGATAAATCGTCATATTATTTGGAAAACATTTTGTTTGAGATATTTTGTACGAGTCTTTAGTACAGACATCTAATTAAACTGAGAACAAAAAACACTTTTATAAAATAAAACTATAATTTACAAAGTTTTAGCGTTTTCGGTTTATTTTTTTAATTTCCCGTCGCGAAGTTTCGATTACTTTACAGCTTTCGTAGTCATAGGGTGGACTCAGTCTGCAACAAAATCCATGATTATTAGTTTTTTTCAATGAACAAAATTCGCGTAAGTATATATTTTATACTAGAGTTAAAAAAATATGCTTATTTAAGTCAATTAATTGACTTGTAACACATTGGGAAGTGTTGGACGCCTGCTAGGCCGCGTTGGAGGTGTACGGAGGAGCTTGTAGGAAGTCGTTGGATGTAGGCAGCTTACAACAAACTGATGTAGACATTCTTGTGGAAGGCCTATGTTCATTAGTCGCATTCCTGTGACTGAAGAAAGAGACAGTTTAATAAACTACAAAGGTTTTCTCGATCTCGTCACCTAAACTAATGTTTTTCCTATGATAATTATAAATTTTAAACCTATACCTAATGTTATGATAAATGAATAATGTTGCTTCAAGGTTTGGATGATGATATTGTGCATAGAAGTATCGCATATTTTATAATAATATCGAATACATATGTTCTTGTTTTACTATTATAAATTGACAGCCTCTTGGCAGAGATTGAAACAGGTTCTTAATTCATAAATCACACACATGAAGTGTTATAATAAATATTCCACAAATATAAAAAAATGAGAAAAAGTAAAGTAATAAGTAATATTGTAGAATGAATACTATAATAATGGCCGGGGAAATATGGCCGAGATAACGCCAGGTAGAAGGAGAAAAATGCACACTATTACAACATACTATAGCCCCATAAAAATGTAGGGAAACATGTGTTGTCATCGACTATTTTATCGACAACCTTTTATTGATCGAACCTGTCAGTCAATCCCTAGCTACTTTTGGTTGAAATTATTGTAAATTCACGTATTTGATATTATTTTTTATACGCAATGGATGCTTTCAGCGTATTAATACAATGAAATACTATATTCTTTTCTACCGATATGTATACACGGATTTCCATTTAATTCTATAATATCGTCACAAAAAAGTATCGTGCAAAAGTGGCCGGTACCTGTGAAAACTGTAATTATTTCGGATTTTTACGCCTGCATGAACCATACCTTGGCACTACACAATGCACTATAATAAACTACGTTTAATAAATATAACCAAGTACTGTAAAATTAAATAAATTATGAAAATAAGCGAATTTTGTTGCTCGCTTAGTTTGACATATTTTGACTCTGGGTCACTGCTGGCTACTTCTGTGTAAACGAATGGTCGCATCATGCATCTCGCTTTAACATATGAGTTAAATTATTCTATCTCTTTCACATTGCCGATCTATGCTATATACTAAATCTATGCGCACGATCACATGCATATTTATTTATACCCGTGACAAAACTTTACTACTTCCATTTGTACACACTGGAAATCGAGGACGAAGGTTATGTAATACGGTGAATCGTTAATTTGTCAAGATATTTCACGAACGTTCTAATAAATTCATAAATATAGCTAAAAACGACCTTGACGAGTGCGTCGAAGGATTTCTCGTCCATGTCCTTGAGCCAACGCATGAAGGGCGCGTAGGGCGCCAGCTCGGCGTGGTGGCGGTGCGGGCGCGAGTCGTGCGCCGCCTCGTTGCCCAGGTGGATGAGCGCGTTGTTGAGGTGCCGCGCCAGCGCCGCCGCCAACTGCCCACACAACCCGACCGTTACTACTTCTCGCTCTGGCGGCGAGTGTGGCGTGGCGTAGCCGCGACGCGTCACCTGATCCTTGGCGCGAGCGAGTCGCCTCAGCCGCTCTCGCACGGCGGCCAACCGACGCCGGGACGCCGGCATGGAGGGCTCGGCGCGCAGGGCGGCACGCAGCGCCTCGGCGGCGGCGAGCGCGCGGCCGCGACCCTCCGGCGTGGTGAGCACCGGCTCCGCCAGCGAGTCCAGGTCGCGCAGCGGCGGCGGATCCAACCAGCGGTAAATGGCGTCGAGCTCGGCCAGGAGCGCGCGCGCGTTGGCGTCGGCGCGGGCGGCGTCGGTGCGCGCGTGCGCGGCGTCGGGCGCGGCGCGGGCCAGCGCGTCGCAGCGTCGCAGGCGCGCGCCGAGCGCCGCGGCGGCCGCCAACCCGTCGTCGAGTCGCGCGGCGAGCGCGGCGCCGGCGCCCCCGCTCTCGGTGGCGGCGGCCAGCATGCCGCCCACGTTGAGTGCGTCGAGGCGCGCCACGCGCGAGCCCAGCTGCCGCACGCGCCGCTCCGCGTCCTGCTCGTCGCCCTCACCATCCTCCAATAACGCGCCCAGAGCCGCTTCCGATGCTGTGACAGTCTGCACAGAATATTTTAAACAGATACATTTGCAACATACACATTTCACTTACTATTCAGCCGATGAGAGTGATTAAACTATAAATGAATATATTCAACCCGAACACCCAGGGTAATGCAGTTTGTGATTACAGCTAATCTTTGCAGATAACAGATGGGACAGCTTGACAGTTGAGACATTGGTATTTGGAACCAATGTTTTCACTGCTATTAAAAATGTTTCATTTCATGGATGATGATAATCATCCACAGCCTGTAGGGTCCGTCTGCTGGGTGTTGGCTCTATCATATTATATCAAAGTGGCACAATTACTTGACAGTAATTTTTAAACAAATCCAGCTCTATATAAATAAATTGATTTTGGCTTTTGTTACAGTTTCCTAACCATGTGATTCCAAATATAGCAAAAGTGTGCATATTATGTACAAATACAATGCTCTTCTATAAATGTTAAGACTGTTTGGGTAATTTTTAAGTTATTTTTTTATGTGTTTATACATTTCTTTGCATACACAAAAAGTTTCTATGGTATGTTACATCTGCAAACATGCACTAAACCAGAAAGGTGGACTATATTCTAACCCCTTTCAATAGTACTCATGATTGTAGAGGACACCCATGCCTGGCAGTAGGATGTATAAGGGCTGATACAGATCAATACATTATGCACTTGAATTACAGTTAATTTCTATCTCTGCACAGCCTAATCAGGTCTGGGAGGATACTAACCACATCTGATGGCTCCTTAGCTCCTTCCCATTCTTTCTGAAGTGCCACATCTTCGTACTTCATAGCGCCCGCTGCTTTATACTATTTATACCGCCCCCTTACTATGTAACCTGCTATTGGCTAAGTACAAACATATACCTATATGAAATATTTACTTGACAATAATAAACGCCACGCTAATTTTACTTCTCTTATATAGCTATGATAATCTTTAAACACTAATGTATCTGTTATGATACCTTTAACACTTGAAACAAATGTTGATAATATTACAAACTATATATGTGATGTGAATGATGGTGATGTTCACTGTTCACGATCACCTTTGAATTAATAGTAAGTAATAGAAAGTACTGTCCAGTCAAGTTTTTTTATGGTTTTAAGTAGTTTGAAATTGATTGTGTGTAATATTTGTTTTTAGCAGTAAAATAATTACGTCCACAACAAGTCCACAATTACGTCAAATATGACAGTATCGTCCAGAAACCACAAGTGAAAAAGGTTTTACACTTTCTAAGGGCGCGTTCCATTTGGCGTTCACGGCGCCCAACACACTCATTTCGCCGGTTCATTTGACAATCACGATCGTCGTGGTCGCGTTGAAAACGTCATTGATGACGTCATGACAAACGCTCATGCGACACTCACGACACGACTGCGCGTGAGAAAATTGACGGGATTTGGAAACGTCAAAACATCAAAAATGTCAACCGAGAAATTTACTTTAAACGCATAATACAACCTAACCTTTTAATAGCTGTTTTAAAATATTTATTACCTAAACGCTCAAAACGCCCCATAACCCGTTCTACTTCGGTTTGCGACCTTAACGCTCACGAGCAAGTGGAACGGTAAATATCGCGGTCGTGAGCGTGGTCGTGAGCGTGGTCGTTGTGATCGTCAAATGGAACGCATTGCAAGTCGCAACCAAAGTAGCAACTTTTTGACGTTTTGTGGCGTAAACACAACTGCAATTGCGTCTCCGATCATTTATGCACAGACTAACCCGCTCAGACAGCGCACTCCCATAGAGTATGCCTCAAAAGTCACATATAGAACATGACAGTCTTTTTGTTTTTTATTTTTCGTTAGCAAAAGTCATATATGGATTCAGCCTAAGAATTGGACGGCGTTATACCAAGTATCCCAATTTTAAAAGTAATGGCAATAGTTAATCAATAAGTTAACTATTGCCTATTCCGATTAGAATTCCCTAGTTTCAAGTGCAAATTGGTATACAACAAAATAAAACATTTAATTATTTTTTTAATTTTTATTTTTTATTCTTTTTTGATATTTCATCAAAGCTTTCGATTGCATTGGCGGTAAACTTTTATTATTTAGGCGTAGTATATCTGTACCCTTTAAAACCCTATTAATTACATTGCACCAGTTAAAGACTATCAATCTCAAGGTGATATCGATAAAATTATCCAAAACATCAGCCCCGTGTATACGGCACTCTAGAAAATCAAACAAATACTTAGATTTAATGTTATTTTTAATTGTTTTTGTAATATCTTTAACTTGAGGTTTATTTTCTAAGTATTTTTTTGCTTCTAGAGTGCATTCTTTAAACAACCTGACTGCATGTTCTGAGGGATAGGTCAATTTTTTTTTATTGCATCGAATTCCTTGTAAGAAATCCAATTATTTATTGAGTTTATGTCGTTATTGGATTCCTTACAAGTTTTTTTTTTTTTACCAATATTGCAATCATATTTTTTTTAAATTTTCCTTATGACCCACCCGTAGTAAATGCATGTGAGTGAACATGCAGTCGTTCCATTTTTGCTGATGTTGGCATGTTTGTGTTGTCATTCAGAGACTCAGAGGATTCAGGTAACGGGACATTCTGACTTATCGTGGGATTATTACTTATCAGAAGAAATAATTTCTTTAGTATTAGTAATTGTTCACCTGAATCCTCTTCACAATTAAACGTCTCCGAATGAAATTTTATGAACCTTGTGATTAATAGTGATTTAAAGGTGCTTTTGAAAGTGTGGCAATTTACGTTATTATTCCTAAAATTATAGGCCCGCACCTGTCCAAAAAAGTTTTCTAGCGGATCTGAATTAAAAAGTCGCGGGCGCATTCTATTACTTTTCCCATTTACATCAATAAATTTCATTTGGTTTATTTTATCTTCAGCTTCTTTCCAGAATTTCATGTGCTGGGATTTTGTAGTGGCAGCTTGTCTTAGTGGTTTAGCATTATTTTTTAAACCGTATCCGTTAACCGAATCAAAAACTTCGTCAAAAAATGATACCATTTCCGCAGTATTTTCAATTGTTGTATTGACGGGTGTTCCATCAATGTAGGTAATGAGCTGCAAGGAAAATAAATTCCATTATAAACAAGAAATTTGAATATCAATTAAGTATATTTAAAATTTTTACAATATTAATTTAATTTAAGGTTAGATCATGTCTAAAATTAATTGATAAAATTATCCTATACTAAAACACCACAACTAAACATGAGAGTGTATGAATAGATTAAAGCAGAGTTTTTATATTATGTACTTACAAAATTGGGCGGAGTATGATAAAGTAGCTGCCACTGTTTTGCTCAACACTCTAGCTGCATTCTTCACCTGAAACCGAAATTCTTTATCTTATAATTTGGTTCACTACTTTATAGAAATGATAAGTATGTAGGTGACCTTAAAGTATATGTAAGTATAACACAAATCTTGTGTCACAATTATTCATGTAAGTGTCTATTACTTCAGGTTAAATCTGTGTACATCTGGACTTATGCTAGTCAGCATAATTAAATGACCGGTGAATAATAAACATCTCATACCATGCAGTATTCTATTTGGTAGTAACAATGAAATTACCTTCATTTTTTTTATTTTTCCTGGGATGACACATTCATCATTCAATTTATGCAGCAGCCTCATTTCTGCGTGTTTACAATCGGTCTTATAAACTTGAACAATGTCGTCCCATTTACATATTTTATTATTGTATTTCAAGTTTTTATTTAGTAAATTGTTCCATAGTCCTTTCAAGAGGTGGGGTGGGTCATAAATGACACTCATCTCACGCCCATTAATTGTTATTATGTCATCTGTAAACAAATGTTATTTTAATATTATATTAGACTCACACAATTTATTAATTATTTATGTGTATAAGAAACCATGTAATAAAAAATGCATATCAGTAAAATTTATAAGTCACATACCTATCTTTTGGCTGTTCCTCATTTCTTCCCTGAATGTGTCTTGGCACAGGCTTTTAATTGCAGACTGAAACGCTGTGCCTTGATCACATACAAGGGCAATTGGTTGGAGGCCAGTATTTCCCACAGCAGTCACTACATCCTTTATTAGCTTTTTTCAAAAGTTTGCTGGGGTTGCACCTTGACAAGAAATAAAAAAATAAATTAAAAAATATTAATAAAAAAAAACAAGGAAGTCACATACATAATCCTGTGCTAACAGTAAGATCGAATCTAGTGTCGTAGATAAACAATTGTTATTGTTAATAGTGAAACGCATAAACAATTGTTTCAGTGCAGAAATCGAACCCGCGGCCTTTCGTTTCATAGCTGGCGTCTAACTGTAGCTGTCAAATTGTTTTATGATAAATATAAATAAATTGAAAACCTTACCTCCTGTTTAATGGCTTCAAAAACTTGTGTATTAATGCCTGCTTCAATATCCAAATTTGCAATTAATTTATTTAATGTACATTTCGAAGGCAAAATGAATATTTTCCGTAGAAATTTGTAGCATTTTGGACTTTGCTTCATTATCGCTAAAGCCAATATTTTCTCGTCATGCGTGAATTGCCGACCTCTAGCTTTTTTTCGTTGACAAGTTAACTTGCATCCACATGAACTTTCTTGCTAAAAGGTTCAATTTTTTTTTTTAAGAGTTGCTTCATCCTTTACAAATTTCATTGCCCTTTTTGCTCTCTGGGTGAAGTCTGTTTGCTGTATTGATAATGAGTACTCTTTGTTTCATTCTCAATGGCTTATGCTTATAACTTGCAACACACTTTGGTTTGGACCTTGTATTTTGTCTCACAGTAATATCTGAAATAAAACCATAATTATAAGAAATTGCATTGCATAAATAAAAAGAATGATTAGGAAATATGTATAGATAATATAATTACATACCACATGTGTCAATGTTGCCTCTTTGTATTTGAGAAGGAGATGGTACTACATCGCTTTCTGAAAAAAAAAAATGTTAAGAGATAATTAAAACAAAAGATGACTCAAGTTTTTATCTATAAAATTAAAATGTATTAATTCATATTATGTCACAAAAAGCTAGCAAATATCTTTTTTTTGTATTTGTTTTCTTAAGATCTGTCCCTGATTCCTGAAAGTAAAGGACATTCCTGGCACTAAAATAAGGTTGGGGATTCAAAACTTTAGCTTTAGTACTAAGTGATTACTAAAATAAAAGCAGAAAACCAATAATAGCAGCATTACATGGGATTTGAGCCCAGAACTTCACAACTCGCAGCTATTTAGTGCCTACTAGTGTGATTGAATTATTTTTTATATTTGTGCTCACATGATGTATTTTGTATAAGCCTACCCGTATTAATTCTTCTGCGCTTGTCCTCTAATACCAGTTTACAGTAAGTATGATCCATGTGCCGCCTCTTGAGGCAATAATTGTGTTCTCCAATAATATTATCTGAAAATGTATAGAATGATTACAATTTGAATATCAGTCCTATTACAATAATGTCACAGAAAATAAAGTTGGATAATTTTATATCTCTAGAGTTAGAGTCACAATGCAATACTTAGCAACTTGCAGTTGTTACTTAAAATCATGAATGTTACCTATTGAATAATGTTTGTATATAATTCAATACAAGTTTAACTTACTGCTTTCTTCAGGAACAATTATTAAAGTCCTGTGATGGAAGATTGTTGGATAAGCGTCATTGCACAAGCGTGATCTCAGGCGTGTTTGCATAAAAAACCTTTTTTCATGTGTTTTTCACACACAAACTGCTTGCGAAGTTCCGGAATTCTCAACAGACGCAATTTATCTGAATACAATCTAACCACTTCTCGCACATAATTTCACTCTTAGGAAATCTATGAAAATGAACGTCCTTTCTTTTAATAGCACAGTTATCCACACAGCAATGATTAAACATTGTCTAATACTATTGCAACTTTTAAAATTGGGAGCGTAAGTTACGGAATTAAATCAACGCAAAACTTCACTCGACCAACTCTAAAACGCGCGCTATTACTATTTCAGAAATTAGGAGGATAAGATACGGAATTAAATCTACGCAAAACTTCACTCGACCAACTTTCAAAGGGAATTTAAATCACTACGTTGATACTTTGAAACTGTAATGGCGGTTACGGGCAGTAAATAAACGATGGATCAAACAGGCAATTTTACACAATTTTATGACTTCCGATGCGTCATAGACATTAAAACATGGTATTTTATCTATGGTTACGATTACATCCGCCTATAGAAAATTTTTAATCTGTCTATGAAGAAGCATGAAGGGAAGGGGGCAGGAAATTGTCACACATAATATGTGACACAGATAATAAAACAAATGTATGAAGATTGACGCCCGTGCATTTATGTTTGTGTAGTCAGTGCGAACGGAAGCTAAATGATGAAATTACGGATAAATAAATTGTTGTTTTTATCGCGTGTCGTTGAGAATGATACCACAACGTCAAGAGTTTGTAAACATTCTCTAAGCGGTCTTCGGCGGTCGTACAGTGACGTGAGTTTAGACGTCTTACAATACTGTTTTGCATGTAAGTATAGTAAAACTTTCACAATTAGTTAATGGCACTGGTATGTCAAATTAGGGCGCCAGCAAACACGCCGTGGCAACGCAGGACGAATCGGCGCCGGCGACCGCGCCGCTGGCCGATCTGCACGGACGCCGACACAACTACCTCCGCATATCGCTCACCGAGCGCTGCAACCTGCGATGTGAGTATCACTGATGCCTACACCCGGCGACCCGCCAGTACATGCACACTATGTAGCCACATCACATATAACACACTTACGTATTCTAGCAAACAAGCCCTTTTTAATCGAGTTCAAGAGCGTTGCGTCACGGCGCAGCGAAACGCACCGGCTGGCGAATCATTGATTACACATACATAACAAATTGTAATTGACAGCAAATTGTTCTTCTCCTAGTTTCTACTAGTAGAGACTAGGAGCACTAAAGACTGTGATAGCAGCACATAAATACTCCTACTGGTGCTCTTGTGCTGTCAATATTGCATCAGAGCCAATTTATTGTGCACAATTTATAATATGTAAAATTCATTAAATTTTAGAATGTCTCCTAATCAATCCGTATTTAGTTAAAAACACTGGTATTGATGGAGGTATTATCTCATGTGTTTGAAACATGACCATGACATACCTTTAACCTTTACAGTAGATCAAGAAGTTACCTAGACTCAGATAAGTGGCAACCAAGCTAAAAAAAACAGATAATGAAAATACCAATAAGGAAATTAAAAGAAATATGTTAACTAAATAATGTGAATGCAAATACTGTGTACTCAGGTGGTGGGTGCTCTCATAGCTTTCACTTGCACAAACTTTAGTCAATAGGCTGCTGCCTGCTTGTCCATGAAATTAAATGCATACTCACAACTATTTGGTTGATAGAAGGACATTCACACTTTTATAATATTATACCATGAGTTATTATTTATTTATCAATGTACTGTACCATAATGTCCAGTCATGCATGAAATTGCTCATAAAGGACACCATATTGGTTGCATCCGAAAGCTCTGTAGTCAATTACATGGTTCATACTAGCTACCCCCTCAAAATAAGTATATACATATGTACATAAGGCAGAGTTATTCAACAATATAATACAATTGTGTCATTGATAAGTATGTAAGGTAAATATCTAATGTTGGAGGATACACAATCTGGATTGCATTGCACTTCACAGAGTTCAGGTGCATTGTACACATTTTGTTGAAGCAGTAAAAAAACAAATATAATAACGATCATATTAAGTAAAGGCTTTGCCAACAACACAGGTTTCAAAATATAAATGGTGGTAGGTCTCTCATATGTCAGAGGCCACCTGGGTAGGTACCACTGCAATGTCGTATTTTTCCCGCCAAATAGCAGTTTAAATGCACTGTTATGTTCAGGTTTGAAAGACATTGTAACCATAATAAGACTTATCATCTTATGTCTTAGGACGGTGATTGCAGTCGAATACCAAGCATTGCTTTGTAATTCAGTGTGCATGCTGGCCTCTTGGTAAACAGACTAGACTCGGCTGCCAACATGTTCACAGTGGTTGTGGGTTCAAATCCCAGGGCACACCTCTGACTTTTCGGAGTAATGTGTGTATTGATAGTCAATCACCACATACTAAAACGGTGAGGGAAAACATCGTGAGGAAACCTGCATATCATAGCGCTTTACAAGAATTTATAGGGTATGTAAAGTCTGCCAACCCGCAGTAGGCAAGCGTGGTGGACTACTTTCGATTGTAGAGGGGGCCCGTGCCCTGCAGTAGGACGTAAATGGGCTGACTACTACTGTTCATGAGACTGAGCGGTCCATCGTTTACCATCAGGTGAATGGCAAGCTCGTCTCGCTATCGAGAGCAATAAAAATAATATTGGGCATAAACATATTTTGGCATAAGATTATTCACAACAATAAAAAATAAATCAAAAATACATAAAACAAGAATGATGCTCGAGTTGTCGATCAACTGAATTACAGGTTTCATTTTAATTAGCCAATTATTTAGCGGATATAAGTTCGTCGAACCGGCGAATAATAATCATTATTTATTGGATTGTGAAAACTATTATTATCACACAAACAGACCACATGGAAATAATCTTAACTATCGTAAACATACTCCTTGACCTATACTCGCGATACGGAACCATTTGATATGAGGAATGGGTTCATATTATCATTGACCAACATCTTTTTATATTCAACTCAATTTAAGACTAAAAATAAGCAGTCCTTTTACTACTTGTGTTTGAATGGCTTTCTTATTGCGACTCTGACCCGTCACGAACATGAACTGGACTGGACACGAACACAAAGTCTGTCTCGGTGTAGGGATCAAACCTTCGGCTTCTCTTTCAAAGTAGGCGTATATACTGACTGCGTCACCGAAACTATATTTTTTTTTTTCAAATATCAAATTGGTCGGTTTTCCAGCGTTTATTTTGAATACAATAATGTGTTGCAACAGAATTTGACATTCAAATCTGTGTTTGGGTCATGATTGCAGCTAAAGCAAACAACACTTGAGCTCCTGTTATCTGTTTGCTCTGAGCAGCTTAAACATTCATAAAATTTGCCTGTACCTATAGACCTTTTCGTAGTTCGTTCGTAACAACGAAATTATTTATTAAATCGTATAATTTGAACTTCGTCATCTCGTACTCGGAGATGTGCGTCAGTATGTATCTGTATAATATTGGCGAGTCACGAACACACATAAATGCAAGTCGAAACACCAAGATTGAAGATAACATTCGACTCGTCACTGCCACGAACATAAGTGCACACAGCCTTGGATTCTGCGTCGACCCGACAACTCAGCAGGTGGAATATCAATTGGCTTCAGCAAATATTGAATATGTAAACTGGACACATGTGGCGCGCAATGTTTTTGTGAATGTTCGCATCTACAAACCTTTCTCCGGCTACGGCACGCCGCACGGTGGGACGGATTTCGAGGCTCCTTTACATAGGATTTTTCAATTTTTTTTTACCTTTTTTCTCAAATCTAAGTATGAGGTATTATTGTTATTACCATAACATTAACTAATATTAGAATTTTGAACCGATTGGCATCTCAAATATTGAAAAAAATGACTTTGAAGATTTTAAATGTATGAAAATGGATTTTGTTTTCGTCCTAACTTTTTTTTATATTAAGATGTAAAGCTGAAACTTTTAGAGATTATAACTTGAACCCACATCAAGCCATACAAATTTTGACCTTGACCCCGACCGGTCCCGTTTAGGAGATATGGGGTAAGCAAATATGCACATTTAGCCCGCATTTTGACACGGGCTAATGTGTTTGCCTTTTACCTTTTTTCGCAAATTTAAGTATAAGGTATTATTTTAATTACCATAAACTTAACTAATGTTAGAGTTTTGAATCGATTTTTATCTAAAATATTGAAAAAAAATGACTTTAAAGATTTTAAATGTATGAAAACGGATTTTGTTTTCGTCCTAACTTTTTTTTATATCAAGATGTAAAGCTGAAACTTTCAGAAATTATAACTTAGACCCACACCAAGCGACACAAGTTTTGACCTTTACCCAGCCCCGTCCCGTTTGGGAGATATTATGGGCTAAGGAAATGTGCACATTTAGTCCGCATTTTGACACTGGCTAATGTGTTTTTTTTTACTTTTTTTCGCAAATCTATGTATGAGATATTATTTTTATTACCATAAAATTAACTAATATTAGAGTTTTGAACCGATTCTTATCTCAAATATTGAAAAAAATGACTTTAAAGATTTTAAATGTATGAAAACGGATTTTGTTTTCGTCCTAACTTTTTTTTATATCAAGATGTAAAGCTGAAACTTTCAGGGATTAAAACTTAGACCCACACCAAGTCAAACAAGTTGTAACCTTGACCCCGACCCGTCCCGTTTGGGAGATATGGGGTAAGGAAATGTGCACATTTAGCCCGCATTTGGACACGGGCTTAATGTGTTTAAATAAATTAAATTCTTAAATTTGTCTATGTGATAGTATCATATGATATCTAAAAACATCTGCAACTCATAACCTTGACCTTGAACGACACTGTTTTACAGATATGAATAATTAAAAAGTGCATTTTCTGAGTATGTTGTTACATGGGCTCTCGTAACTAGCCTATACCTGAAATTTGCGATCCAAAATAACAGGAGATTTTGTAACACGTCAGTTTCCGGCCCTATATTATTACTTTTGACCTTAATCTTGAAGAATTCCATTCAAAAGTTACAAATCAAAAATTACAGGAATATGAAAATTATAGAATAGAATTATTGAGCGAGAAATACATAGCCTAAACTAGTTGTCTGGTTCGAAATAATCATATTTTCTACAAAGTTTATGTCAATAGTGGATGAAAGGGTGTTTGAAAAAAAAACATTACTCTATCATAGTAAGGTAAAATCCATTATTTAAGCTATTACTTTCTAGTATGAACTAGAAGTAGACAATTCTAACAATAATTTGGCTTCCTCTGAAAGTGGCTGAATATCACGTTGACTTATTTTAGGTCTAAAACTGGACAGATATGGGTCAGATGAAATTAGTAGGTTATGGATAATGTCTTCATTTGTAGCAATTCTGCTGTTTTTGCGTGAGTGGAAAGTTCTAAAATATTTAAAATCTTTGTTTCGAGCTTCGGATGCCTCCTCAGAGAGCTTCCCTATTGGAATGAAGTTATTGAACTCAATAATATCTGCACCATGTATGAGTAATTTATGCACAGTAGATGGCATGTAATACCATGAATAGAGCTCGACGTATTTATGAGCTGTTGAAGTATAATATTGCCGGAATTTTTCGACATTAACAAATTCTCCACATGTAATTACTTGGATGATGACTTTCAACTGGCTAATTAATTGTGCATCTACACCTGTGATGCGCGCAGTAGTTTCGGGATCGACAAAAAAATGTCTTGCAGTATTTCCATCATTGGTGGTCCCTGAACCTTGCTTCACAACATCTATGAGAAGTCCCATTTCATCTCGAAATTGATCTTGGATTGCTTTTTTCTTATTAGCCAATTGTTGTTTTAAGTCATCACCTTTAGCTTGCCATTTCTTAAAGTCGAGGCGATAAGCTATGTGCAATATGCATTCCATGCATCTTATAAGTGTATGGAGAGAAGACAAACCAAACCTAAGCATATCTACGGGTGACTTCTTTGTGAAAGCATATTGATATTATTCATCTCTGTGGGTTTTGCTTTGCAAATGTCACATGTTGCCGTAGATGTATCGGTCAGTTTCGAGGATATCTTTCCGGCAATCATAGTCATGTGAAATTTGTGGCTAACGCTTACATCTTCAAACAAAGTTGGCTGTAGAGTAGCAATTTCTCTCTCTACTGAAGCCACTGTCTACTGTATTTAAAGTATTTGGATATATTACCCTTCCCACCACATTTATTTACACAAACAATAACAACAAAATTCCTAGAATAAAAGGTGGCCGGCAAAACATGGTAAAGAAAGGGCTAATTACCCCCAATTAACATTATCAAAAGTCGGCCACATCTGTAGAATAACAATGGATATCGAGTGCAGATGTATGATATTAGAAAATTCTATTAATCAAGGTAAGTAATCCACGTCACCTGGTTGCTTATATTTTAATGTTATAATGAATTACTATGAAGTCATAAATTAGTTAGGGATTATCGTACCACATTTTTTCATAAAACTTGAAAAAATCAGCACCTGAGCTCAATATCCATTAGCAGTAAGAAAAATGTAAGAATTTAATTTATTTAAACACATTAAGCCCGTGTCCAAATGCGGGCTAAATGTGTACATTTCCTTACCCCATATCTCCCAAACGGGACGGGTCGGGGTCAAGGTTACAACTTGTTTGACTTGGTGTGGGTCTAAGTTATAATCCCTGAAAGTTTCAGCTTTACATCTTGGTATAAAAAAAAGTTAGGACGAAAACAAAATCCGTTTTCATACATTTAAAATCTTTAAAGTCATTTTTTTCAATATTTGAGATAAGAATCGGTTCAAAACTCTAATATTAGTTAATTTTATGGTAATAAAAATAATATCTCATACATAGATTTGCGAAAAAAAAGTAAAAAAAAACACATTAGCCAGTGTCAAAATGCGGACTAAATGTGCACATTTCCTTACCCCATAATATCTCCCAAACGGGACGGGGCTGGGTAAAGGTCAAAACTTGTGTCGCTTGGTGTGGGTCTAAGTTATAATTTCTGAAAGTTTCAGCTTTACATCTTGATATAAAAAAAAGTTAGGACGAAAACAAAATCCGTTTTCATACATTTAAAATCTTTAAAGTCATTTTTTTCAATATTTGAGATAAGAATCGGTTCAAAACTCTAATATTAGTTAATTTTATGGTAATAAAAATAATATCTCATACATAGATTTGCGAAAAAAAAGTAAAAAAAAAACACATTAGCCAGTGTCAAAATGCGGACTAAATGTGCACATTTCCTTAGCCCATAATATCTCCCAAACGGGACGGGGCTGGGTAAAGGTCAAAACTTGTGTCGCTTGGTGTGGGTCTAAGTTATAATTTCTGAAAGTTTCAGCTTTACATCTTGATATAAAAAAAGTTAGGACGAAAACAAAATCCGTTTTCATACATTTAAAATCTTTAAAGTCATTTTTTTTCAATATTTTAGATAAAAATCGATTCAAAACTCTAACATTAGTTAAGTTTATGGTAATTAAAATAATACCTTATACTTAAATTTGCGAAAAAAGGTAAAAGGCAAACACATTAGCCCGTGTCAAAATGCGGGCTAAATGTGCATATTTGCTTACCCCATATCTCCTAAACGGGACCGGTCGGGGTCAAGGTCAAAATTTGTATGGCTTGATGTGGGTTCAAGTTATAATCTCTAAAAGTTTCAGCTTTACATCTTAATATAAAAAAAAGTTAGGACGAAAACAAAATCCGTTTTCATACATTTAAAATCTTCAAAGTCATTTTTTTCAATATTTGAGATGCCAATCGGTTCAAAATTCTAATATTAGTTAATGTTATGGTAATAACAATAATACCTCATACTTAGATTTGAGAAAAAAGGTAAAAAAAATTTGAAAAATCCTATGTAAAGGAGCCTCGAAATCCGTCCCACCGTGCGCCGCGCCGCGCGCACAAACAAGAGCATATCGTCAACTCTATACCTATCTATTATATGTATGATCAGCAGTGACCAAATAACAGGTTTGTATCAAAGTGAACAGTTCTCAGCGACTCTGTCCACGTGGGCCAATATACGATCAAATGATATCAAAAGTAAAGATTAAAAGGTTGACAGCAAAGTTATACCGATACAAAACATGCATATATCAAAACAAGTTATAAAATAAATTTAAATGGCAAAGTTATTGGAATAACTGATGATGATTAGATTACATTATCAGAATTCAAATCTGATATTTTCTGACCCACCACGGACTCCTTTACTATAGTGATATAATTATAATCGTAAAAGCCATGTATGTTATGTATTAATAATAAATATCTTTAGTAAAACAGTTTTCAGGCAAAAATGACATTCGCTGTAGCCACCATTCTGCATTCACCAGGACAACTGTATACTCCCGTTGATAAGTTAATCTGGGGGCGCGGCCGAGCCTCCGTCCAAGTCGAGCTATAGGCCGTGACATCCTTTTCTCGAAGCAATTCAGACCATTTTCAACCCCCTATAACTTCGTTGTGGCTAAAGCATGAAGCCTGAATTTTCAGTTACTAAGCAGGCATTGTGTAAACACGGTATATTTAAAATTTCATTCAATTTGAACCAGTAGTTTAAGAATTGTAACTAGTCAAACTTTCTTAATTTTGTCACTCACTGACTGACCGATCATCAAAAGTCTAAGGCACTTCTAGTAGATATAGAACCTTCAAATTTAGAATATAATTAGTCTTTAGTGTCTAAAGTAAGGGAAAATTCAAGCATTTCATAATTTGTGTCTAGTTTTCTAGATAGACCAACTGTCAACTAGTAGTTGACATGACGTGGCGCGTTTGGATGCATTAGAAATCCGTTAAATTTGGCCATTTCGGTCGCACTAAGGGCAATTTGTATTACTATTTTAACCTTGACGGGCATGAGCGGCGGTACGGATAACTTTGTAATCCCATATAAATGTATAGGATTACAAAGTTACATTTGCAGTTAATGAATCATTGTACCCGTATATAATGGAATAATAGTTGTAGATAGATATCTATATATATGAGGCATAACAGGAGGGGATATAGAGAAGGAAATGGTGTATTCAGCATGTCACATGCCCTTGCAAATAAATAGACTAAATAGCTCGAAAATATCAATTACAATGAAAGAAAGAACATTAATAATCAAATCCGCTATATTTGTGATAAATTGATGACTACAAAAATAAGAAAAATCCATAAGACAGAGGCTTTAAGAAAAATCGTTAGTAATATTCTAGAAGTAAGAAGTACCGAAAAGGAAAAAAGTAGGACTCTACAAAAAGACGTGAGATCCCATCAAAAACATCTGTATGTTGTTGGATGTTTTTGATGGGATAATATAATTTCTGTGACAGGAGGCCTTGACATGTTTAGGCCTCGAGCCGCGTACTTGCTCTCGCAGAGGTCACGTTGAGTCATCAGAGAGCCTCTCATTTTCATAGCTTTTTTTAACAACGCTTCGTATTGTGCCTACTCTCCTCAGAGGTAGCCTTTATATCGGTGCCAAGGCGTGAGCAATACGTACATACGTGTTCATATAACTTTTCAAATGATTAATATTTAGTGGATATATCAGTTAGTAAATCGTGATGTAATTGAATTGTAAAGTGTTTATGATTTGTCTCATGTCTGTAATATGTGCAGTAAGGAACAGCTGTGCACGAGTTTATATTATAAACATCTTATATGTCTTAGAAACGCTATTACTCTTGGCAAACAATAAAATGTGGACCCATTTAATAGCCTCCGTGGCGCACTTGGTTAGACGCCGGCTGATGACCATGGCCCGTGGGTTCAATCTCTGCATCGAGGCAAATATTTGTATAAACCACAGGTTTTTGTTGCGGGTGTTTGTGAGACCGAAGGCTCTCGTAGTTTCTGATACCCACGACACAAGACTGGACCGACGATTGTATAAATTTCTTTTATTACTAATTTACGTGTTGAAATATCCCATATCCCAAATTCTAAAGTTCTTTTTGGTACAGACTGAATTAACATAAAAACCAAATCAGAATAAATATAGAATTACAGTTACCCGTGAGACGCTACGGCCCTCTGTCTTTGAACAAAACATCTTAATACTTTGATAAGCGTTTTACAAACAGGTTTTACAAAATATACTGCTTGTAATAATTATTTGGTATATGTAAGAAATGTTGAAAACATCGCGTGACTTTCCCTTTATAATTTTAACAGATATACCAAAAGCAGCGCAACCATTCTTCAGTGGGTTTTGCGTCTCATGCTTTATGCCCCTACAATAAAATATAACAAATCGAGTTCACTGAGAAGAAGCTTTGTTTAATTTTACGTGGGCCGTCCTCCGCTTGTTATTCTTTAGTTATCAGTTATCAGTGAGCGCACATGCTGAGTGCTCGAGTGGGTTTTATTAACGCGGCCCTGGCCTTGAGTCGCGACTCGCGGTCATCTAAACGGCACACGAGTGGAACTAATGAGGTTCGCGCATCTGGCGCCTTGTCGGTGATGTACTCGCCACTACTCACTGTACCGCTCGAATTCGGACCTTTGTTGTTTTAGAATGTTAAGGATATAAAAGTTGTCATGGCGGAACCTTGCTGTAGGTAAATAAAGCTGCATACGAATATATTAACTCGACCTGGATAGTATCACTTTCTCAATTGAAGATTGACGTGAAGTAAGCTTTGAATGTGACGTGAACCTTCTGTTGTGTTTCACTAGGTGACTGAGATTGCCACTGACTCGAAACCTGGCAATTGGATATTTATACCTACATATATAAAATCGGGCCTTTGTCCCAGAAGTGGTAGGCAAAAGTACTACACGGAAACCCACCATTCTCCATTCGTCACATTTCGCCTTGTATGGTCCGTTCCACGATTTGATAGGGGCGCGACTACCGCCACATCTAGCACAAATTCTTGCCTCCAGGCTGATGTGTAAAAATCTAATATCACATTTCCATACCCGGGAAATAGAACCCGAGACCTTACAGTTATATCCGAAATGCACATACACAAATATTGGGAAGAATGGGATGAAATTATAGGAAGAGGAAAAGTGCATTGGACATCCGGCCATCTCATACATCGAACGAAACACGACCATAACTGTCAGTTTACGTTGATCTGCTGAGAGGCAGTGGTACCACCCCGGCTCAGCTGGCTCATTGTTGCCGAGTCATGAGTGACAAGAGCGTGGCTGTAACGCTGCATCGATCGTTCCAGGCCAGTACTGCATGCCGGCGGAGGGCGTGCCGCTGTCGGCGCGCGCGGCGCTGCTGTCGCGCGAGGAGCTGGCGCGGCTGGTGCGCGTGTTTGCGGCCGCCGGCGTGGACAAGGTGCGCCTCACCGGCGGCGAGCCCACGCTGCGCGCCGACCTCGCAGACATCATTCGTGAGTACCGCGCACATTGCACTCAGTATATTTAGATCCGCCGTTAAGTTCGTCCACGGTTGAGCGAGGCGTGCACGTGTGTTGCAGAGAGCATGAAGGCGGAGGGCGGCGTGCGCTCGGTGGCGATGACCACGAACGGGCTGGTGCTGACGCGGCGGCTGGTGGCGCTGCAGCGCGCCGGCCTGGACGCGCTCAACGTGTCGCTGGACACGCTGCGCGAGCCGCGCTACCTGCACATGACGCGCCGCGCGGTGCGTGCGTGTGTGTGTGTGTGTGTGTGCGTGCGTGTGAGTAGTGCGTGTTGACTGGCGGTGTGTGTGTTGCAGGGGCTGGCGCGCGTGCTGGCCGGCGTGGACCTGGCGCTGCAGCTCGGCTACAGCCCCGTCAAGATCAACACCGTGCTCATGAAAGGTATGTTTTATTCAACTCTTATTACTGATTCAAGTCAATTAGTTGAGTCAATGGGGGATATTGACCTGCCATATTAGTGTATTATAACTGATCAATCTCTAGATCAGTTATTATACTATTGAATTAATAATATATTACTTAAGTCGCTGGATGCTAGGCGCTTCCAACATTTCGATGTGTAGATAATCCGGGGAGGCCCTAGTTCAGCAGTGGACTTCCTGTGGCTGAAGAAAGAGAAAAAAAAAAGAAAATGCATTATATACAGGTGAATTCCTAAAATGCTAATGGAAGGGCAAATCCGAAACTACGAGGAAGTCAGAAAAATACTGAAAGGTGTCAAAGAATCCGATTTTGATGAAAACAAAAACTGTATTTTTTTTTAAATATCAATATCCCTAGCAAGGAACCGAACCTGATAATTATGAAAAAAAAATGCTGTGTTATTACACCAATCGATAATGTTGCTAATATAGATCCAATTTTAGAAAGTAATCGGATTCGGTAAAATAAAGGGAATGATATCTCACGATACATAATATTTCACAGGATTTAATGACGACGAAATATGCGACTTCGTCGAATTAACCAGAGACCGCAACGTCGAAGTAAGGTGAGTACTGAGTACAGAGTGTAGTCCAATGATGAATACGTGTGCCTTAATGTATTTGTCAATACGTTTCTTAACGCTCCCGTTTTTAAGAGCGTTTACACCTTGCGCGCAAAGTCAACCATAGGTATTTCTTCGTTAATTTCACGCACACATAAGCGACCAAAGCTGTGTGCGTAGAGCTGCCGCGTCGCCTCGCTATACAGTCAGCTCAACCAACTTTGATCCGTGTGCTTCAAAATTCTAATATTTAATTGAAATGTAACTTGTGATTTATATATTGGTAAAATAATATCATAAAAATATTTTATTTGCATTATAAGTAGACAAATATTACTCTGCAAGCAATGAACGATACAAATTAAGATACTAATCATATTTTCGTTATTAGTACATTGTTAAGTTGCATTCAAATCAGTAGACACTACGGACGTTTTATTAATCATTTCGTGTTCGAACACATGAATAGAGTTAGGGGCCTTACAACCCAAAATAATTGTAGATAATAAAAAAATTATAAATATTTTACTACCAAAGTACTAAGATGTGGCAATTGCAGTCCGCGCGTGCCTATTTTTACTACGCACGGCAAAAATCGACTGCAGCCAGCCCGGAGCGACGAGCGATACGTCCTCCCTCTAGAAGGTCTTGCGGCGGTCTGATTGGATGCACGGCGGACAGCGTGTTTTATAGTAGTATTTAAAATATTTGTAGAAAACATGAAAACTAATTTTGTTGAAATATAAAAATGGTAATTTATTGATAAGATGTTCTTCTATTATAATATGCAATTGCTATAAATAATTATGTACGATAAGTTGGTGAAAAAAAATATGTTCTTGACGAGAGTTTCTGAATAATTTCGCATTCTTTAATTTTTTATTTTTCAAAAACTAAACACAAAAAGATTATTTTTCTCAGTAAAATCCCTCCATAAGGATCTTAAAAGTCTGATAATATTTTTATTTTCATCTTATATTTAGTGATTTCGGATATCTTAAGCTTCTAAATTGCCATTTAATGCCTAAATAACGAAACTTGTGTTCAGTAATCCTTATAGTACTCACAAATTATCCATCAATCTATAATGTTTTTCACCAAAATCCCTAGATGACGACAACCTTTTCTTAAATTAGAACTAATTATTTTTCCTTTAAATTGTTTATTGGTGGCTATTAACTCGTTTGAAAAGTCCTGATTTTAAGCCAAAAAGCGCGCGGAAGGTATAAACGCTCTTAATATAAATTGGCAATTTTACATCTGCTATGTAGATTCATAGAGTTCATGCCGTTTGCGGGGAACGAGTGGGACGACAGCAAATTGGTGCCATACCGCCGCGCGCTGCAAGCCGTGCACCAACAGTACCCCGACCTGCAGCCCGCGCTCCCGCGACCCCACGACACCGCGCGCGTGAGTACACGCACACGCACACACGCACGCACACGCACGCACACACACGCACACACGACACTAACCTCGTGCTCCCGCGCAGGTGTGGCGCGTGCCGGGCTACGCGGGCAGCGTGGGCTTCATCTCCTCCATGACGCAGCACTTCTGCTCCTCCTGCAACCGACTGCGCCTCACCGCCGACGGGAACCTTAAGGTAGGTATCGTGAACTCGCACGCCGAGCACCGTCGCCTTTCCACGGTGCCGCACTGACGCCGAGTGTGCCACAGGTGTGCCTGTTCGGCGCCGCCGAGGTGTCGTTGCGGGACGCCATGCGCGCCGGCGCCGACGACCGCCAGCTCGACCGGCTCGTGCGCGCCGCGCTGCGCAACAAGAAGCCGCAACACGCCGGTAACTATGCGCGCGCCGCCGCCCCGCGCCCCCCACCCCCGCTCCTGAACCCCGTTCACTCTGGCACCTGTACTTATAGGCATGCAGAATCTCGCGCGAATGGAGAACCGCCCCATGATTCTCATAGGCGGCTAGGGTCGGCGCCGCGCCGCACCCTCAGAGATGTGCCAACGTTCACAGCGCGCAGGACGGCGACGTCGGGCCGCCGGGCGACGCGCGTGTCCGCCGCCGTGATGACGCGCGCGCCGCCCTCCGCGCTGCGAGTCGCCGCGCGCGCCTACTGCACGGCGCCCGGCGGCGGCGCCAGCGGCGGCGGGCTCGACGACGACGAAGCGGGCGGCGCGCTGACGCACTTCGACGCGCAGGGGCGCGCGCGCATGGTGGACGTGGGCCACAAACCTGTGACGCGACGCACGGCGGCCGCCGAGTGCTCGCTGGAGGTTAGCGCGCGAGTTCTGCGGCTGCTGCGCGACTCGCGCCTGCCCAAAGGCGACGCGCTGACGGTGGCGCAGGTGGCGGGCGCACTGGGCGCCAAGCGCACGGCCGAGCTGGTGCCGCTGTGCCACCCGCTGCCGCTGGACTCGGTGCGCGTGCACGTGGCGCTGCCGCGGGGCGAGTGCGCGGCGGGCGGCGCCATCGCGGTGCGCTGCGAGGTGCGCGTGACGGCGCGCACGGGTGCAGAGATGGAGGCGCTGACGGGCGCGGCGGTGGCGGCGCTGGCGCTGTACGACATGTGCAAGGCGGTGGACAAGCAGATGCGCATCACGGGGCTGCGCGTGGTGCACAAGGCGGGCGGCGCGAGTGACGCACGCGCGCGGGAGGCGCCGCCGCCGCTGCGTGCGCACGACGAGTCCCCGCTGCGGCCCGACGAGACCTACGCGCCGACCAATTTCGCCTATTTCTAGGATCCCGAGCGAATTCCGCGCGTTTGTGAGCGACTGGACGCTCTGTATCCGACTCGACTCTCAGTGATTAATCAGAATGTTATATTGTAGAATGAGGTGCTCTGATCAAATTGATCTGATGTAATATGTTTGTGAATAATTAATATAATTGTAGGTATGATTGTACCCCTGGCCTATTTGTACCGATTCATATAATGAATTGTGACTATTGATGCCCAACCCTTACCATGCATCTCCATTAGTTAAATACAAGTTTTTTGATGAAATAAAGTGGAGATGTGGATGGGTGTGCATACTGTTGCATGATAGCATGCAATGCATTCAATATACATCATACATATTTATGTATATTGAATGCATTGGTGTGGCTTTGTGT
Organism: Hyles euphorbiae; assembly: GCA_023078785.2. NCBI lineage: Eukaryota > Metazoa > Arthropoda > Insecta > Lepidoptera > Sphingidae > Hyles > Hyles euphorbiae. Next base: position 18,012,061 of record CM041051.1, read on the forward strand.
TTATTGTGTGATAAGAGCAAGTAATATTTGCAAAACAGGTGACTGGTAATCAGGGATAATGAATATTATATTATTTTATTAGCAAAGAAATCTTTATATTAAATATTATTTTTTTACAAAATTACAATAAATATATCTTTTAAATAAACAGAAGTTTTATTGTGTCCATAAAGCAACATTATGTCAGGCTAGTTCAGTGATCTGCAGCCTTACCGTGACAACTTAAGCAATTCAATTTCCAATGCAATTCAATTTAGGTTATCATTTTGTTTTGTACCATGACCATGTTTATACGTAATCGCAAGTGAGTCGCAAGCTAACCAAATGAGTGAATGCAAAAGTCTATGATCCGTAATGCTAGCAAGAGATAGCGCTATACAATAATCGTATTTTTGTTTCTTTCTCACTGGACTTGTTAGCAGCGTTCTGAAACTCAATCGTGAAAAACTTACGATAATTTTTACGATTGATAATATAATTTGTATTATTGTATGTTGTATTAAATTTGGCTAAGATTTATTTAAATATGAATGTTGCAGATTGACATTAAATAGTATTTAGCTGACGTTATATCAATTTACATTATGTTCAATTGATTACAATTTGCTACATGCGCATCAACTTGCAGAAGTGGTACGATAACGCGACGCGGTTCAGAATAGGTCCTAAATTCAGTTGCATTAAGAGCTCATGGTAAGGCTGCTGGTTTCTTAAGAAATCTTAACATACAAAATTAAATGCTTTGTGTATTATAATATGCCTAAACCTAAGGTATTTATGTTAGTATATGTTAACAACTCCTAGCAAATTCCGATGTTCATTTGATAGTTCAAACAACAACAACACTCCTGCGGAGTTCCAAATCTACACATGTATGGGCGACAATGTATCGACTCGGGCCTGTAGCATCAACCGCTAGCAACAAGCACATTGGACTTGGCGGGCTGCTCGGCAGCCTCGTCGGCGGGCGGGCGGTCGGTGCGCTGGATGCGGATGTCGTGGCACTCGATGTAGGCGTTGATCTCCTCGCCTTTCTTGGTGAGTTGTTCCTCGAGCGTGCGGATGGCGCGAGGCAGCTGTTCGCAGTTGGTCTCCAACTCGGGCAGCACGTCCGCCACCGTGCGCTCCACCAGCACGCCGCCCACCATCCGGAAACACTTGCGAGTGCGCTCCACTCCTCGCAGCGTCTCGATCACGATTCTGAAGGCAGACACGCTAGTCAGGGAGCCGCAGATACATCTGTACACATATTATACTTCACCTGTCACCTAGCTTTGGAATGTCTATACATTACACTCACTTGTGTTCGTTGAGGTCCATTTGTAATTCGGATATTTTGTTACTAAGTTGTCTTTGCTCTGTACGCAAATTTTGAAAACCTGCAAATATTTCCTCATTTGATTTTTTAGTTTTTGGCGCTGGTTTTGCCATGTTTATACTTTTTATGTGATATTTCAAATTAAACCTTTAAATATAGTCAAGTTCTCTAAATATTATTATAAATTCACAGTTCTACACTTTGTAAATTTATAGGTTATTTTTTCAATGTATGTTTTTAATTTTAAGACTTTTACAGCTCCGGCTTCCCACATGTCCCGCATTGAGGTCGACCGTCGAACTTCGGAATAACATCGGGAATGGGAGTGGACAGAAGTTATGTTTCTATAATTCTTAAAAAGATTAGATATTTATATAATACAATAGCAAAAATTGTTATTATATTGTGGCATGGACGTAGTATATAAACAGGACTGCGCACTGTCATCGGAAAAACGAGCCGAGCGAGAGGTGTAGGAAGGTTGGGTTGTGTCCCGTTCCTATAGGGTAACCATATTTTTTGGGATATATAGGAATTTTAATCAAATTGGCTAATATAAAGTCGAATAAAGTATTTTGTTTTTGAGGTAACAAACTTGATAATGTCTAACCGTGTAAAAAAATATTTGACCAAACCAAAATATTGGACCATTAGGACCTAGCAAAAAAGTTCAAAATCATAGTTTTATACGTATACTTTTAATAGGTGAAATGAAAAATGAAAATAATAATAATAAATCTTTATTGACAGCAAAATTCAGTTAACAATCTTCTCGTCTGTTCACAAAGTGCGTATGTTGTGTGTTATCAGTGCCAGTCTTCGTCGGGGGTGGTAGCTGGGGTCAACCCAGAGATTCTTACCACCCTCTGCCCCGCCGTTACCGTGGCCGCTACCATAACCAGGAATAGCGGGGCTGCCGGGGACTGGAGTCCTGGTCCTGGTTTTAACAACTATTAGGCTTTTTTATTGTTTATGCCAATACTAACCACGCTTGGCAGGCGGGTTCGCGAGCGCAGGAAGGTTCGCGTTGATGACGCTGCTGTCCGTCTTCAACTGGGGAAAGGAAATAGAGTTTGCGGCTAGAAGATGTTATTGGAAAGGAAAGTATGGAATATAGAGATGGATACTACAGCCACGGAGGGGAAAGTTGGTAGTGATTGCAGTAGTTCGGGGGCCGAGGTCGTATACTCGTAGCACCTATTTTAGGACAGGCCAGGACCACTAGCTAGGAGCATCGCTGACCTACTTAATACCAGATACACGTTATTATTCATATCTAATCTTGTAAAACCTAACGGCAACGTAGTTGTCCTACCATCTCATACCTAACAAATATCTTAATCGAATCATTAACAAAGTTCAAAATGGCGGCGATAACTATAATTCTGAATCTCAATTTAAAGGGGAGGTTTAAATTTCGTATTTCAGACCAATCGGATGAATAACTAAAGAGTTATTTCCTTTCTGCCATATTATTAGTGATATTTACAAAAAAAAAAATTTTTGATTTTATGTATAATATTTCATCCCTTATTTCGACCCCATAATAATATTTTTCTAATATTATTCACGCCATTATTTTTCATTTGGAATAAGGTTTCCATAACTGTAACGGCTTAAATTTTTATGTAACATTTCAACCCCTTTATGGTTAACTTTAAGAACATAAAGTGTGCTTTGTTATTTTTGTTCATAAATGAGTAAAGTTTGACATCTGTAACTTCAACAGTTAACGCGTCGCGTCGTTTGTTGGCATTGCTCAATCTAGTCATGTATGCAGGGTGGACAAGAAAACGGCGCACCTGCCAATATACATTATAGTATATGGTGAAGGCATCTTAATTAAGACGGATTTGCATGGCGCTGGCGAATATTAAGAAAGATGCCGAGAAAAAAAAACTAACGTTACATATGCTAACCCTTAACACATTACGCTAAAGTGATTGAACCTTACAACTGAACGGTAGACACTCAACAATAAATAAGCAGAGCTCATTATTTACTTATAAGTCGTGCGATTGTGTACATAACGCTCAGGGTACATAAAAAAGATATTAAATTAATACTGTCAACAGTCACATACATGGGTACTAACCCCACACTAAGATACAAATCTTGTGTCGCGGGTATTAGAAAAACAATTATGGTTCATGGAAATTGTCTCGGGGCAGAAACCGAACCCGCGGTCTCTCATTTCACAGGCAGTTCTTCCCAACTGCGCCACGGAGGCCGTCGGTGACTCATATGGGCTGGTTAGTTGTCATTAATGACCACTAAAATAGTTAACTGACCTTGTAATGTAAACCGTAATGACCTAGATAGGCAAGGATGGAAGCGCAGGATCCGCCAAAACCCGCACGAAAACACTGTCACAGTTTGGTAGCACAAATCACTTTTTCTTTTACATTTCACATAACACAAGTTACATCAAAAGCTATCAAATTGGGTCATGTTCAAAATAACTGAAAACGAATTTACAATAATATGCACACGACTAATACATGCACACGCGATCGCAATCCGAATTCAACTAATAAAAAATAAATTATTATTTTGATTTTTGAAAGATAAAGGCCTGTTCACATTAGATACAAAGCTTTCCTATTTGAGTTCATAATAATTCATGTGAACAATTAGTATTAGTAATGTATCAGCTCATATACGTGCCACTGCAGGGCACGGGGTCTCCAGTGCAGTAAATTAGTGCTTAGTGTTTATTGATTTCACTAATTTTATCTCACAGAAGTCTCATATGCAAATGGTAAACGACATTTCTCTAGGTATAATAATTTAGAAGAAATTTTATCACTTTAAATTAACATTATTTTCAAAACACATTAAAGTAATGTTAAATACAATAATAAGCAAAAGTAAATAGGCAATTTGTAACTGACTGGATCGGTTGATGACATATTTAAATAATATTATAAGCTCTTGAGCAAGTAAGGACCATTCTATCAGTCCAATAAGATCTTTTTTTTTAACGTAACTTTTATATCGGAGTAGGTACTTAATCAAATTAAGTTATATCAAGTGTGTAGTGTGAACACACCTCAAGATGTCGGTCTTCTTTTTCAAAATGCTAAAAGTTACCGACAAAGAAATCGCCGCCTTTCGGCTCGCGCTCACAAAGGGCGGCGGCAACCTCAAAGGAAGAATAATCGTGCCGCGTTGGATCCGACGAAGTACACTATGACCGGCGGCTTCCTTTGACTAATAGGGCCGAATTGGGCCATCATTTTAAAAATCTTTTTTTTATTAATCAGTGTCATCAGATTATTTTTTCAATGAATATTAATTATTTAGAAAATTTAAATGTTATGTAGGTATTACCAAAACTTTTCTAATTATAATTAAATTCGCAATATTACATGATTTAAGCGATGACCAGTGTGATTTCTTGGTGTCTTTCAGTTTGGATTTGTGACACTAAGGAAAATAATGACAAACAAAATAGTCAATCCATACACGATGCAACTGCACCTAAAGTTATTATGTTGTTAATTTATTGACGTTTAAATCTAAGTACGTCCCTGTTTAACTGATTGATTTATTTGAAATGAAACAAAAAATATCCTTTTTTGAAGTTAGAGAAGGATAAATTATACAGCTAAGAGTTCATGACCTTACCCATTTGTAAACAGCTGTTAAAGCGAAGTCTAAGAAAGTTTTGATGCTGTTAAAAATGGTTTTTGTGGTATATTTCGTTAACCGTTCAATTAACGACGAAACGAAAAAATACGTATTTGTTTAAATCTTGTTCTTCATCCATTCCAACTGGTTTTATGCGAAAAAGTGGTGATTAAACTTAAATCTTTAAACGGTCATAACTTCAAAACGGATGGGTATTTTCCAAATATTATTTTTTTATTACAATATTAATATTATGCCCTTGTACCCAACTGAGCAAGTGCGCCATTTTCTTGCGCTCCCTGTATAATCTAAGAGTTAGTGCCGCAGTAATCAAAGCTGTTTTGATTACGAAAATTCAGCTTTTTAGAAAATTTAGAGTTTCACACTCATATATAAACTTGTGAAAACTTTATTATTATTATTATTTCATTCCACAGATGTCCCGCTCTGGCACAAAAAAGAAATGGTCACGTTATATATACTAGAAAACTTCGCCATCCTACGTTGTGATACGGGGCGGTGTTACACCGCCGGTGTATCGCCCTATGGGTACAAATTCTTGACTCCGAGCTAATAATTAACAGAAAAATCGATTTTCACCCGGAGTTTGAACCCGAGACATCAGCTTTGTATGATGAATGATGATGATTCAACCGATCGTGATCGTCAAATGGAACGGCGGCGGCGCGGCGAAATGAGTGTTTTGGGCGTCGTGAACGCCAAATGGAACTCACCCTTAGTGGAACGCGGCTTTTATCTTTCAAATGTCAAATTCTATTGAAATCTGTGATTGCAATGTTTATGTTTTTATGTCATTCTTGATTCTGGTTTCTGGAGTATGCGTCGGTAACCTGTATCTTTATTTATTTCCCAATTTCTCAAATCGTGCCAACCTATTCTAGACCACGACCTTAACATGGCCTTGTTCCCCGCGTACGCTCAACCTCAAAATGTTACGGAAATGGATGTAGTGGAAGGTACGCAACTAAAATTTTATTAATAATAATGATGATAATAACTTTATATGCCTTAATACATATTAAATAAACATTACTTAATCAACTGGGTGAGCAGGCACGCCGCCGGACCCAAGCGAGGTGGTGTCACCTCGTCGTGAATCCCTATTGTTAGCCAGCGACAGCGATTTGGATGAGGAGCGGCCTGCTCGACCGTCCCTCTCCCACCGCTCGTCGCACAACGAACACTTCTACTGCGACACTAAATGCGACTACGGGAACCTGCGTGTCTCAACATTGTATTACCCAGGCCGGCCGCAGTAAGTGCATAACATTATAATTGGACATTTTTATGACATGTCAGTGTGTCATACTGTTAAAATGTGGCACACCAACTCATGGTATGTGATTCATCTACATAATATTTCCTAGTCACCCTGACAGTTAATTAATTTTATTGGCACCCCTAGACAGACGTGTAAGGCATATTTGTATATACATTTATTGATTAGTTTGCCATGTTTATCTAGATCAGTATTCTACCTGGAAAGTACAGCATTTACTGTTATATTCAGTGCACTGACTGATCAGCCAGTATGAAAAATAATTTGTTGTGTTACTCTATGATACAAAACAAAGTTCAAAATATTAGATATAAGTAAGTTATAAGTTTTCTTCTTCTAAATATCAATATTATTCTCTATGATACATATAATTTAATTTGAACTTAGACTATGGTTACATATGATAGAGATTCAGACATTTTGTGGAGTACCTAGTCACATTTCGATACATAAATGTAAAAAAATGCTAGATGTCATGTTTTCAGTGATTACATTACAAAGCCTAACCAATGTAATAGTAAAACGCAAATGTAGAAAATGATGTTGAATTATTGCTACAAGTACAAGTATGAGTTAATATTTTCAATTACATATTTTATCAGGCTATTTAAAAATAATGTACTGTAAGAATAGTGTTAGAACTTCTTTTTTTAGGCACATGAAAAGGTAACATATTGCTAACATGTCAGCTTCCATTCTGCATATATTAAAAAAAGGTTATTTTTATTAAATAATTGAAACAAAATTTAAAATGTATCAACATAAAAAATTATGCAAAATGTAACTTTTCAGGAGAAGCATTTCAAATCAACAATGTTGCAATGGGGGTGTGATAATATGATTATTAGCTAATGCTATATGTTATAGATTGATAGTCTTCAAACTTTTTCTCGCTTATAATAAAATACCTTATCGTATTGGAAGGAGGACATGTGAACAGAGTGACCAGAGTGACCAGCAAGTGTCCACTTCATGAGCAGGTATGATTTGTCAGCCAAGCCGTGGCTGTGCGGCGGCGGGGCGCGGGCGCCGCGTGGCTCCGCGCGCCGCTACTACCACGCGCCGCCGCCCGACGCGCCCGCCGACTCCGAGCTGCACGAGCGCACCGCCGCCTTCCGCCGCATGCTCGCCGACCAGCCCGCCGACGCCGCGCTGTGGCTGCGCTACATCGACTTCCAGGTGCTCGTCGCCGCCGCTTCGTCCTAGCTCCACTCAAACGACATGTCATAAAGTTGCGCGTGTGTCGTGAGACAGGAGCAGTGGTGCGAGGGCTCGGCGGCGCTGCGCGCGGCGGAGGAGGCGGCGGCGGCGACGCGCGCGCCCGCGGTGCTGGCGGCGCGACAGCGGCTGCGCGCGGCGCACCTGCCGCGAGACCACTACCTGGCCACGCTGCGGGACGACCTGGCGGCCGGTCAGTCTGCACATTTTCATTGCAAACTTGTATTATGTACTAGGTAATATCTGCACGCTCTAATTTAATGTGTGTAAGTAACATCATATATAAATATTTTTCATTTTGACAAGATGACATTGCACAGGCAATAATTTAATTTAATAACGAAAACGTGTTAAACATGTTGAGAGTCAACAATGAACACTTATTCAATAAAAAAATAAAGTTCGTGTGTATGTAATTCACACACAGAAGTGAAATTTCACAAAAAATACGAGAGAAAGAGACATAATACAGGTTTACAGTGTTTCATACTGGGTATCTCAAGACTGCTACCGAAAACGAAGCCGGGTGGTAGTTTTCTTGGCTACAAACACAATGCAACTAAAAATTTCGCAAATAAACGCGACAATTATTTTTTATGATTTTTTAAATATTGTCATTTATGGGTGGTAAATCCATAGTTTTTGCTAAAATAATAATTTACGTAGCGGAAAGCGCAGCGTGGGACGTCCACCCACAAGGTGGACAGACGACCTGGTAAAGGTCGCGCGACGTCGCTGGATGCAGGCTGCCTCCAACAAGGTCTCTGTGGAAATCATTGGGGGAGGCCTATGTTCAGCAGTGGACTTCCTTTGGCTGATGGATGGATGGATGAATAATTTAAACTGTTTTATACCTTAGGAGTATTTATAAATATAAGGTATACACTATTATTTTAGGAAAAAAATGTATTTACCACCCAAATATGGCCATAGAAATAAATAACAAAAAAAAATTACGCATTTTTTTTGCAACATTTTCTGTTGCATTGTGTCTGAAGTCGCTTAAATTACCACCCGGCTTCGTTTTCGTTAGCAGTCTTGATATACCCTGCATAATCTTATATAATCTCGTTTTCTAATTCTTTTTTTTTTAATATATTTTGAATACATTTCGCGTTGGTTTTTCGTGTACAAATAAAATATATAAAATATAAGGTTCCAGAACAAACTATCCTAACACATTTATGTTTCTGTGCATGTTACACCTGAGCAGTTATACTATCACATCTCTCGCTCCAATAGTATTCTGCATTTGTTTGAGTTGCGCGTTAGTTTTATAGTTCACTAGCTTTTGCCCGCAACTTCGTCTGCGTGTATATTATAATAACACGGACGTAAAATCAATACATTATATCGCTTCAACAACATTATACTTTGCTAAAGATTTGTAAAAGAATAATGTTGATAACATACATAAATCGGCTTCAGTGGTTCTGATTTCCACATAATATAATGTCATCCCTTATTTCACCGCCTTAGTGCTATTTTTCTAATAGTAGTTCACAATATTATTTTTCGTTTAAAATAAGTGGTGAAATACAAATGTTCATATAATATAATTCCCAGAAATATCGATATTGTTATAGGGGGGTGTAGGTGTTTGTGCGATGGTGTGTATGAGTGCCGATATTTGAGGTGGGCACTTGTGATGATATTGCGAGGGGTGCGCAAGCGCAATAAAACGAGCACAAGCAAGCAACAGTTTATTTTACACGTACAGTTCACAATACACAGTAGAATAGTTCACACGATACACAAGAGAATACTACACACTATACATAAAGATCTGGTCAGGGGTGCTCCTATCTAGTGGTCATGGCCTGTCCTAGAATAGGTGCTACGAGTACGCGACCTCGGCCCCCCGAGCTACTGCAGTCACTACAAACATTCCCTTCCATGACTGCAGTATCCACTCCTACAGGCCATACTCTCCTTTCCCATTATATCCTCTACTCACTAACCCTATTTCCTTTCCCCCGCTGGTGATGGGCAGCAGCGTCGTCAGCGCGAGTCCCCTCCTGCGCTCGCCAACCCGCCTGCCAAGCGTGGCGAGTACTGGCAAATTACCCCTCAATGGCGACACAAAAATGGACCAGGCCCCCAGTCCCCGGCAGCCCCACTATTCCTGGCGATGGTAGCAGCCATGGTTACGGTGGGGCAGGGGGTGCTAAGAATCCCCGGGTTGGCCCCGGCTACCACCCCCGACGACGACTGGCCCTGGTAACACACAACATACGCACTTTGAGGACAGACGAGAAGATTGTCGAACTGGAAGAAGAATTGAGCGGGTTACACTGGGATATTCTGGGGTTATCGGAAGTCCGAAGAATCGGGGAGGATACGATAACCCTGAAGTCTGGTAACCTGCTCTTCTACCGGGGGGACGACCAACAGTCCCGAGGAGGTGTCGGATTTCTCGTCCACAGGTCTCTCATTAACAACATCGTATCCATCGAAAGTGTGTCGAGCAGGGTAGTATACCTTATACTCAGAATATCTAAAAGATATTCGTTGAAGGTCATACAGGTATACGCGCCGACCTCGACACACCCAGATGAAGAAGTAGAGGAGATGTATGAGGACATAAGTCGGGCCATACATACTTCCAAAACCTACTTCAATGTTGTTATGGGGGACTTCAACGCAAAGTTGGGCAAGAGAAGCGATGAAGAGTTGAAAGTGGGGCAATTTGGACATGGGCAACGGAACCTCAGGGGTCAGAGGCTGGCCGACTTTCTGGAAAAAGAGGGACTCTTCGCGATGAACTCTTTTTTCCAGAAGCCGCCTCACAGGAAATGGACCTGGTTGAGTCCTGACGGTTCTACGAGAAATGAGATAGATTTCATCTTGACGACGAATAGACGGATGTTCAGTGATGTCTCTGTGATCAACAGGGTGAAAACCGGTAGTGATCACCGAATGGTTAGGGGCACATTGAATATCAACGTCCAATTAGAAAGGCGCCGCTTGATGAAGTCTACGCTCCGACCTACTCGCGCCCATATCCAAAACCCCGAGAGCTTTCAACTCGAGTTGACAAACCGCTTTGATTGTCTAAAAGAAAACCTTGCAGTGGACGAGTTAAACAGCGGTTTGGTAGAAGCTGTCCATACGGTGGGATCTAAGTATTTTAGACCTCGCCGTAGAGATAGACCACAAAAACTCTCGATCCAGACTCTTGACCTCATGGCCGAACGGCGATCTTTGACGCTGCAGTCTTCCGTTGACGCCGAAGCATATCGGCGGCTCAATAGACGGATCTGGAAGTCCTTGCGACACGATGTCCGTGCTCACAATACTGTGAGCATTAAGGAGACAATTGAGCGGAACGGAGGCTCCAAAGTGTTTGCAAGAGACTTGTCTATTGGGCAAAGCCAGTTGTCTAGGCTGAAAACGGATGATGGCAGCGCGGTATCGACTAGGGCAGAGGTATTAAGAGAGATCGAGAGGTTCTACGGACAGCTTTACACCTCGGTTGCCGAACCTACTGTTAGCTCGGCCGAAGACCCGAGAGCCGAGTTAATCCGACACTTTAGCGATGATATCCCGGACATCAGCCTGTTTGAGATTGAGATGGCCCTCAAACAACTTAAAAACAACAAGGCGCCGGGTGAGGACGGAATCACTTCAGAGCTTCTGAAAGCGGATGGAACGCCGGTACTGAAAGTCCTTCAGAGGCTCTTCAATTCCGTTCTCCTCGAGGGCTCAACGCAGGAGGCATGGAGCAGGAGCGTGGTGGTACTGTTCTTCAAAAAAGGTGATAACACTTTGCTGAAGAACTACAGGCCCATCTCGCTCCTGAGCCATGTCTATAAGTTGTTTTCAAGGGTCATCACAAATCGTCTCGAAGGCAGGTTTGATGACTTCCAGCCTCCCGAACAAGCCGGTTTCCGAAAAGGCTTTAGTACCATAGACCATATTCATACGCTACGGCAGGTTATACAAAAAACCGAGGAGTATAACTTGCCGCTTTGTTTAGCGTTTGTGGACTATGAGAAAGCCTTTGATTCGATCGAGACCTGGGCTGTGCTACAGTCTCTTCAGCGGTGCCACATAGACTATCGGTACATCGAAGTGTTGAGGTGTATATACAACAACGCCACCATGTCGGTCCGAGTACAGGATCAGAGCACGAAGGCTATTCCACTACAGAGAGGCGTGAGACAGGGAGATGTCATATCTCCGAAACTGTTCACTGCCGCGCTGGAAAATGCCTTCAAGCTCTTGCAGTGGAAAGGATTCGGCATCAACATCAACGGCGAGTATATTACTCACCTTCGATTTGCCGACGATATTGTAGTCTTGGCAGAATCGCTGGAAGACCTTAGCACTATGCTCGAAGACCTTAATCGAGTTTCCCAACAGGTGGGTCTTAAAATGAACATGGATAAAACGAAGATCATGTCGAATATCCATGTTGTGCCCACCCCCATTGGAGTTGGGGGCTCGACTCTCGAAGTTGTAGACGAATATGTCTATTTAGGACAAGTGGTCCGGTTAGGCAGGTCCAACTTCGAGAGAGAGGTCAATCGGCGAATCCAACTCGGTTGGGCAGCGTTCGGGAAACTTCGCGACGTTTTCTCGTCCAAAATACCTCAGTGCCTAAAATCGAAAGTCTTCGATAGTTGTGTGTTACCAGTGATGACATACGGCACCGAGACGTGGCCTCTCACTGTGGGCCTCATTAAAAGGCTCAAAGTCACTCAACGAGCCATGGAGCGGGCTATGCTCGGTGTTTCCCTACGAGATCGAATCAGAAATGAGGAGATCCGTAGGAGAACCAAGGTTACCGACATAGCCCATAGGATTGGCAAGTTGAAGTGGCAGTGGGCCGGGCACATAGCTCGTAGAACCGATGGCCGTTGGGGCCGAAAGGTTCTCGAGTGGAGGCCACGTACAGGCAAGCGAAGTGTCGGACGCCCGCCTACAAGGTGGACGGACGATCTGACTAAGGTCGCAGGAAGTCGCTGGATGCAGGCCGCTTCCAACAGGTCATTGTGGAGATCATTGGGGGAGGCCTATGTTCAGCAGTGGACTTCCTGTGGCTGATATGATGATACATAAAGATAGAAGGAGTGGAAGAGACAGTCAATAGTATAGTACGAAAGAAAGCAAAGCACAATGAGAAACAGCTGATCGAGTGACAGTAAACTTAATTAAATAGCAAACGCTAGCTAGCAGGCAACACGGGCTTCGCGGGCGAATCTATGTTCCGACTGGTGGGTCTCGGCAGGTAGTGGCCTAACGGTCCGTTTGTCCCCCCTGCGCGACCGCACGTCTCTGTCACCTTAAGAGCTAGCGCGCACTGGTGATTTTTGTCACGGTGACATTAAAGTGTTTGTCATTGTCACGTCACGTTTCCAAAGTGGAGTGCGCTCATGAATAGAGACAGTGACAAAACATTTTCGAAATCGAAGTGTCATTTGCCACTATGGATTTCGAAGAGACGGTCGTTCTCTGTGAACTCGTGAGACTCGGGGGAAAAAGAAAGCGAAGAGAATACTGGGTACACCCCCTTTGGAGTGACAGGCTTCTACGTGGAAAGTTCTATACTATGTATCATAAACTTCGAGAACATCCTAAGAAATTTTTTAGAGATTTCCGAATGAGTGCAAAGTGCAAAGCTTCTACTTTGATTAATAATTGCGCACTTTAGGACCTGCATTGATATATGAACGACGAGAAAAGGAAAAATACGGAGTCCTCGAAACCGACGAGCGGGTATGTGGACAATACGCTCGATATAAATGTCTAAATATATGTTACATGCAAGATAAGGAATATTGGTTCCGTAATGTAGATAATTAATTTGTTGTAATTTTGTACATAGTTTTAATTGATGTATTAAAATGTAAATGTAAATTGTAAATAAATATTGTGTAAATATATAAATATGTGTGTCACCAACAGGCCACCACGAAGTGCGTGGTGGCCTGTTGGTAAACGGACCAGACGCGGCTGCCAACATGTGCACGGTGGTCGCGGGTTCAAATCCCAGGGCACACCTCTGAATTTTCGGAGTCATGTGTGTATTGATAGTCAATCACCACGCACTAAAACGGTGAAGGAAAACATCGTGAGGAAACCTGCATACCATAGCGATTCATAAGAATTTATATGGTATGTAAGTCCGCCAACCCGCACTAGGCCAGCGTGGTGGACTATATGGCCTAACCACTCTCAATCGTACTCTCGATTGTAGAGTAGGCCCGTGCCCTGCAGTGGGACGTATATGGGCTGATCCAGATATAAATATGTAAATAGTATATATATAAAGTAAATAAAATATATGTGCAGTACGCCACATTGTAAAACATTAATGTAAGTTAATTTTATTAAATGACAATGTCACAAAATGTATATTGATTTAAATAAAAATTGCAAATTACTATAATGACGTTATTTTATGCAATTTGAAATAGTTAAATTTGTTAACAAGGTACTTTTACAATATTTTTTTGTTTATCTTTGGCATCATTCAATTTCCTTTTTTCCCTCTAGTTGTATACGTTTTCAAATATAATGGGAGGGTATTTATCATAAGTTTTAGTATACTAAGTTTATTGAGAATCAGTAGCACAAGCTATTGCACTAATTTTAACATACGTTGTATATATCGTCTCAAAAAGATTCATAGTTCGTCAAGTGGGTTTCATCGTCACTTGTCGATATTACATTTACTACAGCCGCCGTCAGAATTCAAGAAACAGAATAAGTTATTGTAGCCCTTTAGGGCAGGAGGTTTAGTTATTTACTATTTCATATTTTTATCTGATCTTTTATATCAACACTTAATTTGGGTATTTCGCCATTATGGTGTACAAAAATACACGGTGAATAATAGAAATAAAACCATTACATACTAAAGTATAAATCTTAATCCTATTTTATTCGTAGTTAGCGGTTGCCGGTTGGTATAATTTATCAGATCAGGCCGGTGAAAAAATATTATCAAACATTTAAGAGCGTTTATACCCTGCACGCGCTTTTTGGCTTAAAAACAGGACTTTTCAAATAAGTTAATAGCCACCAATAAACAATTTAAAGGAAAAATAATTATTACTAATTTTAGAAAAGGTTGTCATCTAGGGATTTTGGTGGAAAACATTATAGATTGATGGATAATTTGTGAGTACTATACGGATTACTGAACACAAGTTTCGTTATTTAGGCTTTAAATGGCAATTTAGAAGCTTAAGATATCCTTAAACACTAAATATAAGATGAAAATAAAAATATTATCAGACTAATAAGACCCTTATGGAGGGATTTTGCTGAGAAAAATAATCTTTTTGTGTTTAGTTCCTGAAAAATAAAAATTTAAACAATGCGAAATTATTCAGAAACTCTCGTCAAGAACATATTTTTTTTCACCAACTTATCGTACATAATTTTTTATAACAATTGCATATTATAATAGAAGAACATCTTATCAAAAAATACCATTTTTATATTTCAACAAAATTAGTTTTCATGTTTTCTACAAATATTTTAAAAACCACTATAAAACACGCTGTCCGACGTGGATCAAATCAGACCGCCGCAAGGCCTTCTAGAGGGAGGACGTATCGCTCGTCGCTCCGGTCTGGCTGCAGTCGATTATGCCGCGCGTAGTATAAATAGCCACGCGCGGAATGCGATTACCACATCTTAGTACTTTGGTAGTAAAATATTTAATTATTTTTATTACCTACAATGATTTTGTAGTGAGTATAAATTATGTTTCAGGTAATATAATGGGACGTAATTCCGAGGCTAAATTATGTTATGAATTGTAATATAAAATTAAATATATATCGTAATTGTAAGGAGTTGTAAGACCCCTAACACTATTTATGTGTTCGAACACGAAATGATTAAAAAATCGTCCGTAAGTGTCTACTCATTGAACACTGATTTGAATGCAACTTAACAATGTAATAATAACGAAAGTATGATTACTATCTAAATTTGTATTATTCTTTGCTTGCACAGTAATATTTGTCTACTTATAATGCAAATAAAATATTTTTATGATATTATATTGCAGTTACATTTCAATTGAATATTTGAAGCGCACGGATCAAAGTTGTTTGAGCCGATTGTATAGCGAGCCGACGCGGCAGCTCTACGCACACAGCTTTGGTCGCTTATGTGTGCGTGAAATTAACGAAGAAATACCTATAGTTGACTTTGCGCGCAAGGTGTATACGCTCTTAACAAGTTGGTAATTAAGTTATAGAAGCGATCATAACACATGAACTTACTGGCAAATCGAACTATCGATACATTTGTTTATTTATCGACTTATGCCTCATCTCACCAGTGAAGTCCACGTGACTGCGCTGCAACCCGCCCACCCCCCGCGCAGTTCCCTTCGTTGG
The DNA here is from genome assembly GCA_023078785.2 of Hyles euphorbiae. Taxonomy (NCBI): domain Eukaryota; kingdom Metazoa; phylum Arthropoda; class Insecta; order Lepidoptera; family Sphingidae; genus Hyles; species Hyles euphorbiae. Next base: position 18,027,893 of record CM041051.1, read on the forward strand.
CGTTTTCGGTTCAAAACAAAACTATCGTAATGCGGTATTTATTGGAAGTGATCTGTGATTTCTAAAAATACTTTCTTAGTGCTACTAGGGTAGCCACAGTAGGAATCCCTGTGTAAAATTTCAAGTTCGTAGTTTCAGTAGTGTTCGCTGTGTGTTGATGCGACAGTTAGCTTTTACAACATTTCAGCCCTTAATTTTAGAAAAGTAAAGTATGCAGTTATATTTTTTTTTTGATTAAGTAATTAAAGTGGAAAGTTTTTGAAACTATCAGCACAGCGCAATTCATCGCCGGACGAGGTGTTGTGTGCGTGGGTGCGGCTCGCGGCCGCCCTCGGCGCCGCCGCCACCCGCGCGCCGCCCCTCGCCGCCGCCGCGCTGCAGCGCCTGCCGCACGCGCCCGCCGCCTACCCGCACCTGCTCTACATACACGGTGCGTGCCTCCGCCGCGCCCGCCTCACCCGCACTCACCCGCACTCACCCGCACTCACCCGCTGTGTCGCTCGCTCAGGAGCCACGCTGCGGGCGGCCGGGCTGTGGGAGCAACTCGTGCTGCTCGTGGAGCTGGTCGCCGCGATGAACTTCCCGGCCGCCGGGTTCCCGCCGCCGCACGACGAGGAGCGCGCGCGGGCCGCCGACGCGGCGCTGCTGGACGCGGAGGACGAGTTGGTGCGCAGCGGGCTGCCGCTGTCGGCCGTGTGGGTGCGCGTGGAGCGAGCGCGCGCGGCGACGCACTGGCGCGCGGCGGCGGCGCGGGACGCGGACCCGCAGCGCCGCCCGCTGCCCGCCGACGTGGCCGACCTGCTGCTGCCCGTCGCCGACGACGACGCCGCCTTCCTGCTCTGCGTCAACCTGCTCCGACTCGCTAAGGTGTGTGATGCGTTTGCGAGCTTGCTGAGGCTCGACAAATGTCCGTTAGCTCCTCGCTTTTATAAACGTACGGATGCCATTACACGCTTGCGTTAAAATAAAACTATTATTTACGGATTTTATCGTAAATAATTTTATTTCAATGTGTAACATTCGCGTAAATCTAAGAAACCATTACGCTTGCGTCAGTTCGATCGGAACAGGCGAACCTGGCTCACGGGCATATTGATTTTTTGTTAGCTATCATCATATCATGCGCGGTTCACTGTGATATCCTTCGAGCGAGTCACAGTTTGGTCGTTTGAATGACTAGTCACATTCGATAAGAAGCTCGTAGTGTTCAGCGCAGCATAAATGCAAACCGGATCGACGACAAGCTCGGCCGAGTGGCACGTCGACACGACAGTATTGGAGGCGGTAATGTGTGGCGTGGGCTGGCGCAGGTGCCGCTGCTGCCGGCGGCGGAGTACGTGAGTCGCGCGTGCGGCGCGGCGGGGCGGGCGGAGGAGGAGGTGGGCGGCGCGTGGGCGAGCGACGCGGCCGAGGCGCTGCTGCCGCTGCTGCGAGCCGCGCGCCGCCTGCCCGCCGCGCACCCCGCGCACCCGCCGCCGCGCGCCGCGCGAGACCTGCTGCACCACCTGCTCGACCCGCCGCACTACTTCACCGACGAACACGGTGAGCCTGCACGCTGTTTCCCATCGGCATCACGACTGAAATCTCTTAAATCGTTCTGCAACCGTAGCGTCAAAAAAACCCTATGACGCGTAGCGCTTTTTGCATAGTCACGTTGTGTGCACGCGTGCGTCGCAGGGTTCTTGGGCTGGGTGTCGGCGCTGTGGGAGGCGTGCTGCGCGTGGACGCGTGGCGCGCGGCGCGTGGCGCTGCTGTGCTGGCGCCTGCGCTGGCTGCACGCGCTTCTGCTGCTGCTGGACCCGCACGAGCCCGGCGCGCGGCTCGAGGCGCGGCGCATCCGCGGTGAGGCGCGCGCCGCGCTCAAGCGCCACGCCGGCGACTCCCCGCTGCCGTACGCGCAGTTCGCGCGCATCGAGCGCGAGGTGGGGGGCGCGGCGCGCGGCGCGGCGGCGGCAGAGCGCGCGCTGCGGGCCGCGCTGGCGGACGCCGAGTGTCCGGTGACGGTGCGCCTGCACGCGGCGCGGCTGGCGCGCGAGGCGGGCGGCGCGGCGGCCGCGTGGGCGGTGCCGTGCGCCGTGCTGGGTCGCGCGCTGCCCTCCGAGCGGGAGCTGCAGGAGTGTCCGCGCCCAGACGAGCGCGTGCTGCGCGCCGCGCTGCAACAGGTGAGTAGCGGCGGGGCGGGGTGCGGGGCGGGGGTGCGCGGGCGCGGCGGTGACGAGGCGCGTGTTGCAGTGCGAGGAGCGGTGCGGCGAGCTGGAGGCGCGGTTCGGTGCGGGTGGTGCGGGGGGTGCGGGGGGCGTGGCTGCGTGCGCGGCGCTGGTGGCGGGCGCGGCGGAGTGGGCGGGGGCGCGCGCGGCGCTGGCGTCTCCGGCGCGGCTGGCGGAGCTGCTGCGGGACCTGCCGCAACAATTCGACGCGGCGCGGGTGAGTCATCTGATTGCGCATGTAGTTCCGGCTCTAAAGTCTAGACACGATGTTGTTGGTACAGTTTCATTTCTGAAATTGGTATTTTCGAGTTCGAAATAATCAAATCTATCAATTTGAAGCGGATGTGACCGTATTGCTATGAGACAAAAATTTTGGTACTCTCTCTCTCGTACTATAATCATTACGTGCAAATAGTAAACCGCACGAGCATTAGAGAAGACGATATGTAAGCTCTATGTGTTTAGATTATATTCTGTGTTTTATTTTGATTTGATGTATGCCTCTCAGCTCTACCGCACTATTTTGTAAAACAGGGCAGCGTGGAGGGCAGTCGCTACTACGAGCAGAGCGCGTGCGCGCTGGTGGTGGCGCGCGACCACCGCCTGGCCGCCGCCGCGCACCACCTCGCGCATCTGTTCCCGCACAACGCGCTGCTCGCTCTCGGTATATTAGTACACGTGCACACTCATACACACATAAGTACACGAACGTTACACTTGTTTTCGTTGTGTAAATATTATTAACTTCTCTACAATAATAAAAAAAAAAACATGAAATTATAATTGAACGAAAAGACCTTTGACCCGCTAAACACTATCCGGTGCGCAGCGAGCGTCGGCACGCCGCTGTGGGCCCGGCAGCGCGGCGCCACGCCCGAGCTGCGCGTGGCCGAGCTGGCGCAGCCCGCGCGCACGCACACCGCCGCGCTCGCGCTCGCGCTGCCGCCGCTGCTGCGCGCCGCCGCCGCCGGCTGGAGCCCGCGCGCCGCCGAGCGCGTGCGGGCCGCGTGTGCGCGCGCGGGGCGGCGCGGCTGCGGGGGCGCGCTGCTGGCGGCCGCGGCGCTGGAGGCGGCGGCGCGCGGGGAGCGCCCGCACGCGGCGCCGCGCGCGCTGCTCGCCGCGCTCGACCTGCACCCCGACCACAAGGTGAGCCATCGTGTGTGTGTGCAGTGGCTGTACGTGCGCGGCGCGGGTGCGAGTGAGTGTGTGTGTGTGCAGTGGCTGTACGTGCGCGGCGCGGGTGCGAGTGAGTGTGTGTGTGTGCAGTGAGTGTACGTGCGCGGCGTGGCACGGGTGCGAGTGAGTGTGTGTGTGTGCAGTGAGTGTACGTGCGCGGCGCGGCACGGGTGCGAGTGAGTGTGTGTGTGTGCAGTGAGTGTACGTGCGCGGCGCGGCACGGGTGCGAGTGAGTGTGTGTGTGTGTGCAGTGAGTGTACGTGCGCGGCGCGGCGCGGGTGCGAGTGAGTGTGTGTGTGTACGTGCGCGGCGCGGCGCGGGTGCGAGTGAGTGTGTGTGTGTGTACGTGCGCGGCGCGGCGCGGGTGCGAGTGAGTGTGTGTGTGTGCAGTGAGTGTACGTGCGCGGCGCGGCGCGGGTGCGAGTGAGTGTGTGTGTGTGCAGTGAGTGTACGTGCGCGGCGCGGCGCGGGTGCGAGTGAGTGTGTGTGTGTGCAGTGGCTGTACGTGCGCGGCGCGGCGCGGGTGCGAGTGAGTGTGTGTGTGTACGTGCGCGGCGCGGCGCGGGTGCGAGTGAGTGTGTGTGTGTACGTGCGCGGCGCGGCGCGGGTGCGAGTGAGTGTGTGTGTGTACGTGCGCGGCGCGGCGCGGGTGCGAGTGAGTGTGTGTGTGTACGTGCGCGGCGCGGCGCGGGTGCGAGTGAGTGTGTGTGTGTACGTGCGCGGCGCGGCGCGGGTGCGAGTGAGTGTGTGTGTGTACGTGCGCGGCGCGGCGCGGGTGCGAGTGAGTGTGTGTGTGTACGTGCGCGGCGCGGCGCGGGTGCGAGTGAGTGTGTGTGTGTACGTGCGCGGCGCGGCGCGGGTGCGAGTGAGTGTGTGTGTGTACGTGCGCGGCGCGGCGCGGGTGCGAGTGAGTGTGTGTGTGTACGTGCGCGGCGCGGGTGCGAGTGAGTGTGTGTGTGTGCAGTGGCTGTACGTGCGCGGTGCGGCGTGGGTGTGTGCGGAGGCGGAGGCGCTGGCGGACGTGTTGCTGGAGCGGCAGCTGCGCCTGCACGCGCTGCGGGACGAGCTGGCGGCCGCGGCGGAGCAACACGCCTCGCGACCAGAAACACACACAGCGGCGTAAAGCTAAACTATTATATTATTTGTTTTCCTGTCAAATTTTAATATATTATAAGGACACATAGTTTTATTTATGTTTTTGATTTTACTGACCTTGGTATTCATGGGCGTTGCCACGGTGGGGCAGGGTGGGGCACTTGCCCCACCCTGGCTCCGGCCAGTTCGGTACCCAACGAAACCTAAAAAAATTAATTATTATCCATGGATGGATATAAACCTCGAAATTAACTGATTAACAAATTGGCATACTCCCAGAGTAAAAACGGTTTAAGTTAGAGACACATTTTTAGATGGAAGATTTCGTGGTGTAGGAAGGTGAACAATAAGATAATGTTTTGGTCAATTCGAATTATACATAACAGGGTATATCAAGACTGCGACCGAAAACGAAGTCGGGTGCTAGTTTTAGTGACTATAAACAAATCATCCATCATCCATCAGCCAAAGGAGCCAAGTCCACTGGTGAACATAGGCCTCCCCCAATGATTAATTCCACAGTGACCCGTTGGACGCAGTACCCGGCGACCTTTACCAGGTCGTCTGACCATCTTGTGGGTGGACCACCTACGTTGCACTTTCCCGCTACGTGGCCTCTATTCGAGAACTTTTTGGCCCCATCGGCCATCAGTTCTCTGCGCTATGTGCCCCACCCATTGCCACTTCAACTTACTAATCCGCTGGGCTATGTCGGTCGGTTACTTTAGTTCTCCTACGGATCTCCTCATTTCTGATTCGATCTCGTAGGGAAACCCCGAGCATAGTCGTTGACTGACTTTAAGCTTCCTAATAAGGCATCCATAGTGACAGGTCACGTCTCGGTGCCGTATGTCATCACTACACACAACCATCGAAGACTTTCGTTTTAAGGCACTGAGGTATTTTTGATGAGAAGACGTCGCGTAGTTTTCCGAACGCTGCCTAACCGAGTTGGATTCGACGATTGAACTCTCTCTCGAAGTTGGACCCGCCTAACCGGGCCACTTGTCCTAAATACACTTATTCGTTTATATTTTCAAGAGTTGAGTTTCGTCCAAGTTAATTTTAAGACCCACCTGTTGGGAGATTCGATTGAGGTCTTCGAACATAGTGCTAAGGTATTCCAGCTATTCTGCAAAGACTACAATATCGTCGGCAAACCAAAGGATAAGAAATACTTGCCGTTGATGTGGATGCCGAATCCTTTCCACTGCAAGAGCTTGAAGGCGTTGCCCAGCATTTGAGTGAACAGTTCCGGAGATATGACATGTCCCTGTTTCACGCATCAACTTAATGTTCGGCCCACACATAACATGGGGTCTCGTGAAAGATATAGACAACTTGTATGTACTAACTCTGTAGTGAATATCCTTCGTGCTCTGATCTTGTACTTGGAGCGACACTTCGATGTACCGATAGTCGATGTGGGACCACTGGCGAGACTGTAGCAAAGCCCAGGTCTTGATCGAATTAATGACTTTCTCATAGTCCACAAACGCTAAACACAGCGGCAAGTTATATTTATTTATTTAAATGCTTTATATACAAAGTATAAAGGCGGACTTAATGCCTGAGGCATTCTCTCCCAGTCAACCTTAGGGTGGTGCAGAGAAATCAAAGCAGGCGCATCTCTAAATAATAATAAAATAAAAATTCAGGTGTAAATTAATAAATATCAGAAGAATATATTATATATACATAAATGGATATGATTATAGTCTGTATATTGTATAGATAAATATAAATACATACATAAATATACAAAATTACATATATTTTATACTTATAGATACATATACTACATAAAACATACTAAGATTATTCTGCCAATTTATCCAGTAAATGTTGTCGGACTTTCGCTTTAAATTTCATACGAGTACTAGACGACCTGATTCCGAGGGGGAGTGCATTCCACAGAAGAATTGACTGAACAAAGAAAGAAGAATGTATGAAATTAGAGGTGTGAGAAGGATACTGCAGAAGGAGATGATTAAGTGAGCGAAGATTCCTATTATGGTTACTCCCTAAGTAAGGGTAAGGTAAGTAAGGTTCCTCGATTTGGTGTATAACTTGCCGAAACGTATGGATGTGATTTTTATTACTAAAGCCTTTTCAGAAACCGGCTTGTTCGGGAGGCTGAAAGTCATCAAACCTGCGTTCCAGATGATTTGTGATGAGCCTCGAAAACCACTTATAGACATGGTTCAGAAGCGAGATAGTTCTTCAGCAAAGTGTTATCACCTTTTTTGGAGAACCACCTTTTACCACCACGCTCCTGCTCCATGCGTCTGGCGTTGCGCTCTCAAGAAGAACGGAATTAAAGAGCCTATGAACGAGTTTCAGTATCGATGTTCCGTCCACTTTCAGAAGCCCTGAAGTGATGCCGTCCTCACCCGGCACCTTGTTGTTCTTAAGTTGCTTCAGGGCCTTCTTAATCTCACACAAGTTGATGTCCGGTATATCATCGCTGTAGTGTCGGATCAACTCAGCTCCCTTGGTCTTCGGCCAACCTAACAGTAGGTTCGGCAACCGAGGTGTAAAGCTGTCCGTAGAACTTCTCGATCTCTCTTAATATCTCTATCCTCTTCGACGTTACGCGGCCGCCGTCCGTCTGCAGCCTAGGCAACTGGCTTTGCCCAATAGACAAGTCTCTTGCAAACACTTTGGAGCCTCCGTTCCGCTCAATTATCTCTTTAATGCTCACAGTATTGTGAGCATGGACATCGTGTCGCAAGGACTTCCAGTTCCGTCTATCGAGCAGCCGGTATGCTTCGGCTTCAACAGAAGACTGCAGCGCCATAGAACGACGTTCAGCCATGAGGTCAAGAGTGTGGATTGAGAGTTTTTGTGGTCTATCTCGACGGCGAGGTCTAAAATACTTAAGTCCCACCGTATGGACAGCTTCTACTAAACCGCTGTTTAGCTCGTCCACTGCATGGCTATCTCTTAGATCAATTAGGTCAATCAAAGCGATTTGCTAGTTCAAGTCGACAGCTCTCGGAGTTTTGGATATGGGCACGAGTGGGTCGGAGCGTAGACTTCATCTAGCGACGCCTTTCTAATTGGACATTGATATTCAATGTGCCCCTACCCATTGGGTGATCACTGCCGGTTTTCACCCTGTTGATCACAGTAACATCACTGAACATCCGTCTATTCGTCATTAAGATGAAATCTATCTCGTTTCTCGTAGAACCGTCAGGACTCAGCTGGGTCCATTTCCTGTGACACGGTTTCTGAAAAAAAGAGATCATCGCAAAGAGTCCCTCTATGTCCAGAAAGAATCTCGGATGAAAGAAAAAAATAACAAAAAAAAAAACATTTTAAGTTACATTGTGTCTGAACTCACTTAAAATGCCACCCGGCTTCGTTTTCGGTAGCACTCTCTAGATATACCCTGTAAATACATGGTGCTATAGTGTTACTTTTTGTATGAAAAATAAGCGGAGTGAGACAACGGGTATAGTTTGCTACTTCAATATCATTTTAGACTTCTGCCCCACCCTGAGCCCAGGGTTGGCTACGCCCATGTTGGTATTACCGATAAGCTTATGAAGTCACCGGCATAGATCGACCTCACTTAACCTACGCCAGACAAATAAATGACACTTCAGATGGGGTCAGGTGAGTAGTATCCTAAACCGACGAAAATGGACGAAGAGAACTTAGAAAATCAATAAAGCTAAAGTATAATATACTATGTCATAGAAGAGCGAAGTCAAAATGCGTAGGTAGTACAATCTCTGCTTGACTCTGTGGAATACGGACGTGATGATTATGTATTTATTTCTCATGATGAAAGAGGAATATAACATGAAAAAGTCGTTATTAAACCACAAACTATTTTCGAAGTACCTACTTTAAATACCAAAATAAAATAAATTATATTGACTACGGAATAGAAAAAAATAATCTGTGAAGGAATTATAATAAAATTTTATTTAACTTATATATTTTTTTAAATTATTAACAACTAAAATGTCATATAAACTTAATCAGTAGTTGATCAGTAGGCTCAATTTTAGTGATAATTGGCAAAGATGCCTAGTCAAATGAAGAGTTGACAACAGAGTAACAAACTAAAATTGTAAATAATAATAACTATATTAAGGAGGATCCGAAATAAATGTGTTACGGTTTTATTATGTAATTTTAATTAAATGTCATCATGTTTATTTTTTTCACATATTTATGCAATTTATATTTCTTTTATACCAATTTGATTTGAAATTTTATTTGAAGCAAATTCGAAATTGTCGCATCGTGTCCCACTTAATTTTAGGCTACAGCGTATTATTAGTTCTTAGTATAGCCTTTAACATAATAATATGTATTTAGATATTTTATTAATTTAAATAAAATGACGTATGACATCATTTTCATATAAATAAATAAAAACGATTGTCAAATGTCCTTAAGAGCGTTAAACCTTGCGCGCAAAGTCAATTATAGGTATTTTTTCGTTAATTTCACGCACACGTAAGCGACCAAAGCTGTGTGCGTAGAACTGCCGCGTCGGCTCGCTATACAGTCAGCTCAACCGACTTTGATCGAATGTAAATTATGATTTATATATTAGTAATATAATATCATAAAAATATTTTATTTGCATTATAAAGATACAAATATTACTGTGCAAGTAATGAACAATACAAATTTAGATACTAATCATATTTTCGTTATTAATACATTGTTAAGTTGCATTCAAATCAGTAGACACTACGGACGTTTTATTAATCATTTCGTGTTCGAACACATGAATAGATTTAGGGGCCTTACAAGGCTTTCCAATTACGAAATATATTTAATTTTACATTACAATACATAACATAATTTAGCCTCGGAATTACATCCCATTATATTATCTGAAACATAATTTATACTCACTACAAAATCATTGTAGGTAATAAAAAAAAAATATATTTTACGACCAAAGTACTAAGATGTGGCAATCGAAGTCCGCGCGTGGCTATTTTTACTACGCACGGCAAAAATCGACTGCAGCCAGGCCGGAGCGACGAGCGATACGTCCTCTCTCTAGAAGGCCTTGCTAACGTAGTGATATATATTTTTTTGGGCCTTGCGGCGGTCTGATTTGAGGCACGTCGGACAGCGTGTTTTATAGGGGTTTTTAAAATATTTGTAGAAAACATTAAAACTAATTTTATTGAAATATAAAAATGGAAATTTATTGATAAGATGTTCTTCTATTATAATATGCAATTGCTATAAAGAAATATGTACGATAAGTTGGTGAAAAAAATATGTTCTTGACGAGAGTTTCTGAATAATTTCGCATTGTTTAAATTTATATTTTTCAGGAACTGAACACAAAAAGATTATTTTTCTTAGCAAAATCCCTCCATAAGGGTCTTATTAATCTGATAATATGTTTATTTTCATCTTATATTTAGTGAGTTCGGATATCTTAAGCTTCTAAATTGCCATTTAAAGCCTAAATAACGAAACTTGTGTTCAGTAAACCTTATAGTGCTCACAAATTATCCATCCATCTATAATGTTTTCCACCAAAATCCCTAGATGACAACCTTTTCTAAAATTACCACTAATTATTTTTCCTTTAAATTGTTTATTGGTGGCTATTAACTCATTTGAAAAGTCCTGTTTTTAAGCCAAAAAGCGCGCGGAAGGTATAAACGCTCTTAAGGGTCGTTACAACTTTTGTTCTTAATTTTTTCCATCTAGCCCCCTTTCGCAACGCGCGATAAAGAACTTCATTCCAACAAGACAGTGGAAGTGATATTAACTTCCATTTCTATGAAAACCGCTGTCTCCAAACTCACACATATTTAAATTTAATAATATATTGCATCCACACACATCAAACACAAGCTTCTCATTGGTTGCAATATTATAGAGAAAATCTAATCCAAAGTTATTTTTGTCTCAAGATATTTTAAACCTTCATAAAGCCCTTTAACTAAATATTTTCCACTCTGATCTAGATAGCAAAAAAATTTTAAAACATAATGGTGCTGTGATCCCTTCTCACAGTTTATCGGTATCGATTGATGAACTTTGGTTATCGCAAATTCATTAGACGCTTATTCGTTAAAGTTACACGCTGCCTGTTTAACGAGAGGTCGCGGATTCGATCCCCGCATCGAGAGAAAGGTATGTGTGGTTTAAAAATTTTCTTCCGCGTCTGGGTGTTTATGAGACCGAAAAGTCTCTCGTAGTTCCTGATACCCACGATACAAGACTAGATCTGTGGGGTCAGGACTATGTATGTGACTGTTGGGAGTAATTAATTAAAATAAAAGGTATCAAAACTCTACTTTTGTATTAAAATTTAAAATACTACAATACAATTTCTACTATATAACTTCTTTGTGTTCTTGATCATTCTTATTTTTTTTTACACTGGCTCAGCATTATGGCAACACCGCCTGATCATAAGCGCAGTTGTAGCGACTCTAAGTTCCTTGTAACGTTTGCATCATTCACAATGCGGGTGGCCCGCTGCTGTAATCCATCCAAGGCATCGAGCAGGTAATGAGCGGATTCATCCCAGAGCTGCGAGCAGTATTCCATACACGGCCGGACTTGCGCTTTATACAAGCGATAAAGTTGACCGTGAAAAACCGACGCACCCTATTCAGGACTCCAAGCCTGCGTATTGTGGCAGATATTACGCCCTCGATGTAATTCCTTGATTTAAGATCACAGCGGATATCCACACCAAGGATATTCAGGAGATTCCGTATTGAGAGGGGAACACCCTGAAGAATGGAGAGGGGAGAGAACGGGGATTTTCGCACGTGAACGCACACACCTGGGTTTTCTTGGCATTGAACTCAACTTTATTCCTGGAACCCCATGTAGAAATGAGATCCAAGGTCCGGTTGAGCTCAATGACAAGATCTTCGTTTCCCCTCACAGTGTCGATCCGGCAACCCGGAGGCCCATAGTAGTATCGCCCATGAACCATGCTGTCATCTGCATAGCAATATATGTTACCTAACATATCATTGATATTCAAACTAAACAGGGTGGACGACAGCACCGAGCTCACCAAATCATACAAATCGGGCCACCCAGTACCAATGATTAAAGACTATTTTTTTCTTTATTCTATAATCATTGCACAGTACATAGTTATGAGCTGTGGTAATGAGGTAACAGAAATAAAAAAACGAGATACAGTTGAATTCAGAACCGCCTCCTTTTTTGAATGGATTTATGAAAATAGGTTCTTATCAGATTTTTTCATAAAATATATCGCCGAGTGAAACTTTTTGCTCAGGCAACTTCCTTACTTTGCTAGAGAACGGATAGACGAGAAGAATCGTTGTGAATGACAGTGTCATTCGCGCTGGTATCCAAAGTGTCGCGGTGCAACAGGCAGCAGCTGTACCCGGCGCCACAGCAGCCAGCGCGCAGGCGGAGTGTTGCAGCGAGCTAGTGCAGCGCGCAGTGTGCGGGCATGCGATGAGGCGCGCGCTCGCGGCGCTGCTGGGTGGCGCGGCGCTGCTCGCTCTGTGCGCCGCCGAGCCCGACCACGGTCACACAACACCTTCTATGTTTATTACCTACTGCCAACCACTCCCTCGACTATTATATACTATTTACAACGGTCTATTTGTAGCAGTGGGCGCGGATGACGGTCGTGGAGAAACGGCGGAGATCGCAGAAGCGGCGGCGGCCAGGGAGGCGCCGGACGACGACGACGAACCCGGGCCCGACGACGAAGGAGACTCCGCTCCGTTCACGGTGAACTACCTTCCGAAGTGTCAACCGCACCTCGTTGCGTTTAGAAACAAAGATTGAATTTAATTATGATTATAGCAATACGATATTTTAGAATGATCGTGTTTTTATTATTTTGCGCCAATCAAAAAAGCCATTTAAATAAAACATTTCTGTCAGAATACTATTAGAGTAGTATTAAAAAAACATTTTCCCGTTTCATTCACTAGCACTCACTGTCATGCATATTAAGAATAGTGATTAGTTTTTATTAGCATCCGTTTTCTGTTACTCCTACTGCAAGTTTTTTTAAAACGTTTTTAACTTTTAAAATTTTGATTGGATTAACGAAACCTTTTGTTGAATGTGAACATGTTCGCAGTCGCGTTTGGTCCGTTTACCAACGGGCCACCACGAACTCGAATGTTGTCTTTATAATTGCAATAAAGAAATCGAGTTAAATGCACTATTGTAATGGCGGTATCGGTATTGTGTTACAGTTGGTGGTGGAGCACGCTGACGGGTGGCGCTGCAGCGCGTCGTTGGTGTCGCTGCGGACGGCCGTGACGTCGGCGCGGTGCGCGCGCGGCGCCGCGTCCGCCGCGTCCGCCGCGCCGCCGGACCTGTGGGTGCACGCGCCGCCCGACGCCGCGCCGCAAGCCTCGCGCCGCGTGGCACGCATCGCGTTTGCCGCGGAGAGCGAGGCACGTAACGTAAGCGGTAACAATGGACACGGGTGCGTGCAGCGCGGCGGCGCGTGCGAGGCTCAGTTGTGTGTGCGCAGGTGGCGGAGGACGCGGACGTGGCGGTGCTGGAGCTGGAGGCGGCGCTGGGCGGCGGCGCGCGCGCCATCGTGATGGCGACGAGCGGCGCGGAGTGCGCGGCGCCGGGCGCGTGCCACGTGGTGCGCGCGCGACGCCGCGGGGCGCGCTGGTGGCTGCGCATCGCGGACGAGGCGCTGGTGGGCGCGGACGCGTGCCGGCCCCACGCACGCGCCTCGCTGTGCCTACGCGGAGACGTATTGTGTCCGGTAACACACACACGACTACCAATCATTTTACAATGGGTCTAGCTGGATGCTCGGTTCTAGAAGTTGTGTAAATTAGGAATAATTCTGACATACTTAGCAGTTTTGGTTGTCTTATGAGTTATATTCTTATATTTTATTAAATATTGTAGTCAATTTAAGGAAATTATTTGGACTGGTCCGTTATTTTATGACCTAATTCAGATACAAACAGATTTAAATCTTTTGATAAAAAGTGAACATTTGACGTTCTGGCGTCGCTGCAGTCACAGCTGTAGTCAGCAAATAGTGTCAGAGAGCGGCGTAATACATACATTGGGCATGAGTACAGAGTTTCGAGTGTTGAGTGAGGATATTGTGTTGCGTGCAGAGCGAGTGGGGCGCGGGCGTGGTGTGCGCCGGCAAGCTGTGCGGCGTGGTGGCGCGCTCGCTGGCGGACGGCGACGCGTGCGGCGCGCTGCACCTCGCGCAGCCGCTCGCGCGCTGGCGCCGCTTCCTGCACTGCGCGCACACGCCGCGCGCCTGCCGCCGGTACCCGCACACGCACACGCACACACACGCACACACTCTCCCCCGCCCGCCCGCACTGCACCTCCTCGTGGCTGCAGGGGCGGCGAGTGCGCGCACCTGTGTTCCGAGCGCGTGCTGCTCGACGACGACGAGCCGCCGGACACGCAGCGCGCCACCGCCACCGCCACCACCGCCACCACCGCCGTGGACTACTCCGACTCCTCCGCCGAGGAACACCTGGAGCGACCGCCTCCGCCGCCGCCCCTGCCTCACCCACCGCCACGGACTGACGACACCGGTGATGTTTCAATAATTCTGTCAGCTCATTGTGACTTGAAAGTATTATCATTACCCAGTAGCTCGGTCCGGATTCGCCGGGTGCGGATGGTTTTAGAGTCCAGTCCGCATCAACAACATGTTATTTCGGTTACTAAATGTTTTATATTAAACCTCAACGTGACCGCTATCGACAATATTGCTTTTCACGTCTCGTCTCGTTATATCCCATTCTGTCTCATGACGAAAAGCATGTTATTCTGTCCCTCCTGACCCGTGCCATCCATCCATCGTCATTATTTGCGAAACCGAAAAATCTCGTTTCATGTCTGTCGCACCGACACACGATTTGTATTGTATTCTACTTTGAGCTCACGTACTTAATATTTATTTTGTCGGTCGAAAGGGACAAAACAATTAATAGCTAAAGTGCTATGTTGCTTCTGAAAGAAATAATTGAAGCGGTGAGTTGGAGCACGCTGCGCACTGCGAGCAGGGCGCCCCCCTCCCGCACCGCCGCCGCCGCGCCCGCGCGACACCCGCCGCCGCCCTCACCTCCCCCGCCGCCGCCGCCGCCCCCGCACGCCGCGCGCCACGCCGCAGAGTTCGAGCCAAACCGACCAGACTTCAAGGTGACTGCCGCTATATTCTCTATCCTATATACACACGCCGGCACAATTAGAGGAACACGCACAAAAATTAGTTTTTTTTTTATTTTGTTTGCTGTTTGTTTAAATGGTCTTTGTTTTTATATTTCAGCACCTTTAAAAAATTAAATGTTGCAAAAAGATTTTTGGATATTTAGAGTTTTATCGTTACTTATACGCTCTCAAGTGTTTTTACAAAATTTTGTTTAATTTCATTTTATGTGACTTAAGATATTTTTATTGTTATTGTTTTTAGAGTACCTGTCTTGTAGGATATAAAATTAGTGGCTTACCTTCCACTGCAGTTGCCAGAGCGGTAACAATGATTGAAAATGGTCAAGGGTAGGATTCAGTAAGTCGAGCATTGGGTGTGTCGGTATCTGTCGTCTTTCTCAACGTTAAACGTTAGAGGCCCATAGGCTCTTATGTGCAGATGCCAGGATAAGGCAGAAAACGGTGGACCAGTACCCAGGATGGTCATTTTATACGGCTGAAAACTTTGACAAATCGTCGTCAAACGGCTATTCAGATCCGAAACATGTCACAAGAAGTCCGTGATGTTAATATCAGTGAGCGTACAGTGAGAACTCGTTTAAATGAAGTTGGACTGAAGTCTTACGTTCCGTCAAAAGCTCCAAAACTCGAGGTGGTACATAAAGTAGTCAGATAAGCTTTTGCTCATCAACACCGCGACTGGACAAATGAGTGGAGCCGAGTTTTGTTTAGTGATGAAAGCAGTTTTGTTGTGAATTGCATAGAAGGAAGGGAGAGGATCTGGAGGTATCGAGGAGAACGCTAATCGAGGAAACTTTACTGAAAGAGGTGTGTTATGGCGGAGGGTCAATTTTGGTATGGGGTGGTAAATGTTTGGAAGCACGCGCGGAGTTAATACTTATAGAAAATGGGTCTTTAGCTGCAACAAAGATACGTCGCAGAGATCTTAGAGTTCCATGTATTGTCTTTTGCACCATCCATAGGCGAATATTTTTTATTTATGCATGATAATGCGCGGCCCCACACAGCGCAAATGGTTCGCGACTACTTAAATCAGGCCCAAATCCCGCAAATGGATTGCCCAGCAAGATAACCAGATATGAATCCCATAGAGAACGAATGGGACGTTATCGGAAGAAAGATAAATGGAAGAAACCAAGCCCCTAAGATCGTCCAAGAATTAAAATTCATGTTAGTGCAAGAGTGGGAGAATTTGTCGCAAAAAATGATTGAGGACGTCATTAAAAGCATGAAGGATCATATCCAGACTCTTATCAGAGCCCGTGGTAGCAATACGCATTATTAATTTTCTTAAATTATATCTGTAAGTTTTTAAAATAACGATTACATTTGAAAATACAGAAATTTCATTTTACTGTATTTCTATTTAATTGCATTTGCGTCATTAATTAAAGTATTTTTTACTCAATTATAGTAATTTGTTATAAATTTTGCCTCATTTTAAATATTGAAAAATAAAAACATTCAGTTATTATAATATTTTCTAAGAAATTCAATATTTAACGCGTGTTTCTCTAATTCTGCCGGCGTGTGTATTTTCGACATATTCATGAAGGAATCGTCTTTTAGTCTTTTTCTTTTTTCTTTTTTTTAGACTGCCTCGGTGGCGTAGTTGTACCAGGGTACGGTTACAAAGCTGAGGTCTCGGGTTCGAATCCCGGGTTGGGAAAAGTGATATTGGATTTTTCTATTCATTATCAGCCCAGAGCACTAGCACCTCTGCCTAACCCTTCTGGGAAAAAGGCGTGAGTTTATGTATGTATGTATGTATGTGAATCGTCCTTCAATACCTAGATACGGCTAAAATTTCTTCATAAGATTTGACCTTTCAGTCTTGTAAGTTTTTTTTTTGTTTTATTTGTATCAGCAATCAGTCGCAAGACTATAAGCGGATGTGTTGTGTGCTGTTTGACTTGAAGGCGAAGAGACCAGTGCCTCGTCTACCTATTTCACAATATGTCCTTCCTCTTTAGTCGTTTCGCAGTTACTGGTGGATTTAGTAGTTGAGTTGCTAAGGTATTAGGATGACCTGATAAGCGTTCACCATACTTTTTCTTTAGTCTTTGTATTTCAGATTGTACTGTTAGCATATTGAGGTGCTCATGAATTTCACTGTTTCTGGAGAACCATGGTGCATTTGTTATGGTACGCAAGATGTTGTTTTGGACTCGTTGTATGCACATTATGTTGCTCTTGCTGGCGGAACCCCACAACGGAATACCGTATGTCCAAATAGGTTTCAGTACTGTGTTGTATATTAACAGTTTGTTATCAACGGACATTATTGAGTTTCTACCCATAAGCCATTTTAAGCTCTTGAATTTGAAATTAATTTCGTCTCTTTTTTTGCGGATATGGTGGGTACAAGTAAGCCTTCTATCTAGATTAAAACCTAAGTATTTCACGTACTCTGTATGAGGCAGTAGATCTGCGCCTGGTTTAACTTGTGGACAATTGCCCCTTCGTAAAGTGAATGTAATATGGTTTGATTTTTGAGCACTTGCCCGGATTCGCCATTTTGTGAGCCACGCTTGAGTCTCGTCTAATAATTGTTGTAGCCTATTGCTAGCCTCACTTGGGTCTTTATCACTCGCTAGATACGCAACATCGTCGGCATATGTAGCAGCAATCACGTCTTTAGATGTTGGTAGGTCTGAGGTAAAAATATTGTATAACACAGGGCCAAGTACTGATCCCTGAGGTACACCAGCTTCGATTGTGCGTAAACTAGATCTTGCGTCTCTCTGTTTCACAAGAAAGAATCTATTTTCGAGATAGGATTTGATAATAGGGTAAAGAGAGTGAGGAAGTTTATCTTTTACTTTACATAATAGACCTTCATGCCAAACTCAGTCGAATGCTTGTTGCACGTCCAAAAAAGCCGCTAAGCAATACAGTTTTCTTTCAAAACAACGTGTTATTTCGTGATGGATTCTGTGCAATTTGCTCTACAGTGGAGTGTAGTTTCCTAAATCCGAACTGGTTGTCCGATGTTGTCTTTTAGACGAGCCAAGAAGATTTTTTCCCACAACTTCGACAGAACAGGCGTGAGGCTGATGGATCGATAAGATGAAGCCTCGTGAGGAGGTTTTCCCTGTTTATGGATCATTATGATTTCGGAGAATTTCCAGAGCTTAGGAAAGTATGCTTCACGCAGAGTTGCATTAAAGAATGCAGCAAGAAAAGCTATGCATTTTCGGGGTAATTTTTTCAATACAGTAGGAGTAATTAAGTCAAAACCAGGGGCCTTCTTTGGATCCAGTCGAGTAATTTCGGCTGCTATTTCTTTTGGGGATGTGGTTTTGATTGGTAAGCACATCTGAAGATCCTGTTTGAGAATGGTATCAACGTTGAATACTTCACCATTAACTTCATTTGTTTTGAAAACCTTCTCCAGGTGATCTGCAAATAGTTCAGCCTTTTTAGCGTCTGTTCTCGCCCACGAAAATGAGGATTTAAGTGGACACAGGTATTGTGGATCTTATTGCCTTCCAAAGTGAGGTTTCATTCTTACCCGGAGGCGACATGTTTTCCAGGATATTCCGGAGCCTAGAGTTTGCTGACACCTGCAGTAATGTCTTTAATTGTTTAGCAGCTCGATTATATGCCGTCTTGTCTGCTCGATGATGAGATTGATGCCAGATGCGTCTTAGCCGTCGTTTTTCCATTAGCTTCTCTTTAATATCACTTGATTGTGGCGGAATCGCAGATGAGTGCAATACGTCAGGTGAGTTCTTCCAGGCGGATACCTGAATCAAGTTAGTTAAGTACTCGTATGCATTGTCAACGTCTTCTCGAGATTTTAAGGGAATGTTTAACCGGATATTGTCGTCAAGGTAACTTTGAAAGCCTCGCCAGTCCGTTTTTCGATTAGTTAAGGACTCTGCTGGCTCCGTAGTTATAACTGTAGTGCTTAAAATAAGAATTACCGGTGTATGGTCCGTAGATCCATCAAAGTTTGACTCAACAGAGCAGTATAGGTGACTAATACCTTTGATTACAAAAAAGTCCAGCAAGTCCGGTAGTTTTTTTTATCAGTTGGCCAACTTGTAGGTTCGCCAGAAGATATCGGCAACAGGTGTTGGGCGTCTAAGCAGTCTTTTAATGAGCGTCCCCTTGGTAGCGTAAATCTGGAACCCCAGTACGCGTGTTTTGCGTTCCAGTCTCCTCCTGATATAAATTTGTTGCCCAGATGGGCAAAGTAGTGTTCGAACATCTGCTGGGTAATTTTGTGTTTGGGCGGACAGTAGATTGCGGATAGCGTGATCGGTACTGCGCAATCATCAATTGTAACTGTCGTAGCTTGAAGGTGCTGAGTAGCATAGTTTTCTAGCACGGTATGTTTAATGTTGGATTTAATCACTATTGCAGTGCCCGCGTGAGCTTTACCATCAACAGGAGTATGATAGATATTGAATCCTTTCATTCGGTAAGAGCTATTTTTAGTGGCATGAGATCCAGAGATGAGGACTACATCCAGTTTGTTGGCTTTTACTACCTCTTCAAGTTCTAGTAAATTAGATGATAATTTGTTAGCGACAGAATGATAAAAACCCATATGGATGACTAAGGGGGTGCCGCGTCGGGGATCGGCGCCACTTGACACCGGGAGCGCCGCGGAGGAACCGTGCGGGGTCCGCTACGCCGAGCCAGCCGCACGCCGAACTACTACAAACAGTCCACACCGTTCTCCCAGAGTGTTAACACGTTACCGATAATTTTTTGTATTCACTATTACTATTGCTAATAAAGTCAAGAAAAAGTCTTGCATTTATATTCATCCCTTACACCATTGATGTTCCAAGTTGCTATTCGTAAATTAATTAGGAATGTAATTTAGTAACAACGGTCGTCAAGAGGTTCAAAAGGATACCAATTTGTTGTATAAGCTGGTCGATTTTTTCTGATTGTTTACTGATAATCTGTTCTATGTAGGAACTTTGTTGTGAGTTATATTTAGGATCAGGGCAGTCATTTGGGTTGGGTCTATTAGCAGCGGCTTCGGAATATCTTTTCTTTTCTTTTTGTTGGGTGATCAGCGGTTCTGGAGTAGATTTTTCAGAAGGATCTTGTGGTTGTAGTGGATTAGTTTGGAGTTTTGCATTGGTAGGGGATCTAAAGTGGTTTGATTTGGTCTGTTTATTTTTTCTGCTTATAATTTCCTTATAAACCTGGCAATTCTTGTAGTTAGCTGGATGGTCGCAAGAGCAAAGAGCACACTTAGCAGGAGTATTTCGGTCTTTTTTTTAAGCAGTCTGCGGTTTTATGTCCTTCTCCGCATTTCACACATCTGTACGGTCTCATGCAGTTGTTTTTAGGATGACCATATTGCTGGCAGCGTTGGCATTGGACAATATTTGTTGATTTGCGTGGATCTTCTATTATGATTTTTTGGTGAAAAATAGACTTTATGTCTTTGACAGCTTTATTGTTTTCATTTGGTTCGAGATTAACAAAAAATGTAAATGTTGGAGTTTTGTTTGGACCATATCGTGCGTTGATGATTTCACCACGTACTTTGTTTCCAGTAGCTTCTATTGCCTCTTTTATTTCGCAATGAGGTGTTGTATAGTGGAGTTTCCTTATCACTATGCGATATGGTTTCTTGTCTCTCTGTGTAAATGTATGGCCAATAAGACCTTTCTCCCTTATTTTTGTTATGACCTTTTTATAAGTTCCTGGGCAGTCAACTAGAATGCGTAGCAGTAAGTCTTGTAAGTAACGATTTTTTATGCTCACACCAATATCAATATCAAAGTCTAAAGCGGCACTCTTCGCGAAGTTTAATTTTAGTAACCTTGAATTGAACATATCACTATTGTAGGGAATCATATCAACCCCAACATAAAGAATTCGCCGCATGAATGCAGAACGACTTTGTTGCATAGTTGTTTGCATACCGCCTAACTAAAATAGTTTGTCCAACAAATACCATTGCATATTATAAAAACCAAGCAGGAAAATAATTATGTGCACATCAACAATACTTTACAGTTATAATCCATTCAGCCTTTACGTTTTGAGCATAAGAAACAAATATTAATAACCACGAGACCATTACCTTCCTCACAGTCATGCGTCAGGTAGTTCTAGCACCCACTCAGAAATTAGAATGGAATTTGTATTTTTGTATAAACATTATTTGCAAACAAGGGTAGGTAATCTGAGGCGTTGGCTACAAGACAACACCATCAACCGTGAGTATGGTGCATGCGCAGTGTATGAGCTTACTACTGTCGGCAATTGATGGAGATACCCGAACTGATTCGATTTTTGACAATATGATTTCGCCTTAATCAATAATGTACGAAAAAAAATATGTGCTTTATACCTATACTTTTTGTGTAATAACGCGATTTACGAGTATTCGATTCTGAATCAATGGGCTACGATCCATTGCGATTCAACAAGTCGATTCAACCCATTCAGCCAGATTCAGCCAAGACTGCTACCGCAAACGAAGTCGGGTGGTAGTTTTAGTGATACTGATGACAATCACAATGCAACTATAGAGCCACAAACTTAACTGGCCCGGTGGCCAAAAGTGGAAACAACGACGTCATTTGGAATTGACACTTTACCTCCCACTCACTGACATAACCACTAAATACGCACTAAAACAGTGGCGGAAAACATAGTGAGGAAACCTGCATACCACGGCGATTTATAAGAATATCTATGGTATGTAAGTCCACCAACCCGCATTAGGCCAACATGGTGGACTATATGGCCTGTGACATGGCCTAACCATCCTCAATAGTGCTCTCGATTGTAGAATAGGCCCGTTCCCAGCAGTGGGACATATAGTATATGGGCTGATACATATACACTTGTCTAAGGGTAGGGGGAGTGATTTGTTAGGATTCATGGGAAGGAAAAATAACATGCAAATGAAACTGGTCCACTCATTTTCCTGACAATATTGATCGGATTAAAAAATCTTACTTAACACACTTTATTGCTATGTCTATTTTTAATGGCAACACCAAATTCGACAACAGCGACTCTCTCACCGGGTCAGTTAAGTTTGAAACTATAAAAATTTCGCAAAGAAACGCGATAATTTATTTTTATATTTTTTTTAATATCATCATTTTTGGGTGGTAAATCCATACTTTTTGCTAAAATAATAATTTAAACTCTTTTATTCCTTAGAGATTTTATTAATAAAAAGGTATACACTATTATTTTAGGGAAAAAATGTATTTATCACCCAAATATGGCCATATGAAAAAAGTAGCAAAAAAAGAAGTCGTCGCTTTTTTTGCAACATTTTCTGTTGCATTGTGTCTGAAGTCGCTAAAACTGCCACCCGGCTTCGTTTTCGGTAACAGTCTTGATATACCCTGAATAGTAGGTAAGTATTCACACGGCGCACGTGCTTGAAGGCGGGCGAGTACGGCGACAATGCGGCTGAGTACGGCGGCGATGAGTCCGCCCCTGCCGCCGCGCCGCCGCCCTCGCGCACCTCGCCGCCGCCCGCCGCCGTGACGTCACCGCCGCGCCACGAGCTGCAGGCGCGCGTGTCGCCCAGCGCGCCGCCCGCGCCCCCCGCGCCGCTCGCCCCGCACGCCCCGCACGCGTCGGCGCAGCGCGCGTTCAGCCCCGCGCCTCTCTTGCCGCTGCTGCTATACATTGCAATATAATTGTTTACCAAACATACAGTTTTATTCTAACAATTCCTGGGTTTCTCCCTTATCTCCGACGTCTCAAGCTGTTACATTTTCTAGCACAAGTCTTAGATTATATATATAGCCCATTGAGTTATAATGTACTACGTACTAGAGAAGACACCTCAAGCAAATAGTTTGTAACACGAGTTGGAGTCCAGGCGCTCCAACTCATTTAGTCTATGTCAAGCGCTTGCTGGAACTAGACACGTATCGGTGCGAAGTTTTATTCGACAAAATGCCGTCGTGTGCATTAAAATACTGCTCGAACAATTCAAAAAATATAAGTAAGTCAAGGTGTGACTTTTCACCAGTGAGTTTAACTTATTATATTAAAAACACATTTAATCTAATTTATTATCAACAATTGTGACATGTGACAGCGGTTGATGACGGGCGGCCATGCATGTCAAAGACCAACGAGTATTTGTATGCGCAGAGTCGAGAATATCGACGCAGATTTGTAACGGATACTGAAGTATTTATATAAGATAAAAAATTAAAAGCATTTAAATTAATATTTTTATTATTATTTAAATTAAAAGGTTTCCTCGGCCAGGCAAGGCAGGTGATATTGTCGCTTGTTATTTCATATTTTTGATTACCTATGTATATATTTAATAAAAATATTTTATTTCTAGAGTGTTTCTATTAATTAAATCCTGAACATAAAAAAATATTTATTTATAATTTAATTTCTTGTGTATTATTCACAAATAATGTGCTCACCAGGCGCCATGTTTATAAATCCGGTAAATAAAAGAAACCATATTATTTTATGTAAAAGAAACTATTATTTTATATTATATTTTAGTTGTCGGTATTAATATGTAGACATCATATAACGAAGAGTTACGATTAATATGAATTGTCTTATCTATTCGTGACACGTTTTTCTTTGGCCATAATTTGTATGATATCAAGTCAATAAAGTAGATGTCGCTATTGAGCTGGGACAAATAATTTCTATGACATGTCTTGTCTATCGGTAGAATATATCCCCTCAACCGTCAAACGAACAGCGCTCAGGCTCGTCGGACTTCAAGCAATAAAGCAACCTAACGTTATTGAAATAGGGGCTATTTTAATTCAAGGACACAATATGGCGCTTACGACAAGCCAGGGGTTATGTCAATGATATAGCCTTAGATTATATACATGTCTAGATTGAGCAATGCCAACAAACGACGCGCTAAAAATGTCCCCACTTTCGTTGATATGTGTGAGTACCGGTCATGTAATTATTGTAATCCAACTGTCGAGGTGTGTGTGTTTAGGGATGCCTACTCCAGATTATTAACTTAATTTTTCTCCATTATTTGATAAACAAAATATGTAAAATAAAATAATTTTCTTTATTTAAAGTAATTATACTATTTATCATATTTATAACGCATTTTAGTAAAAACAATAAATACAATGGTAAAAATATACAGTAATTTTAGATCAAAACCCATCTCCTGTTGTTTGTTTCGGAATAGAATTAACTCTTAGGATTTATTGCCTGGGCTGTGTGTTATCTGATTTCTGTATTTATGTAAAATATCAATCATCATAAGTAAAATGTTCGAAACACACGGCTGAAGTCTTGTGAGGCTACGAATGGTCTTGATTTCGTTTCCGGCATATAATGTCTCTCCAGCAATTTGCTAGCACGGAATCCGTAGGAAGCCTAAAAAATACATATTAGAAAGAACTAACAAAATTACTATAAAGTGCATGACGTCATGGGTTTCATTCATATTGTGTAGGTAAATTATTATTTGCCTATCAAATAATTAATGCCATTCTTGTTCTTCTTCTGATCGAAATATGATATAATTATATTTGTATTTTATCTCCCATAGTTTCACCAAATCTCCCTAGTAATAAATTGACAACACTGGCCAATGAAAATCATCTTCAAAATAACGAATTAAAAGTTCGTGTTTTCTTCAAATAATAGTGGTTTAACAACAAAGGTTACCGATGAAAAGTGATATTGGTGTTATTATACAGTTATCCCACATAATTACGATACAATTCGACAGCACAAACCGGCATAATTAATTATTTTTCGAGAGCACGTTATCCATATGTAGTTCAAATGACACTGACGTATGTGAGAAGCGAGTCTACCAAATTTGTTAGACTTTATTTGAGCCGTGCGGTCCGGTGTGATGTGTCATCTATACATGTATATAATCTAAGTCTATTGCGCTGGACGGTAAATACTCTTTGGTTACGTCACCCATCCCACGCTTTGTTCTTTGTAGCAACAAAATGAATATATTTTACTCTATAACGGCTTCAGAAAGCGACATGAACAAATAATCAACAAGTGCAAATCCTGGTGATGATAAATAATACATAAGTTCATAAACTCACGCCTTGTTCCCAGAAGGGGTAGGCAGAGGTGCCAGGGCACCCACATTTCGCCTTGTATGTTCCGTCCCACAATGTGGTAGGTGGCGAGCCTATCGCCATATCGGGCACAAATTTCTGACTCTGGGCTGACACTGAATAGAAAAATCCAATATCACTTTGCCCAACCCGGTATTCGAATCCGAGACCTCAGCTTTGTAACCTTACCGTAGTACAATTACGCCACCGAGGCAATCAGTCGATAAATAATACAATATGGAAACATAATATATTGCAAACATAAACCGTTCAAGTGCGAGTCGTACCTGAGACCTGACGGAATGAGTTCCATTCATTCTTATCTGATGTCACTATAAATTCAAGGTTTTCCAAATCTCTCCTTTATGTGTGATATAAAACGTTGCTTCATGCCAATCTGCATGACATCAAGATTCTACCTCGACTAGAAAAAGAAGTATCCTCTAGGTTTTGATCTGATAAATTGCTGTTTATTTTGATTGCGTTGGCATAGAAGTTTTACTTTGTTACAGCTTAAAGGTATTATAGACATAAGTATTTGATATGAATTTCAATTTTATACCCCCAAGCGTTCATGAAGAAGAGTAGTAAGTTTGAAATTATTAAATATTTTTTATTATAATATGATGTAACTAAAAATGTATACTTTTAGCAACTTTTAATATATCTGTGCTATAAGATGTTGGTTCATCCAAATTTCAAGATTATGAGTTTTTTTTAATTGCATTGAATGGCGAGCCGAGCATGCCGTTCGCCTGATGGTAAGCGATACGACCGCTCATGAACAGTAGCAAAACCAAACAACACCTTGAATTACAAAGCAATGCTTGGCATTCCACTGCGCTCGCCATCCTGAGATATAAGATGTTAAGTCTCAATATCTCCAGTAGTTATTCTGGCTTCAATGTTCTTCAAACCGAAACACAACAGTGCATTTAAACTGCTGTTTGACGGGAGAAATAGACATTGCGGTGGTACCCACCCAGGCAGCCTGTCACATATGAGAGACCTACCACCAGTAAAGTTCCACCACCAGTGAGTTTATGTATAATACGTACATATTATTGTCCAGAAATCTATTTGTACCCGGGCGAAGCTGGGCCGGGCTGCTAGTTTATTAATAAATGTAGGTAAATATGAAACATAAAGGTTTTTTTTAAAAGGACGTAGGTATTTAAAAATATCGTAAAATACAATGTTATTATATTAATTTATTACTTTACTTGTTTAAAACATCATAATGTTCAAAGTTATTAAAAATCCAAAATGGAAAAATATCGCAAGAACACACAAGTATTATACCATATAATATGTTGAAAATTTTCGCGACCCAACAAATAATACAAAGGGGGTCAAACTTATAATATTCCAGTTGGCTGTGCATATTTAACACTCTTATGAATAACATATAGCGCTAGTAAGGAGTTGATATAATGTACCTAACTAAATGTAGGCTGTACGGGTTAAAATCCTTTGCCTTTCCGAGAGAGAATGAACTGGTCTATTCTTTGGAATGAAGGGAAAAAGTTATCTGTTTTAGGTGCTGATGTTGTTCACAATTTCCCGCCATTTTCGAAACAAATTTTTCAGTGATAAAACATATTTCACGTTAACGTTGTGAGAAAGATGGATGTTTCTGATATAACTAAAGTAGCTAGTAGAAAAAGAATGGGTGAAGATGCTGAAAAATTACGTGACAAAATATCACGCGAAACTGCCAAAATAATAAAATTAAAGGCAAGTAATGCTTTGAATAACTAATGTCTATTTGATCACAGCATTCTGATTCTTATTTACTCAGTGATTTGTTTATTTTGGAAGGTCGCGCAAGACACTGCCTATTGGGATTTAAAAGAAAAGCTTCAGCAAGTGGAATCAAATCATGAGCGACTTCAGCAAAACATGGTCGAAGTTCAAATGCAGTATGAAACCATATCCGGCCAGTATCAAGATGAACTTCGCCTCAGACCCGAGACGCTTAATAAGTGAGTGGCGACTGTAGAGCGTATGTGATGCAATGATTTAATATACTTACTCGTGACGTGACTCGACGATTTCCACCTATCTGGAGTCATCGGACTCTTTCACACGGAGGCCGTGGTGCGCATTCGTAATGAAATATTAAATGAATAAATAATAAATATACAAAACACCTAACAGGTCCATACACAGCCCCGACCCCACATCAAGATCATTTACCTAAGCCTTGTGTTGTGGGTATGATAGAGTACGATAGAATTATTGGTTTTACGAACACCCGGACCCGAGCAAAACACTTCTGAGGTATAATGGTTTCTTAGATTTACGCGAATGTTACACATTGAAATAAAACTATTATTTACGGATTTTATCGCGGATTTGGTTTAATTTTTACATTTGACAGTTACAAAGCTGTAAAGTAATCGAAACGTCGGGAACTCAAAAAATGTAAGAATTAAACCAAATCCGCGATAAAATCCGTAAATAATAGTTTTATTTCAACTTCTGAGGTACATAGACATCTGATTCGGTGCGGGGATTGCACCCGCGGCTTCGTTTGACTGCGCCACGGAGGCAGTATTATCTATTGAACGTGAACGTGTATGACACGAGGTTGAGCGGCACGCGCGAGATCTGCGACGTGCTGGAGGAGTACGGCGCGCGGCTCAAGGCCAGCGTGGCGCGCGCCGCCGCCGACCGCCACGCGCTGGCCGCCGCCGCGGGCGCCGCCGCGAGCCGCGCCGCCGCGCATGCGCACCAAGCGCAGCGCGCGCTGCGGGACCACCGCCACCACGCGCACGCGCTGCTGCTCCGCCGTGAGTGCTCACTGCGCCTCGCCGCACTCGCACACCCGCACACCTCGCACGCCGCTCACGCCCTCTCGTGGTCGCAGTGAGGCTGGCCGAGGCGCAGCAAGAGGCGGCGGCACGCGAGCTGGCGGCGGCGCGCTCCACGCACGCGGCGGCGGCGGCGGAGGCGCGCGCGCGGCTCGACGCGGAGGCGGCGCGGCGCGAGCGCGCGGTGGCGGAGGGCGAGCGCCTCGCCGCGCAGCTGCACCGCCGCGCCGGCGACCTGGAGCGGGTGCGCGCCGCGCCCACACCCCGCATGCACCCCCGCACTGACCTCCGCACCTTTCTAATCGTCTTCTTCGCATTGTAGAAAGACCGAGTCATCGCAGATATGCAGAAAGAAGTGAAGCGGCTCGGGTCCGAGTTCGACGAGCGCCGCGCCGCCCTCGAGGAAGCCATCTCGACACGAGACGCAGAGTGAGTTAGATAGCGCGGGCCGCGCCGTGCGGCGTGGAGAGCGCTCAGACTGTGCAGTGAGCGAGCGAGTGGTTGCAGGCTGGCGGCGGCGGCGGAGCGCGAGCGTGCGGCAGCGGCGGGGGCGGCGGCGGCGGAGCGGCGCGGGGCGGACGCGCAGGCGGCGCTCGAATCGACTCGCGCCGCGCTCACGGTGACGATCCTTGCCGATTTCGCGCTTTAATGCTCGCCGTCACCCGCGAACTCTAAACGATTACATATCAATATCGTGACTCCTTTCATGTGTGACCACATTTTATTCATGTCCTGGTTGATCATAACGAATAGCCACATGAGTCGTCTTCGCCTCGCAGTCAATCGTCACGTCGGTGCGGACGGTTTCAGGAGGAGCGAGCCAACGTGGAACGTTTGAAGGAATCGCTGGCGACGCTCACCGAGGACAAGGAGCGGCTGGCGCGCGAGCTCGCCGACAAGACGCAGGTGAGTGGGGAGGCGGCGCCGCGGCCGCGGACGCGAGCCGGTCGTGACGCGTGGCGCTCCGCAGAGCGCGGAGGCCGAGGCGGCGGCGGGCGCGGCGGCGGCGGGCGCGCTGCAGGCGGCGCTGGCGGAGGCGCGCGCGGCGGCGGAGCGCGCGGCGGCGGCGCAGCAGGAGGCGGCCGCGCGCCACGAGCGCGACGCGGCGCACCGCGAGGCGCAGCTGCAGGCGGCCGGCGCCACCATCGCGCGCCTCATGCGCGACGTGCAGGCCGAGGCGGACGCGCGCCACCGCCTCGACGCCGCGCTCAAGGCCAAGGACGACGAGCTGGCGCGCCAGGTCGCGCTCATGCTCGACATGAAGAACGAGCAGGAGCGGCTGCGGGACAAGATCGCCGCCATGCGCAACACCATCGACAACATACAGAAGGAGCTGACGGGGCGCGGCGCGGGCGCGGGCGGGGGCGGCGAGGAGTGCGGCGGGGCGGGGGGGCGGCGCGCGCGGCCCGAGCGGCTCCGCGCCGAGGCGCCGCCGCTCGACCGCATGCTCTACAACTTCCTCAGCGACGCCAGCGCGGACGCGGACGCACTAGATGTAACTGACCCCTGTTTAACAAATATATGTAATAAATGATATGAATGTGGTAACTGGTGATGTTGCTTGGTGCGCAGTCACCGCTGTCGCTGTCGCAGGTGAAGAGCGATCTGAACTCCAAGCACCGCTCTTTCTTCAAGAGCAAGAAGTTCGACGCCAAGCCGCGGAAGGCCAAGTGAGACGGCTCCGCGTTCGACGCAGGCTACCCCGTGCTACTTTTTTCCTTATATTTGTTTTTATGTCCAGTTAGTATTGTGAGTAGTAATAGACCTTTTACACTGCGGATTGTGCAGTGTACTTTGTTCTTATTTCAAATACAATAAACTAGTATTGCGTGACGATTTTTTTTATACATATTAAAAATTTGAAGTGCATATCAATATATACACGATACCTATAACAAAAATGATCTTAGATTTTTTTGTCTTTCTGTCTGTTCGTCTATTTATAATCGCTAATCTCGAGAACGGCTGGGCCGATTTTAGACATAGACCTCAGAAAAATAAATAACATAGAAGGACTGCTATTGACATTTCAACGTACACTCTAATTTTGACAACAAGAAATAATTGTGCTGTGATCTCTTCTGATAGTTTATCGATATCGATACATGAACTTTATTTATAGCAAATTCGTAGACGCAGTGGTAGATATTCATACATGAATCATTATTATTTATTTCAAATCTATAGCCATTTTTTTATTTATTAAAAACTTGTGTCTTATCTTTGTAGCTACAAAACAAAAAATATAATACGATGATCTACTTTTTTTGATAAGGTGTTCTCTAGTGTCCTCATTTGTTACTAAGATACAAAAAACTAGCAAAAATATAAGAAACTCCCATGAAAACCCATTTTGAATTAGCAGTTTAAACTTCCGCATGTAGATGTAAAAAAAAAACATTACATGTGTGATTGCGTTACTCTGCTAGTACGCAAAGCATCTAAAGAGTAAATTTTTGCCATGAACATGATGACATCGAAAATTATGAAGAGTAAGGTCGGAACTTCTTTATTAACACAAATTTTAATATTTAATAACGGATTTCGGTGAATTCTCTATCCAGCATGAAGGGTACCGTTTCACATGTTTGTGGGTTGTTCTGACGAAAACTGTAAAATAGGCAAAAAATAGAAATTCTCGATATACTGTAAAATCAAGTGTACAGATGAATAGAGATCCATCTGATCATGAATTTGGGGAAGGAAAGGTAGTATCTAGAAGGAATGTTTTGAAATAATTAATGCAGAAAAAGAGTCGTCCAGGCAAATGAGAAAATCTCAAGCAAGCAAGCTAAACAAATGCCATTAGGTCGTTGAAGAAATGTGTGAAAATAAATGTTTTTTTTTAAATTATGTCGTATTTATTAAGATTGATAAAAAAAAACGATTGAAAGAAAAATATAGAATAAAGAATATAATATGCATGGTAAAACTATATGGCCTACTTTTATGCTTATTTGGGATATGATTATCTCTCTTTCTTTCTCTCTCTTCAATCTTAAGCAAATACGGTGTTGTTTTTCCCATTGGAAATTTGTACGCGCAACAACATAAATCCAATTTTCCCTAATGTCGTCAACTGTAGAGAATCTGCAATGAAGGCATTTTAATATTTTATTTTATTTTATTTTATTTTAAAACATGGAAAACTTACGGCTAATAACAGAATGATTAGACACAGTATAAATAACATAGAGCTAATAACAAGTTTTCACTTATAGATACACTGATATAAAAAAAAATATATTCTAATATGTGTAAGAAAATAAATAACTTATTGGCTAAAGAAACTTTGGCTCAAGCGCCTTCTCGCCATAGACACACTGGTTGTAAAAGCATCAAGATCATGTTGTTTACACAATTTGTTAAAGGTCCTGGTAGCACGCACCAAATAACTATTCTGTCTATAATTCGAAGATGCCTTGGATACATGTATTGGTGGATTAAAACGAATGGATCGAGTAGGAATATTAAGAAATATTTTCGCCAAAAATATAAAACTCAAAATTTATATCATATGGCATCCTAGACCACAGCCCTCGCGCAGTGGCCGAGTGCTTTTTACCACTACACTGCCGGGTAGGTATTTTAAAGTACAAGCTAATTTATGTAACTAAAATATCTGTCTGTATCAGCCAATATGCATCCCACTGCAGGGCACAGGCCTACTCTACAATCGAGAATACGATTGAGAGTGGTTAGGCCATATATAGTCCACCACGCTGGCCTAGTGCGGGTTGGCGGACTTACATACAATAGAAATTCTTATGAATCGCTATGGTATGCAGGTTTCCTCACCATGTTTTCCTTCACCATTTTAGTGCGTGGTGATTGACTATCAATACACACATGACTCTGAAAAGTCAGAGGTGTGCCCTGGGACCCGAACCCGCGACCACCGTGAACATGTTGGCAGCCGCGTCTAGTCCGTTTACCAACAGGCCACCACGCACTTACTAAAATATACAAAAATACATTATTTATATTATCGATGAAATGTGCAGCATATCACTATTGGAAATGTCGTAACTAAATTGTGTCGGCGTTTTGGCCGTTTGTAACAATTGACATAACTGCACTTTTTAATTCGGTCGCGTAATCATACCCAACATAGCAATTTGACGTTTCATCAGCCAAACATGAGCCGCCCTTAGCACATATTATTTGTCTCATTCTCTCCCATGATGTTGGCCCATTGGAAAAAAACAGGATAAGTATATGAGTATGTTTTAGACTCCTTCTATGCTTTAATTCTTGTTCTGAGACATACACATAATTTTATTTGGCATCAAACAAACACAATAAGTAATAATAAAAACAAAAATGAAAAAGTATAGAACAATTAATGTTTTAAGTGCATGCGAAAGCGATGTGATGCCAAATCTGGACACCGACTCAGCATGAGGTGCTGTCGAACCAATAGGTACGATAGCGCTGATTTTCAGTGATGGAAGTAGTTTCATTGCGCCTACAGGACAGCCGTCGCACTACAATTAATGTAAAATTTATTGAAAAGCAACTAACAATTTGGGTCCATTAATATTTAAAATTGATGTATAATATAGAAATATAACAAACTTATCTGGGCGAGCTAAATATTGAAGAATTAAAATATTTATAAATGTTTTTGTTGTACAAGAAAAATTTCTTTTAGTTTTACTTTAAATGAAACAATAGACTTAAGTATCCGCAGCGGTGGAGGTATATTGTTCCAACATTTAGTAATAAGCCGTATCTCGAAAACTACCTCGGAAAGCAGTCATTCGATGGCGTGGTACCATAAACACATTTTTAGAATTTCTCAAATCTCAAGATTTATCATTTCTGCGAAACTCAAGCTTTTGGTGGTTGACGGGACTTTCACTGAAAGATGGCTAATTTTTGCGGCGTTAATTAGGCTACTATAATATTGGAATACAAATTAGGGTCCCGCACAAAAACGTACAAACCCTAAAATTTTAACCCTAAAAAAAGGTGTTTTTTTTTAAATTTGGTATTATGAGATGCGGGTGTCTGAGTTCATTATCTTTATTCGATTTATTCTGCTGTAAAAAAAATATTAGGGATCCGAATTAATAAAAATAAAAATGACAAAGGTGATAAAACGCCGCCCTGGGGCACACCAGCAGTCGTAAATTATTACTAACTAGCGGCCCGGCCCAGCTTCGCCCGGGTACAAATAGATTTCTGTACAATAGGATGTACGTATTATACATATAAACTTCCTCTTGAATCACTCAATCTATTTAAAAAAAAGCATCAAAATCCGTTGCGTAGTTTTAAAGATTTAAGCATACAAAGGGACATAGGGACAGAGAAAGCGACTTTGTTTTATACTATAGTATGTAGTGATGAGAAACGAAGACCGCTGTTGGTGGATAAGGGGCCCTACTATATTCATCCGAAACGAAGTTCGAAACTTCGGATGATTGAAGTTAATATACGAAATGAATGTACCTACATGGTCCTTATTAACTTATGGTCGTAACCATAGACCTATGGTTACACGATGTATGTTATACAAATTCGAACTTTTACAGAGTAGATACATTCGTATCGTATAAAAAACTTCGATCGTCCGAAGTTTCCAACTTCGTTTCGGATGACTATAGTAGGGCTCAAGGCGTGCAAGGAGTTTAGAAAAAAGGGGAGGTTGGATGTAGGTCTATACTCGGAAAAGGAAGAAGGATTTGTTTTCTTAGGAAAAGGGGTTTATAGTTTGGGGTTGTTTCCATACGAATGAAAATATAGGTACCGCAAGTGATGGAAAAGTTAAAGATGTGGTGAATAATGGGTAGGATTTCACCTAATACAGGAAGAATCATTTTACGGCTAATTCCATCATTGCCGACTGCATTTGAAGTAATGAATAAGACGTTCTTCTTAACATCACAATCGGTAAATTGCTTGAAAATAAACGGAGAAATGTTAAAACGTTGCAGCTTTAACTGGGCCATCAAAATTGGCTGAAGAAGAGAAATGCTGATTAAGCGTATTAATATCGATGTCATTCGGATACCGGGATTTACCAACTCCTAATAATCTCAGAAACCTCTAAATTTTTTGAGGGGTTTTCGTTTTCTTGAGATTTATGAATATGTTGGCGTTGTGCGTCCCTACATACCTCATTAGTATGATTATGAACATCAATCTGTTATAGTCACTTGGTTTATTTTTATACTTTGCTTTGCACGTATCTTTTTTATTCATGATAGCACGTGGTAGGAAAAGGCATCTGCTGCACACTGACCATGTTTGACAACGTGGTTCAAAGACGAAACCAGAATAAGGTCAAGAAGGGATGCTGTACAGTTTGGAAAATTATGAATCGCATTTAGTGGTAGGATATCCAGATTATTCGCACTAACTATAGAATTAAACAAGTGTTTAAATCACCATAACTATAGTGTGATCGTATATGTCGGGGCGATTTTATGTAAAGTCAAAATGTTAAACAAAAAGATTGTTAAAACAGATTTTGTAAACAACCTTTAAGCAATGTACGGGTAGTTGTAGAAGTAATTTTATTAAACAAAACCCGGTTGTGATTCTATTTCACTATCCACAGTCAGAGTAAGGGAGGGAGTATGACAGTTTGCAATATAAAGCGCCTCCGGACCGTATGCAAGCTTTCAATATCAAGCAGTCGGCAGTGAAACATTGAGAAACGCGAGTTTACCATAAAAGTAACTAGTTATCGGCCATATTCGGATAATTCGACACAGTTGCCTGTTGCAGACATACTCACCACAGAAAAATGAATGTGTCAACGGAGGTAAATAGCCACACCACCACCACCACAACTAATGCGGTCATTACGGATGAGTTGCAAACCTGGTAATTAAACCTGGTATGAAGTGGAGGAGAGACAAGGTTTCAGCCAGGATTCTGAAACCAATATAGCATGTATGTTGCTTTGCTCAAAAGATGCCATCATATCAGTACAATGAGCTGGCATGCTTTGAGCATTGATATGAAGTATATTAAAGTTTTTGGGTACGTCAAACAAGAACGATTCAATATTGTCTTCCAGACAAGGAATACTACAAAAACTGTCACGGCTGTCGTCTGAAGAACAAATAGATACAAATTCATCAGTACCACAATCATAATCCGTGATTAATCTACACTAATATTATAAAGAGGAAAACTTTGTTTGTTTGAAATGAAATGAAATGAAAATAATTTATTGAATCCATTCAAATGTTCAACATCGTTTGTGATGAATAGGCTTAAAAACTACTGGACTAATTTTTAAATTTCAATGAAGCTATGTATTTGCCTAAAGGCGTTGAAACGGAAATAGTAAGCATAAATTATTGAAAATATATTTATGAAAATTTATATTTTAGTTCCTTATTACAAACGCAAATTAATGCAACAAATTTGGAAAAACGGCAAATAGGGGTAAAATAAGGGATGAAATATTGAAATTTTTTGTTATTGATCCAATAGGTGTGAAAATCGATACCTGAGATACTCTTTGTGTAAATAATCCAAATTCATAGTCGGAATCGGTTTGGTAACCAATTTGAACATCTATACCCGGGCCGGGCCGGGCCGCTAGTTCCTAATAAAATATACAGGGTGATATTGACACACTTATTTTAACCCACATGTGTCTCATCATAGTGCGTGGTGGCATGAGCGTAGCCAGCCATGGGCTCAGGGTGGGGCAGCAGTCTAAAATAATATATAATTAGCAAACTGTATCCACGTCTTACCCCAGTTATTTTTTTTATACAAGAAGGTTACACCCTATAGCACCTTGTATCTGTATTTAAACACTTATTGCTCACCTGCCTAGTACTTTACCTAGATAATTTATTTTTTTAGGTTTGGTTAGGTACCTTACAGGCCAAAGCCAGGGTGGGGCATGTGCCCCACTCTGCCCCACCGTGGCTACGCCCATGCGTGGTGGCCTGTTGGTAAACGGACTAGACGCGACTGCCAACATATTTACGGTGGTCGCGGGTTTGAATCCCAGGGCACACCTCTGACTTTTCGGAGTCATGTGTGTATTGATAGTCAATCACCACGCACTAAAACGGTGAAGGAAAACATCGTGAGGAAACCTGCATACCATAGCGATTCATAAAATTTCTATGATATGTAAGTCCGCCAACCCGCACTAGGCCAGCGTGGTGGACTATATGGCCTAACCACTCTCAATCGTACTTGCGATTGTAGAGGAGGCCGGTGCCCTGCAGTGGGACGTATATGGGCTGATAAAGAAGAAGAAGAAGTGTCTCATCACATGATTTCGATGCACCTTAATAACTACGACAATATCATGGCAATCATAATCTATACTAATATTATAAAGCTGCAGAGTATGTTTGTTTGAACGCGCTAATCTCTGGAACTACTGGTCCGATTTGAATGATTCTTTCAGTGTTGGATAGTCCAGTTATCGAGGAAGACTATAGGCTATATATCATCACGATATGGCCTATAGGAGGGAAGCAGTAATGACATTTCTAAAAATACGAGGAAATTTTATTTGCTTTTTGTTGACGACGCACGCGTGCATCATCCCGCGCAGAAATAAGGAACATGTTATGTGAGGTCTCGTCACGCCACGATCTTAGTATGTGTGGGCGGATTGGGTGCATTCTTATAGTTTTTTTGACATATTTTCTTTAATAGCTCCGCACCCACCGCTCACACATTAATGATTTATATATCATTTTAAAGGGCGTGACGAGACCAATCTAGGGATATACGATAAATAATTGTACGTAGGATAATTATTAAAATAAAGAGGAAAATGACCGCACCCCGAAGTGAAAACAGACCCAAAAATAGGAACATTTCACGGGGGTCTCCCTATGGTAACGCCTCGGAGTACTTAAGCCGGCAAGCAAAATTAGGAAATCACTGGGAG
The DNA here is from genome assembly GCA_023078785.2 of Hyles euphorbiae. Classification (NCBI taxonomy): domain Eukaryota; kingdom Metazoa; phylum Arthropoda; class Insecta; order Lepidoptera; family Sphingidae; genus Hyles; species Hyles euphorbiae. The sequence continues at coordinate 18,064,311 of CM041051.1, forward strand.
GATTAGTGTTGAGTAGGACATGACTTGAAAAAGAGTTTGTAAGAGTAGCCTCATTTTTGTACTAAGCCAGTACAATGTCCCACTTCAATTGAGGTGAGGCGTACTGACGCTTGGCCATACGTAAGATGGTATTGTTAGCATGTGCGTCACTCCCTCTCGCTCTCGTCCTATAGTTAATTACGTAGAGTAACGAGTACCGGGACACCAAATAATAATAATAATAAATAACACCCAACAGTCACATACATAGTCCTGACCCCCACACTAAGATCGAGTCTTGTGTCGTGGGTATCAGGAACTACAAGAGACTTTTCGGTCTCACAAACACCCAGACCCGGAAGAAATATTTGTGGGCCGCACAAACATTTTTCTCGGTGCGGGGATCGAACCCGCGGCCTCTCGTTTCAATGGCGGCGTCTAAACAACTGCGCCACGGAGGCTGTCGAAATATGAAGTAGTACACGTTAAAAAGTTGAGCCGCTCTTACATTTTGACGTCATGTACGGGACAAATGTACTGCTTCTTGTATGTCCTACTCAACACTAGGGAGGATCAGCTTGCGTAGCGTAGTGAACACACGTTTACTACTGCTCGGACCCATGGACGTAGTATATAAACAGGACTGCGCACTGTCATCGGAAAAACGAGCCGAGCGAGAGGTGTAGGACGGTAGGGTTGTGTCCCGTTCCTATAGGGTGACTATGTATATGTTTTGGGAAATACAGGAATTTTAATCAAATTGGCTAATATGGTAAATATTTCAGTTGTAATACGTCGAATGAAGCATTTTGTTTTTGAGGTAACAAACGTGATATTGTCTAACCGTTTAAAAAATATTTGACCACCAAAATATGGTCCACCATTAGGACCTAGCAAAAAAGTTCAAAATCATAGTTTTATACGTATACTTTTTATAGGTGAAATGAAAAATGAAAATAATAATAATAAGCCTTTATTAACAGCAAAATACAGTTAACAATCTTCTCGTCTGTTCACAAAGTGCGTATGTTGTGTATTATCAGTGCCATTCGTCAGGGTGTGGTAGCCGGGGTCAACACAGAGATTCTTACCACCATCTGTTCCGCCATTACCGTGGCCGCTACCATAACCAGGAATAGCGGGGCTGCCGGGGACTGGAGTCCTGATCCTGGTTTTAGCAACTATTAGGCTTTTTTATTTTTTATGCCAATACTCACCACGCTTGGCAGACGGATTCGAGAGCGCAGGAGGGTACTCGCGTTGTTGACGCTGCTGTCCGTCTTCAACCGGGGAAAGTTTGCGGCTAGAAGATGTTATTGGATAGGAAAGTATGGAATGTAGAGATGGATACTACAGCCACGAAGGGGAAAGTTGGTAGTAATAGCAGTAGCTCATGGGGCCGAGATCGCATACCCCGCAATGACCACTAGATAGGAGCTTCCCTGGCCTACTTCGTACCAGATACATGTTATTATTCATACCAACTCTTGTAATAACTAAAATCAACGTACCGTCTATCTCATCCCTAACGAATATCCCTATTTTAATCGAATCATTAACAATAAAGTTCAAAATTGCGGCGATAATTATCAATTCTGACTCTAAATTTAATTTTTCGTGTAAATGTGTGAACCACCCGTTCAGATATCAATTTTTAGACCACCGGATCAATAAAGAAATGAAATGAAATCCCATAATGCTATTTTTCTAATATTATTCACGCCATTATTTTCACTACCTTTCAACCCTTATTATAACCCCTTTATGGTTTAACTTTAAGAAAACGAAGTGTGCAGTTATTTTTGTTACAAAATAAGTAAAAAAGTTTGACATCTGTAACTTCAACAGTTTAGATTTTTCCATGCGTATTGCGTATCCCCTTGTTCAACCCCTTCAAGCGTTGTCTACATAACAAGCGGGAACCTTTTGCCCTTACCCAAGGTCTAATTTATCTCTGTATCAAATTCTATCGAAATTGGTTCAGTGGCTTAGGCGTGAAAATATAGCAGTTAGTGTAATACGTCCGTGCCGAAATTTTACATCACTCAGTAAATAAAAACTATCGCAAGAAATAAATATTTTTTAATTATACTTAATTCATGATCAATTGTATTAGAAAAACTTTTAACGTGTTTATTTTCACTTAAAACATAGTATGTAGTAGATGCAAATTAATGTGTATAAATTAAACATTACTTTAATCATAAAATTTTAACGAAAAAATAACTGCTTTTAATATTCAAGCAGATTAAAAGTTATTCAATAATTCATCTGAACTTTGAGTTGTCGATCAAAAAAGTTCTAAGGCGGATTTTATTATGGTCACGCTAGCAAATAAGAAGGGATAGAAACCTCTCATACTGTCTCATTTGGTTTCGGCCTTCCTCCATGTCATTTACCATAGTAAATTAAACCTTATGCTACATGCACATGTCTTATTTCAGGATGACACCATTTTCTTCGTGCGCAATCCTGTTATTATATTACATCCATGCTCGGACCTGATTTTAATCCCGCCGTTTATTGGTTTTCAGGTTCCCCGGTGTGACGTTGTGAGAGTGTCACCTCTAATAGTTGCGGTCTATGGCTCAATAGTCGGCATAAATCGTATTGTCTATGCCAAGAAGCTTATACCCAAATGGAGATTGCATTCCGTATATAAAAGTGAAGCACAAATGAATGAAAAATGAATGAACAAAAAGTCATTTTCATTCATTGTCACTCGAAAGAAAAGGATAGCAATCAGTCGCAACGTCATTCGAGGTCAAATTTTTGTGCTTCACTTTTATATACGGAATGCAATCTCCATTTGGGTATAAGCTTCTTGGTCTATGCCAATCAACGCCTCCGTTGCGCTGATTGGTTGATTCAATTCTGACATCTGTCAAATGTGACGAACTGTCATCGGCGCTCGATTTGCTCGATACGCGTGTAACGTCGCTCGCGTCCTCCTTTCCATGACCTAAAAGCCGCGTGCTACCTACGCGTCTTTCCGAACCCGCTGGGGTTCTTCGTTTTCTTCATTCTTCGCCTACTTGTCTTCGTTACCCGCACGGCACGGAGTGCTGACTCCGTGCGCTTACATCGCTGCCAGCTTCTGCTTCGCACCGCTACCTGCCCGTGCTGTGCCCGAGCCTGCGCCGCGCCGCTGTCCTGCGCACCGTATCCGGCCACGTGGCAGCAGACTTCGCCGGCGAGCTGTCGCCGGGTTCCGCCACGTGCGACCTCACACACTCGTTCAACAGAGAGGCAAGAGATATCCTGGGTGCAAATACAGTTTTTTTTTATAATATATATTGCCTGGCATAGTGGCGGCATTGCACCTGATGGAAAGTGCCAATGCCGCCCAGGCAGAGTATCCATTAGCATCGGACGGCAGTCCCATGCCAATGGCAACAATTATGCCGGCCTGCTTAGGTGCCTCTTTACACCACGGCGGAAGGACCCAGGATTGTAGGAAGGAGGGAACACGTGCGCCGGCAAACAATTCCACAGCCTGACGGTGCGGCACAGAAACTAATTTGAGAACCGTTTGGTTCGCGCCGGGATGGTGTGGACTGTGGACCGTCAAGCTATGGCTTCGCAAGCCAGCATTCCAGTCCATATTTTATTTAAAATCAATATGACAGCCTTTCTCTAAACTGCTTATCCAATTCCATTCTCATCCTGTACCTATTCTTGTGTCCCATTTTATCCACCTTATATTCTATTCTATCCCATCTTTCCAGATTCATATCATTATTTTGCTACAAAGATATTATAACACTGTTACTACTCCGACGACATTCATTGAAATCAATTAATAGATACCATAGCCGACCCGACCACGTTCGCTATGGCTTAGTTATTATATGATTAATTTTATATTCAATTATTTAGCACAGCAATAAAGCCCGACTAACATTTGCCTGGATGCAGATATTTTTTTATTTTACTCCACACCAAATAGCTGTTATTTTTCGTATAAGCTCTTGTATACCTAAACATGAATTTGCTATCCTATTGTCCTGCTCAATTCCGTCCCACCCCGTCTGTTCAGTCACTTCCCGATACGTCCAGTCCTTTCTCTTCATTAACCATCCCGTCTTATACCGTGCATTTACATTTCGCCCTATCAAATCTGTCAGCTATCCCAGTTCTCTCCCCTACCTCCCACTCTATAATATCCCGTTTCTCCATATCCAAATAGTGTAGCTTATAAATTTTTGACATTAAACACTTTAGCGATTTTGATTATCCATGCAATATTTCACCCCTGTGTTTCAAAAATATTACACTCACTGGTTACGCCATATTTATACATTTCGATACAAGGTCATTGTCTATTCGACGATGTCTCAAACCGCCATTTTATATGTATTTCACGCGCAGTTGGCAGTATTGTAGAATCCTTACTATCCAACATTCCCGCTCTTTTCCTTCTCCCTCTAACGCACGCTTTACCGCATATTTGTATTCCTCGCGCGTGACGTCACGCGAGGACCACGGGGACGCGCTAACGCACCCCTCACGATCAGTTCCGCAACTTCGCTCCGCAACGCCGCACGCGCCGCACACGCATTTCGTGTAAAGTAAGTGTTCCCGCCGCCGCTACCCTGCATGCATACCCCTCAAACAACTTTGATCCGTGCGCTTCAAATATTCAATTGAAATGTAACTGTAATATAATATCATAAAAATATTTTATTTGCATTATAAGTAGACAAATATAACTGTGCAAGCAAAGAATAATACAAATTTAGATACTAATCATATTTTCGTTATTATTACATGGTTAAGTTGCATTCAAATCAGTGTTCAATCAGTAGACACTACGGACGTTTTATTAATCATTTCGTGTTCGAACACATAAATAGTGTTACCTTACAACCCCTTATAATTACGAAATATATTTAATTTTATATTACAATACATAACATAATTTAGCCTCGGAATTACATCCCATTATTTTACCTGAAACATAATTTATACTCACTACCAAATCATTGTAGGTAATAAAAATAATTAAATATTTTACTACCAAAGTACTAAGATGTGGTAATCGCAGTCCGCGCGTGCCTATTTTTACTACACGCGGCAATAATCGACTGCAGCCAGGCCGGAGCGACGAGCGATACATCCTCCCTCTAGAAGGCCTTGTGGCGGTCTGATTTGATCCACGTCGGACAGCGTGTTTTATAGTGGTTTTTAAAATATTTGTAGAAAACATGAAAACTAATTTTCTTGAAATATAAAAATGGTAATTTATTGATAAGATGTTCTTCTATTATAATATGCAATTGCTATAAAAAATTATGTACGATAAGTTGGTGAAAAAAAATATGTTCTTGACGACAGTTTCTGAATAATTTCGCATTGTTTAAATTTTTATTTTTCAGGAACTAAACACAAAAAGATTATTTTTCTCAGCAAAATCCCTCTATAAGGGTCTTATTAGTCTGATAATATTTTTATTTTCATCTTATATTTAGTGGTTTCGGATATCTTAAGCTTCTAAATTGCCATTTAAAGCCTAAATAACGAAACTTGTGTTCAGTAATCCTTATAGTACTCACTAATTATCCATCAATCTATAATGTTTTCCACCAAAATCCCTAGATGACAACCTTTTCTAAAAATATTACTAATTATTTTTCCTTTAAATTGTTTATTGGTGGCTATTAACTCATTTGAAAAGTCCTGTTTTTAAGCTAAAAAGCGCGTGCAGGGTATAAACGCTCTTAAATGTCAACCACTTTTCATTACTGTCATTAATTTACATATTTAAAATCTAAAATACGCCATTAATCGAATACTGTGGATATATGTTGTCGATTCGAAACCTTTATTTAAATACGTTCTTTAATTTGAGGGAAGAGTTTACCGTATCGACGGTATGAAAATTAAATGTTTGACAGTTACAAACCCATGAACATTTTGTATGGCAAAATGTTTTTTCCTTTATTTTATACTTTCGACAGTTTAATCGAGATAAAAACTATCTCACCCTTTAAGTTGGAACAAATAACACATATCTACAAAATTTCATTATAATTAGTTGAGTGGTTTAGGAGCCCATTGAGGATAAACAACGTGACACGTGAATTATATATATTAAGATAGTACGTGATCATATCACATTTATATATGATCTATACTATATATTTATATACTATATATTTATATCTATACTATATATTTATATATGGTGATATATATGATCACTATGGAGTTCACTAACATCCGCGGACTCCATACGAACCTCAATGCCGTCCACCACCATCTCGAGACGGCCCGGCCTGCTTTGCTGTTCCTAACGAAGACGCAGATTCGTTGTCCGACCGATAATTCTTACCTGTTGTATCCCGGTTATTTGCTTGAATTTTCAATTTTAATTCAAGCCTAAAGCCGGGGTATGCTTGTATGTTCGGTCGGACATCTGCTGTCGCCGTTTGCACTGCATGGAGGACCCCTCCTTCTCCGCTCTGTGGGTGCACGTGGATTTAGGTTCCTTGAGCCGCATCTACGTGTACCTTTACAGGTCTCACAACGGGGACGATGAGACGACTCGGCTGTTCAGGTATCTTAGCCAGGCGGCTGATGACGCGCAGGCGCAGTTCCCGTCGGCCGAAATGGTGGTCTTGGGGGATTTCAATGCTCATCACGAACTGTGGCTGGGCTCCTCCAAGACTGATCATGCTGGCAGAGCTGCCCATGCATTCGCTCTGACTCATGACTTGACACAACTGGTGAACCAGCCCACCAGGATCCCGGATGTGGCGAGTCATGCGCCTTCTCTGCTGGACCTTCTGCTGGCGAGACACCCAGCCGGGTATCGTGTGACCGTTAGTGCGCCTCTGGGCACTTCCGATCACTGCCTGGTTGGGTCGTCAGTACCGATCGCATCACCTCCACGCCGCGTGCAGGTTAGGCGAAGGGTTTACTCGTCGCAGATTGGGATGGTATGCGGGAATATTTCGCATCCATCTCTTGGAGGCAGCGCTGCTTTGAGGGTAAAGATCCCTCAGCGAGTGCCAACGCTATTGCTGACGAGATCAGACTTGGAATGGAATATTACATTCCTTCCTCTGAGATCGCCAGTAAGGGCCGTGGACGCTCCTGGTTCAATCGTGCATGCGCCGATGCTGTCGGTGACAAACAGGCGGCGTATCGCGCTTGGATCAGGGGTCGCACCATGAAGGATCCCAATATCAGTTCCCTCAAAGAAGCCTACAACCGTGCCTCCAAGGCCTGCAAGAAGGCCTACGTTAGGGCGGATGCCCAGCGCGTTAGCAGGATTGGGCGTGGGTTGGCTGATCACCCAACTAGCAGTCGTGCTTATTGGAGGTTGGCCAGGGCCGTTCAATCTAACTTCTGCCGTCCAGCGTTGCCGCCGCTGAGGTACCCAGAAGGGTCGCTGGCCCACAAGCCGCAAGAGAAGGCTGCCTTGCTGGCAAATCTCTTTGCGGCTAATTCCTCCTCGCCTCGAAGACCATGGTTCCCAGTCGCTGCCTACACTGCCTGATTGCGGTTTCTCAATGGCAGATATTCGCATCGGGCAGTGTGATGTGCGGCGTGAGTTACGGTCTCTCGATGTGCGGAAAGCCAGTGGTCCGGATGGGATACCAGCGGTGGTTTTAAGGGCTTGTGCAGCCGAGTTGTCTCCAGCACTGACTCGCCTCTACCGAGCGTCCTACCGCACAGGTGTTGTGCCGGAACCTTAGAGGGAGGCCAATGTGCAACCGATCCCCAAAAAGGGTGATCGATCGGACCCTACCAATTACCGCCCTATCGCTATCACCTCAGTGATGTGTAAGGTCATGGAGCGGATCATAAACGCCCAATTGGTCCGCTACCTGGAGGATCACTCGTTGATCAGTGACCGACAATACGGATTACGTCATAATCGATCGACAGGTGATCTTCTAGCGTTTGTCCTACATCGCTGGGGTGAGGCGATTGACCGGCGTGGCGAGGCTCTTGCTCTGGCACCGTAGTCTTCTGTCCAAGCTTCCGGCATACGGTCTACCCGGCAACCTGTGTTCGTGGATTTCCGGCTTTCTGCATGGGCGTAGAATACGTGTAGTCGTTGACGGACACGCTTCGGCGCTCATGTCGGTAAATGCCGGAGTTCCTGAGGGCTCGGTGCTGTCGCCCACTTTGTTTATTCTGCATATCAATGACATGTTGTCGCTTGGCAACATTCATTGCTATGCAGATGACAGCACGGTTCATGGGCGATACCACTGCGGGCCTCCAAGTTGCCGTGTCGAAACTGTGAAGGGACGCGAAGATCTTGCCATTGAGCTCAGTCGGACCTTGGATCTCATTTCTACATGGGGTTCCAGGAATATGGTTGAGATTATGCCAAGAAAACCCAGGTGTGTGCGTTCACGTGCAAAAAATCCCCGTTCTCTCCCCTCCCCATTCTTCAGGGTACTCCCCTCTCAGTGCGGAATGACCTGAGTATCCTTGGTGTGGATATCTGCTGTGATCTCAATCCAAGGAATCACATCGAGGGCATAATATCTGCCACATCACGCAGGGTTGGAGTCCTGAACAGGGTGCGTCGGTTTTTCACGCCCGGTCAGCTTTGTCGCTTATATAAAGCGCAGGTCCGGCCGGGTATGGAGTACTGCTCGCACCTCTGGGATGGATCCGCCTAGTACCTGCTCGATGCCTTGGATGGATTGCAGCGGCGGGCCATCCGCATTGTGAATGATGCAGACGTTACGAGCAACTTAGAGTCGCTACAACTCCGGAGAGATGTCGCCTCTCTAAGCGTGTTCTACCGCCTGTATCACGGTGGGTGCTCTGAAGAATTGTTCAACTTGCTCCCCTCCTCTCCATTCCTAACCAGAACCACGCGTGCTGGCTTGCGAAGCCATAGCTTGACGGTCCACACCATCCCGGCGCGAACCAAACGGTTCTCAAATTCGTTTTTGTGCCGCACCGTCAGGCTGTGGAATTGTTTGCCGGCGCGCGTGTTCCCTCCTTCCTACAATCCTGGGTCCTTCCGCCGTGGTGTGAAGAGGCACCTTAGCAGGCCGGCATAATTGTTTCCTCTGCCTGGGCGGCATTGGCACTTTCCATCAGGTGCAATGCCGCCAATATGCCAGGCCATCATAAAAAAAAAAAAAACTAGAATTAACGAGCCCCCACCGTCCGCCGAAATCCTGTTAAACAAGTTGGCGACCCTGAAGCCGTTCACATTGAAATTCATAAAGTGCACATTCTACCAGGTCTCTGTGAAACATAATATACTAACGTCAACATATATACTAATGTTGTATATCGTTAAATTATTTTTCCTTGTGTCAAACGTAAAAACAAATATTCTCGTGTATAACGCTATCGTAGCATCACTGTAAAATAATTAATTTCATTATCATCGGCGGTGACTAGTCCCGTGCTATCATGAGCCATTTTTGTATATTACAATGATAGAAACTAATAAAGATATTAATTGTAGAAACAGATTTTTTGAAGAAATAGAAATAGATTTGGTTGATAATTTAGGCAATCAGAGGTAATGATAAACTATATGTTCATTAATCTAACTGAAGACGATGATTATAATATATTCACGAAAATATTGATAGAGCCAAGTGTTTACTATAGTAACATTAGTTTTAAATTATAATAAATAAATAAAATATAACGAGATAAAAAAAGTATGAACAACTAAATAATCTATACTAATATTATAAAGCTGCAGAGTTTGTTTGTTTGTTTGTTTGTTTGTTTGTTTGAACGCGCTAATCTCTGGAACTACTGGTCCGATTTGAATGATTCTTTCAGTATTGGGTAGTCCATTTATCGAGGAAGGCTATAGGCTATATATCATCACGCTATGACCTATACGAGGAAAGCAGTAGTGATATTTCTAGCAAATACGAGGAAATTTTGTTCGTTTTTCGTGGTCCGATTGGTCGATATTCTTAACTGATAGTCAGAATTAAACATTTTGACCGACATTTTAAAACGTGTATGCACCCGGGCGGAGCCGGGATGGACCGCTAGAATGTTATATTTTGTTTGATAAAATTCAAACACTGGTTTTGTAGTCGTGAATTTAGTTCTACTGTCATTATGATACTGTAGTTATTATATATGTATATTGTATATATATGTATCTAGTATTATATATGTATGTATTTATGCTTTATATTATGTATGTTATCTTGGTGTATTTTTATGTTTAGATAGTATGAGTATTATCTAGTTTCCTCACTTTTATTTATTTATTTTACACTGCCCTCTCTTTCTCCTTCTTTTAAATCCATGCCATGGTTGTCTGTAAGACATTGCTTTAAGCGATAAGACCGCCATTTGTATTTTTTTTTTCAGTTTCTGTATGTTGTATTTTTGTTTTATGTGTACAATAAAGATTTAAATAAATAAAATAAATATAACATTATCTGCGAAAAAAACTTTCAAATTAAGGCCCCATTCGCAAGAGCGCTTAAAAAGCGTCGGCTTCGAACGTTTTTTTTACTGTTTCCAGTATTTATGTTGAAAATTTAAATGAAAATTAGACATCTATCTAAGAAAAAAGAGTCGCGTTTTAAAATCGCCGTCGTGTGAACAAACTGACGGATTTACATTTGTTCCATTGCAACGTTTTTCTAACGCGCCCTAAATGGCGCCCGTGCGAATGGGACTTGTCGAATACAATTGATCTTATGGTTTTCAATTGTATAGATTATCTACTGTTCCATAAAAGCTGTAAAGTAATCAAAACGTGGGGAAGTTAAAAAATGTAAAAATTAAAACAAGTCCGCGATAGAATCGTAAATAATATTAAAATAAAACTATAATTTATGGATTCGCACATAGATGCCTTGTGCTCTCTGAAATAAAGATTTACCCACGGTAGCTAATTGTTTCGGATGGTGGTGAGAATCACCGTTCAGATATTTATCTGTATGGGTCTTTTTTCCGATACACAGTGTGCTTTAAGTATTGTAGAGCGATTCAAGTAATTTCTTGACGCGGCGATCAAGTTGCGTTGCGGTTGTAATTAAGTTTACGTTTTGGTGCAGAATGGTATTCTTGAAATAGTTTACCTGCGCGTGAGCTGCGCGTCAACTGTATGTCAGACGTATGTAATATGTTTGACATTAATATATTGATACGATTTGTAGGATGTTTCCTTACTATGAAAATCAAAACTGCACATGTGCTGCACGTTGTTAATCGGACTAAACTGTTATTTTTAATTACTGAGATTTTCTATTATATTATGCCTTATACTCGAACTGTTTGTAAACGTGTATGAATCGTTATTTTTTCTATTTATATCTCGTTTGTTAAGATCTCATTAGTTAAACACTACACACCTTTTCAATACACTGATAAAAAACACTATTAAAACGTACACATATAAACTAGTCAAATACAACTCACACATACACCTCAATACGCACATAAACAAGTTAGGCACTACAGGGTGTTATAGAATAAGAAATTGTATGATCGTTAATTTTATTTATCATCATAGTATATCACATATTAAATAATTTAATAATGTATTATAAATATGGCTAATTTCAATATAGTTTTAAATAATGACCTAGATGGCTTTTCAGTTGCACAATCAACTTCGTGTGAGATTGAGGATTGTGAGACTTCAATAATATGTAACTCCAAGAACTCAATTAAAATTGTATCCCAAAATATTCGTCAAAATAGACAGTTTTCAAACTTATTTGGCTAGGTCTAAGATTGAATGGGATTTAATAATTTTAACAGAGTGCTGGTTATCACGAAATCCGTATGTTCCCACAATTGATAAATTAGACAAAGACGTTCATGATATCAACTTCACACCAATGTTTAATATCACCGATGTTAATGAGGCTATAAACTTTTTCATAAATGCTCTCTCCCAAGTCATTAGTAAAAACACAAAATTAGTCAAAACTCCTTCACGAAAACGTATTATTAAACCGTGGTTGACACCTGGTCTCCTAAAATGCATGCGTAATAGAGACAAATTATATATTAAGTCAAAAAAAAAAACAAAAAACGAAATAGTGTTCAATGCACTTACAAAAGATACAGGCTCTTTTGCAATGATCTGTTGAAAAAAAAAACAAAAATAGCGTACGAAAAAGATATGATAGAAAGAGCAGGAAATAATAATAAACGATTATGGGAAGTAATTAGAAATATTACTTCTTCTAACATCAGAAAAGAACAATCACTACAATTAATCTCCTCTCGAAATCCTGATAAATCCATAAACCAAGTAAATACATTCTTTGCTAATATTGGTAAATCATTAGCCGAAAAATTGTTATTGCAAAATAGAAACTATACTATACCTGCTTCCGTGTCTTCTATGTATCATACAGAATCATACCTTAACTCAATTGTTTTCTTGCCAACGGATGTCACTGAAATAAAAACTTTAATCCTAAATCTTAAAACAGAGTGCGCAGTCGGACTAGATAATATTTCCGCCAGTTTTCTCAAGCGGTTTATTGATGTTGTTGTTCCTCCGATAACCTACATATCCAATTTGTCTCTCTCTTCAGGTATCTTTCCAAATTCATTCAAAATATCCCAAATTGTACCTATATTTAAAAGTGGTGATAAACACTGTGTCAATAATTATAGGCCAATATCAATTTTACCAACAATATCGAAAACTCTAGAACGCGTAATAAACACTAGACTAGTAAAATTTTTAGAACAGCATCATCTTTTGTCCTCTACGCAATTTGGTTTTCGCGCTGGAAAATCAACAGCTGACGCAGTCCACGAATTAACAGATTTTATAGTCACAAACCTGGACTGCAATAAAAAAGTGTTAGCCATTTATATTGACCTAGCTAAGGCTTTTGACACGGTCTCTATTCCAATTATGTTAAGGAAACTCGAAAAGCTTGGTATTAGAGGACTACCTCACCAGCTAATCACAAACTACCTTACTAGCAGGACTCAAGTTGTAAAAATTGATAATTGGGTTAGCGCTGAGCTTCCTAATGAGTATGGTGTGCCACAGGGTAGTATTCTGGGTCCGACGCTGTTTCTTGCCTATATAAATGATTTGTGTAAAACTAAACTATCTTGTGGAAAAATTATCACATTTGCAGATGACACGGTCCTATTATTTAGTGGTGAAACTTGGGAAGATGTATACGATACCGCTCAAAAAGGATTCGACCTAATCACAAAATGGTTGTATAACAATAGCCTTACTCTCAATGTCTAAAAGACCAAATATATGACATATTCTATGAAGAAACAGTCCATACCAGACCTACATATTTATGCCTATACATGTAATACAGCAGTCCGCACACTTTCATGTTTTTGCTCTAAATTAATTAAAACAGACTCTATTAAATACCTAGGGATAATTATTGATGATAAACTCAACTTTCAAGAACATATTAATTCTTTAGCAGACAGAACTCGAAAACTTATTTATATATTTAAAACACTTGGGCATGTTGCTAACGAAAATATTATCAAATTAGTCTATTTCGCATTATGTCAATCTATATTCACGTATTGTATTTCTGTTTGGGGAGATACTAATAAAACTAATTTAATTTACTTGGAGCGAGCACAAAGAACAATACTAAAAGTCAGCTACTTCTTACCCAAGCTTCACTCAACGGCTGGATTATTTGAACTATGCAAGGTGTTGACAATTCGTCAACTTTTTATCCGTGCTGTATTTATTATTGAGACAACATTCATTGTTGTTATATGATTCAATCGATATACAAAACACACACACACACAGAGGCGGCTCATCCGAAAGAGCGCTGGTGCAGTGCACTCCCACAAAAATTACATACTTAGCTAATTTAATAATTTATATATATTTATAATACATAAATCCTTACATTACATTCTTTATATTTTACTACGCCTATAATAAGTCTATTATATTACCTATCCCATCAAAAACATCCTGTAAAAAAATTCGAAGTCTCGCAGCTCAGGTTTTCTACCGCAAAAAGTTGTCAGATGCATGTAATACCAAGTCGATTAATTTATTTAGTCCTTAAGGGACCTTCATTATAAAGTTATTAAGTTAGTTATTACCATATCAATCTTAAAAATTCTTTACGATTTAAATAAATGGATCGACTTGGCCATCGCATGAAAACATAATGTATCGTACAATTTATACATAATGCTGCTGGCCAAGTCGATCTATTCGATGTTTTTTCTGTATGAGAGAATAAATAAATATTATTTTTTTTTTTTTAAGAGTTTTTCTTTCACAAAATTATATAATTTTGGTGTTCAATGAAAACCACGAGCCTAAGCCAAGTGGGGTTCAGTTTCAATATTTATTTCCGTGGGTTCCTGCAAAAACTTTCGTACGCTTCGACATGTGTTCAGGATGACAGCTTTTTGCATAGTTATAAAAATACTTTTTGGCAGATCAAGCAGCTTAATGCTATGGAGCAAATATTTTGGGATTATACCCGTACTGGAAAGCACCAATGGCACAATATACACTTTGTTCATTTTCCATATTCTGATAACTTCTTCTTTGAGTTCTGTGTACTTATGAATTTTTTCAGTTATAGTTTTCTGTACGTTATGGGTGTTGGGGACCGCTATATCAATTAAGAATACAACTTTGTTAATTTTATCTATTACAGTTATATCAGGTCTATTATGATGAATAGTTTTGTCTGTCAGAATGGCTCTGTCAAAGTATATCTTGTGAGTGGTGCTCTCCAGCACGGGTTTCGGCGTATATTGATAATAAGGTTTGGGTTTATCTAGAACTAGTTTATATTTTATAGATAGCTTTTGATGAATAATACTTACAACCTGATTGTGTCTATGTGTGTAGTCTGTTTGGGTGAGAGAAGGGCATGCGCTGGTAATATGTTGAATGGTCTCTGATTGACGGTAACATTTTCTGCACTTATCATTTTGGATGTTAGGGTCTTTCATTATAAATTTTCTGTAATTTTTTGTGTTTATCACCTGATCCTGTATTGCAATCATGAAGCCCTCTGCCTCGGGAAACAGAGAGCCCAATTTAAGCCACTTATTTGAGGATTCAATGTCTATATGAGATTGCTCTAGATCATGTATATGTCGCCCATGAAGTTGTTTATTACGCCATCTATCAGTTTTTTCTAGTTCTTGGAGTGTCGCGGATTTAAATTGTACGTCCCTTGCGTTCAAGTTAAGTGGTGTAAATTTGTTGTCTAGTTCTACTACTGCTTTATGGATGTTACTATTATTGGACTTACTATAAAAGAATTCTCTCAAATTCCGGACTTGATTTTCCCATAGTATTTTCAAATCTATTAGGCCTCTTCCCCCTTTTTCTCTTTTTACTGTCATTCTTTCCGTTGCCGATTTTGGATGCCAATAATTATGTTTTGTTAATATAGTTCGAGTTTTTATTTGTAGCTTGTTAATATCTGTTGCTGTCCACTTAATTACGCCAAACGAATATGTGAGGACTGGTATAGCATATGTGTTAATAGCTTTGAAAAGATTCTTAGAATGTAATTGAGTTTTACATATTTTATTTATTCTAAAATTATATTCATTAGTAAGATTGTGTTTTATTTTTATATGATTAATTGTGTTTGATTGATGTATACCAAGATATTTATATGTGTCTGCTGAGTCCATTATTTCAAATATTGTATTGTCTTCGACTGTATCTAAACTGTTTATGGGTGTTTCTATTTTACCTTTCTTTATATTCAGAGTTTTACATTTATCCAATCCAAAGTTCATATTTATATCTGTACTAAATTGTGTTGTTAGAAGTATTAAATTTTTTAAATCTTTTTTGGATTTGGCAAACAATTTGATGTCGTCCATGTACATTAAGTGGGTGATTGATGTATCAGCTGTTAATTTATATCCGTTGGTGGTTTTATTGAGGAGATTAGAAAGTGGGTTAAGGGCTAGACAAAACCATAGCGGGCTGAGGGCATCTCCTTGAAAAATGCCATTTTCAATTGGGATCTCATCTATACTGGTAGAAGAAACCGATGCGTTTGCGAGATAAAGCGAAGTTCCCCAGTTGGTCATAGCATTTTTTAGGAAATCAATAATATAGGGGCTTATTTTATAGATTTGTAAAACTCGTAACAACCACGAATGGGGTACACTGTTATTATTGTTATTATTTACAATGTTTTTACACTATTCTCCCAAAATTTGGGGGTTTACACCAAAGTACTGAGCTTTTGGCCAAAGTACGTTGGTGTTTCGATATAGGGCAGTTCCTTCTTAATCAATAGAAAGGAACTTCCGGACAATTCTGCATGTGTTAAGTATGACAGCCTTCTGTAAGAGCATGTAGGTAAGTGGATGTAAGTTTAGCGTTTTAAGGCTTGTGTGCAGTGTTTTGGGGATAACTCCTGTACTGGATATGATGATGGGTATAGTCTTCACCGACTGAACTCTCCACTGAGTTTTGAGTTCAATACTTAAATCTGTGTATTTAGTTAATTTATTAGTGTGTGTGGAAGCAAGGTTGTGGGGGTTCGGAATGGCAATGTCTATGAGATATACTGTTTTATTTTGTTCGTCGTGCAGTGTAATGTCGGGTCTGTTGTGGTGAACGGTTTTATCAGTCAGTATTGTTCTGTCCCAGTAAAGTTTATACTCAGAAGATTCTAGAATGATTTGGGGTGTGTATTTATAATATGGTGTTTTATCTGTGATGAGTTTGTGTTTGTGTGCTAGTGTCTGGTGTATTATTGCCGCTATCTATTTCTCCCGTCAAACAGTAGTTTAAATGCACTGTTGTATTTCGGATTGAAGGACATTGTAGCCAGAGTAACTACTGGTCATATTGAGACTTAACATCTTATGTCTCAGGATGGCGAGCGCAGTGGAATGCCAAGCATTGCTTTGTAAATCAAGGTGTTGTTTGGTTTTGCTTCTGTTCATGAGCGGTCGCAACGCTTACCATCAGGCGAACGGCATGCTCGTCTCGCCATCCACAGCAATAAAAAAAAAAAAAACCTGATCGTGTCTATGTTTGTAATCTGTCTGTGTAATGAATGAGCATGCTCCTGTGATGTGTTGTATCGTTTCTGGTTGTTTATGACAGTGCCGTCAATGGTCGCTGTTAAGAGTACTATCACGAATGATGTATTTCCTGTAATTTTTGGTATCTATGACTTGATCTTGGATCGCCAACATGAATCCCTCTGTTTCTGGAAACAGCTCGCCCCTTTTCAACCACGCGTTTGACGCTACCTTGTCAACAATAGGGTTGATCAAATCGAGACGGTGACGGCCATGGAGGGATTTTTTGGTCCAAGTGTCGATTTGTTCATGGTTGGTTATTATTTTCATCTGTTTGGTATGGTCTGTGAGTTTCAGTGGTGTATATGTGTCTGCTTGAGAAACAGCTTTGTGTAGTATAGAATGTTGTGACTGTGTGTGAAAAAATGTTCTGAGTGTGGAAATCTGTTTGTTGTGTAGATTTGTTATATCTATGAGCCCTCGACCACCCTCGTGCTTAGGCAAAGTTAATCTTTGAATGCACGCTCGTGGGTGGTGCTTTCTATGTTTAGTCATTGTTGTATTAATGATTCTTTGTAAGTTTTTTAAGTCTGTTTGTGTCCAGCGTATAATTCCAAATGAATACGTAAGTATGGGTACTGCATATGTGTTGATGGCTTTGGTGGTGTTGCGTGCATTCAAGTAAGTGTGTAGTATTTTATGTAATCTATCTTTAAAATTCTGTTGTAGGGTGGTTTTTATTTCTTTATGGTGTATGTGTCGCGACTGATAGTATCCTAAATATTTATATCCTTCAGTTGGGTCTACAGCATCTATTATTTCATGGTTTCCTAGTTCGTATGGAGTTGATTCTACTATTCCTCCTTGAACTGACTGTATTTTACATTTATTTATACCAAACTCCATGTGAATGTCTTGTGAAAAAGTAAGAGTAAGGTCGGCAAGTGTGTGTATGTCATTAAGTGTGCTTCCAAAGAGTTTAATATCATCCATGTACATGAGATGCGAGAGTGTAGTTTGCTGTGTATTATATTTAATGTTAAAGCCAATATTATTTTTATTAAGCATGTTTGAGAGGGGGTTGAGTGCTAAACAAAACCACAAGGGACTCAGGGCATCACCTTGGAAAATACCTCGTCTGATTGGAATCAACTCTGTTTCACTAGTTTTGTTGTGGTTACATATTTTTAATTTTGTACTCCAGTTTAACATTGTATTTTCCAGAAAAAATGTGATTGTGGGGTGAATCTTGTAGTGTTTAAGTACATATATTAACCAAGAGTGTGGTAGCAAAAGCTTTTTTATAATCAATGTACATAGTATGAATATTCCTTTTCTGACTAAGCGCTTGGTTGGAGGCTACGGCATCTATTATTAGTTGTTCTTTACACCCTTGGCTATGCTTGCGACATCCTTTCTGTTCCTCTGCCAGAATTTGGTATGTATTTGTGTGATGGTATATGGACTCGTTTTATTATTATTATTTGAGTCGTCAAATGAAAACCTACCGACCAAGTTTCGATCTGAATCACGCGTATAAAACGAGCAGCAGTAGAATACGCTAAAGCGCTCGCTTGATGCGAACTTGACGCGAGCGTATTACGAGAATACGAAAAGGGCTGTTTTGATCAAAACGTAACTGCAACTGCAATTGAATTTTATTGTTGATGGAGTTAAGATGATTTAAAAATACAGTTACTTGGTGAGATGGTAAAATTGTAAAAGTATCATCTACGTACCGCTTATCAGAAACTTTAAGAACCTTTTTCCACTGCAGTCACGCAGTCACCGAATCCAGCGGAAAGGGAATAGCGGAGGAGGCGCGTGCCCTGTAGAGGGGCGCGTAGACGATAGATTATTCTTGTGATATAACATTTTCGTGCGCCTTGTATTGATGTAGTTTTATTTAGTAGAGTATGTAGTACATGTGTGAAGTCGCGCGGGCAAGAGTTCTGTGTTGGCGTGTAGTGCGTCGTGTTCACCGAGGGTTGCGCTCGCGCCGCGCGTGTGTGCGGGTCTGCTGTAGTGAGTGATGTGCCACATTTTATCATCATATTTATCATTTGCGTCTTGCGGATTATGTTCGACATTGATGCTATATGCAGATACTCGGCTAATCTGATTGTCCACATCACCGCGTCTAGCCATTTTTAGTCAATTTGCGAAAACAGATTGAGTCAACGGACGATAAAATGATTATTTGGGTGCCATTTCATTTTAGTAAATCATTGCCATCGTTCGGCCTTCCTTCCTCTTTACCTGAGTTTATACAGTCTTGCTTATCGACGCGCATTGCATCATATGTTCAAAATTGATACGAAAAATATTACACAGCTGATGCCATAGCGCTGGACGATGCGTTTAATTCAAATAATAGAGTATGTTATTATATTTACTTAAAAAACAATACATTTATATATACCTAATAGACCATTAATTAATTATATTATTTTAATTTCAATTTATAATGTCAAAGAATATATTGTTTAATTTGTTTTAAATGTTAAAATTTTTGAATCTGTCATACAAATTTGTAAGTACGTGAAACGATTACCGCCAAGATGGATGTCGAAAGTATATTCTTTCAATTTATAAAAATCCTTGAGTAAATAGTAAAATGTATGCGTATGAATGTTAACAAATAATTTCTAACGCTATTCTTGCCATACATTATTACTTAAATAACACAATACAAGACGGTAACTTATGTTTATTAAAACACTCTTTTTTAGAGCACAGCGTCGTCGTTTAAACGACCACATCTGCCGTTAGGGTCTTTTGTTTGGCGGCAGTCAAGCTTTATCCTCGAAGGATGAAGATAGCATAGAAAATCTAGACATCACTTTCAAAAGCTGATTGCAATCCGAAGCTTTAGTATTTAAAATTGGCTCGCGTAAATATTTCCGTATTTATATAGTAATTACTAGCGGCCCGGCCCAGCTTCGCCCGGATACAAATAGATTTCTGTACAATAATATATGCGTGTTATACATATAAACCTTACTCTTGAATCACTCTATCTATTAAAAAAACCGAATCAAAATCCGTTGCGTAGTTTTAAAGATTTAAGCATACAAAGGGACATAGGGACAGAGAAAGTGACTTTGTTTTATACTATGTAGTGATGTTCCGCTTTATGACCACCCCTCTGAATACTAAATATTACACATTTTTATTTATAATGCTTACTGTATTTCGCCTTTTTCCTACATTCTGTAGTTTTCAGCTTGGAAATAAATATTGCTCTGGTAAATCGGAAAGTTATAATCGGAAAGGAATAAGTCGATGTACACCCATAGCAAACGCTAGAGGAACATGTACAATCGTTGCGAGTTCATGAAACAAAATGTTTGAACTTTTTTGGAGTAACAATAACCAAAAATGGCCATTGTCTTCGGGAGCCTCCAGAGACGCGACGTTTTTCGATGCGATATTTATATGCTGCTAGAAATAGGGAGAGTAATAATTAGTAATTGCAAAAACAAATACTCTATTAATTTATAATTGGCATCCCGCTGAACAACTCAAAATCGCGATTAATTTAATGTTTTGTCCCGAATTTTCAAAAGTTAAACCTGGCATCACTAGGTACACCTGTCTACCCTGTTTTAACTGTTTATGTATATTCTAACTTTCTTATATCCTGTTAACAGTCAGATTTTACAATACGCAATGCTAGGCATTGAGCAAGCGTCCGACGGATTAAAAAGGGACGCATTCAGGCGGGAGAAAGAGATAAGTATAGAATTATAAGAATCATGGACAATTTACTAAGTTTTAAATCATAGACAATTAAATGAAAGTCGACTCTACATTCGATTTTTTACTTCAACACTTAAGTAATCGTATATTTCATACTTAATTGAATATCAGATAATGATCTGTACATACCTACTAATTAAATGCACTCAATCAGAGCTATGAAGTGCGTGATGGCCTGTTGGTAAACGGACTAGACGCGACTGCCAACATGTTCACGGTGGTCGCGGGCTCGAATCCCAGGGCACACCTCTGACTTTTCGGAGTCATGTGTGTATTGATAGTCACGCACTAAAACGGTGAAGGAAAACATCGTGAGGAAACCTGCATACCATAGCGATTTATAAAAATTTTCTATGGTATGTAAGTCCGCCAACCCGCACTAGGCCAGCGTGGTGGACTATATGGCCTAACCTAATTATTTAACATAATAACTTAACAACTTGTATGCCTACACTTAACGTAGCTATCCTACTTTCCTGCTAAATCCCGTCTTAACCTGTCTGTTCCGTCACTTCTCGATCCGTCCCGTCCTTTCTCTTCATTATCCATTCCGTCTTATACCGTGCATTTACAATCCGTCCTATCAAATCTGCCAGCTATCCCAGTTCTCTCCCGTACCTCCCACTCTGATTCTGATTATCCATGCAATATTCCATCCCTTATTTCACACCCACAATGCTACCCTTCCAAAAATATTGCCAGCAATATTTGGGTAAAATATAACCTATCTTACTCAGAGACTATATATTACATTAATTTCTAACAGTGAATTATAGCGAAGGAATGGCTTCGTGATAAAAGTGAGATTTTATCTTGAAAAGAAGTAAATATAACTTCTTACGTGTGCATTTTTGAAGTGAAAACTTCTTTAGCGGCGTTGAGAACTTTTTCTGTAATGGGTATAAAATCTTAAACTCGCGTCAGGACACGTGACCTGATCGTAAGACGAAAAGCGTAAGACGGATGGAGAGTAGACAGCTGTCAGTTAGCTGTCAGTTTATAAAGCTTTGATGAATTGCCAATGATTTTGAGTGGAGATTTCAACATAAACATCGCAGACGATAAAAATCAACTATTAATTGAATTTTTAAATAATGAATTTGGTTTAACTATGTCGAATGATCGCAATCTTAGCAATACGAAATACAAAACTACTATCTATGCGGTCTTTATTAGACATTTAAATAGGTTCGAATCAAAACTGTTCGTTTCTTACTTCAGCTACCATAAACCTATCGTATCAGTTTTAGAGATTGGCGATGATAGTTCTGGTAATGATGATGGTGAAAAAGTCGTTGAAATTATGGATGAAAGTTGATTTTTCGGAGAGATAAACTTTTTAATGTAAAATAATTGTAATAGTTTTAAAGTGTTAAATTTTTAATGTAATATAAATTGTCATGTTTGTGTACGATAGCGCAATAAATGAATATTGTATTCTACCACATAAATGATAGTACTTTTATACTGATAAAGCAATTGGTGCAAAATTATTCCCTAACCATTCCAAAATATCAAACATGCTCAACGTTAATAATCAAGTTTTCACTTCTGCCGGCACTCCCGGAGTGCAACCCGTCTTTTTTTTTTTACTCTGGCTGGGCATAGTGGCGTCATTGCACCTGATGGTAAGCGCAAATGCCGTCCAGGCAGAGTATCCATTGGCATCGGTCGGCAGTCCCATGCCAATGGAAACAATTATGCCGGCCTGCTAAGATGCCTCTTCACACTACGGCGGAATGACCCAGGATTGTAGGAAGGAGGGAACACGTGAGACGGCAAACAATTCCACAGCCTGACGGTGCGGCACAAAAAAGAATTAGAGAACCGTTTGGTTTTCGCCGGGATGGTGTAGACCGACGAGCTATGGCAAAGCAAGCCAGCACGCGTGGTTCTGGTTAGGAATGGAGAGGAGGGGATCAAGTTGAACAATTCCTCATTCATGTAGCTTGATATATTCTCCTTAGTTCACACAAAATACATTTCTGAATGCATTATTTGACAACCAATTTAAACGTCAATCCGTTTATATTACATATTTAAAATGTAATATACGCCATTAATCGAACATTGTGGATATATGTTGGCGATTCAAACCTTTATTTAAATACGTTCTTTAATTTGAGGGAAGAGTTTACCGTAAACCGTTTATCGACGGGATGAACATGAACGGTCGATGCCAATAATCAATCTCTTGAGCTTTCTGTTATCTCCATCCAAATGTTGCATGGAAGTGATTGCCTTGTACAATAAGGGCCTATTGTAGATACTTATTTTATTGTAGTTTTATTTTCTGGAGGAGGTACGACAAAAAAAGGAGGTCCGTAGGAAAAAAAATATAGCCAACATAGTTGAGAAGAATAGCAAGTTGCACTGGTGGTGGCGAGGGCTCGCTAGCTGCAGGCGGCGCGGCGTGCGGCTCGGCTGCATCACCTGCTCCGTACACGTGACACCGTCCGGCTCCATCACACACCGATTGCACGCCAGTATTGGTCGATTAGATCTAGTTAGATTGAGCTTGGCGTGGTGGATATATTTAGAACGATCATGATTACAGTATTTTTTTGTTATCAGTAATTAATGTTAATTGAGTATGAAAGGACGTGTGGCGATACGGCTATCTGTACGGATATGATTACTGTATTGTGGAACCCGGAATCGTGACGTCACGAGGGACAACCCCCGTGGCGTCGTCAGGAAAAATCTCACACACTGCTGACTACATAATATAATGCCTACAAAAGTATTTAGAGTTTACTACAAAAGAAGTAAGTATTTGGACCCTTCAGCAACTGACCACCCTTAAAAGACAGAATGTGTGTGAGCATTATGGGCGCGCATTCCCGTGGAGAGCAGTGTCGCCTCCAGCCTCTCTCCTTCACCGCGCTGCAGCAACGGTTCGGGACGCGGCGGCACCACACTCACGACACTAATTAATTTCGCACGATAATTAAATCTAATCTCCATCTGATAGACATCTTCTCCGGCGATGGAATAGTTACGAGTAATGCTACGTCACCTTGCCACGCCACGACGCCAACTTATTTGTTAACATTACGCAACCGGGGAGCAATCGTTTCACTCGGGATTCCTCCGTCGGCATTTGTTCTGTGTGCATACGTGCTACGAGGCGTACACGTTCATTCACGTCACAATCCACACATACATACGTACTTACCGACACACCATATAGTAAACAAACTAATGCAATATATGCAAATCACAATCAACAATGTCTAGTGAGAGTGTGAAGTGGAAAAGGCGGGCGGAGCGACACTGCGCGGCCACGGGCGATGCTGGGGCGAGGCTGAGGCGAGGCAGGGCGCGGGCGGCGAGCGGCGCGGAACTCGTTCCTTACGAATAGGTAAATAGTACAAACCTGAAATGTGTCTGTGTGTGTGTGCGTGCGTGCGTGCGTGCGTGCGTGCGTGTGTGTGTGTGTGAATGTTTATTTACAGAGGATTACTCTATGAAACGATACGAACTTCGAATATTCGGACTACATGCGTATAACTTCACAAATGTAGGCACATTTGTGAAGTAATATCTAGATCAGTGATTCTCAACCACCGTGCGGCACTTTTGTGTGCCGCCAAATTTCAAAAGAAAAATATTTTTAACATGAATATATATTTAAATCCACAAAAAAGTTAATTATTTTATTATTTCCTTTGCAACGCGTTTTTTCTTAGTGCCAAATTATGATGAAGCGGCGTGCATAGCAATAGGAATATGTCTCAAGTCGGCGCACACTTGCCACTTCTGCGTACAAAACGTGTTGTTTTAGTGATAGTTGGGATTCACAAGGTGTTGCATAGTAGTTACTGCATCTTTTCTTTACGATATGAGAGTAGCATTGTCATTTTTTAGTAGTAGTTACTGCATCTTTTCTTTACGATATGAGAGTAGCATTGTCAAATTTCGCATTAAAAATATTTTTATTATTAGTTTGTAATTAATCCCTTAATAAACGTTTAGTTATTATTGTAGTATATATTAGTTTATTTCGTATATTTAAATTTTTTGTCATAAACTATTTATGTAGTGTGTTGTAGTAAGCAAATAATTTTTATCTTTTTCTTTGTGTGCCGCCAAATTTTGAAATAGATAAATATGTGCCGCAACAAAAAAAGGTTGAGAATCACTGATCTAGATACTCCACAAAATGTTAGAATTCTCTATCGTACGTCGTAACCATACACTAAGTTCGGAGAAAATTATAAGTATAATAGAGAATATTGATTTATAAAAGTGGAAAGCTAATATTTTACTCCGCACGTTGAGCATTCGAACATTCAAGGTTCGTTTCGTTTCAGAGAGTAACCCCCCTGTACCACTGCGGGCAAGGCAAGAGGCACACTAGCGCCAACATACTCATAGTATAATCAAAATTACAAACATAATTTATAAAAAGATATTTGTAGTGTAGTATTTAAATTATAATATTTTCTAGTTTGATCGTGATAAGGCATTTGTATTAAATATTTATAGGTGAAGGCTTGTAATAAGCAATAGGATTATAATATAGTAAGATACCTATTATATTTTGTTATTAGTCTGTAAGCTTTGCGAAAACCAAATAAATAAATAAAATATTGTTAATAATTTTGTCACTTAATAGTTCATTGCATTAGTCTTCTTTGGTCAGTTATTCTTTGGGCGGATTCATTTATGTGAGGGTATTTCAGAATAAATAAAGAGTTTAATTTTGCCATACATAGTTCTATCAGTTTGTGATTTAGAAATAGTATTAGACATCGCGATACATTTAATATGTATTTGACATTGCTATTGTATGTGATGAACCATGGCGATGGACATATTATTTACATTTTTAAATTCAAAGTTATGGGTAAAGTTATTTTATGCAATTAATGAGCCTAAGTTGGGTAAACACCTAACGGTCACAGCCGCGACCAGACAATTTTTCATTACTATTTAGTATATTTTATAATTAGCAAATACAAAAATTATTTAAAATAAAGACTATAAAAGGCGGGTCTCTGCTTTATGGCGGTCATTTTCATTATTGCCATCTGCATGGACGGTTGTGTTCAGCGCGACTTGCTTATTCATTTGTTGAGTGTATTTTTATATAAGTGCGTGTAATTAGTAATTGGTGTCTTATTTTCTCATCTAATTATTAAATTCAGAAATGTATAACTTCATATATTTTGTTTGATTTAATTATAAGAAATAATAATACTAGGTTGTGTAACATTGTCGTTTTTTTTTAATGAGTTTTATTTGAATTACCTAAAGTCAGAAGTGGGATTCCTTCTCAAAGCTCACTGGGCCTGAGGGGAATCTATTTCTGGATTGTTATAAAAATAAGACACCAATAAGTTAGACAAATCTACATTGTTCATGTAAGTAGACATTTTTGCTTTATTATCGCTGTGTTCATAGTGTTTTTTGTGTGTTAATCATGGCTGATAAGCGGCAAGATTCTAAAGGCAAGTCGCGTCGTCACGACGTACATGCTAGATCGCGAAGTAGGTCTCGCTCGAGATACGGGGACAGCTCGCGGAATAGCTTACGATCTAAAAGTCGTAGCCGTTCACGTCATAGGTACCACTCGCGAACTACTAGTCGTTCGCCATATAGATCGCGCACTAAACATAATTCCCGCGATAGAGATGTAGTAATGCAACGAACTCTAGATACGATTCTTGCTCGATTGAATACCCTCGAAAACGAGCGGCCCGGTTTGTCACATAGTAAACTGGCTGCGATTAACTTATCTGAAAGATCGCATACTCCCTCGACTTCTTTGAGTCAAAATAATACAGTTGTTGTAGGTACTACACACCGGTCACAAGAAAATGAGATCTGTCACAATAATATCGTGGCGTCTGATAACTGCGTGTCAGATTTAACTGCCGCGTCCGACATACCCTCGAATAAGAACATATCCGAGCTCAATCAGTATCATTGTGAAAAACAATCAGTAGAATCCGCGCGTATATTAGCTGACGCAATTAAAACACTTAGTTCCGAAAGAAATCAAAAATATTTTATATCAAACTTTGACCCCGCTATACATGACATCGATGTCTGGTGTGAGGAGGTCGAGCGGGCTAGAATTAGTAACGGATGGGGAGATGCCGAATGTCTATCGCGTGTGTCATTGTGTCTTAAGGGGGACGCGCGGACTTGGTTAAACGAGTGGGTAACTAATGATAGGTCTTGGACTAATTTTATCCTGGAATTCAAACCTTTATGTTCGCGAAAGTTAGACTACGCAAATATTTTGTTTAATACAATGCAAACTACCTCCGATAAATACAATACGTATGCCGAATACGCGAGGAGAACTTTATTGCGTCTTAAAATAGTTAAGGGGTTGAGTGACGAGTTAAGAGTATTAATTGTTATACGAGGTATTACCGATCCTCAAGTGAAGGCAGCAGCGACTAACGCTAATCTGTCTTGCTCTGATTTAGTTACATTTTTGTCCATTTATACGAAGTCTAATCGTTTTAAACAAGACCCTCGAAATTTTGCATTCAAACGGCCGGTTACAAATCGACAACATAATTCCAAGTGTTTCGTGTGTGGATTACCGGGTCATAAATCAAATAACTGTTTTAAAAGGCCGAATAATGATCAGAGTCCCAAACCTACCTTCAGTGATTCAAATAAATTAACGTGTAGCTTCTGTAAGAAACCCGGTCATGTAGAAAGTACTTGTTTTATAAAAAATAAATCGGATCAACGCAATAAACGCAATATAAATTTATGTAATAAACCGTCATTTGATTCTCCCCTAAATAGTGATCTAAAATCGGCAGTTATACAGGGTGTCCCAATAGATGTCCTTATAGATACTGGCGCACTAGATATCTCATTAATTTCATCAGCCGTGTTAAAATATTTCTCATGTGAAAGGAAACCTAGGCACTGCTTTTTGAAAGGAATCAGCAATACTGTCATTGAAGTTGATAGTTATGTAACCTTAACGATTGAGTTCGATGAAATTACGATCGAAGCTGATCTTGTTGTAGTACCGGGAACTAGCATGAATACCCCTATCATAATAGGTACGGACATTCTTAATCGCAATGATATTACTTATGTACAAACTAAGGATAGGCAATATTTAACTCGGTCTACAAAAACAGTTTACGCAGTTTCCTCTAACAATACCCTTGATGTAAATACGCCTCTTCAAGGTCAGGAGCGCGAATCTCTTACGGCGGTAATTAGGCAGTTTTCGGAATATTTCATATCTGGTACAGCTTCAACTACAGTCAACACGGGAACGATGAGTATAACTCTCACAGACAATACCCCAGTCGCTTATAGGCCGTATAAACTGTCACATTCAGAAAAACTGAAAGTCCGAGAAATAATAGCCGATCTTAAGGATAAAGGTATAGTTCGCGAGTCTAGTTCTCAATATGCGAGTCCGATAATCCTGGTAAAGAAAAAGGACGGTAGCGACAGGATGTGTGTCGACTATAGGGCGCTTAATCGACTCACGATTAGAGATCGTTACCCCCTGCCTTTAATAGATGATCACATAGACCGGCTAGGTAATTTTAGATTTTTCACCAGCCTTGATATGGCGACTGGATTCTTGCAGATCAGGATCGAGGAGGAATCAATCCATAAGACTGCGTTTGTTACCCCGGAGGGGCACTACGAATTTCTCCGAATGCCCTATGGTCTTACGAATTCCCCAGTCGTTTACCAACGCATTATCAATAACACACTTCGTAGTCACATTAATGCTGGTAATGTCCTTGTGTATGTCGACGACGTACTCGTTATGAGCAACTCAGTGGATCAGGGCATCTGTCTTTTGAAAGGTGTACTTGAAACTTTGACCAAGGCAGGTTTTTCAATCAACCTTAGAAAATGTTCATTTTTATGCACTGAGGTCGAATACTTAGGGCGGGTAGTTAGTCAAGGTCAGGTTAGACCGAGCCCTCGTAAAATTGAGGCCCTGACCAATGTTCCTGCTCCCCGTAATGTCAAGCAAGTCCGACAGTTTCTAGGTTTAGCGGGATATTTCCGACGATATATTCAGGACTATTCTAGTAAGACGGCATGCATATCCCAGTTAGTAAAAAAAGAGGTACCATTCCATTGGGGCCCAGAACAGGAAAATGTCAGACTAGAAATAATAGCCACTCTAACTAACGCCCCAGTTTTGTCAATCTTTGACCCCACATTGCTGACAGAAGTGCATACCGATGCCAGTAGCGTAGGTTATGGGGCAGTATTGATGCAAAAGAAGGCGGATGGCACAAAGCAGGTGGTCGCATATTTCAGTAAAACCACCCAAGGCGCCGAAAGCAAGTACCAATCATACGAATTAGAAACTTTAGCGGTGGTTAAAGCATTACAAAATTTTCGTCACTATTTAGTTGGTTTGAAATTTAAAATCTATACAGACTGTAATGCCCTTAAGGCTACACAGAAGAAAAAGGACTTGCTTCCGCGCGTCGCCCGGTGGTGGGTGTATTTACAAGACTTCAATTTCGAAATTGAATATAGAAAGGGCACAATGATGTCACATGCTGACTACTTGAGCCGTAACCCCTTAACCACTATAGTACATCAGATCTCTAGGCCACGTAACTGGGCACAAATTGCTCAGTCGGCGGATGATGAGACCCAAGGTATTTTGCAAAAATTACGAGATGGCGAGTTAGATCCTCAACGTTATGTTCGTCAAAATGATCTCCTTTACTATCGTTTCTCTCCAGTAGGTGAACAACCTAGGCTATTATGCTATATCCCTAAAGGACATAGGTTAAGTTTACTAAGAATATTTCACGACGAACATGAACATATTTGCGCTGAGAAGACGACTGATTTAATATTAAAACACTTCTGGTTCCCGGGGCTTCGCCAATTCGTGGCTAAATACATCAAACACTGTTTAGTATGTATCTCCAAAAAACGGATTCCTAGAGCCCCACATCAGCCCATTACATCTTGGGAGAAGCCGAGTGTTCCTTTTGAAACAGTTCATTTAGATGCACTTGGACCCTTGCCTGAATCTAACGGCTTTAAGTTCGTTTTAGTAATGGTAGATTCGTTTACAAAGTTTTGCTTATTATATCCAATTTGTAGACAAGACGTAAATGAACTTAAGCGAATGTTCAGCAATGCTATATCTTTGTTTGGTGTCCCGAAGCTTTTAGTGACCGACCGTGGGCGAATGTTTGAATCGTCCGAGTTCTCAAAGTTTCTTACGGAGTTTGGTTGTGAAATACACTTTATTACACCTGAAATGCATAACGCCAATGGGCAAGTTGAAAGGTACGTCAGGACCGTATTGAATATGCTACGTGTTGAAGTCAATCATAGACTCTCAGCATGGCCAGACAAGTTGTGGAAACTTCAACTCGTCTTAAATATGACTAAGCAGAAGACCACGCAATCCTCTGCTCTGAAATTGTTAATCGGTACTGACGCCACGACACCTGTCATCCGTACTTTGATTCGCGACGTGGCCATTGAGATGTCCCAGGACCGTGAAGGCTGGCGCGAGCTGTGTAGAACAAGGGCTCATGAATTATTGACACAAAATCAAGCCAAGCAAGACGCTTACGTTAATCGGCAGCGACGTACACCACGTTCTTTTCAAGTTAATGATTTAGTTTTCGTAATAAAATATTCCCAGTCAACAGGAAAATTAGATCCAGGCATGCGAGGACCATACCGAGTGATACAAGTGCTACCCAATGGCCGATACCAACTTAAATTACTGAGTGGGTCATATGGAAAGACCACGCAGGCGGCCGCTGAGTATATGGTGCCTTGGCATGGAGAGTGGTGTCCGGATTCATGCGCTGCTTTCTTTGAAAGTGAGTACTTATGTCCATTGGTGTTGTAATCAATACGTCGGTGGCTTGTTTCATAATGTATCTCTAGAATTATTTACCCAAATAGTATATTTGCTTATCGTTACTCAATTGCCTACATAAATCATTGACATACACACAGACAGACTCGTGAACCCTATCTATTTATCCCCCGATATTTTATATGTGGTCATGGTGAATCAATACTCCGGCGACAGTAAACATATCTTGGCAAGCAAATTCAGATCCGGTAGTAAATGCTCCTTGCCATCGGAGTAGACATGCGATTCAGTGATGCCTCTGTCTGGACATGCGATTCAGTGATGCCTCTGTCCGCGTAATAAAATAGACATGCGATTCAGTGATGCCTCTGTCTGGACACGCGATTCAGTGATGCCTCTGTCCATAATGTGGTTAGACATGCGATTCAGCGATGCCTCTGTCTTAACCGGACGTGGGATATAAAGAACCATAGTCCAACATAAGTGTAGATGTGCGCTTCATTGAGGCTCCCATCTACCTTAGGCAGCAGGGACGCCTCCTGCCTAATCTGTTCACAGATGCAGTTAAACAGGAGAGCACCAAGTTTGCAACGTCAGAAGGATGCCTATAAAGTTATTGAAGGAGGTTGTATTATGGGGATTACATTAGAGAGCTCTCACATTTACTTTGTAGCATGTTTCTTTTGCATAATATGTGCACTGTGTATGTTGTTTTGCAGTTGTTTCGATTGTGGCAATATCTAAGTAACCATATGTTTCAGATAATGAAATACTTGATAACGAGGATCCGGGACCATCAACGTCTGGTACGCAACCCAATCCTAATCTCGATGAAGTGGCAAATGAGGATTCATTGCCACATTAAGGTGGAATGGAGGGATTCGTCGAGGACGACGTAAGCGTCAGGACGGCCGAATTAGCAAATACAAAAATTATTTAAAATAAAGACTATAAAAGGCGGGTCTCTGCTTTATGGCGGTCATTTTCATTATTGCCATCTGCATGGACGGTTGTGTTCAGCGCGACTTGCTTATTCATTTGTTGAGTGTATTTTTATATAAGTGCGTGTAATTAGTAATTGGTGTCTTATTTTCTCATCTAATTATTAAATTCAGAAATGTATAACTTCATATATTTTGTTTGATTTAATTATAAGAAATAATAATACTAGGTTGTGTAACATTGTCGTTTTTTTTTAATGAGTTTTATTTGAATTACCTAAAGTTATATTATTTTTTTTAATAATAAAAAAAAATCAGATTTATGTTATAACTTATAAATAACCCACATATTCTGCACCCGTCGTTTTGTTTCAGCCCCGGACCAAAGTTCTCAGTAGTCGGTAGATTCATGATATGTGCGGATTGGCCGAGGTAAGTTACGTCGATGTCGTCACGCACCGGCCACTGCTCTGCGATAACAATTATTAGCGTCATGTTTGGTCTGCAGTTATTGCAAATCATGACTCACTCGACAGATACCCCTCGCAATATCAAGCTTGGGAACATTCTCGCGTTCGTTTCGTTATGTTTAATGTTTATTACTAGCGACCGGACCCGACTTCGCTTGGGTGCAGATACTTTTTTAGTCCAATCCATTTATATTTCGTCTTATCTCATTGGGTTTCATGATTCTTGGAATGTGAAAGTGTAACAAAAATAATAAATAAAAATATATTGTAATGGACTTGAAAATTGTAATAAAAAGAGAAAAATAAACCTATTATTTAATTCAAATAATATCTAGAGCGATGAGATAATGTCCGTCATTGCGTTTCTGTAATTCAGCAACAGATTTATTAAGTAAAACACAACATTCTATACAATTAAAAACAAACATATACATATTATTTTTTGTTCTCTTTACTTTAAATATTTTTTAACATTTTTAAATATACCGGGTATATCAAGAGTGCTACCGAAAACGAAACCGGGTGGTAGTTTCTACAAACACAATGTAACTAAAAATTTTGCAAAGAAACGCGACAATTATTTTTTATATTTTTTTAGATATCGTCGAGTTTGGGAGGTAAATCCATAGTTTTTGCTAAAGTAATAATTTAAGACTTGTGTGCCATAGCATTTATATTATATTCAAAGTAGTTTCTGGAATAATGATCAGTTTACAAGACGTGTTTTATTATTTATATCAGTGGAGATAAAGAAATGTTTATTCATAAATATAGACACGTGTGTCTGTGATTTTAATTATAAGTGGCGGTGAATGATAGGCCGTTGTAAAAAATGGTGATAAAAGTGATTTTTATCACAAAGGATGCATAACGATCGCTGGGTAGTGAGGAACAAAGTACAAACAATGACAACAATACACGCCGATAGCATCGCGGCCGATAAGCTGTCCGCTGTACAGATTTATTAATTGAACAATTAATGTGATACGCGAGGCATTGCGCCGCATTACATCGCGCTAATTATCTTATCTCGTATTTCAATAAGTTAATTTGATTTCTTTAAAGCTAAATAAGAGATAGAGGTTTCAGTTTAGCCATACAGTGAAAAAATATAGTCGATAAAAAAAAGGTAAAGACTTACAGAATAACGCCGTACATAAAGAAAGATAAATACAATATATGTACAAAATTAGGCCGAATTCAATAAATAATCAGAGACTATAAAGGAAAACATATTTTTCCGAGCACTTCACTAAACCATAGTATAGTTTGAAGATTGTAATTTATGTGATGATACAGCTCCAGGGCCTTCGATCAAATAAATACGTCCATTATACTGCGGCCTCTGCGGTGATAATGATACATAATTTTCTGAATCCCGAGATAGTTTATATAATTTATTATTAATCAGCTAATATTAGCAATTAAGATAAGAAACAGTCGAAGCTATGGTGTCAGTATTGGTCCAAGCTGTATACGCCTGTAAAAGGTATAAGTATATGTAGGTACATTGAAATATCAAAACTATATCTCAACCCTTATAAAAATGATATTGTTCGTGCACCATTTTAAATAATACTTAGGCTCAATTGCACAAACTAACTTTGCCAATACCTTTGCCCTTGAAACTGTCAATTCCATACATTTGCAAGGTCAAATATGTATATCTCAAATGTATGGCGATGACATTTTCATAGGCAAAGGTATTGGCAAAGTTACTTGGTGCAACTGAGCCTTAAATAAACGATGTTATGATGTCCCTTCGTATTGTTATGTGCTTTTAGAGTCTCGATCACCGCACTGAAGTAAAGAGTCAAGTAGGCAACATCACATGTAAATTTCACTAAATTCATTAAATTCACGAATCCTATGATTGCAATAATCATTACCTTTCTGTTCGGATTGTCTGACGATTAGCGTATTTACTTTATGGTTAAAATTAAGTTAAAATTTCAACCTGCTTATTTATTGTTAAGAAAAAATACGTTGACACTTCATCCCTACCCTGCCTGGTAGAGGACATTTTGCCATGGTATTACTTAAATACGTTACCTGTTTTCCTATATATTTGACGTAATATTTAATAATAGATCCATTCAATTTCTTATGTCAATGACTTAATCGGCACGTAGTTACTCAATACTTTGCACAAAGAACATTCTATATATATAGAGATAGAGTTAACAGTCAGTTGTTAGCATTACCACCCTCTGTCAGTATACGACGTTCAGATAGAAAAAAGATCTTATCAGTATTCAATTAAATTATATTATTATAATTTTCCCCAGTCATTTCCAAATACCGGATTTTTCACTAGGTAGGCTTTTAGAAATTACTTTAGGGAAAATAGACAGTAAGCGTAGGTTTCTAAGTAAATAAAATAATAGTTTAGTGGTTGTATTATTTTTTAAATTATGTTTCTTCTCATGATAATAATTATATGCCGATACTTGCGTTTCTCTCTCTTCATATTTTTTCATAAGAACTATAATTAAACGACGTTGAGAAAAGCCACATCCACTGGAAATTGGGGAACCATTCCAGTCCAAAGAAAAAAAACAAAGTATGGACTGTCAAGCTACTAATACTTTGTTTTCACTTGTGATATCGACGGAAGATACTGAGATGGCTCTTTTACTTGGCAATAAACGTGAATAAAAAAGTAACTAATCAACAGTTTACTTGTACATGGTGAAAGAAGCCCTTAATGTTTGTATTTGCTTAAACTTGAGAATTGAGATGTTATCTAATCAGAGCCGGGTCGGGGGAACTAGGTGACATACGCCCAAATACTGGAACGCAACTTAAATATAAGTTGCGCTAAACTACGTTAATCCCGCTTAAATGTACTGGCTAAGAGGGCCGTGCGCTGTTAAGACCAACTTATTATTTGAATGGCGTTCCAGTATTCGGGCGATAATGTAGCAACTGGCAACTGACATGTGCTACGGGCTACGGAGCCGGCTTGCAACTTGACTCCGGCGCGGCGGCGCGGCGCACGCGGCGTGGAGCGGGAGCGCGGGCCGGGGACGCGGTATTTTTGTTTTCGAAACGATAATCGAGGAATTGAGGTTTGTTGATTCATTCGTGTGATACATATGATAACACTACAGATTTGTAGATTAACAAGTAGAAAATGAAGTTTTTGATGTTATTTTAGGGAAATCCCAAACAGTGCATCAAAGCCGATAGGTAGTGCAAAAACTTAAGCTGGTCTAAGCAAGTACCTAAGTACATACCTACATTTTCTTTTTCCTGCATTAAACGATTGCTCTTGCAGTGGTAAGGATTCGGTATCAATATCAACGGCGAGTGAATTACTCACCTTCGATTTGCCGACGATATTGTAGTCTTGGCAGAATCGCTGGAAGACCTTAGCACTATGCTCGAAGACCTT
Source organism: Hyles euphorbiae (assembly GCA_023078785.2). Classification (NCBI taxonomy): domain Eukaryota; kingdom Metazoa; phylum Arthropoda; class Insecta; order Lepidoptera; family Sphingidae; genus Hyles; species Hyles euphorbiae. Next base: position 18,099,651 of record CM041051.1, read on the forward strand.
AATCGAGTCTCCCAACAGGTGGGTTTTAAAATGAACATGGATAAAACGAAGATCATGTTGAATATCCATGTTGTGCCCACCCCCATTGGAGTTCGGGGTCGACTCTCGAAGTTGTAGACGAATATGTCTATTTAGGACAAGTGGTCCGGTTAGGCAGGTCCAACTTCGAGAGAGAGGTCAATCGTCGAATCCAACTGGGCAGCGTTCGGGAAACTTCGCGACGTATTCTCGTCCAAAATACCTCAGTGCCTAAAATCGCAAGTCTTCGATAGTCGTGTGTTACCAGTGATGACATACGGCACCGAGACGTGGCCCCTCACTGCGGGCCTCATTAAAAGGCTCAAAGTCACTCAAGGAGCCATGGAGCGGACTATGCTCGGTGTTTCCCTTCGAGATCGAATTAGAAATGAGATCTGTAGGAGAACCAAGGTTACCTACATAGCCCATAGGATTGGCAAGTTGAAGTGGCAGTGGGCCCGGCACATAGCTCGTAGAACCGATGGCCGTTGGGGCCGAATGGTTCTTGAGTGGAGGCCACGTACAGGCAAGCGAAATGTCGGACGCCCGCCTACAAGGTGGACGGACGAGCTGACTAAGGTTGCAGGAAGTCGCTGGATGCAGGCCGCTTCCAACAGGTCATTGTGGAGATCCTTGGGGGAGGCCTATATTCAGCAGTGGACTTCCTGTGGCTGATATGATGACGATGAAACGATTGTCTATTATATGTATTATGGAGAGTACATTAAATGGCAGCAGAGTTTGGCTATATTTTGTGGAACACTACCTCTACTGTATAGAGTTTAGCGTAATTCACTGGTGATTGAACTTGGCATGTGGTGTGGGTGTGCTGTGTACTATGTGCCACGCTCCGCTCCGCCCTCGGCAGTACTGTAATACTGTTCGTGGCACAGCACTAAGTGATGACCTGTTCAATGTTTGTCCTAAGTTGTTCGGCGTCCCTCTCCCCATATTTTATCCTTTCCGCTCCAATCCTGATTTCATAAGAATTGGGACGGCTTTGATTTTCGATCCTCCTTAATAAATTTATTATTTTTGCAATTTTAGTTTGTTACCCTGCTGTCAATCATCATCACCCTAGATTTGACTATGTATATTTGCCAATTATTACTAAAATTGAGCCTAATGATTATGGTACAGGTTCCTTAGAACAATTTTCATAATTGATTACTAACAAGTTGATTTTTCGTGAGTAGCTTCCTTTTGACTAGACGCCCAACTTTTTCCTTACAGTAACGTTGGTAAATGGTAGCTTAGTAGGGTAGCAAGGATAAAACATGTCGATATGACGAATTTTTAAAATTTATTAGTAACCGAATTTTCCTTTGTTAATTATCGAGATAATTATCTAAATAACGTGAAAAAATAATTGTCCTACAAAATATAAGGTTTTGTTAGGGAGTCCCCCCTCTCCAACATGTATCATAAACACGGTCATGGAAAATAATTACTAACCAGCTGATTTTTTTCTTATTGGTTAGCTATTATTTGTATAGTTTACTATACTACCCACAATGTCCTACAAATTGCGTGGTATGTCATCTTGGTCCTACGCTCAAAAGTTGTAGTACTAATACTTAATGTAAAAATAATTACTATCAAGCTGAATTTTTGAGAATAGCTTCATTTCAATGAGACGACCAAGTAATTCTTGAACGAAAAATCTCGATTGTGGTTTATAACTAAGATAAAAGGGATGAAGTATGTTGACTTGACTAATTAAAAAAATATATTACTAACCGATTTTTTTTTGTTAATTCTCGAGGTAATAATTTAATTAACGTGAAAAAATATTTGTCCTACAATATATACGGTTTTATCACAGAGTCCCTCCTCTCCAACATGTATCATAAATAAGGTCATGAAAAATAATTACTAACCAGCTGATTTTTTTTTATTGGTTAGCTAACATTTGCTGTAAAGCCTTGCGTACTATAGCGTATTTAAAAATAAATGGGTGTACAATATTATTTAAGAAAAAACTATGTATTTACCACCCTAATACGACGATAGAAAAAAATAACAAAAAAAATTCGTCGCAATTTTTTGCACATGTGTCTGAATTCACTAAAACTACCACCCAACTTCGTTTTCGGTAGCAGTCTTGATATACCCTGTATAACTATAAGCTATTTAACATACAAAAATTAGGGATGGCACCGATCTGAATTTTTTAGGTTTTCTAGATTTATTTAAAAATTGGATTGGTCTGTTTAATTTTCAAATAATTTTTTACGTCAAATTTTTTCTATTGTAGTTAGTAAGTAAACCTACTTTATACGATTTTGTTTTTGTTAAGCCAACATTTTTCTTGAGAATTATTCACACCTATTTTACTGGTGGTAGGTGTCTCATATGTGACACACACACACACGCACGCACGCACGCACGCACGCACGCACTCGCACACGCACACGCACACGCACACGCACACGCACACGCACACGCACACGCACACGCACACGCACACGCACACGCACACGCACACGCACACGCACACGCACACGCACACGCACACGCACACGCACACGCACACGCACACGCACACGCACACGCACACGCACACGCACACGCACACGCACACGCACACGCACACGCACACGCACACGCACACGCACACGCACACGCACACGCACACGCACACGCACACGCACACGCACACGCACACGCACACGCACACGCACACGCACACGCACACGCACACGCACACGCACACGCACACGCACACGCACACGCACACGCACACGCACACGCACACGCACACGCACACGCACACGCACACGCACACGCACACGCACACGCACACGCACACGCACACGCACACGCACACGCACACGCACACGCACACGCACACGCACACGCACACGCACACGCACACGCACACGCACACGCACACGCACACGCACACGCACACGCACACGCACACGCACACGCACACGCACACGCACACGCACACGCACACGCACACGCACACGCACACGCACACGCACACGCACACGCACACGCACACGCACACGCACACGCACACGCACACGCACACGCACACGCACACGCACACGCACACGCACACGCACACGCACACGCACACGCACACGCACACGCACACGCACACGCACACGCACACGCACACGCACACGCATACGCACACGCACACGCCCACGCACACGCCCACGCACACGCACACACACACACAGACACACGTTACACTTATGCACACATCATGTATGCACGGACACAGAAATGGAGCCACTGGCACGTATATAAAACAAAAATGCATGTTGTGTGCATTATTATTTATTTATTACGATGAACCACATGGCAATTTTTTTTTTGTTTTTACAAAAAATATTTTGTTTACTTCAAATTTATATAGTTTTACCAGTCTTTATATTATAACTAACTAACTAGAATTACTTTAAGAATTTTTAGTACCAATCCAAAATACCTGTTTTTATGCCCTCTACAACTAGGCCGTGCAACATACAGATGGCAGCTGGTGCTTATTGTATAGGGCTATTCTAGTGTAAGCACCAGCCGTTCCTCATTATTGTCATATCTTAGCCTAAGCACCTGTAAATTTAGTAAAAATCTTTTGTTTGTTACCTAGGTTAAGGAAGGATTCAATAAAGTATTTTATTATTATTATTTATTATTATTGCGAGCGCAGTGGAATGTTGCTAGTGTTTATGAGCGGTCGTATCGCTTACCATCAGGCACGGCTTGCACGTCTCGCCATTCACGGCAATAAAAAAAAAACCTATCTCAGGGAGCAGCAGTTAAATACCGAAAATGCAACAACGCTGTAGGAATTGATGAAATTCCAATAGAATTTTTTGAGTCCTTGGGGGAGACGGGAATGGATAACCTCCATACCTTCTGTTGCAAAATATGGGAAATAACGCGGTGGCCGCAAGATTGGACTAATTCCACATTCATACCCATTCATAAAAAAAGATCCAACACCAAAAAATGCAACAATTATAGGCTTATATCCATAATCTCGCACGCAGGGAAAGTTATGCTCCATATACTTAATACTCATCTCAAAGCATATTTATCCCCACAAATAGCACCTGAACAAGCTGCTTTCGTCAAAGGCAGGGTTACACACGGGCAGATTCTTATCCTGCGACAGATCATAGAGAAGGCCAGAGAATTTAACACCCCAATATTCATCTGTTTTGTGGATTTTCGGAATGCGTTTGACACGGTAAAACGTGAAAAACTGTAGAAAATCCTATCAGCAACGGGTGTACCGAATCATTTGAAACATCTTAACTCTATAACGAAGGTGCAGCTACATATAATTCGGGTGGATGGTGTACTCTCTGACTAATTCTGCCCAGCTTCCGGCGTTCGGCAAGGATGTATTTTGTCGCCCTTTGCCCTTTAATGTATATACGGAGCATATAATGCGGATTGTCCTAGAACACTGGAACAAAGGCGTATCAGTGGGTGGGCTATTAATCAAAAATATCCGTTATGTTGATCGTAGTACCCTTTTTGCCCGGACTGAAGAAGACATGACCGAACTCTTAAATCATCTGGAAATAACCTGCCTAAATTTTGGGCTGCTCTCAGCAGAGATGAGACTAAAATGATGATAGTGGACTGAGCGGATCAAAGTAAATCATTTCTACTAAATATTGCAAATTGCGAAGCAGTCAGTAGTCCAGACCTACTGATGGTAAGCGATACGACCGCTCATAAACAGCAGCAACATTCCACTGCGCTCGCCATCCTGAGACATAAGATGTTAAGTCTCAACATGTCCAGTAGTTACTCTGGCTACAATGTCCTTCAATCCGAAACACAACAGTGCATTTAAACTGCTGTTTGACGGGAGAAACAGACATTGCGGTGGTACCCACCCAGTGAGCTTCTCACATATGAGAGACCTACCACCAGTAAAATCAATGTCAATTCTGACATTAGGTACAAGAGAAGATCGACTAAGGGATTTAAATATTTTTTTGTTGCTTTTACAGTTGTTTTTTTGCGTTGGATTATGTGTATTCTAATTTAAGAGCTGTATAAGTTTCATCAAATTCAGTTCTGTAGTTTTTCAGACAGAGCAGGGCTGTCCAACATTTTTCAGTCCGCGGCGCACAAACAATATTGTGTTGACTATTTTGTCTCGACTTCCTAACCTATCTAGTTGATCAAAATAATCTAGTACTTATAATAATTATATAATAGCCAGGTAGATAGACACAAATATTACAATTCAAAGAGACTATTACTTCGCGCTCTCCTACAATTTCTTCGTCATATAAGGCGCCGCCAACATCGCAGCACACGCCCTACACACTCCGGAAATAGACGTGTAACATTCACTAAAAACTTGTTCGGTACACTTTTTTCGTTTCACGTTGGCCGGCTTAACAAAAAAATTGGTATAAAGAGGGAAGGGGTTGATTTTACGTTCTTTTACGCTGTTACCTCAACATAACTTATTCACTACAACGTACATTTTAAAAATAAAGAAATAAAAGTAATTTTAAAAAATTAAACCGGCTTCAAAATTTAAATAAAACGAGAGAATTAATAAAGCTTACTGTTTGGGACTAGCTATCCCCCGCGTCGTATCTCGCATCGTTCGTAGCGTATGTTATATAGCTTATACGAGTGGTAGTCTAGCTGGCACCGACCTTAATAAATTGTTGGCATATTGAGATAATTAAGATTTGCTATAGATGGTCGGTACGCTCCACGGTATTTTGGCGTGCCGATGCGTGTTGGTCACTTGTCATGCTGTTGTCAAAATATTAGGAAGGTTTTCTCTTTAGTATATTTTATTATATTGGACATGTTAATACTTTTCGATTACGAGTAGAATGCTTGTTGTTTATATTAAGAAACCATATCTTAAACAATGTGATAAATAGAGAAAATCTGTTCCTAATATTTTGACAACAAAAAAGACCGTAGACGATCTATCGAAGATTAGATATTTTAGATTTATTAAACGATTAGTTTTATTTCTATCTTTTGATTACAATTTAGAAGACTTATTTTTTATTAAGTATCTTGTATTGATTTACTGTTTTTTTTATGATGGCCTGGCATAGTGGCAGCATTGCACCTGATGGTAAGTGCCAATGCCGCCCAGGCAGAGTATCCATTGGCATCGGACGGCAGTCCCATGCCAATGGAAACAATTATGCCGGCCTGCTAAGGTGCCTCTTCAAACTGCTTACTGCTTACTGTTAATAGTCTCTTTGTTTATTTTAAATCACAAGTCCTACAAAAACAATACTAAAATTTATAGCAATACCTACATATAAAATTATTCAACGAACACAATGACATTTTAAATAGTATTGCCATACTTGTTTTTCTTTAATGCCAATTGTAACCACATCGTACTCTATTTTAACTAAATTTTGTTTTATTTATTATTAAACATTTTCGTTATTTTTATCCTTTTAGTGTCGATAGGCATTTAAATGATGAAGTGGTGATCCCAAAAGGATTTTTTTATTGCAATGAATGGTGAGACTAGCCTGCCGTTTGCCTGATGGTAAGCGATACGACCACTCATGAAGACTGAAGAGTAGCAAAACCAAACAACACATTGAATTACAAAGCAATGCTTGGCATGCCACTGCGGTCGTCATCCTGAGACATAAAATATAAAGTCTCAATATGTCCAATAGTTACTCTGGCTACAATGCCCTTCAATCCGTAACACAACTGTTTATTTCCACTGCTGTTTGGCGGGAGGAATAGACATTGTGGTGGTACCTAACCAGGCGGCCTCTCACATACGATAGACCTTCCATAGTATTTACTAATATAGGAATATGACCAATGATACGATATACCAATAGACTAACATAGGAATATGTTCGTTCCGATGAAAAAGAATTCGCTAAAATCGATTAAAAGCTGCTGAAGATATTGGAGTTGTGTTTATAAATTTTCTCACCCCTCTCACCCCTAAACCGTTTTCCCATCTCCATTGTAGCTTAGCTTTTATACTGAACCCAATGCAAAAAGAACCACTGGAATCCTGCTAAATTTTTCAGAATCTTGCTCTCCTGGTCCGAAGATGATTAATCTGTTAATACATTCTTTCTCGCTCTCTCTCCCAATGTAGCTTATTTTTTATATTGAACCAAATGCAAAAAGAACCATCCGACCCAATTTCGGGGAGTTTTCCTCTCCAGGTCCGAAGATATTCATCAGATCTTTAACATATTTTTATGACAAACACTAACTTTCAATTAAAGAAAGTATGATCAAAATCGGTTCTCCCAGTACAGAGATATGAGAACCTCGTCCTTTTTTTGAAGTCGGTTAATACAGTCGTCGTATATTATTATTATAAATACTTATTTTGTAAATGTAAATAGGTGACACACTATCGCCCAATCCGCATGTGCGATCACTACTTGTCCATCTCAGATCAGTATCGTTGTTAATCTGTTAGTTGGGCAGATAAGGCGCGAAGAGTCACGCTGTGTCGGCTCGGCGCTCGGTATAACAGGCGCGCGGACACAGCGCCGGCGCACTCGCAGCCACAGAGCCGAGCTCGACGCCGCCCTCACCTGCGACACTCAGTGGAGACTAGAGCGCAGCCATGACCGCATACACGACGCACGAGCAGACTCGCGCCGACGCACACGAGCCCGTCGGTGAGTACACTGCACAGAGCAGCGGCGCCTGGTGTGCCTGGCTCCTGTCCAGTACAGTAGTGAGTAGTGACGCGGTGTTGCAGGCGCGCGCCCCGGCCTGGGCTTGCGGCACGCGCAGGTGTTGCTGCTGTTCGTGGCCATGATGATGTGCTACGCCATGCGCGTCGACATGAGCATGGCCATCGTCGCCATCAACGCCGACGCCGCGGAACACGTGAGTGTCACAGCCGCACAAACACACACTTGCGAAACTCACTCTTGTGCCGTCTACACTCATCTGCGAGGACACTGCCTAAACCGCTGGGATCCTTCATAGAAAGTCATTATTGTTTCTATTGTTTCCATAATAAAATTTAAAATAAAAATACTATAGTATAGAATAAGTATTTTTTTACAATTGATGTACATTGAGTGGAGCCTGGATTCAGCAGTGGACGCTTTGTGGTCAAAGATTTTTATAAAGAGTATCAAATGTTAAAGCTCATTATTACATTTGTGTTATGGAAGTTGAGTTTCTTAAGCCGGTTCGATTAAGTATGTAGACATTTTTTTAATCGAGTTCAAATAAAGGAGATTATCAATTCAACTTTTATGTACTCATCAGAATTACACAGTTTTGGGCTGTGTAAGTTTCACCAAAATCGGTTTAGTAGTTTTTGGAATAGAGCAGGGGTAGGTACCTACCCAATCTCTTTTCGATCCAATTGATTTTGAGACCAATCGGACCAATAACTAAAACGTTTAAATGACCGGCAAAAATGTTCAAATCTGATTATCAATTTAGGATATTGGAGCGAAGGATCCCTCTGATACCGATTTGAGACTAATCGGGCCAATAACAAAAAAAGTTCGAAATGGTGGCGAAAATGTCCTATTTTGACTATCAATTTAGATTATCGAAGCAAAGGGTCCCTCAGATATCAATTTTGAGACCTATCGGACTACGCTTCATTGCACGCAACGGAAGTCACCACAACAAATAACGTTTTTATTAGATTTGTAGTATTGCTCCCCTTTATTAGTAATAGCGTGATGATATATAGCCTATAGCATTCCTAGATAAAAAAGCTATGCAAAACTAAACGAATTTTAAATTCGAATGAGTAGCTCCTGAGATTTGCGGTAACAAACAAACAAACTCTTCATTAGTATGTTAAGTAATCTAAGTTTTTCGTGGTATGATTGGTCGATATTCTACATTGACAGTCGGAATTGAAAATTTTGGCGCCATCTTGAAAAGTGTATTTTGCAGCTGTGCGGAGCCGGGCCGGATCGCTAGTATAATAAAATACTTAAACTTGTACGTAATATCCAAATAAAAACAGCGCAAATTGTTACAACTATTCCCGCCCCTGGGGTTGGTTGTAAATAAAAACATTAGGTACCTACTTCATTGTTTTTGTTTATCAATATGCATATTTATTTTTATTCAGTGTGTAAGGTTCAATAAATTTTACATTAGAAAGAAGCATTTAAAAATTGTGTTTCCGGTAATTTTAAGTAAAATAAATATAAAAAGGAAGTTGATTTGACTATTGAACGATCGATGGCGCTCGAGAATGAGTGATGAAAAAAGGAGGGAGTAATAATTGCTGGCCAAGAGAGACATTCTAGTTGGAGACGCCGAGGAAGTCAGTTGTACTCATAAAAAGAAATAAATACTGTCTTATAATCAGTGTGTTTATATCTACAAGCCGGTCGTCCAACATTTCAGAAGTGGGATTTGGTGCAAGTATTGCGTAAGTACACGCCTAAGTATCTTGTTATTTATAAATGCGTTAGATATATTGTGAATAAAACAACCAACTATAGTAATTGCTGGTGATTTCTATTTCGTAATACTATGATTTCTGCCTATGAGTTGGTGAATGAATAAAATAATTTTATATTTAAATTTATTAATTTAATTAGACCTATAAAATGTCGTATTTTACATAATTAAGTATTGCTTGGATATTTGAAAGTACTTGATTTACAAGAGTTTTAAAATATGTAATTAGTGAATAATCACTTAGCTTTATCTACCTACCCACATTAAACTCATTATTTTTAAAGATATTTTCAATGTAAAATATAAATGTTCTTGCAACCGTTTATAACAATAATCTTGAATTTTACCGATTTATACAACTACAATGCGCTTGATATATGCATACATTTATGACGAGCTAAATAAATAATTGAAGTGAAATGAAATGAAATTCGTTTATTGATTGGCAATTAAATAGCTCTTATGACAAGTAAATACATGGTACTTATTCTATATTCCCAAATTAATAGATATAATATTATATAAATTAAATTTATTTACTTTTAGTTTTTGGTAGTCGCCTTATTTATCATTTTTATTGTCTTTATATGCAAATACTAATCAATATATTTTTGCTGTGTGCAAGCTCATACGCGATCGAGCAAAGTGCTGACGTGGCCAATGAAGCTGACGGCAAAAGACGCAAGTTACAAACTCCGCAGCCGTCCACGTCGCAACAGCGGCTGAGCAACATGCACTGTACCGGTAGTCGCAGTCATAGCCGCACCCGCAGTCGTAGCCGCACCCGCAGTCAATGCCTCGAAGAAAGGAAGAGAGACCTGGAACGAGAGCGACAAAGACTGCGACGCCTGGAGCAGGAACTGCAAAAAGAACGTGACGACAGCCGACATCGAAGACGAAGTACCTTCAGCCAGCGCGACACCGAGCCATCGCGCCACAGGCCTTCGCGTAGCCAGCGCAAGACATCGTCGCGCTCTATCGCGGATGGCCACCGGAGCCGTTCACCGATTCTTCGTGAGAGCCTTCGCCAGGGACCAATAAGATCTGCGGTCCCCAACCAGAATGGAGCCGACGAGGTGCCGGCAGAGCATGGGAACGCAGTTACCAGTCATCATTCTCGGAGGTCAGACAGTCCTACTTTTTCTACTACCGAAGTTTTGAAACTAATAAATTCTCTTAGAAATGAGCCTTTATCGTCACCATTAATAAATCAAGGCGCACAGTCACATAAGCATTTCGATTTTAAAAATATATTGCCAGAATTTGATCCTTCCACTAAAAACCAACGGATGGATGTGTGGATAAGAAAGGTTAATGAGTGCGCCTCGGTTTATTGCTGGGACGATAAAACAACTGTTCACTTTGCGATGCAGAAATTACAGGGATTGTCGAAAACTTGGTACGAAAGTTTAAGTTCAATATTATTCACGTGGAGTGAATGGCAGGAGAAGTTGTTAAATGCCTTTCCTTGCGAACAAAATTATGGTCAGTCTCTTGAAGATATGCTAAAACGCAAAAGTAGGTGGGGTGAGCCGATAGAAATATATTATTATGAAAAGCTCGCGCTATTGAATCAATGTGAGATATTTGGGAAAAGAGCAGTAGATTGTATAATTCATGGGATTGTTGACAAAACAACAAAGTCTAGTGCTTTAGCTTTACGTTGTTCCGCGCCAGAACAGTTGCTGCAGTTTTTGCTTAGTAATAAAGATCCTTATACGTCTCAACATAATCCAATTAGGCGTAAAAGTTTTACCAATCATATAGATAACGGTCAACAAACTAAATCGCATCCGAAATCGGGGCCCAGCTCTATTTATTGCTTTAATTGTAAAGATAGGGGTCACCCATATTTACAATGCCCTAAGCCTCTTATGAAGTGTGATCAATGCCATAAGATAGGCCATAGGTCTGAAACCTGTAGGCTGAAGCAAGAGAAGGGACCTGTAAACATTGAAGTATTGAAAAATACGATGTGTATAAGTAGTGCCAAGCCTAATGCGAAGTTTATCAAAACTGTTATGGCTAACGGCAATAGTTTCGAAGCGTTTATTGATTTAGGAAGTGAAGTTACATTAATAAAAGAATCCTCGTTCTCAAAATTAGGCATTCCACATAATGGAATCAGAAGCACCATGCAAGGGTTCGGAAATAGTTTAGTTCAATCCTTAGGATCTGCCCTCTTAGATTTGTCTGTAGATGATGTTACAGCCACTGTCTCATGTAGAGTAGTGGGTGATCACCTTCTTGACAAACCCTTACTTATAGGGCAATCTTTTTCCGAGCAGCCTCATGTTGTAATTCACAAAGACTCAAGTAAACTACAGTTTCTTAACATAGGCTCAGAAGTACCCGACCTCATAGGGGAAGATGTGAACGAGGCGTTAAGTAAGGTCAAAATTTTAAGTGACCAGATCCTATATGGGGCTGCTAGTGTTAAGGCTGTCACGGAGTCTGTTTTTACCGGAGACTTACTTTTAAGAACAAAGATGGTGGGGTCGCCAATGAATAGGTACATTGTTAACGGTGGGTTACATGAAGTTAGGGGCGGAACCTTAGTAATAACCCTCACACCATGTTCAATTCCATGCGAACTCTATAGTGGAGTTGTAATATCAAGAGGAGAAAGAGTACAGATTGTTAGCAAAATTTGTGAAAAGTTTTTTGTGACGCCGATATCTGGAGACAATGTTAGACAAATAGATGAGAATCAGGTATTGCTGGGTAACACAGTTTCTGAAAGCGATAAATGTGATTTAATTTCTTTACTCCGTCGTTATGCACATTGTTTTGCCCACAAACTAGAAGATTTACAAGGTACTAATGTTACTGAAATGAAAATTGAATTGAATAGTGATCGTTCAGTAGTGTATAGACCGTATAGGCTATCTCACCATGAAAGGGGTAAAGTTAGAGAACTAGTGACGGACATGCTTCAGGCTGGCGTAATTAGAGAATCTGTGTCTAATTATGCTAGCCCTATTATTTTGGTACGTAAAAGGGATGGTAAGATTCGAATGTGTGTGGATTATAGATTATTAAATTCCATTACAGTAAAAGAGAGATATCCAATGCCGATTATAGAAGATGAGATTGCTCGATTATCGGGGCAGGGCTGGTTCATAACTCTGGATTTAATGTCCGGGTATTATCAAGTGCCCATTGCAGAAAAATCTAAGCATTTAACTGCATTCGTCACGCCCGACGGCCAATACGAATTCAATCGTATGCCGTTCGGGTTAGCGAATGCACCAGCAGTATTTCAGAGATTAATGAACCAGGTATTAGGCGCTGCACGTTTTCAAAATGCTATGGTATACATAGACGACTTGCTCATTTTTGGTACAACTCCTAAAGAGTGCTTGTATACTTTAGAAACAATTTTACAACTAATAGATCGCGCTAATTTGAAATTGAATCTTGCCAAGTGTCGTTTTTTACAAACCGAAATAGACTACCTAGGTTACGAAATATCGTCTGCAGGAATGCGACCAGGTCAGTCAAAAATTCATAGCGTTACTAATTTTCCCCGTCCTGAAAATATTCATGGAGTCAGGCAGTTCTTGGGTTTAGTGAGTTATTTTAGAAAGTTTGTTCAGGGTTTTGCACAAATTGCTTTTCCTTTGACAAAATTATTGAAGAAAGATGTAACCTGGCAATGGATGGAAGATCAGGAACGTGCATTTAATACTTTAAAAACTAAATTAGTCGACAGGCCTGTGTTAGCGATTTTCGATCCCGTTGCAGACACAGAATTACATACTGATGCCAGTCGTGTTGGTATTGGGGGTATCCTTTTACAACGGCCAAAAGGGCAAGGCCCTTTTAAGCCCGTGGCATTTTATAGTCGCCAAACATCTCCAGAGGAGAAAAATTTCCATGCTTACGAGCTTGAAACTTTAGCGGTTGTTTGTTCTTTACAAAAATTTAGAGTCTACTTGCTGGGGTTAAAGTTTAAAGTTGTTAGTGATTGTAGTGCTCTTAGATCTACATTTCTAAAACGAGACCTCATACCCCGTATCGCGCGATGGTGGATAACGCTACAGGAATTTGATTGCTGTATAGAATATCGGGCAGGCAGGAAAATGTCTCACGTAGATGCTTTATCTAGAAATCCGATCTTCGATACAGACTCTAAGGACGACGAACATTCGTCGGTAATGACTATTAGCTCTAACGACTGGTTGCTTACTTTACAAATGGGAGATTCAGAACTAACACGAATAAGAAATATACTTAGTAATAATTTGGACTCTAAAGAACTCGCGTATATAAAAGAGAATTATATCCTACGTGATAACAAACTTTTTAGGTGCCTAGAAGGAAACAAGGAAAACGTTCGGTGGGTAGTTCCAAAGGGTGCTAGATGGCAGGTGTGTAGGCTTAATCATGACGAAATAGGCCACTTAGGCAGGGAGAAGACTTTGGAGAAAATAAAAAAGAATTACTGGTTCCCTAAGATGACACGTTTTATAAAAAAATATGTTGAAGCATGTCTGGAGTGTGCATATGCAAAAAATAAATCTAATAACAGTGAAGGGCTGTTACATCCCATAACAAAAATCGAAACGCCCTTTCACACTCTCCACATAGATCATATAGGACCCTTTGTAAAATCAAAAAGAGGTCATACACATGTATTAGTCGTAGTTGATGCTTTCACAAAATTTTGCTTCATCAAGTCTGTTCGAAATACAAACACGCAAAACGTTCTAAGAGTTTTAGATGACATTTTTTATACTTTTAGAACCCCCGATAGACTAATAAGTGACCGTGGAAGCTGTTTCACTTCCCATCTATTTAGAAGATACTGCATAAATAGAGGTATTAAGCACGTGTTGAATGCCGTAGCAAGCCCACGATCAAATGGGCAAGTAGAGCGGTATAACCGCACTATTCTGGACGCATTAACTGCGCAAAACATTAATAATGATGAGAGGGATTGGGATTGTAAATTAGGTAAGATTCAATGGGGCCTAAATAATAGTATCCAAAAAACAATAGGCAAGGTGCCAGCAGAAGTAATGTTTGCGATGTCAATGAATGGGGAAATCAAATCATCGCTTAACGAAATCATACAAAATAATTTTAAAGACTCCGATATTGAGGCAGTTCGTATGGAGGTAAAAGAAAAGACAGACAAGCAACAGCAGTATCAAAAACAATATTATGATAAGAATAGAAAACCAGCTCGAATATATAATGAAGGGGATCTTGTGAAAATTACCAAAATTAACTTTCAAAACAAGGGTAACAGTTCGAAACTCTTACCAGCTTATGAAGGACCATATCGTGTTGGTAAGGTCTTAGGAAATGATCGATACAGAGTAGTTCCAATACCGGGTTTTGAAGGGTCAAAAAATAAACGTGGTACGACTGTGGCTGCAGACCGAATGCAACCATGGATTCATTTGAAAGCATTGGAACTTGATGAGTGTAGCACTGGTGACATGAGTGAGGAAAGTAATGAGCTGTAAAAGTGAACATTGTGCTTGTTTGCAGATTTGTATCAAGGTGGCAATCATTTTTAATTAGAAGCTAATTCAGATGTGTGTATTTGATAAGATATAGTTTTCTTTAGCCCAAGAATTGATTGGTTTGGGCTTAAGCTTTGAATACTGATAAATTGAACTTTACCATATTCATTTTTCGAATCATTCTTCGGCTTGATTGCTGGTCTATCCCAAGAATGGATCGGTTTGGAGATAGAAAGCGATGAGAGCGGAAAGCCCTGAGAATTGATTGGTTCAGGACTCATAACGAATATTTCGAAAAGTGATTGGTCCGAAACTTTATTAAACTGGATCCGCAAGAGTGGAGGCTATTTAATAAAGTAGACTTAATGATTTTATAGATTGTAAGAATATGTAATTTTTGATTGTAACAAAACGTAATTTTGATTGTAAGTAAATGTAATTTTGTGATGAATGTCTCTTTTGGCGAGTGTAAGGTTTCACCAGAAGCGTGTATGAGGACATACACGTCGTCAGGATGGACGAGTGTAAGGTTCAATAAATTTTACATTAGAAAGAAGCATTTAAAAATTGTGTTTCCGGTAATTTTAAGTAAAATAAATATAAAAAGGAAGTTGATTTGACTATTGAACGATCGATGGCGCTCGAGAATGAGTGATGAAAAAAGGAGGGAGTAATAATTGCTGGCCAAGAGAGACATTCTAGTTGGAGACGCCGAGGAAGTCAGTTGTACTCATAAAAAGAAATAAATACTGTCTTATAATCAGTGTGTTTATATCTACAAGCCGGTCGTCCAACAAGTGTTTTAGATATCATACTCCCCAAATTATCATAAACAAAAACATTTGACAGCCTCCGTGGCGCAGTTGGTTAGACGCCGCCTGTGAAACGAGAGGCCGCGGGTTCGATCCCCGCACCGAGAGAAATATTTGTGCGGCCCACAAATATTTCTTCCGGGTCTGGGTGTTTGAGACCGAAAAGTCTCTCGTAGTTCCTGATACCCACGACACAAGACTCGATCTTAGTGTGGGGTCAGGACTATGTATGTGACTGTTGGGTGTTATTTATTTATTTATTTTATTTTATTTTTCGATTAGTAAAATAATTTATCATACCGGAAACATTTTGGATCCAATTTTTTTCTTCATGTTTTTGGATTTCAAATTCGAACGGAGATCAATAGTTAGCTAGTTTTCAGCCTTAATTAATCATTCCATCATTCTTTTTTTTTTAATTCTTACTTAATTCTGGCTATTATTACTTGGAAATATATAAAAAATATATCTTTGTATTGAATGTACAACTTGTTACTGTCGTCCCTACATTAAAGTGTTCCAGTTTTTATAATAATATGACCACAACACAATTATTATTGTTTAAGTGGTCATGGAAAGGGGAATACTTATGTTATTTCATTGACACATAACACGCAATATTAAACTTACCTTAATGAAAATAAACGCAGTTGCAAGAAACACAAACATAAAAATTATCATGATCAACATACAGAACTAGTGAAATTCCAACAAAAACATTTTCATGTCATATGCCAAGGCGTACGTTGTAAAAACAATTCATGTCTCGTATAAAGCCAAGCTTGTTACTCTTCACGCCCTGACTCTACAAAGCCTAACTTCACAAATTCTGTACCTTAAATAAAAATATATGGCCCGATCATTTCGTTATTAGAAGAACTATTGTATTTTGATTACAAGAATTACAAATATATTATATATATTAAATATATTTATTATATATTTACTATTGTATATTAAGTTTAACAGAAAAGTAATGAACAGTGATATTTTTTTCACCTTACCTTTTCCAATTAAAGAATTGAAAATGTTCTTGCTGGGAATAAATATTTCCAATATTGAAATAAAATGAAATGAATTTATGAAATGAAATTAAATTAAATGTGTGTCGGTGAGATGAACAGCGTGTGAGGACAGAACGCGTTTACTTATCCGCGGCAGGAGGAGTGGAGCGTGGGCATGCAGAGCGTGGTGCTGTCGGCGTTCTTCTGGGGCTACGTGGTGCTGCAGCTGCCGAGCGGCGAGCTGGCGGCGCGCTGGGGCGCCAAGCCGCTGGTGGTGACGTGCGTGGCGGGCACGGCGCTCATGACGGCGCTCATGCCGCTGGCGGTGACGCGCGGCGGACACCTGGCCGCCGCCGCCTGCCGCGCCGTGCAGGGCCTGGCGCAGGGCTTTCTCTTCCCCGCCATGCACGCGCTCATCGGCAAGTGGGTGCCTATCGAAGAGAAGAGCCAGCTCGCCACCATCATATATAGCGGTAAGTGCCACGCGCCACGCGCCATCCATGCCGACTGCCGATCGAGTACGACCGAACCGGAACGGCGCGTATTTCAAACTACAATGCTGAAAAATCTCATAGCATTAAATAAACGGTGAAAATTATAAATAATAATGTAGTTGAACACCACGTTCAGTTGCGTGCGTGATGTAGGCACAGGGTACAGTGTGAGGTGTGTGACGTGTGTGTGTGTGTGTGCGTGTGCAGGCGCGCAGTGCGGCACGGCGCTGCAGCTGATCGTGTCGGGTTTCATCGCGGACGCGTGGGGCTGGCCGGTGATCTTCTACGTGAACGCGACGCTGGGCGCCGTGTGGACCGCCGCCTACGTCACTGTAGGCGCGTCGGCTCCGCACGAGTGCCGGTTCGTCTCTAAGCGCGAGCGACTCTACATAGAGACCTCTCTGGGACAAAACGAGGATTACAAGGTACACCCCGCGCTCTACATCTTCTCATACGATTCGCATTTCAACAGCGATAAATTGTAACGATGACTTTTTTATTTATTTTTACTAAATATCACACAACAGTTCATACATCATCCACCAATCATAAATAATTAAACTTGTACAATTTAAGGACCAGTATGTTCACCGACTACAGATGTGAAACAGCATTCGCATTAAACTTACATAATTTAATCAATGTATTTTATTACGAGTATATTATAAAATTCTATTAGATAATCTAATCGTTCTAATCGCCAACACTCGTTTGTATGACATGTTGTAGTATTTGTCTATTGGCACAGAAACCTAAGACGCCCTGGCGCACTCTGCTGACGTCGATGCCGTGCATTGGGATCATGGTGGCTCACGTGGGCCAGGACTGGGGCTTCTGGTCGGTGATGACGCAGATGCCCACGTACATGAGCCAGGTGCTGCAAGTCGACATCACCACGGTAAGACCGCAGGCAGAGCAGTCGAGGCACCGCGCGGGCCCCCAGTGCAGCAGCACGCCGAGTAATGTGCTTGTTGTGTTGTGCAGAACGGCGTGGTGTCGGCGATCCCCTACATCGTCATGTACTTGCTGAGCTTCTTCTTCGGCTACCTGTCTGATTTGGCACTCAAAAAGAACTGGCTGAGCACTACGGCTTGCAGGAAGATCAGCAACTCTATAGGTGAGTCTAGGGCACAGTTTTAATCAGAGGGAACAACGAGACCGCCGACCACATGCTCGCAAGGATCACGCCCAAGAACAAGACTCACGGCAGATCTCGCTGTCGCTAATTTTCGAAATCTTCTGTGAATAAGAATGGTAATTTGTTTGTCGCCCATCGCTCCGGTGAGATTCAAAATCTCAAAGTATAAAATTTATATTTGACAGTAAGTCAGAGGTGTATCTCGGATTTTAAACATGAGACCACCGTATCGGCAGGCGCGTCCGGTCCGTTACCAACATGCCACCTTAAAGTTTTACCTATAGTAGGTTCTTGTACCTACAAATTTTGATATTTATGAATTTATTTGCTATGCAAAATTATATTTTATATTATCTTCAATAATTACGCGTATCGGTAGCGATAGTATAAAATATGGAAGTATTACCTACCTATTATATAGTGTTTCGATTGAAAAGATATTGTAAAATAATTATAGTGTATGACTAGTAAGTAGCGTTAAAAGATGCGAGTGTAATGGCGGCATGTCGGTAGGATTCTTCGGTCCGGCGGCGGCGCTGGTGGGGCTCACGTTCGCTCCGCCCGGCGACCTCGTCGTGGCCGTGCTCATCCTCACGGCGGCCGTGGGCGTCAACGCGGGCCACTTCACCGGCTTCCTGGTCAGTACTCAGTGCGGCTCACACACACACACACACACACCCGTGCAATCCGCGAGTCACTTGTGACATGTGATAATGGCGTGCTCTGTCCACAGCTGATGCACATAGACATGACGCCTAACTTCGCGGGCTCGCTGATGGCGATCACCAATTTCCTGGCGAACGCGGCGGCGTGCTTCGCGCCGCTCGTCGCCGGTGCCATCCTCTCCGACGAGGTGAGTGCACGCGCCACACGCGCCGACACTCGACACTGACACTTGTTACTGCAAACTATATTAGAGTATATTATACCGGGTATATCAAGACTGCTACCGAAAACGAAGCCGGGTGGTAGTTTTAGTAACTACAAACACAATGTAACAAAAATTTTCGCAAAGAAACGCGACAATTTTTTTTTATTATTTTTTAAATATCGTCGAGTTTGGGTGGTAAATCCATAGTTTTTTCTAAAATCATAATTAAAAGCGATTTTAAAAATAAAAGGGTGTATACTATTATTAAAGAAAAAACTATGTGTTTACCACCCTAATAAGACTATAGAAAAAAAATAACAAAAAAATCATCACCATTTTTTGCACAAAATTTAGTTGCATTGTGTCTGAAGTCACTAAAACTACCTCCCAGCTTCGTTTTCGGTAGCACTCTTGATATACCCTGTATACTTGTACATAGGTTCAACAACATAAAACTTTGCCCCAAGCAGGAACATTTGGCTCTATAGTATAGTAATCGTAATAGTAAAATTTTGTATGGGAATTTGAACAGCGCCATTGTGAGCGTATTTGGAACTAAATTATGGCAGCGGGAAACGTTTACGACACTATACTTTAGTATGGTAATCGTATAGTCTAGCGATAGTTTTACTATACAAATGTATGAAAAGTGGTAGCAGGAATAATTTTTGACGTATAGTATCGTTGTAGTAATAGTATAGTAATCGTTGTCACGATACTATTACTATACGATACTTCAAAATGTTCCTGCTTGGGGTACTTAAAACAAACCAAGCTTCATTTTTTACATAATATTCATCACCATCAACATCTCAGCCACAGGCCTCCTCTAAGGATTTCCACAACGAATACATTCATAATACATAATAGTTTTTTAGTAAATAATGTATTGTGTTAGAATATTTGATAAGCATT
Source organism: Hyles euphorbiae (assembly GCA_023078785.2). Classification (NCBI taxonomy): domain Eukaryota; kingdom Metazoa; phylum Arthropoda; class Insecta; order Lepidoptera; family Sphingidae; genus Hyles; species Hyles euphorbiae. The sequence continues at coordinate 18,119,791 of CM041051.1, forward strand.
AGCTATGAGTTTGGTATCGCCTCTGCGGTGAGTCGGGTGTGTTGTGACTTGTGATGTTTAGTTGCGGTGTGTTCTGTGCAGTCGAACGAGAGCGTGTGGCGCGTGTTCTTCTACACCACGGCGGCCATGTACGTGGTGTGCAACGCGTTCTTCCTGGTGTTCGCCACGAGCGAGCGGCAGCCCTGGGACGACCCCGCCGAGCCACAACCACACGGTCAGTTCGCTCTCCTCATACTTAATCTGCATTCTCCTAATACCTGTACTCGAGTCTCGACATTACCTACTTTATTCTTTTTGTTATGAGGCCAGCCTAAGAAAAATAAATAAAATAAATAACACCCAACATCATAGAGTCAAGGCTAGACCCCATACTAAGATCGAGTCTTGTGACGTGGGTACTAGAAACTACGAGAGACTTTGGATCTGCTTAACACCCAGACTCGAAAGAGACATTTGTGTGCCGCACAAACATTTCTCTCGGCGCGGGAATCAAACCCGCGGTCTCTCGTTTCGCAGGCAGCGTGTGTCAATAAATTTGCGCAAATAATTTTATGTGCCTATAGATGATATTTGTTATATTGTATTATTGTAAATAAAATCTTCGTTTTGCAAAACAACACATTTTTTAGTTTAATTATAATGATTGTTCACCTCTGCTTGTACTTATAAATAAATAAATAATTGAGGAATAGAGTAGATAATTGATTTATGGGCAAGTTTAATGTGACTTGCTGTGATGAAAGTAATGTTAATATTTGTTCGTCTACAGAAGAAAAGAAGAATCCGGTGGAGGCGGCGTAGCACAGAGCGGTGCACTCAGTCACTCGTCACTCGTCACTAGTCACTAGTCACTCACTGACCACGTGTAAATACTCATGCTCATGATCCCTGTAAATATTATACTAATAAGATATTATTAGATAATTTAAAGTTTGTTTTAATACTCGTACACCATCACCCCCACACTACAAGACCCTATGGTAACATTAGCTGGGTTGCTGAGCTCATTGGTAGTCTTTAGTTTAAAGTTTGTTTTAATACTCGTACACCATCACCCCCACACTACAAGACCCTATGGTAACATTAGCTGGGTTGCTGAGCTCATTGGTAGTCTTTAGTTTATTTTGAAAATATTCAAAAAACAAAATGTGTACGGTTTATTTCACTTATTGTCAAAAAAGGTAAGTATAAAATTCTTTTGAATTTGGATGTGTTGAGCCTTCTGGAATCAAAAAATCAAACTTCAATGGGATCACTATATAGTCGCTTTGGCAAAAAAGCTGAGCGCAGCAATTTTTGCGGATTGATATTGATATAGCTAGATTGGTACATACATTTTTCCTACTTTCACAGCCTGATGAGCTATGGAATTTTACTGTGGGGTGGTGCTGCTGACATTAATACTATCTTTATCCTTCAAAAGCGAGCTATACAATCAATTTATTCGCTAGGGTCCAGATATTCTCTTGGAGAGAAATTTAAAGAAATAAGTATGTGGGCTACTTATATATACGCCCATACATACACACACATATATACATACGCAAACTTATATATTACATATACACTCACGCACACATATGTACCTGCGTAAAATCACACACTCAAACACTCGGAAATACATATACTTAAATATCACATCACAATAAATAAATAAACAATAAATAACATAATATCAACACGTCATTCTAAATTATTCAATTGAATGACGGATGAGCGCTCGAGTAGTGTAATGGAGCCGGGAGTCGGGACCGTAGGCCGGCCGGCCGGCTCAAGACAAAAGGTGACGTAGTAGTTGCGGGCGCGCGGTAGCGGACCCCCCAGCTGCGCCTGCGCATGTTCCACGCACCGCACCGGACCGGACGGATGTTAGTTCCGAGCGACCGGACGATCGTACCGCGTACTGATGACGTATCGTTTGTGTCGAGCCACATATCACTCCCAATGCAAGGCAGCGGTTGCGCCCAACACATATAAGCTATCAGATAGATATAAACCGATGCCAAATGTCGCGTCATCAGTGTCTTCCAAGTAGTGGACTCGCACATGTCGTCGCACGTTAGCGAAAATTACATTTTGGGAACATAATATTACAGTTAAAAATGATTTGTTCAATAAAATGGTGTGCAAAAAACTTAAAAAAATAAAGTATCTAAAAAAAACGCAATAAGTTTTCATCGATAACTAATATTCTTTAAATTAATTTGGTCCTGAGCGAGCTCAATTTATACTGGTTAAAGTATCAATGTCAAACAGTCGAGTTCGGATGGAGAATCAGCCGTCTCTTTTTCGCATAGCAATAACCGTAATAAGCCATCTTTTTTTGGCGATATCACGCGTTCTTCTAGTGTTTGACGCATGTTTGTAATATAATTACCAGAAATATCGATATTGTATAACAATAATGTGAATTAATTTTATTAAATGACAATGTCACCAAATATCGATATACCAGTCGTCATCGGAGCTCTTGCGTAGTCGGACGCGTGTCGATTTGTATTTTTATCTCGCACATTGCAATTAGAGCTCAATATATACGCGCTAGGTAGCAATTACAACAACGATATAATCTCGCAGCTTGAATAAGTGCAGTTGAAAAAGCAGAGTCAGGAATTTGTGCCCGATATGGCGATAGGCTCGCCACCTATCACATCATGGGACGGAACATACAAGGCGAAATGTGGGTGCCCTGGCACCTCTGCCTACCCCTTCTGGGAAAAAGGCGTGAGTTTATGTATGTATGTATGAAAAAGCAGCTTGAATAGTGAATGCATTTGTTCATATAAATTGCGCTCGGTATCATTGTGCACGCTACTAACTGTGCACGCAAGTTTTGTTTCTTTTTTTGGAGCTACCCGCCGATTGAGATGAGCCTGCGAAGAAGTCCACCACAAGAAAGAGCGGAACTGCAAACAGATCATGAAATTCATCATGTCACGCAAAGAAGAAAAAAACACCCTGACTGTCTTTGCAACAATCCGGAATATATGTTAGACCTTCAAAATAAATTAATGAATGATTTGAAATCAACAATTGAGACACAGAATCTACAAATAAAAAGTATTCTAGATTCATTACGTGACGATATAAATGTATTTAAACACCAGATGATTACTATGAACGTTAATATTGAGAATATCATAAAGGAGCAAACAATTTTTTAAAATGATATCCGTGAATTGAAATTATCCGACGAACTACATGATAGCAAATTACAATCTACAACGAAAATTGTTACAGAACTTCAGGAAGCTGTCAGTTCGCTATCTGATCAGTTACGTGTTAAGGATCAGCAGGGACGTATCAACAACCTAGAAATAGCGGGATTACCCATGCTGAAAGGGGAAAACCTTATAAATGTTATTCATAACATAGCAACTAAGATTGGTTTCCCGTTAAACACATCGGACATCGACTACGTGCATCGTGTTTCACGTTTTTCCAAGAAAAACAATTCGCCAAGGACCAATAGTGAAATGCGGAATATGGCGTCTGTTATTCCTAACGTTGTTGTTAGATTCACCCAGAAAAAACGTAAAAGCGATATGCTTGCCGCTGCGCGAGCGCGCCGAGGGCTGACCACAGTTGACGCCGGTCTGGATGGCCCGTCTAAGCCCATATTCATAAATGACCACCTAACTCCTCACAACAAACTACTGTATAGACAAACACGCCTACTCGCAAAAGAAAAGGGCTTTAAGTATGTATGGCTGTCCGAATGTAAAATATTGGTTCGAAAAAGTGATACCTCTGGTGTTCTTGTGGTGTCTAGTGAAACCGATCTCACGAAAATTAAATGACTATATTATCCTTATACTGTTATGGTGCAATTTGATTTGAAAATCTTACTACATAACTTAATGACTTGTTTCATCAATCTTGGCGGTTTGTTTCTATTTAACACACAATATTATATAAATTTTATATTCTTTTTATTATTTTATGTTGGTCGCGGTGGTCGCGGGTTCGAATACCAGGGCACACCTCTGACTTTTCGGAGTCATGTGTGTATTGATAGTCGATCACCACGCACTAAAAACGGTGAAGGAAAACATCGTGAGGAAACCTGCATACCATAGCGATTTATAAGAATTTCTATGATATGTGGCGGACCCGCACTAGGCCAGCGTGGTGGACTATATGGCCTAACCACTCTCAATCGTATTCTCGATTGTAGAGTAGGCCCATGCCCTGCAGTGGGACGTATATGGGCTGATACAGATACAGATTTTATGTTGGTCGAACTTCCTTTTTAATAACTACTAATTTTTATTCTACTTTATTTTATCTTAGATAATGAATAACTATAACTTTTCAATTTATTATCAAAACGTGAGGGGCCTACGCACTAAATCAAATACATTTCTTAATGCAGTTTTATGCAACAATTACGATGCTATATGCATTACCGAAACTAGGCTTACAAGTAATTTCACAACTCCGAATATTTTGACGACAGATACGAGTTATTTCGCTGTGATCGGGATACGGCGGCTAGTGGTTGTGGTCGGGGAGGGGGTGCCGCAGTAGCCGTGCGCCGCGCGCTCTGCCCGTGGCATCGCCTAGACATGCGCGCGCCACCGCCGGCTGAGGAAGTTTGGGTATCCGTTCCTCTGTCCACTGCCACAGCGACACGATCAAATACAACACGTGCACGCTACTTACACATTATATGTACTTATATAGCGCATGGAAGTATGCATGAATCATTACTTAGTTCTTTTTATGATAGGGTAAGCGAATTTATTATCAGTAACTGCCATGATATTTTTCTTGTATTGGGCGACTTTAATATTACTTATGCCAATTGGTTTTTGGTGGTTATAAGTGTAGGTATTAGAATGAGTACTCACTTCCAGGAACTAACAATAGTATATTTTATAAATTAACACTTAATACAGAGACAGAGTAAAATTATAATTATGCGACTCGGAGCGAGCTGTGCTCGTGACGAGAGATGGCAGACTGTCCTTTCATCCAGGGGACTTCACGAACGCGGGACCTCTGTGATTGCGGTGGTACCACGCTGTGGCTACAATTCCTAGGCGAAAGCCTTATCGATTGTGGCCTATCCTTGCGGTCCGTAAAAACGGTACCGATCCTGGGGTTATAGTCCGAACGATACGGACTATGTGAAAGCGGTAAGGGATGACTATTATATATTTCTCTTGGCCGGCCAAGAGACCAAGAATGTCTACGTGTGAGAGAGCTCCCGAAGGTGACTGACATGACGCGAACTGAGTCACCGCAATTTCCTACCACCGCTTCCTAGTGTTATCGCTGAGTAGAAGAAGCGGCGCAACAAACTTTCAGCAACACATTTGACCAGTTCGCTCGGATCATTCAATCACTGGAGCGTCTCTCACGTTGCGGGCCTATTGGGCGGGATGTCGGCAATGTTATTCGAGGTCTCGGCAGAAGCCGAGAGGAGTTCGCGGGGCAACGACTTGCCGTCCGGTGGTCGGGCGTGCTGAGGCGCAATGTTCTGGATGTGAACCCAGTCCGATCCGTCAGCACGCGCGAACATCGAAGTCGCAAGCCGGCGGACAAAATTGTCCAGGCTTTCTATGCGTAGATCTCTCTCGATGGTAGCATTGCTGACACCCCACGGAGCTTTTACGATTCTGCGCAGAGCCACCGATTGTACTCTGCGCAGTGCGTCCTTTTGTGACCGGCTGAGAAGCCCGTACCAAGAGGGCGCCGCGTATGTGATCCGGGGTCGGATGTACGTTTTGTACACCCCCAGTTTCACCCTAAGTGGAAGGTTGGAAGAGAGAATGGGCCGCAGCTTCGCATTTGCGACTTTACCGTTCGCGACGGTAGCTTTGGCGTGCCTAGCTAGACGGAGATTCCTATCAATGATAACTCCGAGATATTTGGCCTGGAAACCCCATGGGATTTCCTGGCCGAACATCATCAGAGGTTTCACTGCCCTAGGGCCTTTTGTTTGTGCCTTCTTTGTGATTAGGGCCTGGGTTTTGCCTACGTTTACCGACATCTTCCATTTAGAAAGCCAGTCGGGAAGTAGGTCCAGGCTACGTTGGAGCTTGGCGGCGGCTCCTTTCGCGGAAATGGATGACGAATAGAGGGCGATGTCATCCGCGTATAGAGCGATGTTGACGTCATTCCTGATGGGAATGTCGTCGGTATAGAGCGCGTATAGAATTGGCGAGAGACAACTGCCTTGCGGAACGCCCGCGGCTATGCGACGGTCGCGGGACAGACAGTTGTCAACGGAGACGTGGAAGGATCTATCCGTCAGGAAAGATTGGACTACTTTTGTGACGCGTCGGGAAGTGTCCGTCAAAGCGGTCTTGTATACGAGACCGTTATGCCAGACCCTGTCGAACGCCTTTTCCATGTCCAGGAATACTGCAGAGACAGCTTCACGCCTGTTTTTGGCAACCGTGAAGTGGTGCAGCACCCTAGACAACTGAAGGGAGGTGCTGTGATCGGCACGAAAACCAAATTGTTCGGGCCTCGGAGTCAGAATGGGCGAGAGGTAGGAGAGGAGGAGTTTCTCGAATACTTTTGAGGTATTCGGGAGGAGGGTGGTAGGACGGTAACTATCGGGCTTGTGAGGGGGGGCTTGTTAGGTTTGGGAATCATGATGACCCTGCCGGTTTTCCACCGAGTGGGAAAGTGACCCGTGCGCAGGATGCCATTGACCAGGCGCGTCAGCGCTACCACTGCCTTCAGTGGTAAGCGGCGAAGCGCACTGTTCGGAATGCCATCAGCGCCCGGAGCTTTCCTCGGTTTGGACCTTCGGATCATCTCCCGCACCTGGGAAGGAGAGAAGAAGAGAGGATCGTCGTCGGGCCTTATGGGCTCGTCGAAATAATCCTCAAGGAAGTTTGAGACTTCTGTCTCATGGCCAGGATGGGAAGTGGGATTCGGTTGGAATTGGCGTTCCAGGTACTCGGCAAAGATCTCCGCTCGATCTTCAGCCCTGTACCTCAGGTTTCCGTCGGCGTGCAGAAGCGGCCGCACGGGTTCAGGAGTCTTGGAGAGCGCCCTGCACAAACGGTGGAGAGCGGGAGCGTCGCTCACCGCCGAGTCCAGGACGCTGTTCCAACCCTCCGTCCTGAACGCCTCGAGTTCGGCTTTCACCCTATCTGTCAGACGGTTGAGCTTCGTTTTCAGCCGCGGGCAGCGACAGTGTTGCCACCGAGCGCGGAGTCTCCGTTTCTCATCAATGAGATCTCGCACGTGGCGAGGGAGATCCGGCTTTCTGCCCGCGGTTGAAAGCGGTACCTTGGAAGCCTGAAGGGCGACCTGGATGGACGAAATGAGTTCGTCCGCCAGAAGATCAACCTCTGAAGCGTTGGTGACCGGTCGAGTCGGAGCGCTCGCATGCAACGCTTCTGCAAAAGAGTCCCAATTAATCCTGAACCTATCGCGAGGAGGGTTCCACTTTTCAGGTTGCCCGGGCAACACGACTAGGACGGGTTGATGGTCAGATTCGAGGAAATCGTTTAGTACTTCTTGCGCGGGCAAGGACGATAGACCGCGGTGTATTATTAAGTCGATGACGTGGGCCGAATGTGCCCCGTTAGATGAGTAGTGCGTGGGGGCATCCGGGCCCTCAACGAAGTATCCGTGTGATTGTGCGTCAGCGAAGAGGCGACTTCCAGCACTGTTTGCCGCCGAGCCCAAGTCCCATGACGGGTGGATGGCGTTCATATCGCCGGCGATCAGCGTCGGGAGCGCCGAATCCAGTAAAACGTGGATATCAGACACCCCCAGTGGATATCATTTATCTTAATCTATATATCTATGCTTAGGGTTTGTTTTTCTTATTTTATTTTCTTATGTATTCTATTTCTATATCTATGCTCACATTTAGTTTTATAAAGGCCTTTACTGTAATTTAACATAGGTTAATTTCTTATCTATTTCTTATATCATAATATCTTTTCTAATACTAGTTGCTTATATCCTACATTTTCATATTTACTATTCGTACATAATCTTATATTATGTATTTAAGTAAACTATTTCTATCTTTTAAACTTAATAACAATTTATTCGTTTGTATGTGATATTTTATGTTTGTGCTCTTTTTTATTTTGATTAATTGATTTGCCAATTATTTCTGTTTCGCCTCTACTCTATTATTCCTACGGATAGGTTTGTTTCAGGAAATGCGGATTCAGACATATCGTGGTCAATTTTTACTTAAAATTATGTATTTGTGTGTGTATATAGTATTGTCTTTTTTCTATGTCTGAATATCCTTTTTGTTCGCTTGCGGGCACTGACCGACGGCTACTGTGCTCTGGACTCGCGCTGCGCATCGGGTTCCTCCTTCGCCGCTGGCGGTCTCTGCATTCATCAGAGTTCTTCGGTCTACATAGGTAAGTCAAATTTATTTATACATATTTTTTTTTTGTTTTTTTTTTTTTTTTATTTATTTATACTATTTTTTTTTATTATTTATTTTTTTGTTCATCTACTTTTTTATTTATTTATTAATTTTTTAAAGTTTTTATTTATTTATTTTTATGTACAAAACAATTTCCCTATTTAATTTTTGTGTTGTACTTTTTTTTTTATTTTTTTTTATTTTCATGCTTTTTTGACCTTCGACTGGTCCAGCAGATCGGTAGTATCATCGGCGCAGATGTTGTTATCTATATATTCACTATATAGTTTCCCATTGGTTAGGTTAGGTTAGGTTAGGTTAGGTTGGGTTAGGTTGGGGTGCGATGTCGGGAACCTCCACGTGGTGCACCCTGGGCAACGTGGGTCATCGTAGTTGCAGTTCTGCAACTACGATGGCCGACGGCGAATATCCGACGGGGAGGGCAGGGGGTTTGGCGGTCGCTGTCTTTTGTGGCGGTCGCCTCCATCTGTCGTTTTTAGGTGGGGCCCATCTCAGGGCGTACCTCCGGTTCTGTCCCGGAGGCATCGGCGGGCCCGGTGTGCGCTTACCCCGCCGCCGGGCGGGCTGTGGGAGTGTCCCTCCCACGGTCGCCGTCGCAAATCGTAATCCGGTTGTGAGGTTAGTGGTCATGTCTCGCACTCCTGCCGGACCGAGGGTCTTGGCTTAACCGCCCGGACCGCGAGGGAGGATGCCTCTATAAAAAGTACCCCGAATCCCAAGCGGCGGCGCACCGCGAGGGGATGCATGGCTGATGGGCAGTTCAGTCTCTAGTGCGACCCCCGCCAGAGTACCGGCCGACCCTCTGGCGGGTTACGCTAGGCTTACCCAGGTACAGGGGGCACTGCCTGGGCGGACCTTCTTTTTCCCCCATACTCGTGGGAACAAAAATGGATATTTCACAAAATAAAAACTCAAATAAATCTATTGACTGTGCAGTTGTAGTCGAAAGACTGCCCGATTCGGACAATTCTCGAACGTCCAGTCGAGCAGGCTCGTCGAAGAAACAACCTGCGGAGAGGAACGCGCCATCCAGCGACTTTGACTCGGAGTCCGGGATGAGCAGCGACTCTTCGCAGGTGAAGAAAAGCCGCACAAGGCAGCGGGCACTTCGCCCTGCTGAAAAGCGGCCAAGGGCTAGCGACGGCAGTGGTAGCACGGTAGAGACCGACTCCCGAGCTGCCACAAAAAAGCAGAAACGCAGACCTCCGGCCCCAGTGTGGAGTCAGGACGCAGAGGACGACGCTCTTGGCAGGGCGCAAGTGGCGTATGAGGCGGCTCTTAACGAGGAGCGTGTCGCCGAAGTCGAAATGATGGAGGCCGATGAGGCTGATTTAAGAAGGGCCAAGAAAGCGCACCCCTGGTCGAAGCCAGCTCCAAGGGAAGCGGCCCCGGCTACTCGTAGAGAGGCTCTGTCTCGAATGGCGGAGCGACTCAACCACGTTGCTCGTACGGCCCACAATTTAAAGGGCACTTACATTAAGGAGCTGAAAGACAGCGTGGCTGAGCTGCTTGAGCTGGCCGAGGAACCGGCCTCCGCGGAGCTAACGCGGATGGAGGCCGAGAAGGCTACACTCCGGGAGAAAGTGTCAGCGCTGGAGGCGGCGCTTACTGCGCAAGGGAAGATCCTGGAGAGCCTCATGGCAAAGCTGAGCTCGATGGATCGACCAACAACTGAATCGAGGGTGTCCTCGGAGGTGGATCCACTGAAGGAACTACAAATACACATGGCGAAAGTGGATGCCAAACTGGAGGCTTTCGCCATGCGGCTGCCTCCAGAGCCTATCCTCAGGCCTCCACTGGCTGCGGATCGTAAGAGAGCTCAGGCAGACTCTCAGCCCCAGCGCCTTGCCACAGGGAGGCTGGATGCGTCGTGGCCCGCACTAGGGGCAGGCGGTAGTAGGGTTGCCACGGCAGCTGCCAGCAGACCTGCTGCAGAAACCCGGCCAGCAGCAGTCGCACCAAGGCCGCCGATAGTGGCCCCGCGGGAATCGCGAAAGCGAAATAGGGGGAACCGTAAACGGGCCCCGCTCAGACAGCCGTCGCAAGTATCGCGTCCGCCTCCCCAGCCCGCCACGTCCGCAGAGGCTCCGTGGACCGTGGTAGACAGAAGGGGAAAGAAGAAGTCCCGGGTGGCTCAAAAGCCAGCCCAGACCATGCGCAGGGCTGCTCCCCAGCTCCGCCTCCCGCGCAAAGCCGCCGTGACTCTCACGGTGACGCCGGAGGCGTTGAAGCGGGGAGTTACCTATGCAGAAGTCCTGCGTGAGGTCCAGAAGAAGGTGGACCTGGCCAGCCTCGGTATAACAGCCGGGCTGAAGTCTAGGCGCATAGCCACCGGGGCTTTTCTCTTTGAGGTGCCCGGGCCCGAGTCGGAGGCGAGGGCTGACTCCCTCATCGCCAAAATGAGGGAGGTCCTTCGTGGGTCGGAGGAGAACGTTCGCGTCTCTCGGCCTGTGAAGACTGCGGAGCTGCGGGTCTCGGGGCTGGACGCTTCAGCCAGCCCTGAGGCAGTCGCAGCGGCCGTCGCCCGTCTCGGCGAGTGCTCCTCCGATGACATCAAGGTCGGGGAGATCCGGGACGAGCGCTCGGGCCTGGGCGCTGTGTGGCTCCGCTGTCCAGCGAAGGCGGCGGAGAAGGTTGTAAAGGCGGGACGCGTTCTCGTGGGTTGGGTGGCGGCGGCAGTACGGCTGCTCGAGCCCCGGCCCATGCGTTGTTACCGATGCCTGTACAAAGGGCATGTGCGGGTCCAATGCACCGGCGAGTGCGACCGTAGCGGGCTCTGCTACCGCTGCGGTAAACCGGGACACAAGGCGCGAGAGTGCTCCGCGGATCCGCACTGCACGATTTGTGCGGAGGCCGGGAAACCCGCGGACCACCGGGTGGGCGGTAAGGCCTGCGCTGCATCTTCGGTCCCGCCCCACACTCAGCGCGGCGTGGGCGCCGGGGCTGTGGCGCGGCCGCAACCGGCCCGCCCAGAGATGATGGAGATCGCCCAGTCATAAATGGCGCTAAACTTCCTCCAGGCGAACATTAACCACTGCCAGGGAGCACAGGGCATGCTCGTCCAATCCCTGGCAGAATGGTCAATCCACGTGGCTGTCGTCTCCGAGCCACACTCTGTCCCCGACACTGATGAGTGGGCCGGGGACCTGGATGGCTCGGTGGCCATCGCCACACGGGGCGCTGCCGGCTCCCCGCCCTTCGAAAAAGTAGCGAAGGGCACGGGATGTGTGGCAGTTCTGTTGGGAGGGATTTGGGTAGTAGGTGTGTATTTCTCTCCTAACAGGCGCCTGGCGGACTTTGAAAACTTTCTCGTCCGTCTGGCGGCCCTGGTGGTGCAAGACAGTCAGCCTCGCCCGGTGCTTGTAGCCGGCGACTTCAACGCCAAATCCTTGGCCTGGGGTTCGTCGGTGACCGATGCGCGGGGCGAGGCCCTGGAGGAATGGGCGATCTCCATGGGGCTGGTCGTCCTGAATCGGGGGTCGGAAAACACGTGCGTGCGGCAAAACGGCGGTTCGGTGGTGGATGTGACGTTCGCCACCCCGGCCCTTGCCCGCCGTGTTCAAGACTGGAGGGTCCTGGTCGAGGAGGAGTCGCTGTCCGACCATTTATATATACGGTACAGCGTCCAGACCTCCCAGGTCCCCGTCCAGTCCGGTGGTAGTCCGACTGTCGGTTTCATGGGCGGCCGGCGATGGGCCGTAAAACGCCTCGATGTGGAGGCGTTGAAGGAGGCCGCTTTAATTCAGGCGTGGCTCCCCGTACCGGACGGGCCGGTGCGGGTCGAGCAAGAGGCGGAATGGTTCGGGGTGGCGATGTCGCGCGTCTGCGACGCGGCCATGCCCCGGGTCACCCGCCTCCCAGCGAAGCGCCAGGTGTACTGGTGGTCGGCCGAGCTCACTGAGCTGCGTGCGGCTTGCCAAGTCGCGCGCCGCCGACTCGCCAGGCACCGTCGTCGTCGGACCCGTAGACCCGGCGACGACGAACAAGAGCGGCTCCTTCTCGACCTCCACAGAGAGGCGAAGAGAGCGCTGCGGGTGGCCATCGCACGAGCAAAGGCTGCGGCGAATGATGAGTTCCGGAGAACTCTCGACAGAGATCCATGGGGGCGTCCGTATCGCATGGCGATGAAAAAACTCCGCCCGTGGGCGCCCCCGCTGACTCAGAGTCTCCGGACTGACCTCGTCGAGGACGTCGTCGCGGCTTTGTTCCCGGCCACCGAGGAGTTCACTCCTCCACCGATGGCGCCACGTCCATCGGCGCCATCGTCGTCATCGGTTTCGGAAGGGATTATCCCGGAGGTTTCGCCGCAAGAATTGGAGGCGGCAGTGCTTCGGCTGCGGGGCAAAAACTCGGCCCCGGGGCTCGACGGGGTGCCCGGTCGTGTCTGGGTGCTGGCCGTCGAGTCGCTGGGTACGAGGCTCCGCGGCCTTTTCTCCGCGTGCCTGGAGCAGGGCATCTTCCCGTCGCGATGGAAGACGGGCAAGCTTGTCCTGCTTCGGAAGGAGGGGCGACCCGCAGAGTCGCCATCGGCCTACCGGCCCATCGTGTTGCTCGACGAGGTGTGCAAGCTTTTTGAGCGTATTGTTCACGCGCGCCTCGTCGAGCACTTGGAGGTCACGGGCCCGGACTTGGCGGACTGCCAGTACGGGTTCAGACAGGGCCGGTCCACGATCCACGCGATTTTGCGGGTCAAGGCACAGGCGGAAGAAGCGGTGTCCCGGGGCAAAGTCGTGGTGGCGGTGTCTCTCGACATCGCCAACGCTTTCAACACCATGCCCTGGGCTTGCATCGTTGAAGCACTGCGGTACCACGAGGTGCCGCCCTATCTCCGGCGCATGGTGCACGCGTACCTCTCTGACAGGTGCGTGGTGTATCCGGGCGCCAACGGGTGGCACCGAAGAGCGGTGACGTGCGGTGTTCCACAGGGATCGGTTCTGGGTCCGCTCCTGTGGAACATCGGGTACGATTGGGTGCTCCGTGGTACCAACCTTCGGGGCGTCGCTGTCGTCTGCTATGCGGACGACACACTGGTGACAGCGACGGCCAGGACTTTCAGGAGAGCCGCCCTGCTAGCCTCGTTTGGTACGGGACTGGTGGTTGGCAGGATTCGGCGACTGGGCCTCACGGTGGCCCTGAACAAGACCGAGGCCGTGTGTTTCCACGGACCTCGGTGTGGGCCCCCACCAGAGGCCCACCTCACAGTGGACGGCGTGCGGGTTCCCGTCGGCTCGAGCATGAAGTATCTTGGCCTCATCCTCGACAGCCGATGGGATTTCCGCGCGCATTTTGAGAAGTTGTCGCCGAAGCTGGTGAAGGCTGCGGGCGCACTGGGGCGCCTGCTGCCCAACACCGATGGTCCTGGCATCCCTTGCCGAAACCTGTATGCTGGAGTCGTGCGGTCCATGGCCCTCTACGGGAGTCCCGTTTGGGCCGAGTCCCTGAACCCTCGTTGCGTCCGCCTGCTGCACCGTCCGCAGCGCATGGTGGCGCAGCGAATCGTCAGGGGTTACCGCACGGTCTCGCACGAGGCGGCCTGCGTTCTAGCGGGAACTCTGCCCTGGGAGCTGGACGCTAAGACCCTCTCGTCAGTTTTCTTTGGACGAGAGGAGGCGTCCCAGCGCGGGCAGAGACTGGTGTCCCGAGAGGTCGAGGCCATGCTGGTCTCCCTCCGCAGGACCGCCGTGGAGGAGTGGCGTTCCAGGCTGGAGAGCCCAAGTGCTGGTACGAGGACCGTCGCGGCAGTGCGACCTGTCCTCCAACAGTGGCTGGAGAGGCGCCACGGTGCGCCGACATTCCGGCTGACGCAGGTGCTCACCGGGCACGGTTGCTTCGGTGCGTACTTGTGTCGAGTAGCCGGAGCTGAGGAGTCCGCCGTGTGCCACCACTGTGGCAACTGCCGCGAGGACACGGCCCAGCACACACTGGAGGAATGCCCAGCCTGGGACGAGGAGCGCAGCGCTCTCACTGCGGTTTTGGGTGGAGACCTCTCGCTGCCGGCCGTGGTCGCCGCCATGGTCGGCAGCCAGAGGTCGTGGCGAGCAATGCTCTCCTTCTGCGAACGCGTCATGTTGCAGAAGGAGAGCGCCGAGCGGGATCGGGAGCAGAACGATCCCGCTCGTCGTCACCGCAGACGACGAACTAGGCGCCGGGACGCCAACTAACCCGGCGCCGCAGAGGCCACACGGGGCCGCCTTCCCTATCCTGGCGGCCCCCGAGACGTAACGCCAAAGGCGTTTGAAGCCGCGTCGCTCTAAGCGGCAGTGCACAAGGAGGCGGTCCTGGCGCGTCTGTTCAGCAGTATCCCGGGGCCGTCTCCAAAGTGCACCGATGGTGGCCAACGCGGGGTTTTTAGTCGGTATTTCGGTGCGCAAATTACGATAGGGACCCGACCCAGCTCCACGTCTCGCTGGGCCGGAAGGCGCACCGGTGAGTCCGACACACCCTCGCCCCTTCGGGGGTGGGATGGTCCGTAAAGGGATTTTCCCCGCGAGAAAAAAAAAAAAAAAAAAAAAAAAAAAAAAAAAAAAAAAAAAAAAGGTTGGGTTAGGTTGGCCATCCCCACCAGAGGCCCACCTCACAGTGGATGGCGTGCGGGTTCCCGTCGGCTCGAGCATGAAGTATCTTGGCCTCATCCTCGACAGCCGATGGGATTTCCGCGCGCATTTTGAGAAGTTGTCGCCGAAGCTGGTGAAGGCGGCGGGCGCACTGGGGCGCCTGCTGCCCAACATCGATGGTCCTGGCATCCCTTGCCGAAACCTGTATGCTGGAGTCGTGCGGTCCATGGCCCTCTACGGGAGTCCCGTTTGGGCCGAGTCCCTGAACCCTCGTTGCGCCCGCCTGCTGCACCGTCCGCAGCGCATGGTGGCGCAGCGAATCGTCAGGGGTTACCGCACGGTCTCGCACGAGGCGGCCTGCGTTCTAGCGGGAACTCTGCCCTGGGAGCTGGACGCTAAGACCCTCTCGTCAGTTTTCTTTGGACGAGAGGAGGCGTCCCAGCGCGGGCAGAGACTGGTGTCCCGAGAGGTCGAGGCCATGCTGGTCTCCCTCCGCAGGACCGCCGTGGAGGAGTGGCGTTCCAGGCTGGAGAGCCCAAGTGCTGGTACGAGGACCGTCGCGGCAGTGCGACCTGTCCTCCAACAGTGGCTGGAGAGGCGCCACGGTGCGCCGACATTCCGGCTGACGCAGGTGCTCACCGGGCACGGTTGCTTCGGTGCGTACTTGTGTCGAGTAGCCGGAGCTGAGGAGTCCGCCGTGTGCCACCACTGTGGCAACTGCCGCGAGGACACGGCCCAGCACACACTGGAGGAATGCCCAGCCTGGGACGAGGAGCGCAGCGCTCTCACTGCGGTTTTGGGTGGAGACCTCTCGCTGCCGGCCGTGGTCGCCGCCATGGTCGGCAGCCAGAGGTCGTGGCGAGCAATGCTCTCCTTCTGCGAACGCGTCATGTTGCAGAAGGAGAGCGCCGAGCGGGATCGGGAGCAGAACGATCCCGCTCGTCGTCACCGCAGACGACGAACTAGGCGCCGGGACGCCAACTAACCCGGCGCTGCAGAGGCCACACGGGGCCGCCTTCCCTATCCTGGCGGCCCCCGAGACGTAACGCCAAAGGCGTTTGAAGCCGCGTCGCTCTAAGCGGCAGTACACAAGGAGGCGGTCCTGGCGCGTCTGTTCAGCAGTATCCCGGGGCCGTCTCCAAAGTGCACCGATGGTGGCCAACGCGGGGTTTTTAGTCGGTATTTCGGTGCGCAGACTACGATAGGGACCCGACCCAGCTCCACGTCTCGCTGGGCCGGAAGGCGCACCGGTGAGTCCGACACACCCCCGCCCCTTCGGGGGTGGGATGGTCCGTAAAGGGATTTTCCCCGCGAGAAAAAAAAAAAAAAAAAAAAAAAAAAAAAAAAAAAAAAAAAAAAAAAAAAGGTTAGGTTAGGTTAGGTTAGGTTTTTTTTTTTTTTTTTTTTTAGTTGGGCTTTTAGCCCTCTCCTTCCCCTAACTTTCGTCAGAGACATTTTGTACAGTCTGTGAGTGTGTATACTTACACCTATATATCTACGCTCCTTCTTTGGGAGTTCTGTAGTGTACCTAACTCCTTCGTAGGGAGATGCTACTTATGGCCTAGCTAAACTTATTTTTAAAGGGTATCTTTATTTTGTAGAAGGTTTTTTACATTTATCTTATTCTTACTATTTACAACTTAACCTAAACTTAAATTATTACATTTTTACTTAGTATCTAAAATAATATAAACTTATTTTATATATTCTAGACTACCTTATTACTACTTATTCCTATTTATTATACTAATGGCTAATTTCTTACAATATATTATAAATTTAGGCCTACATTCTTTATCACTAATTATTCTACTAATATTTTCTTTACTTATTTCTATTTCGATTTCTTGCTCTAGGTTAAAACGATCAAGTAAAAATACCGGACATTCCACAATCGCATGAATAATCGACTCGTCCGCCGCAGGGTCACAGATGCATGCCGGGCTCTCCTTGCACTTGAATCGGTTCAAGTACTCAGAGAACCCGCCATGCCCCGTGAACACCTGCGTCATAATCGCGTCGGTTTCGATTTTCCTCACCAGGCTGTGGGCCCCCACAGCGTCGGGGAAGAAGAGTTTTGTGGTAGACGCGGTTTCCCCCATCACGTAGCGCCCGTTCCATTCGTCAACTGACTCCTTGCGGATTTGTCTTTTGACGAATGAAACGGGACATCTATCGTAGTGGGGCCGCGTCTTCAGCTTCAGTGCAGCATCCTTCGCGAGCTCGTCCGCGCGCTCGTTTCCCTGCAACCCTGCGTGAGCTTTGAGCCAGAATAATTGTATTATTCTGCCTTGTTCTTTGGCTGACTGTAAATGGTTGTTTATCTCGAACGCCAGGGGATGCAGGGAAACACCGTTTGATACGGTTTCTAAGGCCGCCCTCGAGTCACTCAGGATGCTGCACTGCGCCTTTCCACTTTTTACTGCTTCTTCCACGGCCCTGCGGAGGGCCAACAGCTCCGCTTGGTAGACGGTGCAGAAGTTTTCCAGTCTCAGCTTGATGGCTTTGATTTCTGCGGCTTTCTCCCAGATTGAGACGGCCGCCCCAACCTTTCCCTGGATTTTACTGCCATCAGTAAAAAGGCTGAGTCCGGTGTTAGTTATCTGGTTGACTTCTGCACCGTCCACCACGCACCGATAGTGCACCGCCCGCCTCTGCGCAGGATGTGCCAGCTTCTCAAAGGCCACAGGACATTCCACCTCCCGGTCACCTACTACTCGCAGGGAGTGACCCCTTTTGACTTCGTACAGGGAAGCATTTTCCCTGGCCCGAATGTCTAGGGGCAATATCCCTGCGAGCAATAGGGCCGAGTTCAGCGAAACTGTCCTGTAGGCCTTTGTGAGCTTTTGCGCAAAGCCCCTTTGCACCACAGCGAGCTGCTTTTGTATCCCTAGCTTTTTTGCAGCTGGAGCCCAGACACTGGCTGCGTATAAAATTACTGGCTCGACTACGGCCATATACAATAATTTTATTAGCTCTGGCCCCAAGCCCCACTGAGTCCTTGCCGCCCGGGATAGCCGGTGGTAGAAGGCGAGCGCCTTTGTGCACACTTCGGTAATGTGGGCGTTGAACGTGAGTCCGTTGTCGATCGTGACTCCGAGCAATTTAATCTGCTTTTCCAGGCCAATGTCCACCCCTCCCATGTGGAGGATTGGGGAATCATACTTCAACTTCCGCGTTAGCACCATCGCTTTAGTTTTGTGCGGAGCAAATTTTAACTTGTTTCTGATTCCCCAATCCCTCACATAGGCGAGGGTTTCATTGGCCTGGCGCTGAATTTTTCCCATTTCGTGTCCATCGAAAGCGAGCACTACGTCGTCCGCGAATGCTTGGCAGTAACATCCTCTCCTTTCTAGTCCGGATAGCAGTGGGTCGAGGAGCAGGTTCCAGAAGGTTGGTCCTCCAATGGAGCCCTGGACACACCCTTTGGAGGTCCATCGCTCCACTTCCTCCTCCGCGTACCTAACCTTCACTTTCCTGCTCTCGAGGTAGCTATCTATCACCCTCCGGATGTTAACTGGACATTTTTCCTCCGACAGTCTGACTCTAATTGCCGGCCACCAGGCGCTGTCGAAGGCTCCCTCTATGTCCAATGAAATAAGAATGACAATTTTCTTGTTTTTCATATTATTTCTAATATGTCTCATCAGTACATAGAGGGAGTCCTCGGTGCTCCTCTGGGGCATAAAGCCAAACTGTCGGGGGCTCGTCCTGGGGTGTAGATGCCACCTTACTCGACCCACTACCATCTTCTCCAGAATCTTTCCCATCACTGGCAAAAGGCCTATAGGTCGGTAGGACTTAACCTGTGTGTAGTCCACCTTGGCCGGCTTACGGAGGATAATTACCGTAGCCTGCTTCCAGTTGGTCGGGAAGTGGCCAAGCTCTAGGCACTTATTTGCCAGTGATAGGAACAATTCCGGGTGGCTATCTATGACTTTCTTGCAGATATCTGCCGTGAAGCCATCTGCTCCCGGTGCCTTCTTAGGATTGAAGCTGTTGGTGGCCGCATGTAGTTCATCGATTGTAAATGGTGGGTCATGGGTTTCATCATTGACTACGTCATTTACTCGAGCGGCTGCTTCTCTTACTCTCTGGTGGTCTGAGTCATCCTCTTGCGGGTTGTCTTCTGGGTAGAATGTTACTGCCAGCAATTCCGCCGATTCCCTAGCGCTGAGGATCAGATCTCCGGTTTTTAATGGCAGGTCTTCGTGCTTGCTGGCTACCTTCCCTATACATCTGTATATTCCTTGCCAGATGTTTTCCCTGTCTTGGGTTTTGCAGAACTCTTTCCAGCTTTCAGTCTGTGCCCTCTTGGCTTCTAGCTCATATTTTTCTTTTGATTGCAGGTACTCAGCGACGACCTTGGATCTCCGGACCGGCGCGGCACATCGGATTCTTCTCTTCCTGGTGGTGACTTCTCTCTTCATTCTGGCGAGCTCCTTAGTCCACCATGGTAAGTGCATGTTATTTTTTGTATTTTTTATTGGTATTGTCTGTTTACATGTTTTTGTGATTATTTCTGTGTATTTGTCTATTATTTGGTCTATTCCTGTTTTGTTTTTAATTTTATTTATTTCCTCTTCTGTGAATTTAAGTTCCTGTATAGTTTCTTCAAATTTTTTATCAAATTGATCCCACTTCGCTTTTTTTGTGTTAAATATTCTTGTTGTTTTTGAATAAAGTTTTTGGTATTTAATTTTTGTTTTATTTATTTTGAATACAATACTGTTGTGGTCAGAGCTCGCCATCGTGGTATCTACTCTCCAGTCCTCCACCAGGTCGAGAAGGTCCTCCGTGCACGCCGTCACGTCGATGTGGCTCGTGAGGAGTCGTCCCCCTCTAACCGTCTCGAACGTTGGTGCCAGGCCGTCGTTGAGCACCTGCAATCCCCTTTCTTCCAGCATCCCTGCCATTTCTTCCCCTCTAGAATCAGTACCCGCGCTGCCCCACCACACGCTTTTGGCGTTGGTGTCGCCCCCCATGAGGATGCAATGGGATCCCAGTTTTTCAACTACTTTCCCCAGTTGCTCCAGGTATGGCCCTATGGGTTTGTCGGGTTCAAAGTAGAACGAGATGGCCGCTATTTCGCGGGCGCCCGTGAGGATCTTCACCACAGTGATGTTGGTTGTGGTGAGGGACGGGCATTGGGTCACGGTCAAGTCGTCATTGAATACTGCAATGGCTGACTTGACCGCGGCCCCCTGCCCGTTATCTCCCTGGAAGATCCTCACTCCCCGATGGTCCCTCATTCTACCTTGTCCCCCCACATATGGCTCCTGGATTAGCGCGAAGTCGACCTTCCGCTGTTTGGCCTCCAGAAGAAACTCTAGCGTTGCTAGTTGTTTCCTCTGGAGGTTGGCTTGCGCCACGGATGTCGACTCCGCGCCCGCTGGGGAGCGAGTCTGATCTGGGTTCCTGGGATCCACCTTAGCAATATGCTACGGCGGATCTCGCCAGGATATCCCATTTCCTCCTCACAGGACACTCCGGGCTAAAGGCATTGTGCTCGGTTCCGCCCAACTTGGCTTTCACGCAGTTGCAGCACGTCGGGGGCACCCTCGCCAACCAGTCGGCGCACTCCGACCTGTGGTGAGCACCCCCGCAGTGGCTGCACGCGTCCACCTGTTCCCGGCAGAACCGTTTGCCATGCCCATAGCCCAAGCAGCGCGAGCACTGAATCAGTGGGGACTGATCCTCAACTCTGATTCTCTGCAGGTCTATATGAACCGACCCCGCTTGCGTGAGTCGGTTCCATACGACTGGCGGTACTTGTACCGCGACGTGGGACGCGTGCGGGTTTCTCGCCCTTCTCCTGAATTTAATTTTCAGGCACGCGCCATCCCCGCACACGTCTCCTAGCAGAGCCTTATTTTGGACGAGCAGTGCCCGCACGATGTCTTCGTCCTTATTATAAGCTAGGACGTCCTTTAGTAGGACCATTGGGTCTTTATTTTGGACGTCTTCCATCCTTAGCCCTTTTCCCGCTGTCCTAATTCTCTCCTTTATCCTACCCATTTCTTCCTTCGACCTACACCCAACAATAACTTTCCTATCCTTTGCCTTTCTAATTCGATCGATCTGCATGCCCTCCTCCTTGGCATTGAGGGTCGATCGTATTTTATTGAAGACTTCGTCCCCGGATGCTTCCTCATCTGCGGCTGTGATGACTATGGAGTGCATCGCGGTTGATGTTTGTATTTGTTCCCCTTTTTTAGAGGCCGTCACTACTGAGGCATAGCTTCGCCATTGTTTTGTCTCTTCTCTGTTCATCTCTATCTCGTCCTTTAGTTTCTTCATCTCTGCTCTATTCTTTTCTAATATATCTATGTGTTCATCCATTTTTTTAATTAATAACTCATGTTTTGTCCATTCCTTTTCCGTGTTTTCTGATTTTTTGGGTGGGTCAGGGCTTTGAGTTAGGTCTTTTACTTCCTTCTTTTGCTCCTTTTTCCTATCCCCTTCACTGTCTACGACTATCCTGTATAATTTTTCTGTAGCCTCCAGTACGTCATTTTTTATTTCGGTCTTGATGTTTCTACTGTTATTAATTTGTAGTTTTATTTTAATTAAGAGCGCCTTGGCTTCTGCGACTCTACTCATACCCCCGGTGTTCCCGGGCGGCGAGGCTGTCAGTGCTACTCTTTTAGTAAGCCCCTTCGGATCCGAAGGGAGACCCCTGGGCTTGGGTTTCGCAGGCCCAGCAGGGCCGGATCCCTCCTGCTTCTCCATCTGGGACTCCAGGCTCTGCCGCGCCTGCGCGACCTTTGTCCCCGTGATCTCCCTCGGGCTCTGGGTCTTTTCCGGGGATCCACTTTCTCCTCTGGCATCTTTTGCGGGTGTGCGAAAGCCGAACATAATGCTATGGGGCCAGAGATAATATTAGGGGAATGCGTCAAACTTTTAAAAATTTTCCACAAGTGTATAGGGCTTGTGGGAAGTCACCTACCTACTATTGTGTTAGTGAGTGTAAAGGCTCACTAACTGTCACAACCTTATTATAATGCTACCTTTTATTTTACAGGTAATAAGCAGCTCGCTGTGTGCGCTCGGCAGTTATCCCGGTATTACCCAGGTAAGTAAAAAGTAAAATTTCTTTATACAATAGCTTACAATCTAACACAGATATATTTTAGAGATTTAGCCTGAGTTGACCAGTTTTAGGATTTTGGGTTTGAAAGCGGAAGTGGGATTCGGGATTTCTGACAGGGCAGGATTGTAGCCCTCACCGAGCCGGTTCTAATGATACCGAACTCGGCGGGTCTACGATGGATAGGTAAGGAGATAGGATTAGGGGGGGTGAGGTAAAAATTTCGGGTGGGGGCAGGGGAGGGGGGGAGGTCTCGTGGGGAGGCTGTAGGCAGCTTCGGAAATGTTTTTTGGGGTGGGGGGTTGTGAGGGGGGAATTTAGGGATTGTGGCGGGGCAAGATTGTAGCCCTCACCGAGCCGGTTCCAATGATACCAAACTCGGTGGGTCTACGATGGATAGGTAGGGAGATAGGATTAGGGGGGGTGAGGTAAAAATTTGGGGTGGGGGCAGGGGAGGTGGGGGGGGAAGGTTTCGTGGGGAGGCAAATGGGAACTTCAAAATTTTTCTTGGGGTTGGTGGGTTGGGGGGGGGTTTTGGGGATTCTGGCGGGGCAGGATTGTAGCCCTCACCGAGCCGGTTCTAATGATACCAAACTCGGTGGGTCTACGATGGATAAGTAAGGAGATAGGGTTAGGGGGGGTGAGGTAAAAATTTAGGGTGGGGGCAGGGGAGGGGGGGGGGAGGAAGGTTTCGTGAGGAGGCTAACTATGTATAAATTTTTGAAGTTAAAATATTTTTGGGGGGGGGTAATTTTTTGGGGGAATTTAGGATTTCTGGCAGGGTCAATTTGTAGGCCTCACCGAGACGGTCTCAGGGATACCAAATTCGGTGGGTCTACGACCTATATTGGCCGAGATAGGATTGGGGGGGGTGAGGTAAATTTTTGGGGTGGGGGTAGGGGAGGGGGGGGGAGGGGAAGGTTTCGTGGGGAGGCTATTCAGCTATGTTTTGGTTTGGGGGTGGGGGAGGGTAGGGGATGCTCTTAGGAACAATTTTGGAAAAAAGTGGGCGGAGCCTAAAATTGTGTTAGGATTTTTAGGATAGGTATTGGGGGGGGGCGGGGTCGACTGGATCACTCGGAATTACAATAAATTTTTATTGGACTCACAAGATGTCCAACTACAATTGAAATAAATATTAATTGGTTGTTAAATTCCCAATTACAGATAAGATAAATTTTTATTAGTCGGTGAAATTCACCAATGTCATGTTCAATAATTTGTCATTGGTTCATTATATCCGCCAATGATTTCCACAATAATTATTGATTGGCCAGAGCACTGGCCAATGAGATGGCGTATTGTATAAATATCGTAATTATTGTGAATGACATAAACAATATTTGTTAATGTTGTGAATGAAATGAATCTCACCAACTTTTCAATCAGATTTTTAATACACTTTTCACATGAATGAAAACTTCGTCATTTTAACAGATTTTCCAAAAATTCTTTTTTTTTTTTTTTTTTTTTTTTATATAGTTTAATCTTTGTGTCTATTTTATACTTTTGATTTTTAATTACTATGTTATAGATCGTTCTAATGAGATATAATACTTTAAAATTTGTCAAAAAAATTTCAATTACAAAAATTTGAATAGAATAGTCAACTTAGCTTATATTTTGGAAATTTCTTCGGGATGATGCTCCTGGAGTCCTGCCGGAGCTCTTCCCTGCTTTCTATTTTCTCTATCTTCAATTTTTGACTTTTCCAACCACGTGGTCAAAAGATGTTTTATTTTATATCTTCGTGGTTATTTGGCAGAAAAATCTGGATTTTAGGTAAGACCTAGAGGGTGTCGTCGCGCATCCACTTCCACAATAAAATTGGTAGGTCGTCGATCGCTTTTGAGCAGCGTTTCCAATTTTGTGTCCGAGCACGTGTTTTTTGAGGTTATGTTTCACGTTTTCCTCAATAACTTGGTCGTTTCTGGAGATATTTCACTCGTTTTTTCACAGTAACACTTATTTCACTCTGCTGCACAATCGTACCAACTTTCACTATATTTGGTGCACTTTAACTATTTTTCGCGACTTTTTATCGACGGAGCGCTTCAATATGGTGACGCTCTCTGTGGCGGTTGCGTTGCGACTGGTTAGGTTAGGTTTTTTTTTTTTTTTTTTTTTTTTGGGGCGTTTAGCCCCGCTGCTTCCCCTAACTAGAGTCAGAGTCATTTCGTACTCTCTATATGTCCATACTTACTCCTAACTAATCCTATCTCCTTCTTTGGGAGATCCTCCTTATTGCCTATCTCCTTCGTAGGGAGGTCCTACTTATGGCCTATGTACAGTCTTATCTAACCTAACCTAACCTAACCTAACCTAACCTAACCTAACCTAACCTAACTAATCCTATCTCCTTCTTTGGGAGATCTGACACCTAGCCTCTGCGCGGCCGGAGCCCAGACGCTTGCCGCGTATAAAATTATCGGCTCGACGACAGCCGTGTACAATAATTTTACTACTTCCGGCCCCAGACCCCACTGAAGCTTCGCCGCCCGGGAGAGCTTGTTATAGAAAGCTAAGGCCTTTCTACACACCTCGGTGACGTGTGCCCTGAACGTCAGCCCGCTGTCTATAATGACCCCAAGGATCTTAATTTGTTTTTCCAGGCCAATGTCG
This sequence comes from Hyles euphorbiae, assembly GCA_023078785.2. NCBI lineage: Eukaryota > Metazoa > Arthropoda > Insecta > Lepidoptera > Sphingidae > Hyles > Hyles euphorbiae. The sequence continues at coordinate 18,144,443 of CM041051.1, forward strand.
ACCCCACCCATGTGAAGGATTGGGGAATCGTACTTTAGCCTCCGCGTTAGTACCATCGCTTTGGTTTTTTGTGGCGCGAATTTGAGCTTATTTCTGATTCCCCAATCCCTCACATAGGCGAGAGTTTCATTGGCCTGGCGTTGTATCTTGGCCATTTCGTCGCCTTCGAATGCGAGCACTACATCGTCCGCGAACGCCTGGCAGTAACTGCCCCTTCTATCGAGCTCTGACAGCAGTGGGTCGAGGAGCAGGTTCCAAAAGGTTGGACCTCCAATGGAGCCCTGAACGCATCCTTTGGAGGTCCACCTTTCGTGCTCCTCGCCTGCGTAGCGAAGCTTTACTTTCCTGCTCTCGAGGTAGCTATCTATCACCCGTCTGATGTTAATTGGACATCCTTCCTCCGACAGCCTGACTCTAATAGCCGGCCACCAGGCGCTATCGAAGGCTCCCTCTATGTCCAATGATACTATTACGACGAGTTTTTTGTCTTTTATTTTTTCTCGTATGTATTTCATTAGGACATAGAGGGAGTCCTCGGTGCTCCTCTGGGGCATAAAGCCAAACTGTCGGAGGCTTGTCCTCGGGTGTAGATGCCACCTCACTCGACCCACTACCATCTTCTCCAGAATTTTACCCATCACCGGCAAAAGCCCTATTGGTCTGTAGGACTTCACGTTAGTGTAGTCCTCCTTGGCCGGCTTCCTAAGGATAACCACAGTCGCCTCCTTCCAAATCCTCGGGAAGTGGCCAAGTTCCAGACATTTGTTTGCCAGTGATAGGTATAACTCCGGATGCTTATCGATAGCTTTCTTACAGATGTCGGCCGTTAGGCCATCTGCTCCAGGGGCTTTCTTATGGTTGAAGCTGTCTGCAGCCGCGTATAGTTCTTCGATCGTAAATGGTGGGTCATGGGTCTCAGCATTGACTTCGTCATTTACTCGTGCGGCTGTTTCTCTTACACTCTGATGTTCTGAGTTATCCTCAGCTTCCTTATCCTCCGGGTAGAATGTCACTGCCAGGAGCTCAGCAGATTCTTTGGCACTAAGGGTCTGTCCAGCGAGAGTCAATGGCAGGTCTTCGTATCTTTTAGATACTTTGCCGATGCATCTGTAAACGCCTTGCCATATATTTTCGTTGTTCTGCGTTTTACAAAACTCTTTCCAGCTATTTATTTGTGCTGTCTTTGCTTCGGATTCATATTTCTCTTTTGATTTCAGGTACTCATCGATGACTTTTGATCTTCGTACGGGCGCTGCACATCGGATTCTCCGTTTCCTGGTGGTGACCTCCTGCTTCAGCTTGGCGAGCTCCTTCGTCCACCAAGGTAAGTTAAACTTATTTTTGTTTTTTATTTCAGGTATAGTTTTCTTACAAGTTTTTATGATAGTTTCTATGTAATTTTCTACTATTTCATCCAGATCGATTTTATTATTTATACTATTTATTTTATTCAAGTTTATTTCTTTTTCTGTTATAAATTGTTCTAGTTTTTCATTAAAATAATCCCAGTTTGCTTTTTTTGTGTTGTATTTCCTTGTGGATTTTATGTTCTCTTTGACATTCTTAGTTTTAATTTTATTTATTCTAAATGTAATAGAATTGTGGTCTGAGCTCGCCATTGAGCCATCGACCTTCCAGTCTTCCACCAGGTTCAGGATATCCGTAGTGCATGCGGTTATGTCTATGTGACTCGTGAGAGTCCTACCTCCCCTCACGGTCTCAAAAGTTGGCCGGAAGCCGTCGTTGAGCACCTGAAATCCATGCTCTTCTAGCATCCCTGCCATATCTTCCCCTCTGCTGTCAGTGTCCCCGCTGCCCCACCAAACGCTTTTAGCGTTGGTGTCGCCCCCTATGAGGATTCTGCGGGATCCCAGTTTTCCAACTATGTCCCCCAGTTGCTCCAGGTATGGCCCTATGGGTTTATCGGGTTCAAAGTAGAATGAGATGACCACTAGTTCTCGGGTCCCGGTTAGGATCTTCACCACCGTGATGTTAGTGGTGGTCAGGGACGGGCATTGGGTCACAGTCAAGTCGTCATTGAACACTGCAATGGCTGACTTGACTACGGCCCCGCGCCCGTTGTCTCCCTGGAAGATCCTAACCCCCCGGTGGTCCCTCACTCTACCTTGACCTCCCACGTACGGCTCCTGGAGTAACGCGAAGTCGATCTTCCGCTGCTCGGCCTCCAGAAGAAACTCCAGCGTAGCTAGTTGTTTCCTCTGGAGGTTGGCTTGCGCCACGGTTGCCGGCCTCGCGTCTACTGGGGTATTAGTCTGACCTGGGTTCCTGGGATCCACCTTAGCAATACGCTACTGCGGATCTCGCCAGGACATCCCACTTCCTCCTCACAGGGCACTCTGGGCTAAAGGCATTGTGCCCGGCTCCGCCCAGCTTGGCTTTCGTGCAATTGCAGCACGACGGGGGTACCCTGGCCAACCAGTCAGCACATTCTGACCTGTGGTGGGCGCCCCCGCAGTGGCTGCACACGTCCGCCTGCTCCCGGCAGAACCGTTTACCGTGCCCATAGCCCAGACAGCGTGAACACTGTATCAGAGGGGATTGATCTTCGACTCTCACTCTTTGTATGTCGATGTGGACTGCTCCAGCCTCTGTGAGGCACTTCCACACCGACGGTGGCACTTGTACTGCCACATGAGATGCGTGAGGGTTTCTTGCCCTCCTTCTAAACTTGACCCTTAGGCTTTTTTCGTCGCCACTAAAGTCCCCTAACAGGTCCTTATTTTGGCTGATGAGTGCTCGCACTATCTCCTCGTCTGTATTATACGCGAGGACATCTTTTAACAAGACCATCGGCTCCTTGTTTTGTACCTCCTCTATGTTTAGGCCCTTTCCAGCTTTCCTTAATCTGTCCTTTATCCTTCCAATCTCCTCCTTTGATTTGCACCCCACGATTACTTTCCTGTCTCTCGCCTTTCTAATTCTATCTATTTTCATCCCTTCCTCTCTGGCATTTAGGGTGGTTCGTATTTTTTCGAATACTTCCTCCCCCGATGCCTTTTCATCCTCTGCGGTTATAACGATGGAGTGCATCTGTTTCTCTTCCTGTCTTGCTCTTTTAGGCTCCATTGCCGCTGCAGCGTAACTTTTCCCTTCTTTGAGTTCCTCTCTATGTATTTTTATTTCATCCTTTAATTTCTCCATCTCCTCCTTATTTTTTTGTAGCATTTCACTATGTTCTTCGAGTTTTTTAATCAGCTGTTCTTGTTCTATTCGTTCCTTTCCCTCTGATTCTGTTTTTGTAGCAGGGTCGGGGCTTTCAATCTTGTCCATCTTGTCCTTCCTTTGCTCTCTCTTCCTCTCTCCTTCACTTTCGGTAACCAACTTATAAAGTCTTTCGGTTGCCTCCAGCACATCATTCTTGATCTCCGTTTTTATGTTCCGGCTATTACCGATCTGAAGTTTTATTTTCATGAGGCAGGCTTTTGCCTCTGCTGTCCTGCTCATGGTTGCACTTTTTTCCGGTGTTGTGACAGTAATAGTCGGTACTGATTTTTTGCCTATCCCCTTTGTTTCCGGTGGGATTCCCCTGGGTTTTGGTCTCGAAGGCCCGGCAGAGCCCATCCCTTCTGGTTTTTCCATTTGGGATTCCAGGCTCTGTCGCGCCTGCGCGACCTTTGTCCCAGTGATTTCCCTCGGACTAAGGGTTTTTTCCGGGGATTTACTTTTGTCTCTGGGATCTTTAGCGGGTGTGCGGAAGCCGAACATGTTGCCCGGGACCAGAAGCAGTAAGTTATTTAGGGGAATGCGTCAAATATTTTAACTCCTGCGAGTGTAAAGAGCTTGCAGGAGATATGTATTTTGTGTATGTTGGTTAGTGAGTGTAAAAGGCTCACTAACGGTCAAATAAAGTAAAAATAAAATATTAAAATTTAGCCGATTTCCTTGTCAAGGCGTCTGTACCTGAAACAGCTCGCTGTGATCCAGCGTATCGTCCCTAGTGCCGTTCAGGTAGGTATATGTATATGTAAAATTTTAATAATTTGGATTGTCCTATCTGTGTCAATAATTTCTTACACTAAATCTTAAACTAATTGTATATTAATCTATTTTTATTTTTAATTACAGGTTCTAGGTGGGGCCCAGCACTGTCAACAGCGAAATTCTCCCGTGTAAATAGTACAATACAGGTAAGTCAAGGTGTTTCCAAGGTAAGGGGAATTTGGGAATTCTATCTGAGCCAATCCACAGAGCTCACCGAGCCGGTTCCGAAGATACCAAACTCGGTGGGTCTACGACCTATATTGGCTGAGATAGGATTGGGGGGGGTGGGGTTGGTATTTTTATGAAGTGGGTTGGGGAGGGGGGGGGAAGGAAGGTTTCGTGGGGAAGCTAAATATGGATTAATTTTTGAAGGTAAAGTATTTTGGGGGGGGGGGGTAGTTTTTGGTGGAATTTGGGATTTCTGGCGGGGTCAATTTGCAGCCCTCACCGAGACGGTTCCGAAGATACCAAACTCGGTGGGTCTATGACCTATATTGGCCGAGATAGGATTGGGGGGGGTGAGGTAAATTTTTAGGGTGGGGGAGGGGCGGGGGAGGGGGGGAAGGTTTCGTGGGGAGGCTATTATTATTATTATTATTATTTAACACTTTATTGTACACCATATACATAAAAAGACATAACTAAATGAAATAAAATATATGTACAAGTGGCGGTCTTATTGCTTAAAGCAATCTCTGCCAGACAACCATGGGATGGATAAACAGAAAGAACGAAAGTTGGGGCTTCGGGTGTACAAGTATTACAATTTATAATAATGTTAATTTTATAAATAAACATACATACATATATATGTTGAATCAAAATACAAATACACAAAATACACATATAATATATATACCTATAAATATATATATATATATATATATATATATATATATAATAAACAAAGTAAAATGTGAACAAATCCAATATCCTCATAGAACCTGCAAGTAGTGTTCTTTAACCATTTTTTTGAACATGGGCAGAGTTTTAGCCCGTCTCACCGTTACTGGCAATGCATTCCACAACCTGGCAGCTTGTACGGCTAACTATGACTTAACTTTTTTGGGGGTAAAATATTTTGGGGGGGGTAATTTTTGGTGGAATTTGGGACTTCTGGCGGGGTCAATTTGTAGCCCTCACCGAGACGGTTCCGAGGATACCAAACTCGGTGGGTCTACGACCTATATTGGCCGAGATAGGATTGGGGGGGGTGAGGTAAATTTTTAGGGTGGGGAAGGGGGGGGGGGAGGGGGGGGGGGGAGGTTTCGTGGGGAAGCTAAATATGACTTAATTTTTATTGGAAGTAAAATATTTTTGGGGGGGTAATTTTGGTGGAATTTGGGATTTCTGGCGGGGTCAATTTGTAGCCCTCACCGAGACGGTTCCGAAGATACCAAACTCGGTGGGTCTATGACCTATATTGGCCGAGATAGGATTGGGGGGGGTGAGGTAAATTTTTAGGGTGGGGGTAGGGGAGGGGGGAGGGGGGAAGGTTTCGTGGGGAAGCTAAATCTGAGATAATATTTTTATACCGAAATTAGGGTTGGGGGTTGAAATGGGGTAACTTTTATTTTGGGTCAAGAAATTTTGAAAATTTGGGATTTTTATGGAATCAATATATAGCCCTCACCGGGTCGGTTCTAATGAACCCAAACTCGGTGGGTCTATATCTAATATTCGGGGAGATGGCTTTAGGGGAGGTGAGGTAAGGGATATCAAGATGCGGGGGACTGGGTTGGGTCAAATCTATTATCACAATTGCTATATAGGTATAATCTGTTCAGCCAATACCGGGTTCGAAAAATATTAATTGGTTAATGTTTTCTCCAATTACAATTTAAATAAATATTTATAGGTCAGGAGAATCCACCACTCACAGCCACGATAAATTGTAATTGGTCTGTCAATTGACCAATGTTCTTTACAATAAATTCTCATTGGCCGGAGCATTCACCAATAAGATCGCTGGGTAAATATTGGAATGTAAATGTTAATTGAAATGGGAACATACAATTTACAATTACGCAATTGAAATGTAAAGATTTAAACACATTTTATACACTTAAAAGTTTCATGAATGAAAACTTTGTCAATTCTTAATATTTTTTGAAAATTTTTTCTTTACACGTTAAATTATTAACTAGACTATATTTGGCTCCAGAAATCGTAGTAGGTCATAGATCGTTCTAGACTTCTAGAGTCAATCGAAATTTGGAAAACAATTTGTAAACTACAAAAATCTTAATATCTCTAAGGACTTAACTTCAATTTCAAAACTTCTTTCGGGATCTTCCTCGGGGTGTTGCTCGGGATCTCCTGATGTCAAAATAACCTGGTTTTTCACAGGTTTCGTGGTTTCCAACCACGTGGTCGGGATTTGTTTTATTTTTTATTTCTGGATCTGCTGGGCGAAAAAATCCAGATTTTCTGGAGAATGTGAAGGGTGTCGCTCCGCAACTAATAGCACTTTAAAAAGTAAGTGTTAAAGATCGCTTTTCGGCAGCGTCGCACGATTTGTGTTTCGGCACGTGGTTTTTTTGAGGTTATGTTTCGATTTTTCGTCAATAACTCTCTCAAATCTTTGCCGAATTTCACCAAATTTCACTATTGTGTCACTATCACCAATTTATACACTTATGCAAACTTTCACGGTTTTCCGTCAACAAAAACTTATTTTTGCGATTTTACGAGTACGGAGCGCGCGATTTGCGTGGCGCTTTCACGTGTGGTTGCGTTGCGACTGGTTAGGTTAGGTTAGGTTAGGTTAGGTTAGGTTAGGTTAGGTTGGGGTGCGATGTCGGGAACCTCCACGTGGTGCACCCTGGGCAACGTGGGTCATCGTAGTTGCAGTTCTGCAACTACGATGGCCGACGGCGAATATCCGACGGGGAGGGCAGGGGGTTTGGCGGTCGCTGTCTTTTGTGGCGGTCGCCTCCATCTGTCGTTTTTAGGTGGGGCCCATCTCAGGGCGTACCTCCGGTTCTGTCCCGGAGGCATCGGCGGGCCCGGTGTGCGCTTACCCCGCCGCCGGGCGGGCTGTGGGAGTGTCCCTCCCACGGTCGCCGTCGCAAATCGTAATCCGGTTGTGAGGTTAGTGGTCATGTCTCGCACTCCTGCCGGACCGAGGGTCTTGGCTTAACCGCCCGGACCGCGAGGGAGGATGCCTCTATAAAAAGTACCCCCGAATCCCAAGCGGCGGCGCACCGCGAGGGGATGCATGGCTGATGGGCAGTTCAGTCTCTAGTGCGACCCCCGCCAGAGTACCGGCCGACCCTCTGGCGGGTTACGCTAGGCTTACCCAGGTACAGGGGGCACTGCCTGGGCGGACCTTCTTTTTCCCCCATACTCGTGGGAACAAAAATGGATATTTCACAAAATAAAAACTCAAATAAATCTATTGACTGTGCAGTTGTAGTCGAAAGACTGCCCGATTCGGACAATTCTCGAACGTCCAGTCGAGCAGGCTCGTCGAAGAAACAACCTGCGGAGAGGAACGCGCCATCCAGCGACTTTGACTCGGAGTCCGGGATGAGCAGCGACTCTTCGCAGGTGAAGAAAAGCCGCACAAGGCAGCGGGCACTTCGCCCTGCTGAAAAGCGGCCAAGGGCTAGCGACGGCAGTGGTAGCACGGTAGAGACCGACTCCCGAGCTGCCACAAAAAAGCAGAAACGCAGACCTCCGGCCCCAGTGTGGAGTCAGGACGCAGAGGACGACGCTCTTGGCAGGGCGCAAGTGGCGTATGAGGCGGCTCTTAACGAGGAGCGTGTCGCCGAAGTCGAAATGATGGAGGCCGATGAGGCTGATTTAAGAAGGGCCAAGAAAGCGCACCCCTGGTCGAAGCCAGCTCCAAGGGAAGCGGCCCCGGCTACTCGTAGAGAGGCTCTGTCTCGAATGGCGGAGCGACTCAACCACGTTGCTCGTACGGCCCACAATTTAAAGGGCACTTACATTAAGGAGCTGAAAGACAGCGTGGCTGAGCTGCTTGAGCTGGCCGAGGAACCGGCCTCCGCGGAGCTAACGCGGATGGAGGCCGAGAAGGCTACACTCCGGGAGAAAGTGTCAGCGCTGGAGGCGGCGCTTACTGCGCAAGGGAAGATCCTGGAGAGCCTCATGGCAAAGCTGAGCTCGATGGATCGACCAACAACTGAATCGAGGGTGTCCTCGGAGGTGGATCCACTGAAGGAACTACAAATACACATGGCGAAAGTGGATGCCAAACTGGAGGCTTTCGCCATGCGGCTGCCTCCAGAGCCTATCCTCAGGCCTCCACTGGCTGCGGATCGTAAGAGAGCTCAGGCAGACTCTCAGCCCCAGCGCCTTGCCACAGGGAGGCTGGATGCGTCGTGGCCCGCACTAGGGGCAGGCGGTAGTAGGGTTGCCACGGCAGCTGCCAGCAGACCTGCTGCAGAAACCCGGCCAGCAGCAGTCGCACCAAGGCCGCCGATAGTGGCCCCGCGGGAATCGCGAAAGCGAAATAGGGGGAACCGTAAACGGGCCCCGCTCAGACAGCCGTCGCAAGTATCGCGTCCGCCTCCCCAGCCCGCCACGTCCGCAGAGGCTCCGTGGACCGTGGTAGACAGAAGGGGAAAGAAGAAGTCCCGGGTGGCTCAAAAGCCAGCCCAGACCATGCGCAGGGCTGCTCCCCAGCTCCGCCTCCCGCGCAAAGCCGCCGTGACTCTCACGGTGACGCCGGAGGCGTTGAAGCGGGGAGTTACCTATGCAGAAGTCCTGCGTGAGGTCCAGAAGAAGGTGGACCTGGCCAGCCTCGGTATAACAGCCGGGCTGAAGTCTAGGCGCATAGCCACCGGGGCTTTTCTCTTTGAGGTGCCCGGGCCCGAGTCGGAGGCGAGGGCTGACTCCCTCATCGCCAAAATGAGGGAGGTCCTTCGTGGGTCGGAGGAGAACGTTCGCGTCTCTCGGCCTGTGAAGACTGCGGAGCTGCGGGTCTCGGGGCTGGACGCTTCAGCCAGCCCTGAGGCAGTCGCAGCGGCCGTCGCCCGTCTCGGCGAGTGCTCCTCCGATGACATCAAGGTCGGGGAGATCCGGGACGAGCGCTCGGGCCTGGGCGCTGTGTGGCTCCGCTGTCCAGCGAAGGCGGCGGAGAAGGTTGTAAAGGCGGGACGCGTTCTCGTGGGTTGGGTGGCGGCGGCAGTACGGCTGCTCGAGCCCCGGCCCATGCGTTGTTACCGATGCCTGTACAAAGGGCATGTGCGGGTCCAATGCACCGGCGAGTGCGACCGTAGCGGGCTCTGCTACCGCTGCGGTAAACCGGGACACAAGGCGCGAGAGTGCTCCGCGGATCCGCACTGCACGATTTGTGCGGAGGCCGGGAAACCCGCGGACCACCGGGTGGGCGGTAAGGCCTGCGCTGCATCTTCGGTCCCGCCCCACACTCAGCGCGGCGTGGGCGCCGGGGCTGTGGCGCGGCCGCAACCGGCCCGCCCAGAGATGATGGAGATCGCCCAGTCATAAATGGCGCTAAACTTCCTCCAGGCGAACATTAACCACTGCCAGGGAGCACAGGGCATGCTCGTCCAATCCCTGGCAGAATGGTCAATCCACGTGGCTGTCGTCTCCGAGCCACACTCTGTCCCCGACACTGATGAGTGGGCCGGGGACCTGGATGGCTCGGTGGCCATCGCCACACGGGGCGCTGCCGGCTCCCCGCCCTTCGAAAAAGTAGCGAAGGGCACGGGATGTGTGGCAGTTCTGTTGGGAGGGATTTGGGTAGTAGGTGTGTATTTCTCTCCTAACAGGCGCCTGGCGGACTTTGAAAACTTTCTCGTCCGTCTGGCGGCCCTGGTGGTGCAAGACAGTCAGCCTCGCCCGGTGCTTGTAGCCGGCGACTTCAACGCCAAATCCTTGGCCTGGGGTTCGTCGGTGACCGATGCGCGGGGCGAGGCCCTGGAGGAATGGGCGATCTCCATGGGGCTGGTCGTCCTGAATCGGGGGTCGGAAAACACGTGCGTGCGGCAAAACGGCGGTTCGGTGGTGGATGTGACGTTCGCCACCCCGGCCCTTGCCCGCCGTGTTCAAGACTGGAGGGTCCTGGTCGAGGAGGAGTCGCTGTCCGACCATTTATATATACGGTACAGCGTCCAGACCTCCCAGGTCCCCGTCCAGTCCGGTGGTAGTCCGACTGTCGGTTTCATGGGCGGCCGGCGATGGGCCGTAAAACGCCTCGATGTGGAGGCGTTGAAGGAGGCCGCTTTAATTCAGGCGTGGCTCCCCGTACCGGACGGGCCGGTGCGGGTCGAGCAAGAGGCGGAATGGTTCGGGGTGGCGATGTCGCGCGTCTGCGACGCGGCCATGCCCCGGGTCACCCGCCTCCCAGCGAAGCGCCAGGTGTACTGGTGGTCGGCCGAGCTCACTGAGCTGCGTGCGGCTTGCCAAGTCGCGCGCCGCCGACTCGCCAGGCACCGTCGTCGTCGGACCCGTAGACCCGGCGACGACGAACAAGAGCGGCTCCTTCTCGACCTCCACAGAGAGGCGAAGAGAGCGCTGCGGGTGGCCATCGCACGAGCAAAGGCTGCGGCGAATGATGAGTTCCGGAGAACTCTCGACAGAGATCCATGGGGGCGTCCGTATCGCATGGCGATGAAAAAACTCCGCCCGTGGGCGCCCCCGCTGACTCAGAGTCTCCGGACTGACCTCGTCGAGGACGTCGTCGCGGCTTTGTTCCCGGCCACCGAGGAGTTCACTCCTCCACCGATGGCGCCACGTCCATCGGCGCCATCGTCGTCATCGGTTTCGGAAGGGATTATCCCGGAGGTTTCGCCGCAAGAATTGGAGGCGGCAGTGCTTCGGCTGCGGGGCAAAAACTCGGCCCCGGGGCTCGACGGGGTGCCCGGTCGTGTCTGGGTGCTGGCCGTCGAGTCGCTGGGTACGAGGCTCCGCGGCCTTTTCTCCGCGTGCCTGGAGCAGGGCATCTTCCCGTCGCGATGGAAGACGGGCAAGCTTGTCCTGCTTCGGAAGGAGGGGCGACCCGCAGAGTCGCCATCGGCCTACCGGCCCATCGTGTTGCTCGACGAGGTGTGCAAGCTTTTTGAGCGTATTGTTCACGCGCGCCTCGTCGAGCACTTGGAGGTCACGGGCCCGGACTTGGCGGACTGCCAGTACGGGTTCAGACAGGGCCGGTCCACGATCCACGCGATTTTGCGGGTCAAGGCACAGGCGGAAGAAGCGGTGTCCCGGGGCAAAGTCGTGGTGGCGGTGTCTCTCGACATCGCCAACGCTTTCAACACCATGCCCTGGGCTTGCATCGTTGAAGCACTGCGGTACCACGAGGTGCCGCCCTATCTCCGGCGCATGGTGCACGCGTACCTCTCTGACAGGTGCGTGGTGTATCCGGGCGCCAACGGGTGGCACCGAAGAGCGGTGACGTGCGGTGTTCCACAGGGATCGGTTCTGGGTCCGCTCCTGTGGAACATCGGGTACGATTGGGTGCTCCGTGGTACCAACCTTCGGGGCGTCGCTGTCGTCTGCTATGCGGACGACACACTGGTGACAGCGACGGCCAGGACTTTCAGGAGAGCCGCCCTGCTAGCCTCGTTTGGTACGGGACTGGTGGTTGGCAGGATTCGGCGACTGGGCCTCACGGTGGCCCTGAACAAGACCGAGGCCGTGTGTTTCCACGGACCTCGGTGTGGGCCCCCACCAGAGGCCCACCTCACAGTGGACGGCGTGCGGGTTCCCGTCGGCTCGAGCATGAAGTATCTTGGCCTCATCCTCGACAGCCGATGGGATTTCCGCGCGCATTTTGAGAAGTTGTCGCCGAAGCTGGTGAAGGCTGCGGGCGCACTGGGGCGCCTGCTGCCCAACACCGATGGTCCTGGCATCCCTTGCCGAAACCTGTATGCTGGAGTCGTGCGGTCCATGGCCCTCTACGGGAGTCCCGTTTGGGCCGAGTCCCTGAACCCTCGTTGCGTCCGCCTGCTGCACCGTCCGCAGCGCATGGTGGCGCAGCGAATCGTCAGGGGTTACCGCACGGTCTCGCACGAGGCGGCCTGCGTTCTAGCGGGAACTCTGCCCTGGGAGCTGGACGCTAAGACCCTCTCGTCAGTTTTCTTTGGACGAGAGGAGGCGTCCCAGCGCGGGCAGAGACTGGTGTCCCGAGAGGTCGAGGCCATGCTGGTCTCCCTCCGCAGGACCGCCGTGGAGGAGTGGCGTTCCAGGCTGGAGAGCCCAAGTGCTGGTACGAGGACCGTCGCGGCAGTGCGACCTGTCCTCCAACAGTGGCTGGAGAGGCGCCACGGTGCGCCGACATTCCGGCTGACGCAGGTGCTCACCGGGCACGGTTGCTTCGGTGCGTACTTGTGTCGAGTAGCCGGAGCTGAGGAGTCCGCCGTGTGCCACCACTGTGGCAACTGCCGCGAGGACACGGCCCAGCACACACTGGAGGAATGCCCAGCCTGGGACGAGGAGCGCAGCGCTCTCACTGCGGTTTTGGGTGGAGACCTCTCGCTGCCGGCCGTGGTCGCCGCCATGGTCGGCAGCCAGAGGTCGTGGCGAGCAATGCTCTCCTTCTGCGAACGCGTCATGTTGCAGAAGGAGAGCGCCGAGCGGGATCGGGAGCAGAACGATCCCGCTCGTCGTCACCGCAGACGACGAACTAGGCGCCGGGACGCCAACTAACCCGGCGCCGCAGAGGCCACACGGGGCCGCCTTCCCTATCCTGGCGGCCCCCGAGACGTAACGCCAAAGGCGTTTGAAGCCGCGTCGCTCTAAGCGGCAGTGCACAAGGAGGCGGTCCTGGCGCGTCTGTTCAGCAGTATCCCGGGGCCGTCTCCAAAGTGCACCGATGGTGGCCAACGCGGGGTTTTTAGTCGGTATTTCGGTGCGCAAATTACGATAGGGACCCGACCCAGCTCCACGTCTCGCTGGGCCGGAAGGCGCACCGGTGAGTCCGACACACCCTCGCCCCTTCGGGGGTGGGATGGTCCGTAAAGGGATTTTCCCCGCGAGAAAAAAAAAAAAAAAAAAAAAAAAGGTTAGGTTAGGTTAGGTTAGGTTAGGTTAGGTTAGGTTAGGTTGGGGTGCGATGTCGGGAACCTCCACGTGGTGCACCCTGGGCAACGTGGGTCATCGTAGTTGCAGTTCTGCAACTACTATGGCCGACGGCGAATATCCGACGGGGAGGGCAGGGGGTTTGGCGGTCGCTGTCTTTTGTGGCGGCCGCCTCCATCTGTCGTTTTTAGGTGGGGCCCATCTCAGGGCCTACCTCCGGTTCTGTCCCGGAGGCATCGGCGGGCCCGGTGTGCGCTTACCCCGCCGCCGGGCGGGCTGTGGGAGTGTCCCTCCCACGGTCGCCGTCGCAAATCGTAATCCGGTTGTGAGGTTTGTGGTCATGTCTCGCACTCCTGCCGGACCGAGGGTCTTGGCTTAACCGCCCGGACCGCGAGGGAGGATGCCTCTATAAAAAGTACCCCGAATCCCAAGCGGCGGCGCACCGCGAGGGGATGCATGGCTGATGGGCAGTTCAGTCTCTAGTGCGACCCCCGCCAGAGTACCGGCCGACCCTCTGGCGGGTTACGCTAGGCTTACCCAGGTACAGGGGGCACTGCCTGGGCGGACCTTCTTTTCCCCCATACTCGTGGGAACAAAAATGGATATTTCACAAAATAAAAACTCAAATAAATCTATTGACTGTGCAGTTGTAGTCGAAAGACTGCCCGATTCGGACAACTCTCGAGTGTCCAGTCGAGCAAGTTCGTCGAAGAAACAACCTGCGGAGAGGAACGCGCCATCCAGCGACTTTGACTCGGAGTCCGGGATGAGCAGCGACTCTTCGCAGGTGAAGAAAAGCCGCACAAGGCAGCGGGCACTTCGCCCTGCTGAAAAGCGGCCAAGGGCTAGCGACGGCAGTGGTAGCACGGTAGAGACCGACTCCCGAGCTGCCACAAAAAAGCAGAAACGCAGACCTCCGGCCCCAGTGTGGAGTCAGGACGCAGAGGACGACGCTCTTGGCAGGGCGCAAGTGGCGTATGAGGCGGCTCTTAACGAGGAGCGTGTCGCCGAAGTCGAAATGATGGAGGCCGATGAGGCTGAGCTAAGAAGGGCCAAGAAAGCGCACCCCTGGTCGAAGCCAGCTCCAAGGGAAGCGGCCCCGGCTACTCGTAGAGAGGCTCTGTCTCGAATGGCGGAGCGACTCAACCACGTTGCTCGTACGGCCCACAATTTAAAGGGCACTTACATTAAGGAGCTGAAAGACAGCGTGGCTGAGCTGCTTGAGTTGGCCGAGGAACCGGCCTCCGCGGAGCTAACGCGGATGGAGGCCGAGAAGGCTACACTCCGGGAGAAAGTGTCAGCGCTGGAGGCGGCGCTTACTGCGCAAGGGAAGATCCTGGAGAGCCTCATGGCAAAGCTGAGCTCGATGGATCGACCAACATCTGAATCGAGGGTGTCCTCGGAGATGGATCCACTGAAGGAACTACAAATACACATGGCGAAAATGGATGCCAAACTGGAGGCTTTCGCCATGCGGCTGCCTCCAGAGCCTATCCTCAGGCCTCCACTGGCTGCGGATCGTAAGAGAGCTCAGGCAGACTCTCAGCCCCAGCGCCTTGCCACAGGGAGGCTAGATGCATCGTGGCCCGCACTAGGGGCGGGCGGTAGTAGGGTTGCCACGGCAGCTGCCAGCAGGCCTGCTGCAGAAGCCCGGCCAGCAGCAGTCGCACCAAGGCCGCCGATAGTGGCCCCGCGGGAATCGCGAAAGCGAAATAGGGGGAACCGTAAACGGGCCCCGCTCAGACAGCCGTCGCAAGTATCGCGTCCGCCTCCCCAGCCCGCCACGTCCGCAGAGGCTCCGTGGACCGTGGTAGACAGAAGGGGAAAGAAGAAGTCCCGGGTGGCTCAAAAGCCAGCCCAGACCATGCGCAGGGCTGCTCCCCAGCTCCGCCTCCCGCGCAAAGCCGCCGTGACTCTCACGGTGACGCCGGAGGCGTTGAAGCGGGGAGTTACCTATGCAGAAGTCCTGCGTGAGGTCCAGAAGAAGGTGGACCTGGCCAGCCTCGGTATAACAGCCGGGCTGAAGTCTAGGCGCATAGCCACCGGGGCTTTTCTCTTTGAGGTGCCCGGGCCCGAGTCGGAGGCGAGGGCTGACTCCCTCATCGCCAAAATGAGGGAGGTCCTTCGTGGGTCGGAGGAGAACGTTCGCGTCTCTCGGCCTGTGAAGACTGCGGAGATGCGGGTCTCGGGGCTGGACGCTTCAGCCAGCCCTGAGGCAGTCGCAGCGGCCGTCGCCCGTCTCGGCGAGTGCTCCTCCGATGACATCAAGGTCGGGGAGATCCGGGACGAGCGCTCGGGCATGGGCGCTGTGTGGCTCCGCTGTCCAGCGAAGGCGGCGGAGAAGGTTGTAAAGGCGGGACGCGTTCTCGTGGGTTGGGTGGCGGCGGCAGTACGGCTGCTCGAGCCCCGGCCCATGCGTTGTTACCGATGCCTGTACAAAGGGCATGTGCGGGTCCAATGCACCGGCGAGTGCGACCGTAGCGGGCTCTGCTACCGCTGCGGTAAACCGGGACACAAGGCGCGAGAGTGCTCCGCGGATCCGCACTGCACGATTTGTGCGGAGGCCGGGAAACCCGCGGACCACCGGGTGGGCGGTAAGGCCTGCGCTGCATCTTCGGTCCCGCCCCGCACTCAGCGCGGCGTGGGCGCCGGGGCTGTGGCGCGGCCGCAACCGGCCCGCCCAGAGATGATGGAGATCGCCCAGTCATAAATGGCGCTAAACTTCCTCCAGGCGAACATTAACCACTGCCAGGGAGCACAGGGCATGCTCGTCCAATCCCTGGCAGAATGGTCAATCCACGTGGCTGTCGTCTCCGAGCCACACTCTGTCCCCGACACTGATGAGTGGGCCGGGGACCTGGATGGCTCGGTGGCCATCGCCACACGGGGCGCTGCCGGCTCCCCGCCCTTCGAAAAAGTAGCGAAGGGCACGGGATGTGTGGCAGTTCTGTTGGGAGGGATTTGGGTAGTAGGTGTGTATTTCTCTCCTAACAGGCGCCTGGCGGACTTTGAAAACTTTCTCGTCCGTCTGGCGGCCCTGGTGGTGCAAGACAGTCAGCCTCGCCCGGTGCTTGTAGCCGGCGACTTCAACGCCAAATCCTTGGCCTGGGGTTCGTCGGTGACCGATGCGCGAGGCGAGGCCCTGGAGGAATGGGCGATCTCCATGGGGCTGGTCGTCCTGAATCGGGGGTCGGAAAACACGTGCGTGCGGCAAAACGGCGGTTCGGTGGTGGATGTGACGTTCGCCACCCCGGCCCTTGCCCGCCGTGTTCAAGACTGGAGGGTCCTGGTCGAGGAGGAGTCGCTGTCCGACCATTTATATATACGGTACAGCGTCCAGACCTCCCAGGTCCCCGTCCAGTCCGGTGGTAGTCCGACTGTCGGTTTCATGGGCGGCCGGCGATGGGCCGTAAAACGCCTCGATGTGGAGGCGTTGAAGGAGGCCGCTTTAATTCAGGCGTGGCTCCCCATACCGGACGGGCCGGTGCGGGTCGAGCAAGAGGCGGAATGGTTCGGGGTGGCGATGTCGCGCGTCTGCGACGCGGCCATGCCCCGGGTCACCCGCCTCCCAGCGAAGCGCCAGGTGTACTGGTGGTCGGCCGAGCTCACTGAGCTGCGTGCGGCTTGCCAAGTCGCGCGCCGCCGACTCGCCAGGCACCGTCGTCGTCGGACCCGTAGACCCGGCGACGACGAACAAGAGCGGCTCCTTCTCGACCTCCACAGAGAGGCGAAGAGAGCGCTGCGGGTGGCCATCGCACGAGCAAAGGCTGCGGCGAATGATGAGTTCCGGAGAACTCTCGACAGAGATCCATGGGGGCGTCCGTATCGCATGGCGATGAAAAAACTCCGTCCGTGGGCGCCCCCGCTGACTCAGAGTCTCCGGACCGATCTCGTCGAGGACGTCGTCGCGGCCTTGTTCCCGGCCACCGAGGAGTTCACTCCTCCACCGATGGTGCCACGTCCATCGGCGCCATCGTCGTCATCGGTTTCGGAAGGGATTATCCCGGAGGTTTCGCCGCAAGAATTGGAGGCGGCAGTGCTTCGGCTGCGGGGCAAAAACTCGGCCCCGGGGCTCGACGGGGTGCCCGGTCGTGTCTGGGTGCTGGCCGTCGAGTCGCTGGGTACGAGGCTCCGCGGCCTTTTCTCCGCGTGCCTGGAGCAGGGCATCTTCCCGTCGCGATGGAAGACGGGCAAGCTTGTCCTGCTTCGGAAAGAGGGGCGACCCGCAGAGTCGCCATCGGCCTACCGGCCCATCGTGTTGCTCGACGAGGTGTGCAAGCTTTTTGAGCGTATTGTTCACGCGCGCCTCGTCGAGCACTTGGAGGACACGGGCCCGGACTTGGCGGATTGCCAGTTCGGGTTCAGACAGGGCCGGTCCACGATCCACGCGATTTTGCGGGTCAAGGCACAGGCGGAAGAAGCGGTGTCCCGGGGCAAAGTCGTGGTGGCGGTGTCTCTCGACATCGCCAACGCCTTCAATACCATGCCCTGGGCCTGCATTGTTGAAGCACTGCGGTACCACGAGGTGCCGCCCTATCTCCGGCGCATGGTGCACGCGTACCTATCTGACAGGTGCGTGGTGTATCCGGGCGCCAACGGGTGGCACCGAAGAGCGGTGACGTGCGGTGTTCCACAGGGATCGGTTCTGGGTCCGCTCCTGTGGAACATCGGGTACGATTGGGTGCTCCGTGGTACCAATCTTCGGGGCGTCGCTGTCGTCTGCTATGCGGACGACACACTGGTGACAGCGACGGCCAGGACTTTCAGGAGAGCCGCCCTGCTAGCCTCGTTTGGTACGGGACTGGTGGTTGGCAGGATTCGGCGACTGGGCCTCACGGTGGCCCTGAACAAGACCGAGGCCGTGTGTTTCCACGGACCTCGGTGTGGGCCCCCACCAGAGGCCCACCTCACAGTGGATGGCGTGCGGGTTCCCGTCGGCTCGAGCATGAGGTATCTTGGCCTCATCCTCGACAGCCGATGGGATTTCCGCGCGCATTTTGAGAAGTTGTCGCCGAAGCTGGTGAAGGCGGCGGGCGCACTGGGGCGCCTGCTGCCCAACACCGATGGTCCTGGCATCCCTTGCCGAAACCTGTATGCTGGAGTCGTGCGGTCCATGGCCCTCTACGGGAGTCCCGTTTGGGCCGAGTCCCTGAACCCTCGTTGCGTCCGCCTGCTGCACCGTCCGCAGCGCATGGTGGCGCAGCGAATCGTCAGGGGTTACCGCACGGTCTCGCACGAGGCGGCCTGCGTTCTAGCGGGAACTCTGCCCTGGGAGCTGGACGCTAAGACCCTCTCGTCAGTTTTCTTTGGACGAGAGGAGGCGTCCCAGCGCGGGCAGAGACTGGTGTCCCGAGAGGTCGAGGCCATGCTGGTCTCCCTCCGCAGGACCGCCGTGGAGGAGTGGCGTTCCAGGCTGGAGAGCCCAAGTGCTGGTACGAGGACCGTCGCGGCAGTGCGACCTGTCCTCCAACAGTGGCTGGAGAGGCGCCACGGTGCGCCGACATTCCGGCTGACGCAGGTGCTCACCGGGCACGGTTGCTTCGGTGCGTACTTGTGTCGAGTAGCCGGAGCTGAGGAGTCCGCCGTGTGCCACCACTGTGGCAACTGCCGCGAGGACACGGCCCAGCACACACTGGAGGAATGCCCAGCCTGGGACGAGGAGCGCAGCGCTCTCACTGCGGTTTTGGGTGGAGACCTCTCGCTGCCGGCCGTGGTCGCCGCCATGGTCGGCAGCCAGAGGTCGTGGCGAGCAATGCTCTCCTTCTGCGAACGCGTCATGTTGCAGAAGGAGAGCGCCGAGCGGGATCGGGAGCAGAACGATCCCGCTCGTCGTCACCGCAGACGACGAACTAGGCGCCGGGACGCCAACTAACCCGGCGCCGCAGAGGCCACACGGGGCCGCCTTCCCTATCCTGGCGGCCCCCGAGACGTAACGCCAAAGGCGTTTGAAGCCGCGTCGCTCTAAGCGGCAGTGCACAAGGAGGCGGTCCTGGCGCGTCTGTTCAGCAGTATCCCGGGGCCGTCTCCAAAGTGCACCGATGGTGGCCAACGCGGGGTTTTTAGTCGGTATTTCGGTGCGCAAATTACGATAGGGACCCGACCCAGCTCCACGTCTCGCTGGGCCGGAAGGCGCACCGGTGAGTCCGACACACCCTCGCCCCTCCGGGGGTGGGATGGTCCGTAAAGGGATTTTCCCCGCGAGAAAAAAAAAAAAAAAAAAAAAAAAAAAAAAAAAAAAGGTTAGGTTAGGTTAGGTTAGGTTAGGTTGGGGTGCGATGTCGGGAACCTCCACGTGGTGCACCCTGGGCAACGTGGGTCATCGTAGTTGCAGTTCTGCAACTACTATGGCCGACGGCGAATATCCGACGGGGAGGGCAGGGGGTTTGGCGGTCGCTGTCTTTTGTGGCGGCCGCCTCCATCTGTCGTTTTTAGGTGGGGCCCATCTCAGGGCCTACCTCCGGTTCTGTCCCGGAGGCATCGGCGGGCCCGGTGTGCGCTTACCCCGCCGCCGGGCGGGCTGTGGGAGTGTCCCTCCCACGGTCGCCGTCGCAAATCGTAATCCGGTTGTGAGGTTTGTGGTCATGTCTCGCACTCCTGCCGGACCGAGGGTCTTGGCTTAACCGCCCGGACCGCGAGGGAGGATGCCTCTATAAAAAGTACCCCGAATCCCAAGCGGCGGCGCACCGCGAGGGGATGCATGGCTGATGGGCAGTTCAGTCTCTAGTGCGACCCCCGCCAGAGTACCGGCCGACCCTCTGGCGGGTTACGCTAGGCTTACCCAGGTACAGGGGGCACTGCCTGGGCGGACCTTCTTTTCCCCCATACTCGTGGGAACAAAAATGGATATTTCACAAAATAAAAACTCAAATAAATCTATTGACTGTGCAGTTGTAGTCGAAAGACTGCCCGATTCGGACAACTCTCGAGTGTCCAGTCGAGCAAGTTCGTCGAAGAAACAACCTGCGGAGAGGAACGCGCCATCCAGCGACTTTGACTCGGAGTCCGGGATGAGCAGCGACTCTTCGCAGGTGAAGAAAAGCCGCACAAGGCAGCGGGCACTTCGCCCTGCTGAAAAGCGGCCAAGGGCTAGCGACGGCAGTGGTAGCACGGTAGAGACCGACTCCCGAGCTGCCACAAAAAAGCAGAAACGCAGACCTCCGGCCCCAGTGTGGAGTCAGGACGCAGAGGACGACGCTCTTGGCAGGGCGCAAGTGGCGTATGAGGCGGCTCTTAACGAGGAGCGTGTCGCCGAAGTCGAAATGATGGAGGCCGATGAGGCTGAGCTAAGAAGGGCCAAGAAAGCGCACCCCTGGTCGAAGCCAGCTCCAAGGGAAGCGGCCCCGGCTACTCGTAGAGAGGCTCTGTCTCGAATGGCGGAGCGACTCAACCACGTTGCTCGTACGGCCCACAATTTAAAGGGCACTTACATTAAGGAGCTGAAAGACAGCGTGGCTGAGCTGCTTGAGTTGGCCGAGGAACCGGCCTCCGCGGAGCTAACGCGGATGGAGGCCGAGAAGGCTACACTCCGGGAGAAAGTGTCAGCGCTGGAGGCGGCGCTTACTGCGCAAGGGAAGATCCTGGAGAGCCTCATGGCAAAGCTGAGCTCGATGGATCGACCAACATCTGAATCGAGGGTGTCCTCGGAGATGGATCCACTGAAGGAACTACAAATACACATGGCGAAAATGGATGCCAAACTGGAGGCTTTCGCCATGCGGCTGCCTCCAGAGCCTATCCTCAGGCCTCCACTGGCTGCGGATCGTAAGAGAGCTCAGGCAGACTCTCAGCCCCAGCGCCTTGCCACAGGGAGGCTAGATGCATCGTGGCCCGCACTAGGGGCGGGCGGTAGTAGGGTTGCCACGGCAGCTGCCAGCAGGCCTGCTGCAGAAGCCCGGCCAGCAGCAGTCGCACCAAGGCCGCCGATAGTGGCCCCGCGGGAATCGCGAAAGCGAAATAGGGGGAACCGTAAACGGGCCCCGCTCAGACAGCCGTCGCAAGTATCGCGTCCGCCTCCCCAGCCCGCCACGTCCGCAGAGGCTCCGTGGACCGTGGTAGACAGAAGGGGAAAGAAGAAGTCCCGGGTGGCTCAAAAGCCAGCCCAGACCATGCGCAGGGCTGCTCCCCAGCTCCGCCTCCCGCGCAAAGCCGCCGTGACTCTCACGGTGACGCCGGAGGCGTTGAAGCGGGGAGTTACCTATGCAGAAGTCCTGCGTGAGGTCCAGAAGAAGGTGGACCTGGCCAGCCTCGGTATAACAGCCGGGCTGAAGTCTAGGCGCATAGCCACCGGGGCTTTTCTCTTTGAGGTGCCCGGGCCCGAGTCGGAGGCGAGGGCTGACTCCCTCATCGCCAAAATGAGGGAGGTCCTTCGTGGGTCGGAGGAGAACGTTCGCGTCTCTCGGCCTGTGAAGACTGCGGAGATGCGGGTCTCGGGGCTGGACGCTTCAGCCAGCCCTGAGGCAGTCGCAGCGGCCGTCGCCCGTCTCGGCGAGTGCTCCTCCGATGACATCAAGGTCGGGGAGATCCGGGACGAGCGCTCGGGCATGGGCGCTGTGTGGCTCCGCTGTCCAGCGAAGGCGGCGGAGAAGGTTGTAAAGGCGGGACGCGTTCTCGTGGGTTGGGTGGCGGCGGCAGTACGGCTGCTCGAGCCCCGGCCCATGCGTTGTTACCGATGCCTGTACAAAGGGCATGTGCGGGTCCAATGCACCGGCGAGTGCGACCGTAGCGGGCTCTGCTACCGCTGCGGTAAACCGGGACACAAGGCGCGAGAGTGCTCCGCGGATCCGCACTGCACGATTTGTGCGGAGGCCGGGAAACCCGCGGACCACCGGGTGGGCGGTAAGGCCTGCGCTGCATCTTCGGTCCCGCCCCGCACTCAGCGCGGCGTGGGCGCCGGGGCTGTGGCGCGGCCGCAACCGGCCCGCCCAGAGATGATGGAGATCGCCCAGTCATAAATGGCGCTAAACTTCCTCCAGGCGAACATTAACCACTGCCAGGGAGCACAGGGCATGCTCGTCCAATCCCTGGCAGAATGGTCAATCCACGTGGCTGTCGTCTCCGAGCCACACTCTGTCCCCGACACTGATGAGTGGGCCGGGGACCTGGATGGCTCGGTGGCCATCGCCACACGGGGCGCTGCCGGCTCCCCGCCCTTCGAAAAAGTAGCGAAGGGCACGGGATGTGTGGCAGTTCTGTTGGGAGGGATTTGGGTAGTAGGTGTGTATTTCTCTCCTAACAGGCGCCTGGCGGACTTTGAAAACTTTCTCGTCCGTCTGGCGGCCCTGGTGGTGCAAGACAGTCAGCCTCGCCCGGTGCTTGTAGCCGGCGACTTCAACGCCAAATCCTTGGCCTGGGGTTCGTCGGTGACCGATGCGCGGGGCGAGGCCCTGGAGGAATGGGCGATCTCCATGGGGCTGGTCGTCCTGAATCGGGGGTCGGAAAACACGTGCGTGCGGCAAAACGGCGGTTCGGTGGTGGATGTGACGTTCGCCACCCCGGCCCTTGCCCGCCGTGTTCAAGACTGGAGGGTCCTGGTCGAGGAGGAGTCGCTGTCCGACCATTTGTATATACGGTACAGCGTCCAGACCTCCCAGGTCCCCGTCCAGTCCGGTGGTAGTCCGACTGTCGGTTTCATGGGCGGCCGGCGATGGGCCGTAAAACGCCTCGATGTGGAGGCGTTGAAGGAGGCCGCTTTAATTCAGGCGTGGCTCCCCGTACCGGACGGACCGGTGCGGGTCGAGCAAGAGGCGGAATGGTTCGGGGTGGCGATGTCGCGCGTCTGCGACGCGGCCATGCCCCGGGTCACCCGCCTCCCAGCGAAGCGCCAGGTGTACTGGTGGTCGGCCGAGCTCACAGAGCTGCGTGCGGCCTGCCAAGTCGCGCGCCGCCGACTCGCCAGGCACCGTCGTCGTCGGACCCGTAGACCCGGCGACGACGAACAAGAGCGGCTCCTTCTCGACCTCCACAGAGAGGCGAAGAGAGCGCTGCGGGTGGCCATCGCACGAGCAAAGGCTGCGGCGAATGATGAGTTCCGGAGAACTCTCGACAGAGATCCATGGGGGCGTCCGTATCGCGTGGCGATGAAAAAACTCCGCCCGTGGGCGCCCCCGCTGACTCAGAGTCTCCGGACCGATCTCGTCGAGGACGTCGTCGCGGCCTTGTTCCCGGCCACCGAGGAGTTCACTCCTCCACCGATGGCGCCACGTCCATCGGCGCCATCGTCGTCATCGGTTTCGGAAGGGATTATCCCGGAGGTTTCGCCGCAAGAATTGGAGGCGGCAGTGCTTCGGCTGCGGGGCAAAAACTCGGCCCCGGGGCTCGACGGGGTGCCCGGTCGTGTCTGGGTGCTAGCCGTCGAGTCGCTGGGTACGAGGCTCCGCGGCCTTTTCTCCGCGTGCCTGGAGCAGGGCATCTTCCCGTCGCGATGGAAGACGGGCAAGCTTGTCCTGCTTCGGAAAGAGGGGCGACCCGCAGAGTCGCCATCGGCCTACCGGCCCATCGTGTTGCTCGACGAGGTGTGCAAGCTTTTTGAGCGTATTGTTCACGCGCGCCTCGTCGAGCACTTGGAGGACACGGGCCCGGACTTGGCGGATTGCCAGTTCGGGTTCAGACAGGGCCGGTCCACGATCCACGCGATTTTGCGGGTCAAGGCACAGGCGGAAGAAGCGGTGTCCCGGGGCAAAGTCGTGGTGGCGGTGTCTCTCGACATCGCCAACGCCTTCAATACCATGCCCTGGGCCTGCATTGTTGAAGCACTGCGGTACCACGAGGTGCCGCCCTATCTCCGGCGCATGGTGCACGCGTACCTCTCTGACAGGTGCGTGGTGTATCCGGGCGCCAACGGGTGGCACCGAAGAGCGGTGACGTGCGGTGTTCCACAGGGATCGGTTCTGGGTCCGCTCCTGTGGAACATCGGGTACGATTGGGTGCTCCGTGGTACCAACCTTCGGGGCGTCGCTGTCGTCTGCTATGCGGACGACACACTGGTGACAGCGACGGCCAGGACTTTCAGGAGAGCCGCCCTGCTAGCCTCGTTTGGTACGGGACTGGTGGTTGGCAGGATTCGGCGACTGGGCCTCACGGTGGCCCTGAACAAGACCGAGGCCGTGTGTTTCCACGGACCTCGGTGTGGGCCCCCACCAGAGGCCCACCTCACAGTGGATGGCGTGCGGGTTCCCGTCGGCTCGAGCATGAAGTATCTTGGCCTCATCCTCGACAGCCGATGGGATTTCCGCGCGCATTTTGAGAAGTTGTCGCCGAAGCTGGTGAAGGCGGCGGGCGCACTGGGGCGCCTGCTGCCCAACACCGATGGTCCTGGCATCCCTTGCCGAAACCTGTATGCTGGAGTCGTGCGGTCCATGGCCCTCTACGGGAGTCCCGTTTGGGCCGAGTCCCTGAACCCTCGTTGCGTCCGCCTGCTGCACCGTCCGCAGCGCATGGTGGCGCAGCGAATCGTCAGGGGTTACCGCACGGTCTCGCACGAGGCGGCCTGCGTTCTAGCGGGAACTCTGCCCTGGGAGCTGGACGCTAAGACCCTCTCGTCAGTTTTCTTTGGACGAGAGGAGGCGTCCCAGCGCGGGCAGAGACTGGTGTCCCGAGAGGTCGAGGCCATGCTGGTCTCCCTCCGCAGGACCGCCGTGGAGGAGTGGCGTTCCAGGCTGGAGAGCCCAAGTGCTGGTACGAGGACCGTCGCGGCAGTGCGACCTGTCCTCCAACAGTGGCTGGAGAGGCGCCACGGTGCGCCGACATTCCGGCTGACGCAGGTGCTCACCGGGCACGGTTGCTTCGGTGCGTACTTGTGTCGAGTAGCCGGAGCTGAGGAGTCCGCCGTGTGCCACCACTGTGGCAACTGCCGCGAGGACACGGCCCAGCACACACTGGAGGAATGCCCAGCCTGGGACGAGGAGCGCAGCGCTCTCACTGCGGTTTTGGGTGGAGACCTCTCGCTGCCGGCCGTGGTCGCCGCCATGGTCGGCAGCCAGAGGTCGTGGCGAGCAATGCTCTCCTTCTGCGAACGCGTCATGTTGCAGAAGGAGAGCGCCGAGCGGGATCGGGAGCAGAACGATCCCGCTCGTCGTCACCGCAGACGACGAACTAGGCGCCGGGACGCCAACTAACCCGGCGCCGCAGAGGCCACACGGGGCCGCCTTCCCTATCCTGGCGGCCCCCGAGACGTATCGCCAAAGGCGTTTGAAGCCGCGTCGCTCTAAGCGGCAGTGCACAAGGAGGCGGTCCTGGCGCGTCTGTTCAGCAGTATCCCGGGGCCGTCTCCAAAGTGCACCGATGGTGGCCAACGCGGGGTTTTTAGTCGGTATTTCGGTGCGCAAATTACGATAGGGACCCGACCCAGCTCCACGTCTCGCTGGGCCGGAAGGCGCACCGGTGAGTCCGACACACCCCCGCCCCTTAGGGGGTGGGATGGTCCGTAAAGGGATTTTCCCCGCGAGAAAAAAAAAAAAAAAAAAAAAAAAAAAAAAAAAAAAAAAAAAGGTTAGGTTAGGTTAGGTTAGGTTAGGTTAGGTTTTTTTTTTTTTTTTTTTTTTTTTTTTTTTTTATACGCTCCCCCTATCCAGGACAAGGGACTTTTTTATTATTTCTTTATTTTAATCTTATTTTATATTATTTTATACTGAACATGTCGTGTTACATTTAAGCTATTTCGTAATTTACTTAATAATATTTCTATCGTTACATCTATTTATACATATATTTCTTATCTTCTAAATTTACTTATAATCTGTCATTTATGCTAATTCTTATTACTATTATATTTAATCTATTTCTATTATACCAAACATTTCTTATCTTATTTCTTACATTTCTATCCATCACCAACTTATTTATTACTACTTTTACCTTATACATACATATTTTCCAACTATTCTATAATCTATACTTAGCTTATATAATAACCATATTATAAATAACTAGTATATTATTCTTAAATCCTATTATTGTTTATTGCCTTTTTTGCTATTTCTTTGCAGTATATTAAAAATGTATGTAATGTGTTTTTGTTCATTATTATTGCCGGTATATTTTCCTTTGTTACATTCATCTCGATTTTTTGCTCTATTTCAAATCTTTCCCGCGAGTATATGGGGCAATCTACCAAAATGTGTGGAACGGTCTCTACCGCGTTTGGATCACATGGGCACGCCGGACTCTCCTTGCATTTGAAGCGATTCAAATACTCGGAGAATCCGCCGTGCCCTGTGAATACCTGCGTGAGGATTGAGTCCAGAGCGATCCGACGAACCGTTCTGTGCGCCACGACAGCGTCCGGAAAGAACAGCTTCGTCACCGAGGCTGTCTCCCCTTCGGCGTATCTCCGGCTCCATTCGCCAATAGACTCCTGACGGATCTGTCTTTTGACGAATGAAGCCGGACATTTGTCGTAGTGCGCACGACATTTGAGCCTTTGTGCAGCCTCTTTAGCGAGCTCATCCGCCCTTTCATTTCCCTCCAACCCGGCATGCGCTTTAACCCAGAAAAATTTAATTTTCTGGGCGCGTTCCTCTGCGGCTCTTAAAATTTTGTTGGTTTTGAACGCCAGCGGGTGGAGGGAGTCTCCTTTTCCAATACTTTCAAGGGCAGACATAGAGTCGCTAAAGATGCTGCACTCAGGAAGCCCACTCCGGGCTGCCTCTTTCACAGCTGTTTTGAGGGCAAGAAGTTCCGCCTGGTAAACGGAGCAGTACTGTTCCAACTTCAGCTTTTTGGTACTCGTCTCGGCGGCACCATTCCATATGGATAGTGCCGCTCCGACTTTCCCATCAATTTTGCTGCCGTCGGTGAAGATACTGAGACCTTCACCGACGTGTTGGTCCAGTTCCGCTCCGCTCCCGAGACATTGAAACTTCCTGCTCCTCTGTTCCGCTGGATGCTCCAAGTCGACGAAAGCCACAGGCCTCTCAACCTCCCGATCCCCTACTATTCGCTGGGAGTACCCCTTTCTTACTTCATATAAGAGTGCGGTTTCCCTCACTCTTATATCGAGAGGGAGTATTCCCGCGAGTAGCAGTGTCGAGTTTAGGGAGACGGTCCTGTATGCTTTCGTCAACTTGATTGCGAAACTCCGCTGGACTGCCCCGAGCTGCTTCCTGATGCCCAATTTTTGGCTGGCGGGAGACCACGCGCTAGCCGCGTAAAGAATAACTGGCTCAACCGCCGCCGTATAAATCGTCCTGATCACTTCTGGGCTCAATCCCCACTGGACCTTGGCTGCCCTCGACAACCTTTTGTAGAGGCTGATGGCCTTCTTGCACGCCTGCGTCACGTGGCTGTTAAAGGTGAGTCGGTCGTCTATCGTTAGGCCAAGCATTTTTATTTCCTTGGACAGGCCAATGTCTACGCCACCCATGTGTAGGATCGGGGCATCGTACTTTAGTTTATTAGTTATAACCATTGCCTTGGTCTTATGCGGCGCAAATTTTAGTTTATTTCGGATGCCCCAATCCCGCACATAGGCCAGCGCGGCATTGGCCTGTCTTTGTGCTTCTCCTGTGGTACCCCCATCGAACACCAGGACGACATCGTCAGCGAAGGCTTGACAATAGTCGCCCCGGCGCTCCAATCCCTGCAACAATGGATCTAGAAGTAGGTTCCACAGGATTGGCCCTCCGATAGACCCCTGGACACAACCCTTAACAGTCCGTTTGACATGCTCCGAACCTGCGTATCGGACCTTGACAACCCGATTATCCAAGTAGCTGGCGATCACCCGTCTGATGTTTGGTGGGCATTTCTCCTCCGCCAACCGGACTTTGATGGCAGGCCACCAGGCGCTATCGAAGGCTCCCTCTATGTCTAGTGATATCATTATCAAAACTCGTTTTTCTTTTAATTTAGTCCGTATGTGTTTCATTAAGACATAGAGGGAGTCCTCGGTGCCCCTTTGTGGCATGAAGCCGTATTGGCGGCCACTCATCCTGGGGAGGAGGTGCCATTTAAGTCTGCCCACCAGCATCTTTTCCAGTATCTTTCCCATCACTGGCAACAGTCCTATTGGTCGATGCGCTTTGGGAACCGTGTAGTCGTCTCGACCTGGTTTCCGAAGCACAACGACCGTGGCCTCCTTCCAAATTCTCGGAAAACAGGCCAGCTCCAGGCACTTGTTGGCCAGTGATAGGAAAGACGCCGGATCTTGGGCGATCGCCTGCGAACAGATATCGGATGTCAGGCCATCCGAGCCGGGCGCCTTTTTTGGGTTGAATCCCACCAGCGCAACCCCAAGCTCATGCAGTGTGAATGGTGGGTCATGTTCCTCACCATAGACCCAGTCATTCACACGTTCGGCCCGTGCTCTGATGCGCCGGTGGTATTCATTGTCTTCCCTAACCGGGTCCTCCGGATAAAATGTGTCTGCAAGCAATTTTGTCGACTCTATTTTATCCAATTCCCTCCCGTCCTTTTTTAGGGGTACATCCTCCTGTCGGTTTGTCAGGCGTGCCAATACGCGATAGATCCCATCCCACACTCCTTCCCTATCTTGCCTCCCACAAAACTCTTTCCAACTTTTTACTTGTGCTAATTTCGATTCTTTTTCGTAAAGTTCTTTTGCCTCTTTATACTCTTTAATTACTTTTTCTTTTCTTACAGGTGCTGCCCATCGGATCCTTCGCTTTTTCCTCATCGTGTCTCTCTTCAGACCTTCAAGCTCTTCGCTCCACCAAGGTATTGTATATTTACTCTGATTTTTCTTTTTAGGTATGATACTTTCACAGGTTTCTATTATTAATTGTGTATATTTTTCTATGTATTGTTCTAGTTCTTCTGTAGTTTCTATTTTATCTAGATGTGTTTTATTTATGTTATTTTCGTCGATTAACTGTTTAAATTTTGACCCGAATTTTGTCCAATCTGCTTTTTTGGTGTTGTATATTCGTGTTGTTCTTTTAATATTGATTCCTTGACCTTTTTTCAGTTTAATTTTAAAGAATATGGTGTTATGGTCCGAGCTCGTCTGGTCTTCCACCACTTTCCAGTTGTTAATTTTGTCCAACAGATCGATCGAACAGGTCGTGATGTCCACCTGGCTGGAGAATGTCTTCCCTCCTCTTACGGTACTGAACGTTGGCGTATCACCTTCGTTCAGTACATGGAGTCCTGTCTCATCCAGCATTTCGGTGAACATCACTCCCCTCCGATCGATCGTGTGGCCCCACCACAAGCTTTTCGCATTGCCGTCTCCCCCCAGTATAATGCGACCCGGCCCCAGTCTCCTCACTATATCCCTCAGGTGGTCGAGGTAGGTTTCAATTGGCTGGTCTGGCTCGAAGTAAAACGAGACCGCCACGACCTCCCAGTCACCGTTGCGGATTTTCACCACAACGATATTTGTTGTGGTAAATTCCGAGCAGATCAAGGCGTCCAAATCCTCGTCGAACACTGCTATGGCTGCCTTGACCTGCCCTTCCTCCTGGCTTGTGCACTGGAAGATCCTGACGGCCCCGTAGTCCTTGACGTAGCCCGATCCCCCAATATAAGGCTCTTGGATGAGGGCGAAGGCCAACCTCTTGTTGCTTGCCATCATCATAAATTCTTGGGTGGCAAGCGCCATCCTTTGGAGGTTGGCTTGCGCTACTTGGTACTCCTTCTCATCCGGACTTGAGTTTACTGGGCCCGGGATGCCGGGGACCACCTCAGCAATATGCCACCGCCGATCGCGCTAACGCATCCCATTTCTGCCTGACTGGGCACTCGTGACTGAAAGCGTTGTGCTTTACGTCTGCCAGCTTCGCTTTTTGGCAGTTACAACAAGTTGGCGGTTCGGCTGCCACCCAGTCAGGACAGTCTACTTTCAAATGAGGGCCTCCGCAGTGACTGCAGACATCCAGGGTACTTCGACAGAATCGCTTACCGTGTCCATATCCCAGGCATCGGGAGCATTGGACTAGTGGTGATTGGTCGGCCACTCTGATTCTCTGGACGTCTACATGCACCGCGCCGGCATTTGTGAAGAGCCCCCAAACTTGTGGTGAGACTTTAGCGATTATATGTGTCATGTGTGGGTTCCGTGTTCTCCTTCTATATTTTATCTCGATTCTGTCTTCGTCTTTCCCGATCTTTTCCATTAAGTGTTTGTTTTGTGTCCTTATAGCCTTTATTACTTCTTCGTCCGAGTGACAGTTTAAAACATCCTTCATGATGATGAGTGGGTCTTTGTTTATTACCTCTTCTACATTCAACTTATCTCCAGCTTTAATTATTTTCTCTTTCACTTTTGTTAACTCTTGTTTGTCCTGAAATCCCATTATAATTTTCCTCTCCTTTGCCTTCCTAATTTTATCTATTTTAAATCCTTCCTCTGCCGCGTTTACTACTTTCCTTATCTTATCAACTACTTCATCACCTGTTTCACGTTCATCCGTTGATGTCACCATAATTGAATGTAGCGCCGTAGCTACACTCGGAGGTTTCCCCCGTTGTGGGCCGGCTGCTACACTTGCGTAAGTATTTCTCCTTTCCTCTACGTCATTTGTTATTAGAGCATTAATTTTCTCAATTTCTTTGCGGTTCTCTTTTAAAAGTTTTGTATTTTCTTCTAACCTTTTGATTAACTCCTTATGTTCCTCTCCTTCCTTCCTCGCTGGTTCTATCCTTTCTTTTGCACCCACGTCATCATCAATTCCTTTGTCACCTGTCTGTCTCCTTTGAGTCTCTTTCCCGTTATAAAGTCTCCCCTCCTCCGCGTCCTTTACTAAATTATAAAGTCGTTCCGTCGCGTTTATCACCTCTGTCTTGATTTCCGTTTTTAGATTACGGCTATTATTTATCTGCAATCTCGTCTTCATAAGGCAGGCCTTAGCCTCCGCCGTTCTACTCGTGTATGCTGTTTGTTTGGTGGGTGATTTTTCGATTGTGGTATCATCGGGGCTTAAGGTCTTTTTCGGCGCAGTAACTTTGGGCCTCTGTTTAGTTTGTCCGATCGCCCTGGAGTCCTCTAGATGGTCAATTTTGGCTTCAATACTCTGGCGTGCTTGTGCAACAGTGGCCCTATTTGACTCCGGTGGTGTAGCTGTAGGAGATCGAGAGGCCATTTTGTTGGTTTCCTTGGCCGGCGTGCGATAACCACAACCAAACATTTTATAGGGAGGAGGAGATACAATGTGAAGTAAAGGGGGAGCTTATCAGTCGAGTTTTCTTATCCACCAAGTGTAAATGGCTTGGTGATAAGATGTTGTCAAATCAAATGTGATAACAATAAGTTGTCACTAGTTAGTCCAATAAATATCTGCGGGCCGAAGCGCCGATAGTCGTGCGAGTCAAAAATTTTAGTAAAATAATTTGTCCTTGTGAGTGTAAAATGCTCGCAAGGTGTCAGTTTTAGAATTAAATTAAGTTTTAGGACGTTGGTGTGTGCCGCGGTGTTATAATATTAGTTAAAGATCACTTATGAACGTCTGAACAATACTCAAGAAATAATAATTAAAAATAAAAAATTTTGTTTAAATTTTATGTTTTAATATTATCCAAGTCTATATGGCTAATGCCGCTATTGGGTGGGTGGGCGGGGAAAAAATTGCAGTTTTGGTGCGTCTAGACCCAGCATGCGTGGTATCCACGTGTCGGGCTCGACGAGACGCGTCTAATGGTGTGATAATCTGGAACGACCGGGAGCAAAAAATTTCGAGGGGGGCCCAAAAACTGATATTTGAAGCAAAATTTAGTGAATTTAATTATTAATAACAATACAAAATTAGGATAGCCACACCCTCCGTGTGCCACCGAGCGGCAGGACACGGGTTACACAAAAAATCTAGATTTCTGAACCAAAATTAAATTATCAGAGACAAAATTATGAATTTTTCAAATAAAATATCGACTTTTCAGGGTTTCCGCAAAAACAAACAGTTTTGGGGTCTCCAGATCCCAGCGAGCGTGGGGTCCACGTATCGGGATCAACGGGACGCGTTCGAAATTGCAACAATCCAAGACAGTCGATACTAAAAGTTTGCAGAATTTAATAAAGTATTAAGTTTTAAGTAAAATTATGTTATTTTCCAAAATTTAGTATTACAGCTCAAAACCAGTCTGAACCTATCAAAACACTGCGCCCTATGTGCGCTTTAACAATATCCACACCACAACCAAGAAAAAATGTAAATTAAAAACAAATTTGTTAACGTCAAATTTTTCGCTACTGCACACCTTAGGTGGATTTCCTTACATTAGATGCGATGACGTAATCGATTAAAATCGATTATAAGAAATTTTGCAGTTTTGGTGCGTCTAGACCCAGCATGCGTGGTATCCACGTGTCGGGCTCGACGAGACGCGTCTAATGGTGTGATAATCTGGAACGACCGGGAGCAAAAAATTTCGAGGGGGGCCCAAAAACTGATATTTGAAGCAAAATTTAGTGAATTTAATTATTAATAACAATACAAAATTAGGATAGCCACACCCTCCGTGTGCCACCGAGCGGCAGGACACGGGTTACACAAAAAATCTAGATTTCTGAACCAAAATTAAATTATCAGAGACAAAATTATGAATTTTTCAAATAAAATATCGACTTTTCAGGGTTTCCGCAAAAACAAACAGTTTTGGGGTCTCCAGATCCCAGCGAGCGTGGGGTCCACGTATCGGGATCAACGGGACGCGTTCGAAATTGCAACAATCCAAGACAGTCGATACTAAAAGTTTGCAGAATTTAATAAAGTATTAAGTTTTAAGTAAAATTATGTTATTTTCCAAAATTTAGTATTACAGCTCAAAACCAGTCTGAACCTATCAAAACACTGCGCCCTATGTGCGCTTTAACAATATCCACACCACAACCAAGAAAAAATGTAAATTAAAAACAAATTTGTTAACGTCAAATTTTTCGCTACTGCACACCTTAGGTGGATTTCCTTACATTAGATGCGATGACGTAATCGATTAAAATCGATTATAAGAAATTTTGCAGTTTTGGTGCGTCTAGACCCAGCATGCGTGGTATCCACGTGTCGGGCTCGACGAGACGCGTCTAATGGTGTGATAATCTGGAACGACCGGGAGCAAAAAATTTCGAGGGGGGCCCAAAAACTGATATTTGAAGCAAAATTTAGTGAATTTAATTATTAATAACAATACAAAATTAGGATAGCCACACCCTCCGTGTGCCACCGAGCGGCAGGACACGGGTTACACAAAAAATCTAGATTTCTGAACCAAAATTAAATTATCAGAGACAAAATTATGAATTTTTCAAATAAAATATCGACTTTTCAGGGTTTCCGCAAAAACAAACAGTTTTGGGGTCTCCAGATCCCAGCGAGCGTGGGGTCCACGTATCGGGATCAACGGGACGCGTTCGAAATTGCAACAATCCAAGACAGTCGATACTAAAAGTTTGCAGAATTTAATAAAGTATTAAGTTTTAAGTAAAATTATGTTATTTTCCAAAATTTAGTATTACAGCTCAAAACCAGTCTGAACCTATCAAAACACTGCGCCCTATGTGCGCTTTAACAATATCCACACCACAACCAAGAAAAAATGTAAATTAAAAACAAATTTGTTAACGTCAAATTTTTCGCTACTGCACACCTTAGGTGGATTTCCTTACATTAGATGCGATGACGTAATCGATTAAAATCGATTATAAGAAATTTTGCAGTTTTGGTGCGTCTAGACCCAGCATGCGTGGTATCCACGTGTCGGGCTCGACGAGACGCGTCTAATGGTGTGATAATCTGGAACGACCGGGAGCAAAAAATTTCGAGGGGGGCCCAAAAACTGATATTTGAAGCAAAATTTAGTGAATTTAATTATTAATAACAATACAAAATTAGGATAGCCACACCCTCCGTGTGCCACCGAGCGGCAGGACACGGGTTACACAAAAAATCTAGATTTCTGAACCAAAATTAAATTATCAGAGACAAAATTATGAATTTTTCAAATAAAATATCGACTTTTCAGGGTTTCCGCAAAAACAAACAGTTTTGGGGTCTCCAGATCCCAGCGAGCGTGGGGTCCACGTATCGGGATCAACGGGACGCGTTCGAAATTGCAACAATCCAAGACAGTCGATACTAAAAGTTTGCAGAATTTAATAAAGTATTAAGTTTTAAGTAAAATTATGTTATTTTCCAAAATTTAGTATTACAGCTCAAAACCAGTCTGAACCTATCAAAACACTGCGCCCTATGTGCGCTTTAACAATATCCACACCACAACCAAGAAAAAATGTAAATTAAAAACAAATTTGTTAACGTCAAATTTTTCGCTACTGCACACCTTAGGTGGATTTCCTTACATTAGATGCGATGACGTAATCGATTAAAATCGATTATAAGAAATTTTGCAGTTTTGGTGCGTCTAGACCCAGCATGCGTGGTATCCACGTGTCGGGCTCGACGAGACGCGTCTAATGGTGTGATAATCTGGAACGACCGGGAGCAAAAAATTTCGAGGGGGGCCCAAAAACTGATATTTGAAGCAAAATTTAGTGAATTTAATTATTAATAACAATACAAAATTAGGATAGCCACACCCTCCGTGTGCCACCGAGCGGCAGGACACGGGTTACACAAAAAATCTAGATTTCTGAACCAAAATTAAATTATCAGAGACAAAATTATGAATTTTTCAAATAAAATATCGACTTTTCAGGGTTTCCGCAAAAACAAACAGTTTTGGGGTCTCCAGATCCCAGCGAGCGTGGGGTCCACGTATCGGGATCAACGGGACGCGTTCGAAATTGCAACAATCCAAGACAGTCGATACTAAAAGTTTGCAGAATTTAATAAAGTATTAAGTTTTAAGTAAAATTATGTTATTTTCCAAAATTTAGTATTACAGCTCAAAACCAGTCTGAACCTATCAAAACACTGCGCCCTATGTGCGCTTTAACAATATCCACACCACAACCAAGAAAAAATGTAAATTAAAAACAAATTTGTTAACGTCAAATTTTTCGCTACTGCACACCTTAGGTGGATTTCCTTACATTAGATGCGATGACGTAATCGATTAAAATCGATTATAAGAAATTTTGCAGTTTTGGTGCGTCTAGACCCAGCATGCGTGGTATCCACGTGTCGGGCTCGACGAGACGCGTCTAATGGTGTGATAATCTGGAACGACCGGGAGCAAAAAATTTCGAGGGGGGCCCAAAAACTGATATTTGAAGCAAAATTTAGTGAATTTAATTATTAATAACAATACAAAATTAGGATAGCCACACCCTCCGTGTGCCACCGAGCGGCAGGACACGGGTTACACAAAAAATCTAGATTTCTGAACCAAAATTAAATTATCAGAGACAAAATTATGAATTTTTCAAATAAAATATCGACTTTTCAGGGTTTCCGCAAAAACAAACAGTTTTGGGGTCTCCAGATCCCAGCGAGCGTGGGGTCCACGTATCGGGATCAACGGGACGCGTTCGAAATTGCAACAATCCAAGACAGTCGATACTAAAAGTTTGCAGAATTTAATAAAGTATTAAGTTTTAAGTAAAATTATGTTATTTTCCAAAATTTAGTATTACAGCTCAAAACCAGTCTGAACCTATCAAAACACTGCGCCCTATGTGCGCTTTAACAATATCCACACCACAACCAAGAAAAAATGTAAATTAAAAACAAATTTGTTAACGTCAAATTTTTCGCTACTGCACACCTTAGGTGGATTTCCTTACATTAGATGCGATGACGTAATCGATTAAAATCGATTATAAGAAATTTTGCAGTTTTGGTGCGTCTAGACCCAGCATGCGTGGTATCCACGTGTCGGGCTCGACGAGACGCGTCTAATGGTGTGATAATCTGGAACGACCGGGAGCAAAAAATTTCGAGGGGGGCCCAAAAACTGATATTTGAAGCAAAATTTAGTGAATTTAATTATTAATAACAATACAAAATTAGGATAGCCACACCCTCCGTGTGCCACCGAGCGGCAGGACACGGGTTACACAAAAAATCTAGATTTCTGAACCAAAATTAAATTATCAGAGACAAAATTATGAATTTTTCAAATAAAATATCGACTTTTCAGGGTTTCCGCAAAAACAAACAGTTTTGGGGTCTCCAGATCCCAGCGAGCGTGGGGTCCACGTATCGGGATCAACGGGACGCGTTCGAAATTGCAACAATCCAAGACAGTCGATACTAAAAGTTTGCAGAATTTAATAAAGTATTAAGTTTTAAGTAAAATTATGTTATTTTCCAAAATTTAGTATTACAGCTCAAAACCAGTCTGAACCTATCAAAACACTGCGCCCTATGTGCGCTTTAACAATATCCACACCACAACCAAGAAAAAATGTAAATTAAAAACAAATTTGTTAACGTCAAATTTTTCGCTACTGCACACCTTAGGTGGATTTCCTTACATTAGATGCGATGACGTAATCGATTAAAATCGATTATAAGAAATTTTGCAGTTTTGGTGCGTCTAGACCCAGCATGCGTGGTATCCACGTGTCGGGCTCGACGAGACGCGTCTAATGGTGTGATAATCTGGAACGACCGGGAGCAAAAAATTTCGAGGGGGGCCCAAAAACTGATATTTGAAGCAAAATTTAGTGAATTTAATTATTAATAACAATACAAAATTAGGATAGCCACACCCTCCGTGTGCCACCGAGCGGCAGGACACGGGTTACACAAAAAATCTAGATTTCTGAACCAAAATTAAATTATCAGAGACAAAATTATGAATTTTTCAAATAAAATATCGACTTTTCAGGGTTTCCGCAAAAACAAACAGTTTTGGGGTCTCCAGATCCCAGCGAGCGTGGGGTCCACGTATCGGGATCAACGGGACGCGTTCGAAATTGCAACAATCCAAAACAGTCGATACTAAAAGTTTGCAGAATTTAATAAAGTATTAAGTTTTAAGTAAAATTATGTTATTTTCCAAAATTTAGTATTACAGCTCAAAACCAGTCTGAACCTATCAAAACACTGCGCCCT
This sequence comes from Hyles euphorbiae, assembly GCA_023078785.2. Classification (NCBI taxonomy): domain Eukaryota; kingdom Metazoa; phylum Arthropoda; class Insecta; order Lepidoptera; family Sphingidae; genus Hyles; species Hyles euphorbiae. Next base: position 18,181,363 of record CM041051.1, read on the forward strand.
ATGTGCGCTTTAACAATATCCACACCACAACCAAGAAAAAATGTAAATTAAAAACAAATTTGTTAACGTCAAATTTTTCGCTACTGCACACCTTAGGTGGATTTCCTTACATTAGATGCGATGACGTAATCGATTAAAATCGATTATAAGAAATTTTGCAGTTTTGGTGCGTCTAGACCCAGCATGCGTGGTATCCACGTGTCGGGCTCGACGAGACGCGTCTAATGGTGTGATAATCTGGAACGACCGGGAGCAAAAAATTTCGAGGGGGGCCCAAAAACTGATATTTGAAGCAAAATTTAGTGAATTTAATTATTAATAACAATACAAAATTAGGATAGCCACACCCTCCGTGTGCCACCGAGCGGCAGGACACGGGTTACACAAAAAATCTAGATTTCTGAACCAAAATTAAATTATCAGAGACAAAATTATGAATTTTTCAAATAAAATATCGACTTTTCAGGGTTTCCGCAAAAACAAACAGTTTTGGGGTCTCCAGATCCCAGCGAGCGTGGGGTCCACGTATCGGGATCAACGGGACGCGTTCGAAATTGCAACAATCCAAGACAGTCGATACTAAAAGTTTGCAGAATTTAATAAAGTATTAAGTTTTAAGTAAAATTATGTTATTTTCCAAAATTTAGTATTACAGCTCAAAACCAGTCTGAACCTATCAAAACACTGCGCCCTATGTGCGCTTTAACAATATCCACACCACAACCAAGAAAAAATGTAAATTAAAAACAAATTTGTTAACGTCAAATTTTTCGCTACTGCACACCTTAGGTGGATTTCCTTACATTAGATGCGATGACGTAATCGATTAAAATCGATTATAAGAAATTTTGCAGTTTTGGTGCGTCTAGACCCAGCATGCGTGGTATCCACGTGTCGGGCTCGACGAGACGCGTCTAATGGTGTGATAATCTGGAACGACCGGGAGCAAAAAATTTCGAGGGGGGCCCAAAAACTGATATTTGAAGCAAAATTTAGTGAATTTAATTATTAATAACAATACAAAATTAGGATAGCCACACCCTCCGTGTGCCACCGAGCGGCAGGACACGGGTTACACAAAAAATCTAGATTTCTGAACCAAAATTAAATTATCAGAGACAAAATTATGAATTTTTCAAATAAAATATCGACTTTTCAGGGTTTCCGCAAAAACAAACAGTTTTGGGGTCTCCAGATCCCAGCGAGCGTGGGGTCCACGTATCGGGATCAACGGGACGCGTTCGAAATTGCAACAATCCAAGACAGTCGATACTAAAAGTTTGCAGAATTTAATAAAGTATTAAGTTTTAAGTAAAATTATGTTATTTTCCAAAATTTAGTATTACAGCTCAAAACCAGTCTGAACCTATCAAAACACTGCGCCC